>BSBM01000361.1:11390000-12590000 GCA_027924585.1 Larix kaempferi
TCCAGAAGGCCTAATTGATTGAGGTACATAATATAGTCATGTGATTATTTATTCATGCATGTATAATGTTATTCATGTTAGATAGTTTATTTATTGTTATGATAGATAGTTTATTTCATGTTATGTAGATCATGTTATCTTATATCATGTATTTGATGTTTAAGTTATTTTTAAGTTAATATTACAATACATTGATGTTTTACACCATTATATTTTTTACACCAATCACTCCAATTCAAGTTTTCATCCCTTTAGGAAAACCTCACATGCATAAACAAGATTGAAAACTCATCTTATATAGCATATATTTAATGGAGGATAGCACTCCAGGGAAGAAACATAAGTGATCCGTGCACTAGCGAAGTGCTCCACTTGTAGAGTACATATATACATATGTAAGGAAAGAACATCATCCATTTCCAATCCTCCAAAAAGGAAACAATGGCACCATATGCTATCTAGGGATTGTGTCCCTCCTCCACAATACACATTGCTCCATGTGTCTTGTAGGGTATTCTCTCACAAAGTGAATACTCCATGTGGCCACCATGCAAGGTGTCCGCCATTGAGGATAGATACCTTAATTGCTCAAGGAAATAATGCTAATCCAATGACAATCTGACGTCTGAAATCCATTTAGAAAGTTATTACAAGTTTGCATATCAATCACATACCATCTCTCTTGATACAATCCATCTCAAACCATTCAATCGATAATCTATGGCTCTATACTTTGTAATGCATACATTATCTACGAGTCTTGAATCACCCTCAATAACGTCCTCCATTAAGGCATCATACCTCTATAATGAATAAGTAGAATGTGCATGGATGAATTGAATCTCATCATCACAACTCTCCTCCGCTATATAATTGGAAGTCTCATGGATGGAAGAAAAAAATGATATAAATATCTTGGGAGGTACAATCACCCCTACATGATCCTAAGCCACTAGATCAATAATGTTGAGATTCACCCCGATCATAAGAGGAAATAATAACAAACTGAAATATCTCATAATCACAATATATGTGTTGGAAGCTATATCTACATGTTCTGTCTAAGAAATAGAACCTAATATAGCTTAAAGACCTTGATCTAGCCCTAGAAACCAGACAAAACAAATGTAGCCCTGGAAATCCTAATGTGGGCCTACAACCCTAGAGACCTAATCTAGAATACTTATATATCCCTAGAGACGTAAACTAGCCCCAGAGACCTAATCTAGCCATATAGAACTTAATCTAGCTTATAGAATCTGATCTAGCCCTAGAAACCAGACAAAAAACAATCTAGCCTTGGAAATCCTAAAGTGGACCTAGAACCCTGGAGATGTAATCTAGAATACTTATCTAGTCCTAGAGATGTAACCTATCCTTGGATACCTAATATAGCCATATAGAACCTAATATAGCTTATAGACCCTGATCTAGCCCTAGAAACCAGACAAAAACAAATCTAGAGACACCTGGCACCCCATGGCCATTCAAGGACGCTTTGAGGATTTACTACAGGGGCATGAAACTTGAACCGGCGAGTGGAACGGGGTTCCGTCATATCCCACATGTGTATATGGATAGTGCGGAGGTTTTCACGATGGCCATGCATTCCGAGGAGCCGTCGGATAAAAAATGACCCCTTTGAGCAAAATTGGCATGGCCTTCACTAAGAAAAACCCTAGTTCCAGATATGACACAATAGCACCATTTCCGAGCATTTGGATCATGGTGGGGGGGTTCCAAAACTAGAACCCGGCGTCTCGAATCCATTGGAATCAACGTATTCTCAATCGGAGTCACGGTTTTGGTGCTATGGGCATTTTCGCCAGGCACCCCGAGGTCACTCAGGGACACTTTCAGGATTTTCTGCGGGAGCACAAAGCTCAAATCGGTGAGAGGAAAGGGGTTCCATCAGTTCCCACACATGCATATGGCTAGTGACTAGGTTTTCACGATGGCCATGCATGCCTGGGAGTCGTCGGATCAAAGATGACCCCCTTGAGAAAAATTGGCATGGCCTTCACTAAGAAAAACCCGAGTAATGGAGATGGCACAACAGAACCATTTCCTGGCATTTGGGTCATGGTGGGGGGCATCCCATAGCTAGAACTCAGTGTCCCAAATCCATCAAAATATACAGATTCATGATCGGAGTCACGGGTTTGGTGTTATGGGCATTTTTCCCAGGAACCCCGTGGCCATTCATGGATGGTTTGAGGATTTTCTCCAAGGGAACGAAACTTGAACCGACGAGAGGAAGGGGTTTCCATCAGCTCCCACACATGCACATGACCAATGTGGATTTGTTCATGATGGCCATGCACGCCGGGAGCTGTCGGATCAGAAATGACCCCCTTGAGAAAAACTAGCGTGACCTTCACTGAGAAAAACACTAGTTCCGGAGATGGCACAATAGCACCATTTCTGGGCTTTTCCAGGTACCCCATGGTTATTCAGGGATGCTTTGAGGATTTGATCTGTGCACACGAAACTCGAAGAGGAGAGAGGAATAGGGTTCTGTCAGCTCCAACATGTGCATATGTCCAGTTTGGAGTTGTTCACGATGGCCACGCACACTCAGGATCCGTCGGATCAGAAATGAACCCCTTGAGCAAAATTGGCATGGCCTTCACTGAGCAAAAACCTAGTCCCGGAGATGGCACAATAGAATCATTTTTGGGCATTTGAGGAATGTTATGGGGGTTCTCCTAGCTGAACCCCAGTGTCGCTAATCCATTGGAGTCGACGGATTCACGGTTTTGGTGCTATGGGATTTTTTGTCAGGAACCCCATGGCTATTCAGGGACACGGAACCCAAACCAGGGAACGCACTTGGATTCTTTCAACTCCCACATGTGCATATGGCTAGTGTGGAGGTGTTCATGATAGTCATGCACAATTGGGAGCCGTCGGATCATAAATGACCCCCTTGAGCAAAATTGGCACGGCCTTCACTAAGAAAAACCCTAGTTCTAGAGATGGCACAATAGCACTGTTTCTGGGCATTTGAGGCATGGTGTGGAGGGTCCCCTAGTTGAAACCAAGCGTTCCGAATCCATCGGAATCAATGGATTCATTACCGGATTCACGGTTTTGGTGCTATGGGCATTTTTTTCAGCACCCCATGGCCATTCAGCAACACTTTGAGGATTTGCTCTAGGGCCCAGAACCCAAACCGGTGAGAGGACTTGGATTCTTTCATCTCCCACACATGAATATGGACATTGTATATGTGTTCATGATGGCCATGCTCACCCGAGAGCCCTCAAATCATAAATGACCGCCTTGAGCAAAATTGGCATTGCCTTCACTAAGCAAAACCCTAGTTCCAGAGATGGCACAATAAAACCATTTCCATATGTTTGAGGCATGGTGTGGGGGTCCCCTAGCTAAAAACCAGTGTCTCGAATCCATTAGACTCGACGGATTCATGGTTTTGATGTTATGGGAATTTTTCTCAAGAAATTCGTGGCCATTCAGGGACACTTTGAGGATTTGCTTTGGGGGAATGGAACCCAAACCAACGAGTGGAATTGGATTATTTCATATCCCACACGTGCATATGGCCATTGTGGATGTGTTCACAATGGCCACGCTTTCCTGGGATCCTTCGAATCAGAAATGACCCCCTTGAGAAAAATTGACATGGCCTTCACTGAGCAAAACCCTAGTTCCGGAGATGGCACAATAGCACCGTTTCATGGAATTTGAGGCACTATTGGGGGGGGGGCTAGTTGAATCCTGGTGTCTCGAATCCATCAGACCCGATGGAATCACGACCGGAGTCACGTGGTTCTATGGGAATGTTTTCCAGGCATCCTATTTCCATTAAGAGACTCTTTGACGATTTTCTCTGGGGGCATGGGACCCAAACAGACCAGAATACTTGGATTCTTTCAGCTCCCACACATGCATATGGACATTGTGGATGTGTTCAAGATGTTCACACTCACCCAGGAGCCTTCAGATCATAAATGACCCCCTTGAGTAAAATTGGCATGGCCTTCGCTAAGAAAAACACTAGTTTAGGAGATGGCACAATAGCACAATTTACGGGCATTTTAGGAATGGTGTGGGGGATCCCCTAGTTGAAACCCAGCATCCCGAATCCATCAGAATTGACAGATTCATGACCAGAGTGATGGTTTTGGTTCTATGGGCATTTTTTCCAGGCACCTCGTGGCCATTCAGGGACACTTTGAGGATTTGCTTTGGGGGAAAGGAACCCAAACCGACGAGTGGACTTGGATTCTTTCAGCTCCAACACATGAATATGACCATTTTGGATGTGTTCACAATGGCCATGCTCACCGGGGATCCTTCAGATCTTAAATGTCCTTCAGATCTTAAATGACCCCCTTGCGCAAAATTGTAATGGCCTTCATTTAGCAAAACCCTAGTTCTAGAGATGGCACAATAGAACTGTTTATGGGAATTTGAGGCATGGTCTGAGGGGCCCCCTAGTTGAACACGGTGTCCCGAATCCATCGAAATCGACGGATTCCCGACCGGATTCATGATTTTTGTTACATGGGCATTTTGTTCAGGAACCCCATGGCCATTCAGGGACACTTTGAGGATCTGCTATGGGGGCATGGAACCCAAACCGACAAGCAGACTTGGATTCTTTTAGCTCCCAAACATGAATATAGCCATTGTGGATTTGTTCACAATGGACACGCTCGCCTGGGATCCTTCAAATAGTAAATGACCCCCCTATGCAAAATTGGCATGGCCTTCACTAACCAAAACGCTAGTTCCGGGTGTTTGAGGCATGGTGTGGGGGATGCCCAAGATGAAAATCGGTGTCCCGAATCCATCGGGATCAACCAATACGCGATTGGAGTCATGATTTTGGTGCTATGGAAATTCTTGTCAGGAACCCCGTGTCCATTTAGTGACAATTTCAGGCTTTTCTCCATGGGCACGAAACCCAAACCGGCGAGCGGACTTGGATTCTTTCAGCTCCTACACATGCATATGGCCTTTGTGGATGTGTTCACAATGGCCATGCTCGCCCGAGATCCTTCAGATCTCAAATGACCCCCTTGAGAAAAATTAGCATGGCCTTGACTGAGGAAAACCCTAGTTCTGGAGATGGCACAATAGCACCATTTTTGGGCATTTGAGGCATGGTCTGGGGGGTCCCCTAGCTGAAACTTGGCATCTCGAATCCATTATTATCGACAAATTCGCGATCGGAGTCATGATATTGGTGCTATGAGATTTTTTTCAGGAACCCCATGGCCATTCAGGGACATTGTGAGGATTTGCTTCAGGAGCACAGAACCCAAACCAGCAAGTGGACTTGGATTCTTTCAGCTCACACATGTGCATATAGCCATTGTGGATGTGTTCACAATGGCCACACTTTCCCGGGAACCTTCAGATCTTAAATGACACCCTTGCGCAAAATTGGCATGGACTTCAATGAGCAAAACCCTAGTTTCGAAGATGGCACAATAGCATCGTTTCTGGGCGTTTGAGGCAGGGTGTGGGGGACCCCCTAGCTGAAAACCGGTGTCTCAAATCCATCGGTATCGATGGATTCACAACTGGAGTCACGATTTTGGTAATATGGGAATTTTTTTCAGGCCACCCATGGCCATTCAGGGACACTTTTAGGATTTTCTCTAGGGGCACGACACCCAAACCGACGAGCATACTTGGATTCTTTCAGCTCCCACACGTGCATATGGCCATTGTGGATGTGTTCACAATGGCCATGCTCGATCAGGAGCCTTGATATCATAAATGACCCCCTTGCACAAAATTGGCATGGCCTTCTACAAGCTAGGGTTTATTTATTGTGTATGTGCATGGTATTATGTGTGTATGTATGTGTAGATATTTGTATATGTGCATGTTGTTTATGTACAAATTGACGTGGTCAAACTTTTGTGCTTGATTGCATCAATTACCCATATTTAGAAGTACCAAATGCAATAAGATCTCAACAAAACATGAAGAGACAATTGTAAAAAACATTAGAAAAACTGTATTGGAGCCATAGTGTTTATGAGAGATGGTTCTATAAGAGACAAGTAAGTTTTGGTTTGCATAAAATAAGGTTGGTTTCCCTTTTTTTATATAAAAAGAAGAATTTGTATGCATTATAAATGTGATATACACATTACAAAGGTGCACACATTCTTATGACAACATATATGGCATTAATTAGTTTTTATGGTAGGTAAAATCCTTGCAACCACATTAACTCCTTAGGTTATAATTATCTTCAAGGGAGGGAATGTGAGCCATTAAAAAATTTTAAGCACTAAGTTTGGATGTGAGTTATTTGGAGATGATTAAGGTAGAAAATTTGAGCCTTAGGTTGTAAGAATCGATTCTAAGCATCCCGAGCCATGGATAATGCCTTAAAGAATAACAGTTGACCTCTGAACGGTATCATTTTCCTTTGATTATTGACCTAGATGCAATAAGTAGGTTGTGGACATTAGGTATGGGTCTTGGGACCATGAACATGTCCAATGGAGGAAACATGTCTTATGCCCTAAACAATGATTCTATGCATTTAGGACCAAGAATGATGTGTCAAATCACAACACATCTAGGATCGAGGGATATTTGGCCTCTATATGAGCATATTCAAATATGATTAGGAGGTTATGAACACCAAGTGTTGGTTGTTGAGGGCCTAGATATGGCTATGAATATTTATCTTATTGGTGAGGATATGGACACTATTTGGAGGTTTTGAACACCAAAATTGGTTCTTAGGATATGGAAGTGGTCGAAGTATGAAACGTAGCCCATAGGTCCCAAGCGAAGCTTCTAGGGATTGACGACCATGCGCAAGGTATTGGACCATAATACTTATAGGTGCATTTTTTCTCTATGTTGGAATACAAGAGGAATAGGATAACCACTGGGAATTTTTGAGCCCCATATACAATTCATGAATCGATACATGGTAAATGTAGGAAACTTAGGATTTATTCCCTAAATGCACAAACTTAGTAATCAAGAGCAAGAAAGGAGCTTTCAAACTAGCCTATAAGACATGTCTTAGGGTTCTTTAGCTCCCAATTGTTGACACATACCTCATTAGGATATTTTGAGAACCATTTATGGATATTAGGGCCGTGTACATGGTTGGGAAGAGGACTACAAACTTTACTAAAAATAAAGCTTCTAAGGGAAGGGAAACCTGAGGCTTCGACCTTACAGGTGTATTAATTACATAGCTTTATAACCATGAAAGAGGCCTCAAATGACAAGGATGTGTTTAGCATCCAATAAATGATATGGGTGCAACTAGGAGTATTTTAGCACTCAGTATGAGTTTTATGGCACTAAACATGATCAAACGATGAAACCTTGACCTTAGGCTCTAGAGAAAGTTTCCAAGGATAGGGAAAATGTGAAGCCTTAACCAACAACATAAGATTGGTCTAGTATAACTTAAATATTTGAATGCCAGTATGGACACCATTTGTAGGCTTTTAGATTTATGGATGGACCTCAAACCCATAAACATGATTCGAGGAGGGAGACCGACAGCTCAAGGCTAGAAATATATATTTATGGCTTATGACCAATGATCAATTTTATGGGTCATTTGTAATGCTTCAGGGCATCATTTATGAACCTTGGTCCCTAGAAGGTGTCTTTATAGCCTAATGCATAATTCAAAATTCAAAATATTTGAATGTGATATTTAGGTGTGTAATTGTGTTTGAAAAGATGACGTTGTTTGTTATTTTATACTAATATTTGTATGGTTTTCTTTGTGCATTTTTTTGTAAATTTTTGTATATGTTCATCGATATTTGCCTATGTGTGTGTATTTTTTGTATGTGTATGTATAAATATTTTTATGTGTGTAGGTTTTTGTAGTGTAAATATAAATGTATCAGTACATCTTTAATATGTGTGAAAATATAATTATGTGCATCTAACTTGTGTGTGTTTGTGTGTAAATGACTAGGGGTGGTAGGTACACAAGGGGGATCTTTCATTGATCTAGAGAGAACTCAATAAATAAAAATATCATGGGGTCTAGGGAATGCTTCAAACAATAAATTATAGACCTAAATTCCCTACTTCAAGAAATCAAGATCACCTTTTCAGCAAACATAAGGAACCTTTTGGTATTTGGGAAGATCACCCATTATCATTCATCACTTACAAAACAATTTCATTTACAATGGCAAAAAGTTATCAAAACTTGTCAAAATAATAAGGTATAGGAAAAGGTCAAGTATCTCCCTAGTCATCATATCAAGGGCCCCATAAAATTTCTCCAATAACTACTCAATGTGTTGAATTTTACCATCGAACTTTCATCCTTGCATTGCGATGTATACAAACTAGTTGGATCTTATTAGAATGACATTTTACAATCAAAATACATTTCATATTATAAACCAATTGAAATACTATTCATTATGTCAATTCTAAATCTAAAATCACAATTAAACCTAACAAAGCATCCATGCTAAGAAAAACACAGTGGCAGAGGGATGATAGTCCCTTCACAAGGAAACATTCCAAGTGAAGGGGATGGGGGTAGGGAACATTTAATATATTTGACCACAATGATGATAGCATAGGTTTTGCACCTAAGTACGATCGAAAATTCCTTATTGATTGCTATATTATCTATTGATATATATGTAACTTCGGAATGTATTTCACATATATGTATATTGTATTCCTATAGAGATGTTATTATTCCTCTATACGGAAGTGTCGTCATTTATATTGTAAGTGTTGTAACTTATACTTGATGGGTTATTAGACCACCTTGTTGGAGTCGGACCAGTCAGCATTATGTTATGTGGTTAAGTTAAGGCCGACCTAGTAAAGGTTATTAGGCAAGTCAAGTCAAGTATAAATAGAGTGCGGGAGGAACTCTATTTGATCATTCTATTCAAACACACACTCTTTGGAGAGTAGCGCATTTGTGGAGAAGGAGAAGCTACTGATAAGAGATGTCTATCTCTTATGCTT
This sequence comes from Larix kaempferi, assembly GCA_027924585.1. Lineage (NCBI taxonomy): Eukaryota > Viridiplantae > Streptophyta > Pinopsida > Pinales > Pinaceae > Larix > Larix kaempferi. The sequence continues at coordinate 11,398,977 of BSBM01000361.1, forward strand.
GGGTTGTATCATTGCTCCATCTATCTCTGAGGAAGTTATTGGGGTTTTTCACCTTTATGGTTTTCCCCAAGTAAACTTTGTGTCTCTTGTGTGCTTGCATTATTGTGTCCATGATTGATATGCTGTAGATATGCAGTACATGTTGTTCTCTCAATTAAGATCGTAGATCATATTGAATTAAATTCTGAAAAATTAACATGGTATCAGAGCTAGCCTGAAAGAAGGCATGGTATGGCATGTATGACACTTGTTGCACTTGCGATGCTTGGGATTGATACAGCAAAAACTAGTCATCGTAGCACTTTCGCTATAAATCCATTTTGGCGAAGTTTTCAGATCTGAAACTTCTACAGGTCAAAGATCAAATCCCCATGTACCTTTTTTCCAAAGGAATACTTCTAATTCGTTGTACTTTGTGATTTATGATATGTTCAATATAGGGTTTCTACCCCTTCCAGATCTCAGTCATAAACAGGTGACCTTGGAAAAAAGGTCATAACTTGGGCTAGGAAGCTCCAAATTAAATTTCGTAGAAAGTGACAGGTAGTGCACAGACTGTACTTTCTCAGGTAACTTTTTCAGAGGCTGAAACGGAACTAGTGACATGTGTCACTCCGTACAAGTTCACTCTCATGTTTTATCCCATAAACAGGTCACGTTGCGACACTTGGTATTACTCTCTCTCAGAGAATCCATTTGAGTTCATGCCTATAGGGTTAGAAAGATGACAGGTCGGGGTATCACAAGAAAATCTTTCAGACCCTGTGGATCAAAAATTTCAGAGTTACACCAGAAACAATCAGGTACATATTTCTGTCAAAACAGAATTATTTTTTAGCACCTTCATTCATGGCTTTCAGAATTTATGGTTTCGGAGAAAGTTGGAATTTTTGTAATAAGAGACCATGGCTGAATTCTACTCATTAAAATAGAAATTTAGAGACCAAGATCAGAATTTTTTGTCGAACAGAAGGTCGGGCTTGATCAGACCCTAGTTCCGGACTTTGATCAGAAAAGTGGAAAATTAAGGCTTCTGCAAAAATGGGAATTTTTGAAATCTGTGACCACGGCTGGAAGCTCCTCAGAAAAATAGAAGATTAGAGCTTTGGATTGAACCTTTTGATTGGGAAGAAGGGTGGGATTTATCAAACCCTAGTTTGGGGTCATGTCTAGTGAATCCAGAAGTTTCAAAGGCAAATTTGAGGGGTGAAACTTTGCAGTTTTCAAATTCTGAGTATACTAGTTTTATCAGCTCATCAAGGTGCATATTTCTATCCTTTTGGAAGTTTGAAATTCAAAGTTTGAATTTTTAGGGTTTCTCTAACAAACCCTAATCCAGCTTCAGATCCAGTGGATTGGGTTAATCCTAGAAGAGAATGGATTGGTCACCTGCATAAGTGAAGAAGTTCATGTTTCAGAGGGAGATGAGGCTAAGGCCTTACATAAGAAGATTACAAGCAACCTTGACAGGTATGACTTATCCAGGTATGTTTCGAGATTTGTTCATGATTAAGTTTATGGTATGTTTGTCTTCATGTTATTATGGTTAGAACAATCTTGATTAAATTTAGACTTGTCATATCACCTTAATAAAATTATGAATGCATGATAGAAGATACTCATTGATTAGGGTGTTGACACTTATGATTGTACTAATGCATTATGGTGTTGTATGAGGTTTATGTTGTCCGCTAACATGAAAGGTACACCAAGAAATACAAGTCATGTTCTAGTTCAAGAACATATGATCATGATGACATGAAGACAAATATTCATCCATTGTCATGGATCACTTAGAAGATCTATTTATGAGGTATGTATAACTTGGTTCTATAATGGTTAACCTATGAGATATGCAGGTTACTAGCACAAGTCATTGAAGAGAACAAGAAGACATCATGTGGGTATGTTAGACATAACTAACTAACATACCAATCCAGGTATGTTTTTCCTATATCAAGTTAGAATCCTACCTTGTGTTAGGATCCCTTACATAAGTATACTTGGTATGATTGGATATATTTTTAGAAATGTAAGTAATCAAGGGTTTATGCATATTATGTCTCTTATCTTGATTGATGATTTGACTAACCATAAGAGTCCTATGATCAAATAAGAATATGCATGAGTAAAAGAAGTATTCCCTGAAACCTTGAATACTAATGTTTATTATTTGTGTTTGAAATGATCATGACTATACATCTTTAAGATTATTGTGTTTTGATAGTATTGAGAATATACTAATAAATGTATGATTATGTATGAGATCTCGAGGATATCACAATAATGATACTTGTAAGCATGCATAGTGATCGAGGATGGATATAAGTTCAAGGACAGGTAATCCAGGAAGCAAAGATCAAGAGGGAGCACACTCCAGTAGTTTTTGCAAGGATGCAGATATTCAGAGGGAGTCGACCACTTCTCACAATCAACATCAGAATGGAGTTGCAAAGATTTAGAGGGAGTCCACCCAACAACCAAACAAAGATAAGTATTTAAATTTTCATTTCTTACATATTTGTTTGTTTAAATAATGTTGTTCAATGATGTATATGCTTATGTTCCTAGACTTAGGTTGTGTATTATGCATATTAGAATAATTGCATTAATGAACAGTATACTACTAATATGCATGTGATGGGTAAGTGGCCTATGGCACTGTACAACATTCCATTGCTACTTATCTAGAATGAAACCTCTTTGCTGACATGTTGGGAGTAGTGCAAACTCTTAACAATGTTCTGGTAGAGATTGGAAGGCATCTAGAAAGTTACGGGATATGGATAAATGTTGTATTGAAGTAGTGGCTAAGATAATTGCATGACTGTATGACATATTTCTTTATGTGTAAGAATTTGTTCTGAAAACTATGAGATGTTTTCTAATCATGCAAGTTAACTTGTTGTGTAGGAAAGATCGTATACCATCACCTACAAAAGAAAGACTACAACATTTGTTCAACAACAAAGATATCTATTGAAGATATTGAAGATATTAAAGTTCCCAGGATCTGGGATGAAGAAATAGAAGAATGCCATGATCCGTCGATCATGAAGAATGATGTTTGGGATGCAGTACCAAAACCTAAAGTGGAGTCTGTAGTGACTTCCAAGAGGATCTACAAGATCAAGCATGCTGTAGATGACACCATAGAGAAGTATAAAAGTGATGAAATGGAAGATACACCAGATGGATTTCAAGACAGCTTTCTTGAATGGTGTAGTTGAAGAAGAAGTATATGTGGAGCAGCCACTTGGTTCTGAGGCACATGATAGGGAGTCATATATGTGCAGAACTTGGTAGGATAGATAGCTTTCTATCCAGTTTGGGCTTTACCAAGAGTAAAGCGGGTGCAAGTCTTTACTACAAGGTTGAGGAAGGAAATCCAGTGATACTACTTTTGTATATGGATGACTTGTTTGTAACAGGAGATGATAGATTGATTGCCAACACGCAGTGGAAGCTTGCTGCCGAGTTCAAGATGAAGAACTTGTGGATGATGCACTACTTTCTAGGCATGGAGGTGTGGCAGAGTGCAAATGGAATCTTACTTGGACAAGGGAAGTATGCAATAGAGATCCTAAAGAGGTTCGGGATGATGGACTGCAAGGCCATGGCCACACCTATGGCATCGAACCTGAAGCTTCTTTGTGATGCTTCATCTGAGCCGATGGATGTTTCTATATATCGTTAGATGATTGGGTCCTTGATGTACCTGACGAATACGAGACCAGATATTTGCTTTGCAGTAAACACATTGAGCCAGTTCCTGACAGATCTGAGGAGTGTTCACCTAGTTGTTGTAAAGCATATTCTGAGGTACCTGAAGGGTACAATTGATTATGGGCTCAAGTATGTTGCGAATCAAAAGTTTAACCTGCAGGGTTATGTTGATTCAGATTGGGAAGGCAGTGCTGCAGATAGGAAGAGCACTTTTGGGTGCTGCTTCAGTACGGGATCAGGTGTGATCTCCTGGTTTAGCAAGAAGCAGTCCTGTGTAGCACTGAGTATAGCCGAGGTAGAGTATGTTGCAGCCTGTTTGGCTAGTTGTGAGGAAGTATGGCTGAGGAAGCTACTGTCTGAGCTATTTGATCTACGGTTGGAGGCTTCAGGTATCTTCTGTGACAACCAGAGTTGTGTGAAGTTGTCTGAGAACCTGATGTTCCACGACAGGTTGAAACACATAGAGATCAAATATCACTATATCAGGGATATGGTGCTGAGGGGATCAGTGAATCTCTTGTATGTTGCGACAGATGAGCCGATTGCAGATGTGTTGATGAAGCCACTAGCTAGAGTGAAGTTCGAATACTTCAGAGAGAGGCTTGGTGTTCTTCGGATCGACGACACTTCGAGGAAGAAGTGATGGAGACATTTGTTGTAGCCATTCCTAGCATGGTGGAAGGGGATCCTTCACATGGCTATGGATGTAAGCGTTGGATGATGAGCATCAGGATGATATTCTAGTTTCTGCTCTATATGATCAGTTGGATCATTTATGTATGTATGCATCATGTTGGATGCTTGTACCATGTATATGTATATGTATCAGGTGGATACATTGTATGATCAGGTAGATCATGTATGTTGATATGTATCAGGTAGATATATTGTGCGGATCATGTATCTATGTATGTATCAGGTGGATACATTGTGTATGGTGATATGTATCAGGTAGCTACTTGGTATGCATCAGGTAGATGCATTGTATGATCAGGATGATCATGGATGACGAGCTTCTCCAGTTGACATGCATTAGGACGATGCAGTGATGATGATCAAGACGATCATGTGTACATCGGGATCATGTATGGTGAGTATCAGGATGATACTTTGTGGCCATGGAATAGGTTGTGTAGATGAGCATGTCTGGGAGATCCTATAGGTCGGAGTTGTGTACCCGTAACAGCCTAAGATGCTCTTTCGATACATTGCTCTAGGAGGACATATAATAATGCCCTGGGATATCCTTCAGGTCAGAGTTGTGTACCCGTAACATCCTGGGATTCTCTTTCGAGGTTTTTTCCTATGGCATGTAATTTTCTCCTGGTGGATATGGACAGGATGAAAAAGGCCTCAGATGCTTCAGCCAGGTTTTGCCATGACCACATGTAATTTGCTCCTGGGAGATCTGGACAGGATGAAAAAGGCCTCAGATGCTTTAGCCAGCTTTTGTGGTGAAACACATGTAATTTGCTCCTGGGAGATCTGGACAGGATGAAAAAGGCCTCAGATGCTTCAGCCAGGTTTTGTGGTGAGATCACATGTAATGTGCTCCTAGGAGATCCGACAGGTAGAGCTATGTGCTCGTAACAGCTTGGGATGCTTCAGCCAGGTTTTGTGATGGGTCACATGTAATGTGCTCCTAGGAGATCCAACAGGTAGAGTTGTGTGCTCGTAACAGCCTGGGATGCTATCACGAGGTTTTGTGACGCACGTAATAAGTCGTGAGAATTCTACAGTATGGCCAGTGATCATGAAGACCTGCAGGTGGTGGGCCTACATCTAGTATGAAAAAGGACTGGCCCTGTAGAACTTCCTATGATGAGTAGATTCAGAGATTGATTGAGATAGTAGCAGCAAAGATGATGATGATGACTCGATGACAATTATCCAGTGACGATGATCCAGAGAAGAAGACTTATGCTAGAAGACCTGTGTCGAGAAATACCTTCCTAGTTAAGAGGGAGTGTTGATGTATATGTAACTTCGGAATGTATTTCACATATATGTATATTTTATTCCTATAGAGATGTTATTATTCCTCTATACAAAAGTGTCATCATTTATATTGTAAGTTTTGTAACTTATACTTGATGGGTTATTAGACCACCTTGTTGGGGTCGGCCCTGTATAAGTCATGTGGGTCGAAGGGTTATTAGACCACCCTATTGGGGGTTGGCCATGTGGGTCAAAGGGTTATTAGACCACCCTATTGGGGGTTGGCCCAGTCAACATTATGTTATGTGGTTAATTTAAGGCCGACCTAGTAAAGGTTATTAGGCAAGTCAAGTATAAATAGAGTGTGGGAGGCACTCTATTTGATCATTCTATTCAAACACACACTCTTTGGAGAGTAGTGCATTTGTGGAGGACGAGAAGCTGCTGCTAGGAGATGTCTATCTCTTATGCTTGGGTTGTATCATTGCTCTATCTATCTCTGAGGAAGTTATTGGGGTTTTTCACCTTTATGGTTTTCCCCAAGTAAACTTTGTGTCTCTTTTGTGCTTGCATTATTGTGTCCATGATTGATATGCTGTAGATATGTTGTACATGTTGTTCTCTCAATTAATATCCTAGATCATATTGAAGTAAATTCTGAAAAATTAACATTATCAAATATTAAACATTGGTGGAAATAATTATTTTTACAGTTATGACATTGGTTCCAAATGCTAGGAACATGGTCAAGTGAGTATGTTTCGTTAGATTTCAAACACAATATATATTTCAAACGACCACCCAAGAATGACTATATGAGGCCGATAAAGATCAAAATTTATCGAATTCACTAAAAATGAAGGAAATCATATCAAAATCCATTCAAACTCAACCATTTGTTTTAAAATCATGATGTTGTTTATTAGGAACCTACACACAACAAGAGACAACAAGATACAAATATGGACAACATGGATATAAATCACATAACTGAAAATCCATGTACATCAAAGCTGCAAAAATCATCCAAACATATAAATTTTCTGGTAAACAGTGGAACATGGTTCCCAATGTACAGACAATGGAAACTCGTGCCCTATACAAAGTCTGACAACTCGTTGCATAGATCCAAAATACATGGCAACTCATCCCGTAGATACTAAGTACATGGAAATTGGTTCCCAAAAATGCCACATCGTGGCTAATGTGCATAACATCGTATGTCAAGCATCGTTCCCACCCCTATCACTCCCAGGCGCATCTAAGAAATTGATCTTCCTCTTCTTGGAGTTAGTGGAATCTAGGGCCTTCTTCCGTCTAGGAGTATACTGTCTCTCCAGGCTCTGAAACAAATGATATAAGATACCATCATTTTCAAGAATTTGTAACATTTACCACATTGATAAAATGAATGTAGAATTCAAATCTTAAATAAATCACCACTGGTGGGAGTGGTATATGTGAGGTAGGTGTCCTCAATCTACTAATCCTCTCAACAATGCCACCCTACAACATTTACGACAATCATTTCATTGAAAAAAAATAATTGCTTAAATTAATTTTCATTAATGCATCACAATATTTTCATAAATTAAACCTTGATTCTTACCGTGAACACCTCCAACAATGGACATGACTAGGCTTCAAGGCTAGCAAGTGGAGCAGTTGGATGGAAAACCTTCTTCGATGCAGTCATGGGGGGGGGGTTAGATGTAGTTGCAGCAACTATGGGTGCAACCACTGTAGATATGTCGATGGATGTTGGAATGGTAGTTGCCACAATAGTGGCGGGAACTGAAGAAGATAGGGTGGAAGAGGGCATGTTGGTATGGGGTGGAGGAGGATGTCGTGGATGATGAACCCCTATTTCTTGTACGATAGGGGGTATCGACCTAAAATGGATAAGGGGGATGTTGAGGGATGGTGGATGGGAGGGAAGTCTTGGATAGAGGGAGGAGTATGGATACAAGGGGGGTTGTGTACGAAGGGCGTAAGCTATATGGAAGGTGGGGTGTCGATGAATGGGAGAGGATGGATAGATGGGGGGGCATGGACGAATGGTGGAGGTTGGATGGAGGGGTGAGGATGGACAGAGGGGGGAGTATGGACGGAGAGGGGAGGCTAGATGGAAGGGTGGGGGTGGATGGAGGGAGGGTTCTGGATGGAAGCAGGGGGATGGGGGAGGGGGAATCATGGGAGAGGGTGGAAAAATGGGACTGAAGTGGGGAGGTGGAATAGTGGAACCTAAAGCTGATGGTGGCACCTGCATATAAATTTGTAATATCATAGTTTAGTAGACAAAAATCAAATTAAATCATAGTAATTCATAACAATTCAAATTAAAAGCCTTCTGTTAACTAAACATTGTACTTGTTTCTATGGTGACCTGCCGATCCCTGGCGGAGATGGTTGGTCATAATAGTCTGTGCATACCTGTGGAAACCAAAATGCATGCACGTTATGAACATATTGAACAAGTAATTATTTAGGCAATCAAAATATTCAAAAATATTGTACTAACTATCATCGTGTATGTCATAAATATAAATAAATAAATAATAGAAATGAAATAAGTAATAACAATATTGTGTGAGGTACTAAAAATAACTCCATGTGAGGTGCTACAATTTCAGTTATAGCTTCCATTGCTGCGTCCAGGTTGGGAGATCCTACATTCTCCCATGTCGGTGTCTCCACTCTAAATAACTATACATTGAAATAATAGTTTAAGTCATACATACCTGCTTTAAAATTACTTTACAATTTCTCAAGTGATGATTGAAAACTCATTAAAAAAAGTTCTAGCCTGCTTAATATAGCATCCCTCAATCGGGCCAGGGAAAGTGTTCCCGCAATGGGGACAAATAGGTGGCATTGTCCATGTCGAACTAGAAGGCCTAGAATGGCTACCACCAGTCACAGTTTTATCTTGACTCTGTCGTGAAGGCCCTACACCTGATTCTCTATCAAGGTCAACCTGTCTCTCCACTATAGTCATTGCTACAAAGGCAGTGTGTCTAAGGAGTCCATGTGCAACACTCCTCATCGCCCCCCCGATCTGATCAAGTCTGTGGGGAAACTGAGGTGGATGGTGAGAGAGGTTGGGCTCACACCGAGGAGTTGGTGGCCCTCATAGTTGGTTCCTTCTGGAAGCAAGTCAATCTTTGGTAGAGCCAAGCCCAACACCCTGGAACTTAGTTATGTCAAAATGGTTGACATGTAAAACGAGGACAAACTCATCCCACAATTGTCGAAGGACGTACTGTGGAACCTCCCTATTATTGCAGGGAGGTTTATTGTAAACCATGAACCACCTATGAATCCAATTGTCCCTCCATGGTTAGAAATGAAACCAATCCATGCAGACACGTGGCTTTCTAATGTCTGGTGGTTGTTGTGTTCTTGGATCAGTGAACATACTGTATAATTGGGCCTTTGTAATATTCAATGCTTTCATTTCTTCCTTGGAAATTCCTATGGAATAATACTCCCGCATCCTAATACTATATTCGTTCATGTAAGTAAGATGGCGATGTGCATGGATGAAGGATTCAATTGAGCTCTTAATTGAGGTGGCAAGGGACACTCAAGAAGGTTCCCCTGTGTTTCTTAATTCTCGAGTGTGCACTCTCATTTCATTTACATAATGGTTCAAGTCGTCTTGGTAAAAATTTTGTTGGGGATTTTGATTTTCTTGGGCATTTTGATTTTGTTGAGGGTTTTCATTGGTTCTAAGATTTGTATTTTCTTATGTTCCATTGGACTCCATGTTAACATTTTGTTAATTCATTGTATAGGTTTAGACTTTGCAATTGAAAAAATTTCTATTATTTTACTAATTTGAGAATTATTAAAAATTTAATAAACAATAAAAAAATCAATAAAATGACAAAAAACAATGATCTTACTGTTAATGTAATTGTAACTTCGGAAGATATTCACTTGTATATTTTATATTGTATTTGTATTTTATTATTGTACCTCTGACGAAGATGTTTATTCCTTCGATCGGGAGAATCTTTATTGTAATTGAGTCATGTAAATTCATGCAGGTTAACCCTCTTTTCTATGTTGGGGCATTAGAACCGAGAGTTAATTTGTCTATGGATTATTAAACTCTTCTAGAGAAGTCATCCCGTTCAAGTACAACTAGGGTCTGGCCTAGTTGGGGAAAAGACAAGTGAAATGTGAAGTATAAATAAAGAAGGTGCCTCTCTTATTTATTCATTCAATCACTCACTCAATTCGCATAAGTGAGAGAGATAGAAGTTCGCACAAGTGGAGGAGGAGGAAGCTGCTGAAGGCCATCTCTTTGTTTTGGGGTTTTGTATTATTGCTCATTCTATCTCTGAGGAAGTTGCAGGGTTTTATCCTTTATGGTTTCCCTGGTGAAATGATTTGTGTCTCTTGTCTCTTGTGTTTGTTTTGTTGTGCATGTTATTCTCTCAGTTAAGATCCTAGATCATATTGAATTAAATTGTGAAAAAATAATATGGATTCAGAGCTAGCCTAGAGGAATGCAATGTATGGCACTTACGACACTTGTTTCACTTGTGACAATTTGAAAGTTAGGGATTTGTATAGCAAACCTAGTCATCGTGGAACTTTCTCTATAAATCACTTTTGGAGAAGGTTCGGGATCTGAAACTTTTACAGGCCAAATATGACATGTTCCTGTACCTTGTTTCCAAGTTTCGGCCTCTGATTCATTGTACTTTATGATATATGATCTATACAATTTAGGGTTTATGCCTCTTATAGAATGAATCCCTAACCAAGTGACCTAGGTAAAAAGGTCATATCTCGGGATAGGAAGCTCCAAATGGAATTCCGTAAAAAGTGACAGTTCGGGAACAGACTATAGTTTCACAAGTGTGAGTATCAGAGGCCTAAGTTGAAACAATGACACGTGGCACTCTGTACAAGTTTGCAATGTTGTTTCATCCCATAAACAGGTCATGTTGGGAAAAATTATCATATCTCTTTCATGAGGAATCCAATGAAGCTCAAACCTATGGGGTTGAAAAGATGACATGTCATGCTACCACAGGCCAAAGTTTCAGACCCTGAGGATCCGAAATTTCAAAGAGACACCAGAAGTAATATGGCACATCTGAAATGGCTCAACGGAGGAAATCAAAGATGAAGAGGAAGAAGCTCTCACTTAGGGTTTTCAGTTTTTAGGTATGGAAGGACCTGATACAGTGTTGGAGACACCTGATGAAACATTGAAAACTTTGAAAATGGATTTTGAATCTATTCATCATAGATATTAATCTTCCATCAAAATGTTGTGGGAGGAAGGAGATTAAAAATTAGGGTTTCCAAGTAAGAAGAAACCCTAGCAAGGTTGGGACTCTCATAGGGAAGCAATGAAGGAGGTTTAAATGGAACTAGTATTCTATGATCCTAGCACCATGAACCTATATAATATGTTTACAAGTGATCTACCTTGGATGATCAGGGTCTTACCCTTCTAGAAAGACTACAAACAATCTCGACATGTATGACTTGAGGAGATACAGGTATGTTTTGGAATTTGTTTCATTTATGTGATGTTAAGTTCATGATATGTTTGTCTTCATATTATTGAGGCTAGTACAATCATCATTAATTATTTACTTGTCTAATCACCTTAGTAAAAGTATGAATGCATGTTAATGATAAAAGACATTCGTTGATTAAGGTTATGACACTTATGATTGTACTAATGCACGGTGGTGTTGTATGAGGATGATGTTGTCCGCTAACATGAAAGGTACATCAAGAAAGACAAATCAAGTTATAGATCAAGAATATATGACCATGGTGATATGAAGACAAAGACTCATTCGTAGTCATTGATCACATAGAATCTCTACTTACGAGGTATGTATGATTTGGTTCTACAATGCTTAACTTATGAGATATGCAAGTTACTAGCACAAGGTCTCTAAATCATTGAAGAGAAAAATAAGACATTATTTGGGTATGTTAGACATAACTAGCAAGCATGATAATCCAGGTATGTTTTCCTATATCGAGTTAGAATCCTACTTTATGTTAGGATCTTATATAAGTATAATTTTGTATGATTGGTAATGATTATTCATGAAGTTATAAGTTTGAGTAATCAAGGGTTTTTTCATATTATGCTTCTTAGTTTGATTAATGATATGACAAACTAGAAGAGTCCTATGGTCCAATAAGAATATGCATGAGTAAAAGAAGTACTCCCTGAAACCTTGAATACTAACGCTTGTGATAAACTACCTGTGTATGAAATGATCATGACCATACATGTTAAGATTATAGGATTATAATGTTTTGATAGTACTGAGATTATACTAATGATGTATGATTATGTATGAGATCTTGAGGATAACACAATGATGAAACTAGTGCACACTTAAGCATGCATAGTGGTCTAGGATGGATAGAAGTTCAAAGACATATAATCATGACGCTATCATAAAGGGAAAATAGAGATCAAGAGGGAGGCAACCACACAAACATAAAAGATAAGTATTTGAGTTGTTATTTGAATTACTTCTTGAATCTCTGAATAGTTAATGATATTGCTTGTAATAGTTGTATGCATATTTGTATTCCTAGAATCAAGAAATATATCATGCATAGTGTAAGCATTCATATAGCATTGAACAATATACTACTAATATGCATATGATGGGTAAGTTGGACAAACATTCCATTGTTGCTTGTCCAGAATGAAACCTCTTTGCTAACATGTTGAGAGTTGTGCATGCTTGTAATACCCCATTTTTCCCTTCATGTATTTGGCTTTGATGTAAATACTGTGTATATGCAGTATGTGTATTTTTCCTAGTGTGGAGCTCAAGGACAAGGCCCCGCAAGTGGATGTTTAAGTTTATTGCTTAGGAAATTATTTGGACAGTCTGATTATTCATGGGATGATTAAGCCATGAAGAAATGTAAATGATGTAATGACTGCTGAATGAATAAAATAACCAAGAAGCTAAATAAGGAGGCAACTAATGAGAAGGGGCCATGTGTATCCACTAGGGAGAGGTGAGGGGGGGTTTGGGATTGGTTTCCCATATTGCCACATGTCTGACTAATAACCTATTGGAACTCCCTGCTAACATTAATGCAATTGCAATGGGTGGTTGAGAACCCTGATTGCGGAAGCCGATGGAGTATGGAGCATGCCTGCGATTTTGTATGACAAGGCATGGCTCTGGTTGCTTATACTGAATGACACTCAATCGCCTGGTAATTCACAGAACCCGTATGACTACCCGTTTCGGTAGAGGAGGAGGGGGGGAGAAATTCATTCCTCACTCACTCGCACATTCACGCACTTACCATTCATGAGCCATCGACCCTCATGGATAATTCGTCTAGGTATTTTTTGTATACGCTGAACCAATTGGGGGAGGAAAATTGGAGGTTATTCGTGCTTCCTGTGTGTTAGAAAAGGACTGAGAGCTAATATTTGTGGCACCCTGTGTGTAAACCCCAGTTACAGCGATGGAGGGGTATTGCCAGAAAGATACTACAGAGTGTTATTGGCAGGGCAGTCGTGAGGAAACCCCAAGCCTGGTAACGAATCAGTTGTTCAACTCTGGAAGAGAGTTGGGTTGCTTGATAAACCCAGTGAAGGCTATAGTCTCAATGAAACAGTGATTGGAACTTTCTATGCCCATCCTGGAATAGCACTGGAAGGGAAGGACCGTGAGAGACTATGTAGCAGTAAAAGGGTCTTCCTTCTATTGGATGTGCTAGTTCTTGTGGGTGCCAGGTCGGCTGAGAGTGACTGGACCTTTCTATGCCCATCCTGGAATAGAACTGGAAGGGAAGATGCCTTGAAGTACTGTGTAACAGTGAAGTAGGTCTTCCTTGTGTTGGATGTGGTAGGTATTGTGGGTGTCAGGTCAACTGAGTGTTGAGATGCCTGCAGCTCTGTGGTTGAGCTCACTGGTTTAGCAATGCCTTCCTTGTTGTCCCTGAATGCTTGATAACCACTGTAGGTTAGCTTAGCATGGGCAGGTACCCTGGAATTCTTGATAAACCCAACTACAGACTGGTTTAGTATGAGAATGGAGCCTTGAATGTGAGAGAGCATGTTAGCCCTCCTTAGTGGATACACTACTTAGCTCGGGGGTGATCTCTCAGCTGAAATATTATAGGATAGATAGATATCTAAGGTTGGGTGGAACGTTTCTCTCACTTAGCCAGTTGCTTCGGAATTGAAAGATAAGTATTTATGTTATAGAAAATGATGGTGTTTCATTGTTTTGTGATGAATGCTTGTGTATAATTATGGAACTGTGGAGTGTATATATATGAATGGGACTGACATGAAGTCATGTATAGGCCTGAGTTTATTGTTATATGTATATCTTATATTGCATGAGTTTAATGACTTGTAATTCTTGCATATGATAGACATGTTGATTAAATTTGTTTAATGCATTTTCCATGTTATAATGAATGATAGTGTTTCATTGTTTGGAGATGAACATTTATGTATAACTAACCCTGTGAAGGAGATGTATACTTACACATGATCCCTGGGGAAGAAGGGAATCCCTAGAAGTGGTTTCAGAAACCTCTGTGGTCAGATGGAAAGGAAGATCTTGACAGGAAGAAGGTTGGAAGTGTCCAAATGGAGATATAGACAGAACTTCAGAAGAGAAAATGGAAAGGTTAGATACCTCACTTGATAAAGTGACTCTACCATTGGATAGATCTCTCCAAGATCTTTCCAACGGTACCAACCTTACCCCATTTGGATGTTGGAGGAAGGAGTTATGCCCCTTAGAAGATTTGATGAAGTTGCCCTTACATAGGAAGGGTTCCACACGCATGGTTTTGCAATTGCGGGTTGCGGGTTGCGGGATCACCGAGTTCAAAATTATGCATTTTGAGACTCCGCAATTCCACATCCACAATTGGGGGATGTTGGTTGCGGGATCAGCTATTGCGGGTTGCGGGATCGTCAAGTTCAAGATTACGGGTTTTGGGCTTCTGCAATTCCGCATCCATAATTGCGGGTTGCATATTGCGGGATGCAAATTGCGGGACCCACTGTTGTGGGTTGTGGGTTGTGGGAGTGACCTCCTACGGAAGTTGGAATTCCGCATTTTCTGCATTTGCAATTACGGGTTGCAGATTGCGGGATGCGGATTGTGGGATCCGCTGTTGCGGAATGAAGGTTGCGAGTTCGCAACTACGGGTTGTGGATTGCGGATCCAAACTCTCCCCACTTTGTGTATGGGCACTCAGTCGATGTTTTAGGAGAAAAAATGGATCACAGTCTCCAGTGGCCAGGTAGGTTGGTGGGGACATTACAACGCTCTTGATAGTATGTTCTAGTAGAGATGGAAGGCATATAGATAGCCACTGTATGCATACAGGATATGGAAAAGTGTTGTGCCAAAGTATTGGCCAAGATAGTTGCATAACTATGTGAACCATATTAGTATGCATAAAAGGTTATCATTGAAATGTCAACATGATTTGATGATTATGAAGTGTTACTAATCATGTAATTAAATTTGATTTGTAAGAAAGATTGTGTGCTATGATCTACAAAAGAAGGATGATGAACACTTGTTCCAAAGAATAAGTGATGATTGTTCAACAAGAAGACTTACAAATCAAACATACTATATAAGTACAAAGGAAGGCTCATGGCTAGAGGATTCTCCTAGAAAGAGGGAGAGGATCATGACGAGATGTTTGCTCCAGTGGCTAGACACACTTCAAGAGATAGATTACACCCATGGATGACAAGACTGTTCTCTTGAATGGTGGGTGTAATTGAAGAAGAAGTGCATATCTAGCAAGCTCCCAGGATTCGATAGAGAATCACATGATTGAAGAAGGCTTTGTATGGGTTCAACAGGTACCCAAGATCGATAGTCATTTGATGAGTTTGATGATCACCATGGGTGATGTGGATTTCAACCTTTGCTACAAGGTTGAAGATGGTTTCTATATACAGATGGAAGCAAGAAGGAACTCACCATAGAGTTCGAGTGATCTTGAGGCTCATATCAGTAGACCCATCTGACGGGAGATGGCACAGATAGATATGCAGAAGATCACTCAATGCAGAGTGTGAATGATGTTCTGTCATAGAGGGAGGACAATACTCAGATATAGAAAACTCCACTTTAGAGGGAGTAGATCTCATAGTTAAAGAATCTTGCATGATTCTTGTGATTAGATATGTGGCTAAGATCAGATGATATTTATCCTTAGCCAAGGAAAATGTGAAGTAGAGATCTGGGATGATGGACAGTGGTTTCTACAGTTTACAGACAGATGACTAGTTTGCTGATATATTTGACGAATACCAGGATTGATATATGCCTTGCTGTGAACACTCTGAGTTAGTATCTAGTTAAGCCTAGACGTGTTCACCTGGAAGTTGCAAAGCATGTGATGAGGTACCCGAAAGGTACGATAGAATTTGGTCTATACTATGTTGGAGATCATGACTACAGATTGTATGGTTATTTAGATGCAGATTGGGTCGAAAGTGTCTCAAAAAGGAAGAGCACCTCAGGTGGATGTTATTGTCTGGGACCTGCTATGATCTCTTGGTTTAGCAGGAAGCAGTCCTGCATGGCACTAAGTATAGCCGAAGCAAAGTATGTTGCATCTTGTTAAGGTAGTTGTGAGGTAGTATGGCTAAGGAAGCTACTGTCTAATTTCTTTGATCTCCAGTTGGATGCGACTTGTATATATTGCGACAACCAAAGTTGTGTGAAGTTGTTTGAGAACCCAGTGTTCCATGACAAGTCGAAGCACATTGAGATCAAGTATCACTATATCAGGGATATGGTGCAGAGAGGAGGAGTGAAGCTCCAGTATGTTGTGACAGACGAGCAGATAGACGATGTATTTACCAAGCCGCTGGCCAGAGTGAAGTTTGAATCCTTCAGAGAGAGCTTGGTGTACTTCAGATTGAGGTTCCTTCCAAGGGGGAGTGATGAGTCCGGAAGATGCAGATGCACATGGGATTTTCCGACATGGTGGTAGGTTGCTCCTCCCATGGTTGTTGATGTAATTGCCGAGATTTTCCGACATGGTGGTAGGTTGGTCCTCCCATGGTCGTTGATGTAATTGCTGAAGCTTTTCCGACATGTTGGTAGGTTGGTCCTCCCATGGTCGTTGATGTGATTTCTAAGCCTTTCTCGAATGGTGGTAGGAAATTCCTCCCATGTCCGTTGATGTAAGTGTTGTGTTAGCTGCATCTGGGATGTGCTTCGTTAATGATGAGATGATCTGAAGATGATGAGGTGACAGTAGGATACACAGGTTTTGCAATGGCATATAATCAGTCCTAGGAGATCTTCACGGGGGCTTCACTAGAAGGAAATATAATATCACGTTCATTCATATTGGGGTATTAAATAATCATGAAAACCTAAAAATTATATTGCTTATATATTAAGGGGCAAAGGGATTTTTTTATTTAATATAACAATACAAAAATACTTTGGAGTCTTTTTTTTATGAGCGGTCTGACAAATATCCACCAAATGGAGATGGTAGGATCATGGCCGGATGAGAAATCGGGTTGAGGCAAGGCTCGGGCTTACCAGTATGCATGGAAATCGCGTCTTGAGGCATGATTGAGACCAGGGGTTACGTGGTGAAGAGGGTTTCCATTCGATTATAGTCAAAAGATAGTGGTCATTGACAGCCAATTGTTACCAATAGCCTTGGGAAGCTTTAAGCCTCCAAGGCCTATTATAGGCCCTCGATAGGCCTTGGGGGCTTGAATACCCAACCACTCGTGCCTATTACAGGACTTGGGAGGTTTAGTCAGCCTCCTAGAGCTTGTTACAGGCCTTGGGGGCTTGGATACCTAGCCCACAATAGGCTTAGTCAATGATTGGGGAAATGCAACATGCAATCTAAATGTTGTACAATGTGCATTGGCTCTAGTGACATACAAGAAGTGATCTCCTATCTCTTCATTAGACCATTAGATGTTGCAAATAATAATGATATGTGGTTGAGTAATTGCATTGTGGGTGAAGTAATGTGCATCCACAATATACATCGAAAGAAGGAAGGTGCATTATAGAATGCATGTGGGGTCATAAGAGGGGTATCATATCAATATACTAGGTAGAAATATAAAGGGGTATAAAAAGTGTTAATGAAAAAGTTGATACATACAATATCTAGTGAAAATAGGGGTTTTTTTAAATTGGGAAGGCATATTGGGAGGGGGTTAAAAAAAATGATTTTCGAAGGTATTTTCCAATATTTAGTGAAATTAGGGGTATTGTTTCATATGCCACGAACGAACGTGCTATGACCCCGTGGAGATCTTACAGGTTTTGCAAGCAACATATAATCAGTCCTGGGATGCTCCTTTAGGTTTTGCAGTAGCATATAATCAGTCTTGGGAGATCTTGCAAGTTTTGCAAGTGGCATATAATCAGTCCTGGGATGCTCCTTCAGGTTTTGCAGTAGCATATAATCAATCCTGGGAGATCTTGCAGGTTTTGCAAGTGGCATATAATCAGTCATGGGATGCTCCTTCAGGTTTTGCAGAGGCATATAATCAGTCCTGGGAGATCTTGCAGGTTTTTCAAAGGCATATAATAAGTTCTAAGATGTACCTACTTGATGGCTTGCTCACAAAGATGATGAAGACCTACATGGAGGCTTGGACTACATCGAACATGAAAAAGGGCTGGCTCTGTAGAACTTCCTATGACGAGTAGATTGGAGACTGATGGTCGAGATAGCAACATCAGTGACGATGATGATACAGCTTTGATGATGATCTAGTGATGAAGACTTGTGCTAATGAATTATGTGAAGAGAATACCTTCCTAGTTAAGAGGGAGTGTTAATGTAATTGTAACTTCGGAAGATATTCACTTGTATATTTTATATTGTATTTGTATTTTATTATTGTACCTCGGACGGAGTTGTTTATTCCTCGAGTCGGGAGAGTCTTTATTGTAATTGAGTCATGTAAAGTCATTGAGGTTAACCCTCCTTTGTATGTCGGGGAATTAGACCGCAAAGTTAAGTTGTCTATGGGTTATTAGACTCTTCTAGAGAAGTCAGCCCAATCAAGTACAACTAGGGGCCGACCTAGTTAGGTAAAAGTCAAGTGAAATATAAAGTATAAATAGAGAGGGTGCCTCTCTTATTTATTCATTCACTCACTCACTCAATTCACATAAGTGAGAGAGAGAGAAGTTCGCACAAGTGGAGGAGGAGGAAGTTGCTGAAGACCATCTCTTTGTTTTGGGGTTTTGTATTATTGCTCATTCTATCTCTGAGGAAGTTGCGGGGTTTTCTCCTCTATGGTTTCCCTGATGAAATGCTTTGTGTCTCTTGTCTCTTGTGTTTGATTTGTTGAGCATGTTATTCTCTCAGTTAAGATCCTAGATCATATTGAATTAAATTGTGAAAAACTAACGCTTACCTATCCAATGCAATTGATGATCAATCGGTAGATGGATTGATGGAGTTCTTGAGTGCAATGGGTGAGTGAGGTGGTCTCTTACTCTGAGTACACACTGGGTGAGGGAAACTTGGCCGATTGGAAATGAAATAGAACACGTTATTTCCCCTTTTTTTTATATGGTTTAACAACAATGCACATGCGCCTCGGTTCGGTACCGAACCTAAAGATGCGTGCACGTCTTTGTTTTTTCTCTGCTAGCACAACCCCATTGCAAATGTTTTGGGGAGAAACTTTATGCAACCATCCATAAGACATTCAATTACTTTTAGTAACTCACTACTAAATTAATAATATATGTAGAAATAAGTGATTTCAACTTTTCTTACTTTTTAATTAACAATTATGTAGGATAATAGTGAAATACTTAAAATGTAAAATGATTGGGAAGTGAGAGAAGACTCAACATGGATTAATAAAAAATAGTAGCCATATGACGACATAGACTCACGGCAGTTTTAAAATCAAACTTCCATACAAGAGTTTGAGTTTTTTTTGTAGAAGTCTCGTGTTGTATTTAATATTTATAATATTAAACTTCTATAAACATAAAACTTGAGTGAAAGGGTTTTAAAAAAAAAGTGAACAAGTGCAATGTCTTAGACTCATAGGAGTTTTAAAATCAAACGTGCATACAAGAGTTTGAGTTTTAGTAGAAGTCTGATATTGTATTTAATATTTATAATAATAAACTCCTTTTAACATAAAACTTAAGTGAAAGGGTTTTTAAAAAAATGAATAAATGCAATGTCTTGAAACCATAGTCTTACTTTTATATATATATATATATTGAAAATACTATTAATTTAATTATATGTATATAAAGACCTATATATATATAAATAGAAATAAAGATTTCATATATATATATAAATAGAAATAAAGATTTCATATATATGAAGAATTTATAAAAACTTATATTTCATAACATTCAATTATTCCAAATTTTTAACATTTAACTACTTTAATAAACTTACGTAGAAAGAAAAACCATAAAATATGTTAAATATAAAAAAATGAAAAACCATAAAATATGTTAAATATAAAGAAAAAGGAAAAACCCTAAAATATGTTAAATTATATATTTTGAATTTAAAAATATGTAAATGTGGAAAAAATACATTAAAATTTAACCAAGATTTTTTATACGGATAATCTGAAATAATGAAACTTAACAAATCCATTGAAAGCATGTGCAAAATTCATTACCAAAATTGTAAAAAGAAAATTCTAGGTTAAATTTATATTAATATTTGAAAGTTTTTATTATTTTTAACTTTTTTACTTATTAAAATTATAGTAAGTTTGGAAAATTTTTTATAAAGTATTTTCAATATAAGAATAAAATTTTAAAACAAACCAAATAATACTTTTTTTAAGGTTTTATACATCAAAGTTGGTCGTAGTAGACGTTAATCATCTTCATCATAAAAAGACTTATTATAAAATTATATAACCGGTAGATCCATCTTAAACCCAGATCTATCAAGCAGCGAGAGGAATCCAATTTGTAATTTTTTATTTTATTTTTTAATTTATAGATCTGTGAGTTGTAACTAAAAAGTTCTAAGGTCAGATTCTTGGGTGGTTATGCATCGATATATAAGAGTCTCACTTGATGTCTTACTAGATTAGGGTCAATAATGAAAGCCTCTTGAACATAACACCATCCAAAAGAATCAAAACTAGGTCACCAAAGTATTACAATTCCACTTAACATAAACATATACATGAACCAACAACCAAGCTGAATATTCTGCGTTCTGACTGTAACAGCTCGGCTCTACATTTGAGCTCTACGGCCATCACCTTAAGTTCCAAGGTTGATAGGACTAGAGTTGACTTTATTTTAAAAAGGCCCAGAAAAAAGCAAACGAATTGGCAGACAGGCCTGGATGCTTTTCCAACCACGCATCTTTATATATTTCCAGATTCCATGTCTTTTGAGTTGAGGCTTTCATAGGCGCATCTCATATCGTACACAGTTTTATGAGCGGGGGACATGGGTGCCACTGACTGCGATGCCCACAATCATATAATGCGCCAGCCATTCAATCGCCAACACCCAGCTCTTTAATATATCTTATCTTGGAGTTTTATGCGTGATCTTGTCGCGCAGACAGTCCACAGCTTTTTACTAGGGACCACAGGTGCCCTAAACTTCTTAACATAAATTTGTTTATTTTGAATCCCATTCTCTGAGTCCTACCCCACCCTTCTGAGGAAGCAGCCAACAATTTTCAATTTTTTTATCATGCGGCGCTGAGAAAGTCAGTCACCCTTGTGCTGTCACCAGCTTTTTCCAAACTACCGAAGAGTTTTAACAGGCTAAAATATAAAATACATACGATTCTCAACGGTCGAAAATTGAACGTAATATATCTTAATTATTTGTAAGAACTAAAGATTTATTGCCCTGAATCTCAGTCTCCCACGACCAAAATATATCCTTATTTAAACATAAGGAAACAACTAAAAAATGCAAACAAACAGAGATGCAAGGCTGTTGCAGACAACCTAAACCTAAGCTACGTACCTTATATAAAGTGAATAATTCTAGTATTGTTGATTCTCTTATGATGGCGACGCTCCGGTTTTTAGGCGACACGGTAAACCCCAGACGAGAGATGATCTCAGCAATGCGTGGTGACTCAGAGAGCAGTATTTGTTGCAGGTAGCATATATAGTTGTTGAAAAAAGCATAAAGCACAATGCATGCACGCGCGTTTTTTCAGATATTGTCGCAGAACTTATGAAACTTTGATGCCGTTGATATGCGATTCTTTAATAAAGTCTGACATATCGTATGAATCAAGGTTAAGTAGAAAATGTAATTGAGAATGATGGTGGTTATAAATGATTAATTAATTTTGGTATTTGAGATTTTAAAATCTTAAGGATTTATTAGGTTTGTTTTGGTTTAGAATTTATCTTCAGATTACCGTTTTGATAACTTAAATGGTGAAAAGGTTGTTAGAATTAAGAAGTTGATTAAAATTTACTGTGGTTTTGATAATTTAAAAGGTTGTTAGATTATGGAGGTTATGAGAGTTTGTTCTTATTCTAACAATGTTGATTGACTTTTGATATTTTAGATTAAGTTGATTACCTCATAATAACATCTTAATTTTCTCAAATGGTCTAATTATTTATCACGTGTAATAATATTTTTAATATAATCATTGTGATCTCTCCCTCAATTCCCCATAGATTTAGCCAAGACTCACTTGTGTGGCTAGTTGTTTCTACTAGAGTTTGAAACAATTTTAGGAAGCCTCTCATCTCCCATGTTGGTACATGAGATACTTAGTCCTAACAATGATGTCAATGGGGTAGAGGCTTCCATGATGAGAATAGGATAGGGTGTAGTGTCTCTAATTTTGAGATTACTAGCATAGATCCATCTCAAACCAGAATCTAGGAAGCACTGAAAGGGAACCAATTTCTTAAGGTGTAAGTTTTTTTATCATAATTTTTTTACATGTTCAAAAAAATTTACACCTAGATAATTTTAATCTCTTTGGTGCTTGGTAATACAGGGTTTAAGATGGATCTATGGTGGTTTTAATTTTTTTATTTTATAAGTTGACACTTACTTTCCATTTGGTTTTATTTTTATTTTATTTTATGAGCCAACATGAATATTTTTAATTTTATATTTTTTGTAATGTAACATAACGTTAAGTGTGACAACATCTCCACCATACTGGTGTGCATTATGTGACATCTCCACTATATTGGTGTGCACCTTGCTACTCTCTATGCAATAAGTTATAAAAGGCATTTAGATTTTATTTATCCTTCTCCACAATTCTCTAGAAATGTTGCAACCCCAAATGTCACAACCATGATTCTCTAGAAATGTTGCACAACCCCAAATGGCACAACCATGTAAGATAACCAGAGTGATGAGAATTTGAAAGAGTGTCCTTAGCTTGTTTCCTTCACCCTATTGGGCTCATACCCTAGCTTAAGGGTGGCATCCATAGAATATGACCTACGGTTGGATGGAAAATTTCTCACCAACAACCAATTTTCTTTGACCAGTTTGTTTAGAACATAAGTGTTCCTTCATATCTATATTGAACTCTTATTTATAATTTTGTTGTTAAGTTGAGGTTTTCTTATGAATGAATTGGTATGGAATCCATGGAAGTTTGATGTGTTTCATGGCTTAACTGTTGCTTGGTGAATTCAAAACTACTTAGATTTTATTTGTCTTGAAATTCTTTATGCATCGAGTTTTATGTATGCATGATGGTTTCATTAGTAGGTTGCAAGCATTTGGAACTTTATATGCCTTCGAGTTTATTTGGCTAGAAATGTTTTGTTGTGTATTCAATATTAAGCTATGCATTTGAAGCTAGATTGTGTGGACCATATATCGTTTATATGGTTGTGTATAATGGAATTCATCCTACAAGATTGGTGTTGAGTCCAAACCCCCTCTAGATTTGAAGTATTTACTTCAAATGGAAATGGAGTCCAGTATGACCATTTGGTTGTTTACTTCAAAGGGTTACTTCAAGTTAGGCTTGTTTGCATCTATGCAATTCACAATGTTCTTCAAATGGGTGTAGATTCCATTTTTGTTGGAATTCAAAGCATTACCTTTGAATGAAGGGTGTGTGCAAGCGAATGAGGGTATCTTTTGACATGTTAAATACAATAGAAAACTGAAAAATCAGACATCCATCAAATTACATGGATTTTTTTAGACACATAGACAATGAATCTTGCGATGAGTAAAAAAGATGAAACGTAAGAAATTGAATGACGTTTACGAATATATAATTTTTCTCTATTGAAAATGTTCTTAACTATTCAAAGTTTGATCATTTGTAATAGGAACTTTTTATTTTTTTGACAAATTATAAGGTATATATTTTTGTGGGTGCAACCTTTGAGTGCCTAAACAATGGAATCAACTTACGAAAAATGGTAGACATATAAAGAACAAGTAGTACTAGTGCACCGTTATCCCCCCCCCCCTGAAAAAATAATATATTTTTTTTAATTATCCAAGTGATCGAACCTCAGCCAATTGTGGGTGCGGCCTTTAAAGGTCTTAATGCAACTATTTTGAAACAATTTTTGTATAGCATGTAGAGGTCGATGTCCTTTAGTGAACGATACAATTATTTTTTAAATGGTTGAGGAACATATGAGTTATGGACGAAACGCTAACAATGTGTTTTTTGAGTTGAGTCATGACACAAGAAAAATAAGAAAAAAATAGAAATATATATATATATATTCTTTTTGAAAATTACATATTTAGAATCTATAGAAAAAATGTTATCCATGTCTAAAATTTCATAAAAAATGATGGTGTGTAGCATACTGTAACCAACGGCTAAACACGGACACACTTAAAAAATTGGGTATAATGCTCAATTAGCCATGGTATATCATATTCCAAGGCACAGGCATGGTAAATCTGAAGCAAAGTCCAAAGCAGACACATAGCCATAGGAATTCCACGCTAGTTCGTGTGGAGGTTCGGGAATAGTGCTAAGTAATGTGCTCATGTTTTATTTAAATTTAAATTTTAAATCTCGCCAAAACACAACGCGCACACGTTTTGTATTTACATAATGCATACGCGTTTTGTAGTTACAAAACCCGTGTCCATTTTTCAACAATATATTTTTTTTTCTTGAAAGGGGGCTATAATTTTATTTTGCGCCTATTATAACATTAAGAATAATTCTTGGTGGTAAGGGGTTGGAAGTAGAAAAAAGGGTTTGGGAGGTGGTAAGTGGTTAGAGGTAGATAAAGGGAGGTGGGGGTGGTAAGGGGTTAGAGGTAGAGAAAAGGGGGGGGGGGGTGTTAAAGGGTTAGAGAAAAACAGAGAGAGAGACGGGTGAAGGGAGAGACATTTGGGGGTCGTAAGGTATTAGAAGTAAAGTGAGAGGGGGTGGTAAATGATTAGAAGTAAAATAAATTAGATATTAGTGCAAATATATAACCCTCTGGTTTTCTTTCCTGTTTTGAATTAAAAATTATTATTTTCATTGCAGGTATTGGATTTAAGAGCGTTTTCTTAGTTGTAAGCCAACCTTGCATTTTCAGAAATGGATATAGGATAAGATTGAATGAACCTCCCTCAATTTTAAGATTTGATATATTATTATGGAATGAATAGAAGATAGGCCATGCACGACACTACTTGAAGAAATTTATGTATCTTAGATTCCCAATATTGTTATAGTTCTACCCCTACTCCCTGAGAAGGTTGAAGCTCTAAAGAAACAACTCTCCAGTTTTCATCCTGAAGTTCTTTTGTTTATGTCTAAGATAAATAAGCTCTCAATTTATGAGCTAGAGCATATGGATCTTAACGGGCTTTATACAATCTTTGCTTTACGAGAAACTGACCTTAGAACTTCTCGAAGCAATGACAATGAATCCTTCATTCTACAATTGTTAGTAGAAGAAGATCAATTTACGACGATAGAATGTAGTTATTACATGTGTAGGCAACAGTTTCATGTCAAATATGAGTGTAGGTTTGAGAAGAGGAAAGATGTCAAAAAATGGGCTATTACATTAGCTTTTCCATTGGGCGAACAACTTACAAGAGGAAATATGGTGGCTGAGAGGATTCTAGTATTTTATTTCCATAGAAATGGTATTCTCCTTGTATTCAGTCATCTAGTTGGTTGAAAGACCTGCTTAAAAATTTGTACATTGAACATTTTTATTTCTTTGTTGAAAATTGAAAGGGACTTTCAAGTCACCTGGAAAACGCTCCTTTATTGGAGTATGTAAGTTCTTCCAACAACACATATTTGGCAAGTGTATTAGATGTTTCCATATACAGCGGAATTTATTCTCCTCATAGCTGAATGTGGGAATATCAGTAGGGAACGAGGCTCTCCAATGTTTTTTCTATCTTCATCCACAAGTAACTGGGCCAAGTTAATGGAAACGAATCCTTGGGCTACTATGGGATTTTAAACCCTTTCTAAATATCACCCTACATTACAACCTTGTGCAACAGGTTTGATGTATTCAGTTAATGATTTGGTTCCATTCTTTTGAAGACACATTGATGTAGTATATATTCCAGCACTATTTCCCCCAAAAGTCAATCTTCATGTTTTTTCCCATGCTTTCAAAGACTGTAATTTTTCTAATTTGATGCACACAATCCAATGAAAAATGGCTACGGAATTTATCACTTGAAGGGAAAGATAACTCCCTCCAAACAGTGTCCTCGACGAAAATTCACGAAAAGGGATAAGGGTGGGAAATAAATTTTAAAATACAACCTAACCCCCACCCCCCCTTATCTCTCTCTACCTCCTCTCTGTAACCCTTAATAACCCCTAACATATAACCCCTCTCTCTAACTCTTACTAACCCCCCTATGTATCTACCTCTAACCCTTTAACACCCCCCCTCTCATTCTAACTCTAAGCCCTTACCACCCCCTAATTCCTTTGAATATATTTTTTCACTAAACCAAACAATATAGTTGTCAGGTTAAATATAGTGATAAAAGTGTAATGTTAAATATTGCGACAAAATTGTAATGTTAAATATAGTGGAAGAATTGTGATGTTTCATATCACCTACGCATTTTGGTGAACCTAAATCGCATGCACGATCTGATCAGAAAAAATGCATGTGCGTTTTTGTTAACATAAACACATACACGTTATGTTTTATTATGCTCCTAAGCCCCCAAACCCACTAAAACACCCCCCTAAA
Organism: Larix kaempferi; assembly: GCA_027924585.1. Taxonomy (NCBI): domain Eukaryota; kingdom Viridiplantae; phylum Streptophyta; class Pinopsida; order Pinales; family Pinaceae; genus Larix; species Larix kaempferi. The sequence goes on from BSBM01000361.1 coordinate 11,425,831, forward strand.
TATCCCAAAGACCCCCACATTAATTTATAAACACCACCCAACCCACTAACACCCCCTTCTCTCTCACACACACACACACACACATGCATCCATATGCCTCCCCCTACCACTGAACCCCCTCCTCTCTCTCTCTTTCCCCCTACGCTCCCTAAACCTTACTAAATCCTCCTCTCACTCTTTTTCCCTTGATCCACTTACCTGCAATCTCCTAACAAACCCTATGTTTCTACCTCTAACACTTAAAAACCCCCCTATATCACTATCTCTAACCCCTTATCAATCCCCTGACCCCACCTATCTCTCTCTCTCCCCTCCTTTCCCTAACCCTTACTAACCCTTTCTCTCACACTCTTTCTCCCCTGCAGGGAGAGGAGGGGGTAATACACCTCTATCTCTACATCTAACCCCTTACCACCACGTAAATTCTATACCTCTACCTCTCTCTCTCTCTAACCCAAACACTCATGCTAGTCACCTATACCCCCCTTTCTCCCTAATCAACCTTCTCATCCCCAAAACGCTAACCCCCCTCTCTCTCTCTCTACCCCTTTCCACCCCCCAATCTCTCTCTCTCTCTAACTCTTACTAACCCCCTATATCTCTCTCTCCCCCTAACGCTTACTTACCCCCAATATCCTAACACCCCACTCTATCTCTACCTCTAACTCCTTAACAATCCCCCTCCGTCTCTACCTCTAACCTCTTACCACCCCCTAAAGTATCTCCCTTTACCTCTCTATCTCTCTCCAACCTGATCACTCATGCTCCTCACCTACATCCCCTTGTATCCCTAATCCCCCTTCTCATCCTCAAACCCCTAGCCTTCTCTAGACTCTCTCTCTACCCCTTACAACCCCCCAATATCTCTCTCTCTCTCTCTCTCTCTCTCTCTCTCTCTCTCTCTCTCTAACCCCCTATATCTCTCTCTCCCCCTAACTCTTACTTACCCCTTGTAATACCCAATTTTGACCCTAGGATATATTGGCTTTTAATGTATTCATGCAATGTATGTTTCCCTAGTGTGGAGCTCAAGGCCCTACTAGTGGATGTTCGTATTTTATTTAAAAGGAAAGTATTTGATATTATATTAGCCATGTGCCATTAAGCCATGGAAATTGTAAAAATGTTGTAAATTTTAATAATGCAATAAAATACCAAAAAAAATAGCTATGGAAGAAACCAAGAGGAGGGGGCCATGTGTATCCAATAGAGAGAGGTGAGGGGGGCTGTGGGATCGTGGGACTCTAGGAATCGGTTTCATGTGTACACAACCTAGCAGTGAAGGACTAGGAAGAGTCGTGATTATGGAAAATCCACGTTGACAGAGGAATGCAAAAATTCCCAAGAAACTAGATGGGAAAGGAAAAAAAACAAAGAGGGGATCCCTAAACAAAAAACCCGAAGGGAGGAAGATGCCATGACTTTTTTTCAGAAGGAGGAAGAAAAATGCAGATTGGATAGTCGAGAATGCAGTGACGGGATAGAGTGGCTTTGGAAATAGAAGCTGAGAAAATCCAAGTGTGGATGATAGATTGGGATAAAGAACAGACGTTGGAATTGCCTGACAAACCCAGTGAAGGCTAGAATATCCAAGATTCAATAGCTTGGACCTTTATATTCCCACCCTAAAGAGCATTGGAGGGAAGGGGCTCCTGAGGGACTGTGCAGCAGAGAAGGTGACCTTCCTTGTGTTGGGTGTGGTAGGTATTATGGGTTCCAACGATGTTTAATTTAGTTGAGATGCATGTAGCTCTGTGGTTGACCTCACTGGCTTAGCCTCCCCCCCCCTTTGTCTCTTTGCATGCTTGATAAACCCAACTGTGTGTTGGCTTAGCATCAAGGATAATTTTAGGGGCGAAATTTATCCCATGGGCTATTTTTCCATGTTTTTTTCCAAAAAGAGATTCGCAATTTTGCATTTTTTGAAGCCCAATTTCGCCCAATTTTGATGGGGTAAACTTTTTTCACTCTAAAAATCCCCAAATTATTATATAAACTATATAAAATCCTTATAAATTGAAATAATTTTAAAAAAATATTGTCAAATATTTTATAGTTGACATTTTAAGAATTGGTAAGATTCGCCAAGGCTTATACACTTTTAAATAAGTATGGGTCCTTAAAATTATCTCTGCTTAGCATGACTGTTGTGTGAAATCATGGTTGTGAGTGAGCCCGTTTAGTCCCTCCTTAGTGGATACACATCCTAGCTCGGAGGTGGTCTCTCAGCTGAAAGAATATAGGATGGTCAAATACCTATGGTTGGGTGGAACATTGCTCTCACATAGCCAGTTGCTTGAATAGCTTCATCTTAAATAGAAGTGTTATCTGTGATCTACATTATGTCCATTATGTGGTTCTAAATGATGTTAATTTCCTAAGTTGTGTTTATATGTTATTTCAAGTCAATATGAATGAAATGATTACATGGATTAATCAGTAGGAAACTTGTGTATAGCCCTGATCATGAGGTCGGTTCATACCTTATTGTTTTATTAGTCCTCCTGGAAGAAAACATGTTGATGCATTCCATTATGTGTGGGTATTATGAAACTTTAATTCCACTGTGTATGTATATTAGGCATTGCACACACCGTTATATATTTTGTATTGCTTCATATGGGCTTGGGGGGGAGAATAGACATCCCCTATTGTGGCTATGCTTCCTCTATGGATTCTACAAAGGGAAGGTCCATGAGAGAGTAGTGTAAGAGCTCCATGCAAAGAGGAAAGGAGGCTTTGAGGAGGTTTGGGGCCACATTTTTGGTTGGAAGAGGGACAAGATCAAAGTTATCAGATGTTGCTAAAGATCATGCAGCTTCATAGAGCTCACTGAGAGATTTCCAATGGTACCAGACTTGCCCAAATTGGACTTGGGATGAAGAAGTTATGGGCCTGAGAAGTTGTGTAGTTGGGCTTCCGACTTTCCGAACCCACATTGCGGATTGCGGAAGTCAGAAGGGTGTTTTCTCCATAGTTGCGAGTTGGAGTTCCGACTTCTGAGTTCCGCAAGGTGGATTGCGGATTGCGGAAGTTGGAAAGGTGATATTTTAGGAGTTATGAATTTGACGTTCCGATTTATGAATCCCACAATGCAAATTACGGGTTGTGGAAGTCGGAGAAAATATTTCTTCGGAGCAGATATTTTGGAGTTTTAATTTCCTAGTCGTGCAAGGTGGATTGTGGATTACGGAATTCAGAAAGGTGATATTTCCAGAGTTATGAATTTGGCATTCCGATTTTCAAATCCTACAACGCGGATTGCGGAAGTTGGAGAGGAGATTTCTTTAGAGCGGAGAATTCGAGGTTCCAACTTCCACATTTCGGAGTTTGGGAGTGGAGTTTTATGGAGTGGTGGAATTTGAAGTTCCGACTTTTGAGTTCTGCATTGCGGATTTCGGAAGTCAGTAGTATATTTTTCCAGAGTGGTGTAATTTGATGTTCCAACTTTCAAGTCCCACATTGCGGATTGAAGAAGTCGGAGGCGCATTTATTTGGCGTTGTACATTTGTGGTTCTGCCTTTTTGAATTCTGCATTGCGGCTTGCGGATTGTGGATTACGGACTATGGATGGTTTTTGCAGAATTTATGGTAGTTTGAAGAAAAGAATTAGCAGGGGTTTCTAAGGTTGTCTCCCATTGCCTATAAAGGGCACCGAGGTGGTCGGGGACGTGACATAGTGGTATTAGAGCCAAAGGTTGCAGCAATGGGGCTTCTTGGGCCAAAGTATGGATGAAATTATAGGGAGAAAGGTGCCAATGGCATTGTTTTGAAAAACAAAATTATGGTTGTTGCTCAAATGAGTAATTTCTAGAATTGCATGAATGGGGTAGAGAAAGAAAGCATCACAGCTCTCTGACTTATTCCATACGTTTACTTATGTTAACGTGTATGTTTTATGTTTTATATTCCTTCTTAAGATGTCTAATAAATGTCTCTATAATGCACAGTGTTTGCAGTTGATAGTGCTTGAATAGTTGTAGCAGAGGCAACATATAGGGAAAAGAAAATGGTGACCATGAATGATGCCTAGAATCCTTATGAGCATGATGAAGATGTGATAGGAGAAAATGTGCAAGGCGAAAATGATGAGACTAAATCCAATGGGAAAAGGGAGCAAATAAATCCTCAAAATTTGGTTGAAACCATGATAAGCTTTAATGAAATATTGATGAAGGATCAGGAAGAACAGAACCAACTCGATGTTGTTATTTTGCAGAGACTCATTGATATGTAGTAGAGGATAAACCTCGGTTCCAACCAAATCAATGTAGCTAAAGAAGGAACAGATGCAGAGAGTCGCTCTAGAGGTCGTTCTAGGAAAAGGACTCCAAGCCCAAGAAAGAGCTCGGTGAGAAAAAAGCATAGGAAACCCTCCTCAAGATCTTCTTCCAACAGGTCATGTGACTCCAGAGGTTCCCAAGGAAATCCAAGGAATACTTTTGGAATATTTGGAGGAAGAAAGAAGTTCAAGAGAATTCCATAGGGAGAATTCAGGAAGGCAAGGTCTCCCACATTTGATGGAGAAGGTAATACTGGCCAAGAGGAAGAGGCATGGCTTCTTGGAATGAATAAATATTTCAGGATTCATGATTATTCAGGGAATGAAAAGGCCATAATTTCTATTTATAATCTAAATGGGAGAGATTCAATTTGGTGGGAGCACCTCATGCAAATGAAAGGGATCAATGAAAAGAGGATCAGCTGGGAGCGATTTAAAATGTATTTCAAGGAAAAATACCTATGAACGAGGTATTATGACAACAAGAGGAAAGATTTCAATGAAATCAAGTTGAGACAGAAATCCATGGAAGAACATGTCCACAAATTTTTGGAACTGTTGAGGTATGTGAACTATATTAAAGATGAGAGGGTAAAGATCCAATGCTTCCTTGGAAGTCTACCTCAAAGTTTCAGATATAGGATTGAGTTTGTTAATCCACCAAGACTTGATAAAGCCATTAGGATGGCAATGCATTGCTATGAGCATAGCAAAGGAAAATCATAGGTTCACCCAACAGGGAAAGGAAATCCAAATGGGAGGTTTGATCAAAGGAATAATGGATTTAATCCACCATTCAAATATAAACCAAGAAATTTTCCACAGGGCCAGCAAGCACGAAGTGAGAACAAGCCAGTAGTAGTAGCAGAAAAAACATCAAAAGGGCCACTTCAGTGTTAGGGATGTGGAGAAAACCACATGCTTAAAGGTTGTCCGCATCGAAGGGAGAATACCCGGAGCTTGTACAACTTAAAAGAGTCACCTACAATGGAGGATATGGAAAGGGAAGCGCCTCGAATCTATGCGACATTGGATGATCATCAGGCATACCATCAATCAATAGTGGTGGAAGTTGAAGGTAAGATTGTTAAGAAATCTATTTCTGTTTTGATTGATCCAGGATCTACTCAGAGTTGTGTTTCTCCGAAAGTGGTCGAAGGTTGTTCTCTTAGAAAAATGAAGCACAGTAAGTCTTGGCTATTTTAGTTAGCCACATGGACCAAGAGAAAGGTGAGTGAAGTAGTGATGGAGTGCCCCATGGGGTTGAATGGATTCCTCACAAAAGTAAATTTGAATGTCCTACCATTAGGATCTTATGATGCTCTAATTGGTATGGATTGGTTGGAAATGCATAGAACCAAGATAGATTTCTATTAAAAGGTACTTGAATGCATTGATGAAGAGGAAAAACCAAGATTGGTAAGAGGAATTCCCAACCAAGTCTCAGTAAGACATATTTTAGCCTTACAATTGAAAAATATTTATAAGAACGGTTGCCAATTATATGGAGTTCATATATCAGATTCATCAGAGGACAAAGGACCAAGGATGGAATACTTCTAGTTGTTGCAAGAGTTCAAATATGTGTTTCTGGATGAAGTGTCAGGACTGCCACTAAAAAGAGACGTTGATTTTACCATCAATGTAGTTCCAGGGGAAACACCAATTTCTAAAGATCCTTATAGAATGAGCACACCGGAATCGATAGAGTTAAAAGTGTAGCTACAGGAATTAATGGACAAGGAGTATATTAGACCAAGTGTATCTCCTTGGGGAGCACCGGTGTTATTTGTCAAGAAAAAGGATGGGACTTTAAGGCTTTGTATTGATTACAGGAAGCTAGATAACGTGACAGTCAAGAATAAGTACCCATTTCCAAGAATTGATAATTTGTTTGATCAAATGAAGGAAGCTAATTTTTTTTCAAATATTGACTTGAGTTTTGGCTATCATCAACTAATGATAAAAGAAGAATACATTCACAAGATATCCTTCCAGACAAGATATGGCCATTATGAGTTCACAGTGGTGCCATTTGGTCTTACCAATGCACCTGCTACACGCATGTGCCTCATGAATAGTGTCTTCAACAAATATTTGAATAATTTTGTGATAGTATTCTTGGATGACATTCTTGTTTATTCAAAGAATGAAGAATATCATGATGAACATCTAAGAATGGTGTTGCAAGTTCTTAGAGAACACCAATTGTATGCAAAGTTGAGCAAGTGTGATTTCTATCAAAGGAAAGTATAGTATTTGGGTCATGTCATCTCAGAGGAAGGAATTGCAATGGATTGAGAAAATATTGAAGCCATAATGGATTGGCCTACCCCAAATAATGTTACATATGTTAGATATTTTATGGTACTTGCAAACTATTATAGAAGGTTCATTGAAGGATTCTCCAAGATAGCTCATCCAATTACATCATTGCAGAGGAAGAATGTCAAGTTTGTATGGTCTAAAAGGTGTGATAAAATATTTCAACAGCTAAAGGAATTGCTTACCAGCACTCCTGTTTTGAATATTATTAATCTAAAGAAGGATTTTGTAGTGTGCATAGATGCTTTCATTGAAGGGCTAGGTGGAGTGCTCATGCAAGAAGTATTTGTGATTTGCTATGAGTCAAGGAAATTAAAAGAGCATGAAAAGAATTATGTGACACATGATTTAGAACTAGCAGCCATAGTACATGCTCTCAAAAGGTGGAGACACTATCTATTGAGAAGAAGATTCGAGCATAGGACTAATCACATGAGCTTGAAGTATTTGTTTGACTAGACAAACCTGAATTCTAGGGCGCAGCTAGGAAAGCTAGGTGGATGGAATTTCTCTGTGAGTTTTATTTTGGAATTAAACATGTAAATGGGAAAGAGAATATGGTTGCAGATGTTCTTAGAAGAAAATTTCATGTTGCAACATTAATTATGTGCAAAGCAGATTTGAAGACAATATTTCTTGAAGCCCAAACCAATGATGAAACTTACCTTCAGATCAAAGGAAAATTGCAGCAGGGAAATATTGATGAAAAGTGTGTAGGATACCAGCTTGGTGAAGATTATATTCTCCATTATCGGGGTACTAGACTATATATTCCAAAATGTACAGATTTAAGGGGGATAGTGGTGGATGAAATACATCAAATGCCATACGCTGGACATCCAGGATGTCAAAATACAATAACAGCAGCAAGAAAGCAATACTTTTGGCATGGGATGAATAAGGACATAGAAAAATAAATTTCTAGATGTCAAAAATGTCAACAAGTCAAGGTAGAGCATCAACACCCAGCAGGATTGTTGCATCCTTTTCCGATTCCAGAATGGAAATGGGAAGTAATTTCTATGGATTTTATAACAGGTTTTCCAATGATAGTGAGGAAGCATGATTCAATAATGGTAGTGGTGGAAAAGATATCAAAGGTAGCTCACTTTATGCCAGTCAAGTCCACTCACAAGACAAATGACATAGAAAATATTTTCTTGAAGGAGATATTCAGATTGCATGGGTTTCCCAAGGAAATAATTTCAGATCGAGATGCAAAGTTCACATCCAATTTTTAGAAGGGATTATTTTAGGAGTTAGGAACTCAGCTTAATTTTAGTACAGTGTATCATCCTCAAATATATGGTCAAATTGAGAGGGTGAATTAGGTTCTTGAAGACACATAGAGAATGTATGTGATGGATAAACCACCCAAGTGGGAGGATTACCTGCACGTGGTAGAATTTGCATACAATAATGAAAATCAAGCATCATTGGGAATGAGTCCATTTGAGGCATTGTATGGAAAAGGATGTAGGACTCTAGTGGATTGGGATAGTCCGGTGAACAAGGTGGTTCTTGGGCTAGAGATGATCAAGGAAATGGAACAAGAAATTGTGAATATGAAGCGGAATTTAAAGGCAGCTCAGGACAGACAAAAGAGTTATGCAAATTTGAAAAGGGTGCATAAGGAATTTAAGATTGGGTATCATGCTTATTTGAGAGTGAAAGCAAGGAAAATTTCCCTAAAGTTGGGGAGTTGTGCCAAGCTGGCACCAAGATATTGTGGTCCATTTGAAGTCCTTGATAGGATAGTACCAGTTGCATATAGTAATGCATTACCTGGTAACCTGAGAGCTCATCATGTTTTCCATGTTTCTTTGCTTAAGAAGTATGTACATGATCCTAATCACGTGATTGATTGGAAAGTGATACAGGTGGAACCCAAGGGAGAGTTCCAAGTGGATCCTATGCGTATCCTCAATAGGAAGGTCACATTGCTCTGGAACTGAGCCATCAGACAGGTAAAGTTGCAATGGAAGCACCTTATTCCCGATGAGGCAACATGGGAGCTGGAGGATTCCATGAGAGAGGCATTTCCATTTTTGTTAAGTTTTGAGAAAACCGAGGATGGTGTTGTTCTAAGGGAGAGGGGATTGTAATACCCCATTTTGACCCTAGGATATATTGGATTTTAATGTATTCATGCAATGTATGTTTCCCTAGCATGGAGCTCAAGGCCAAGGCCCCATTAGTGGGTGTTCGAATTTTATTTAAAAAGAAATTATTTGATATTATATTAGCCATGTGCCATCAAGCCATGGAAATTGTAAAAATGTTGTAAATTTGAATAATACAATAAAATACCAAAAAAAATTGGCTATGGAAGGAACCAACAAGAGGGGGCCATGTGTATCCACTAGGGAGAGGTGAGGTGGCTGTGGAATCGTGGGACAAGAAGAATCGGTTTCATGTGTACACAACCCAATAGTGAAGGAAGATGAAGAATTGTGATTCTGGAAAAGCCACGTGGATAGAGGAATTCCAAAATTCCCAAGGAACTGGATGGTAAAGTAAAAACAAATCGAAGAGGGGATCATTGAACAAAAAACCCAGAGGGAGGAATATTACGGGACTTTTTTTCAGAAGGAGGAAGAAAAATGCAGATTGGACAGTCGAGAATGCAGTGACAGGACAGAGTGGCTTTGGCAATAGAAGCTAAGAAAATACAAGTGTGGATATCAGAATGGGAGAAAGAATAGAGGTTGGAATTTCCTGACAAACCCAATGAAGGCTATAATCTCAAAGAGTCCTCAGCTTGGACCTTTCTATGGCCACCCTGAAGATCACTGGAGGGAAGGGGCACCCGAGGGACTGTGCAACAGAGAAGGGGACCTTCCTTGTGTTGGGTGTGGTAGGTATTGTGGTTTCCAAGGCTGTTTGAGTTAGTTGATATTCCTATAGCTCTATGGTTGGGCTCACTAGTTTAGCATCCTCCCACTTTGCCTCTTTGCATGCTTGATAAACCCAACTGTGTGTTGGCTTAGCATGACTATTGTGTGAAAGTGAGTGAGCCTTTTTAGTCCCTACTTAGTGGATACAAAACCCAGCTCGGGGGTGGTCTCTCAACTAAAATAATATAGGTTGGACAAAGACCTATGGTTGGGTGGAACGCTGCTCTCACATAGCCAGTTAATTGAACAGCTTCATCTTAAAGATAAGTGTTCTCTGTGATCTAAATTATGTCCATTTTTTGGTTCTAAATGATGTTAATTTCCTATGTTGTGTTTATATGTTGTTTCAAGTCAATATGAATGAAATGATTACATGGATTAATCAGTAGTAAACCTGTGTATAGGCATGATCATGAGGTTGGTTCATACATTATCTTTTTATCAGTCCTCCTGGAAGAAAACATGTTGATGTATTCCATTATGCGTGGGTATTATTAAGTTTTAATTGCACTGTGTAAGTATATTAGGCATTGCACACACCCTTAAATGTTTTGTATTGCATCATATGGGCTTGGGGGTAGATAGACATCCCCTATTATGCCTATGCTCCCTATATGGTTTAGAAAAAGGGAAGGGCCATGACAGAGTAGTGTAAGAGATCCATGCAAAGAGGAAAGGAGAACTTGAGGAGGTTTGGGGCCACATTTTGGGTTGGAAGGGGAACATTATCAAAGTTCTCATATGTGTTTGAATATCATGCAGTTACATAGATCTCACTGAGAGATTTCCAACGGTACCATACTTTCCCAAATTGGACTTAGGATGAAGAATTTATGGGCCTGAGAAGTTGTGCAGTTGTGCTTCTGACTTTCTGAAGACGCATTGCAGATTGCGTATTGCAGAAGTCAGAAGGGTGTTTTCTCCATAGTTGAGAGTTGGAGTTCTGACTTTCGAGTCCTGCAAGGAGGATTGTGGATTGCAAAAGTCAGAAAGGTGATATTTCTGGAGTTATGAATTTGGTGTTCCAATTTCCGAATCCTGCAATGCGGATTACGAATTGTGGAAGTCAAAGAGGAGATTTCTTCGGAGCAGATATTTTGGAGTTCCAACTTCCGAGTCTTGCAAGGCATATTGCGGATTGCAGAAGTCGAGAAGGTGATATTTCCGAAGTTATGAATTTGGTGTTCCGATTTCTGAATCTCACAACACAGATGGCGGATTGCAGAAGTCGGAGAGGATATTTCTTCAGAGCGGAGAATTTGGGGTCCCGAATTCCAAGTTCCGCATTGTGGATTGCAGAAGTCAATAGTGATGTTTTCCGGAGCGGTGGAATTTGGAGTTTCGACTTTCGAGTTCCGCATTGCAGATTGCGGAAGTCGAGAGTAGAGTTTTTCGGAGCGGTGGAATTTGATGTTCCAAATTCCGAGTCGCACATTGCAAATTGCAAAATTTTGGTGACGCATTTATTCGGCACTGTACATTTTTGGTTCTGCCTTTCTGAATTCTGCATTGCGGCTTGCGGATTGCGAATTGCAGTTTGCGGAATGAGGATGGTTTTTGCAGAAGTTATGGCAGTTGGAAGAAAATAATTAGCATAGGTTTCTAAGGTTGTCTCCCCTCGACTCTAAAGGGAACCAAGGTGGTCGTGGATGTGACACCCCCAATATCCTAACATTCCCCTCTATCTCTATCTCTAACCCCTTAACAATCCCCCTCCATCTCTACCTCTAACCCCTTACCACCCTCTAAGGTCTCTCCCTTTACCTATCTCTCTCTCTAACCCAAACACTCATGCTCCTCACCTATATCTCCCTTTCTCCCTGATCCCCCTTCTCATCCCAAAACCCCTGGCGTTCTCTCTCTCTCTCTATTGCTTTCAACTCCCATTCTCTCTCTCTCTCTCTCTCTCTCTCTCTCTCTCTCTCTTCCTAACTCTTACTAACCCCCTATATCTCTCTCTCCCCCTAACTATTGATTAACCCCAATCACCTAACACCGCCCTCTGTCTATACCTGTAACCCCTTAACAATCCCCCTTTGTCTCTACCTCTAACCCCTTACCACCCCCTAAATTATCTCCCTTTATCTCTCTCTCTCTTTCTCTCTCTAACCCAAACACACATGATCCTCACCTATATCCCCCTTTCTCCCTAATCCCCCTTATCATCCCAAACCCCTAGCCTTCTCTCTCTCTACCCCTTTCCACCCCCAATCTCTCTCTCTCTCTCTCTCTCTCTCTCTCTCTCTCTCCATAACTCTTACTTACCCCCGATTTCCTAAAACCCCCCTCTGTCTCTACCTCTAACCCCTTAACAATTCCCCTCTGTCTACACCTCTACCCCTTACCACCCCCTAAATTCTCTCCCTTTATATCTCTCTCTCTCTAACCCAAACACTCATGTTCCTCACCTATATCCACCTTTCTCCCTAATCCCCCTTCTCATCCCCAGACACCTATCCTTCTCTCTGTCTCTCTCTATGTACCCCTTGCCACCCCCAGTATCTCTCTCTCTCCCTAAATCTTACTAAAACCCTATATCTCCCTCTCCCCATATCTCTTACTTACCCCCAATATCCTAACACTGCCCTCTGTCTCTACCTCTAACCCCTTAACAATATCCCTTTGTCTCTACCTCTAACCCATTACCACCCCTAAATTATCTCCCTCTCTCTCTAACGCAAACACTCATGCTCCTTACCTATATCCCCCTTTCTCCCTAATCCCCCTTCTCATCCCCAAACCCCTATCCTTCTCTCTCTCTCTCTCTCTCTCCCCCCCCCTAACTCTTACTTATTCCCAATATCCTAACACCCCCCTCAATCTCTACCTCTAACCCCTTAACAATCCCCCTCCATCTCTACCTCGAACCCCTTACCACCCCCTAAAGTCTCTCCCTTTACCTCTCTCTCTCTCTAACCTTAACACTCACGCTCCTCACCTATAGACCCCTTTCTCCCTAAATCCCCTTCTCATACCCAAACCCTTATCTGTATCTCTCTCTCTCTCCCTACCCCTTGCCACCCCCTACCCCTTAACAATACCCCTATGTATCTACCTCTAACCCCTTAACAATCCCACTCTCTCCCACTCCCCTATTCATCCACCTACACCTAACCCTGACCTCCCCTCTCTTTATACCCCCTATCTCCCTAAATCTTACTAATCCCTTCTCTCGCTCTCATTCTCCCTCATAGGTAGAGAAGGGGGTAATCCTACAGGGGAGAAAGTGAGATAGAGAAGGTGTTAGTAAGGTTTAGGGAGTGGAGGGGAAAGAGAGAGAGAGGAGGGGGGGTCTAGGTTAGGTGTAGGAGGAGTAGGGGAGTGGGAGAGGGGGTTAGTAGGATTTAGGGGGATATGGAGGGAGGGGGAGGGGAGGGTGGTGTGAGTGGTATGGGGAGGCATAGGGATGTGTGTGTGTGTGTGTGTGCGTGTGTGTGTGTAGAGGGGTGGGGGTTAGGAAAGATGTTGAATGTAATGTGAGAGAGGGGGGACTAATTTAATAGTTGGGAGTGTTATGGTGTTAGGGGATTAATACATGGGGGGATGTTAGGGGGTTAATACATAGGGGGTATGGGAAACGTTCAATGAAATGTTAGTTGTAGAACTACCTTCTTAAATGATGTTGATCGTTAGTAGAAAAAAATGTGTACACATTATATAATTACAAAATGTGCACCGGTTTTGTACAAGCACAACGCATATGCGTTATATTACAACAAAATGTGCACCTGTTTTGTATAAGCACAATGCATATGTGTTTTGTGCCTGTATATACAGTGTGCATCGCTATTCGAGATACACTCTAATAGGCTCACAGAAAAATAGCACAAAACGCGCAATTTCAGATTGTATACACAACATACAACTCATCATAGCAAGAAAGTTTGAACACAAATTGAGTATTTCATTGATACCATTTCCATCACAAGTGCTACAAGGATTGCTTGGAGGGGAAAAATACATTGGACAATTTTCAAGAGTCCAATAGAAAAACCATCTCCAATTATCCACCATTAAATTTCTTACAATTTATGAACATCAAATGCAATATTTCATTGACAATTGTGGTGGAGAATAGATTCAATTGAGCAACAAAAACACCAAGGTTGGAGAGTGTCATATTGAGGATCACTATAGACCATCCCCACCATTGATGGTATTACAATTGAGGAGCATCAAAGGAATCATCTCGTTGATCATTGAGGTGGAGTGTAGAAACTATTGAGCAAGAAAAATACTTAGCTTGAAGAATATCCAATTGAGAAGCACCATAAACCATCTCCGCCATTGACTTATATTAAAGGAAATATTTCTCATTGATCATTGTGCTGGAGTATAACACAATTGGTGAGACAAAAACTAAGCTTGGGGAATATCCAATTGAAGAGCCTCGTATATCATTGATTATTGTGGTCATGGTAAATCTATGCAATCGAAAATGAAAATCCACAAGGAAGAAGCTATTCGAAGAGATCATTGAAGAAATTAGAGAAAAGAGAAGAAATGACATGACCAATTGAAGAAATTAGGTGGACACTCAACCAATTCTGGTTGTAGAGGATGGCATAATTCTTCCAACCAATCCACAACAAGAAATACAGCTAGAGCATTCACTTGAGAGGCCATTGATTTCCACAATAGTTGAAGAACAAGCACCCCATGGGCTTGATCAAGGAGTAAAACGTATGTGCACATCAAGGCCACCTGAAACAATTGACTATTTGGTAGGTTTTGGTTATACAAGTGACGAAGTTAGAGAGGTGTTGCATGGTGAATATATGCTCAAAGAAGACAATGTCATTGAGACCATCCAAGAGGATGTCCTATTGCCATCATCTTGCTGCCAGCAAGAGAAAGAAGGACGCAAATCTACTGTTGAAATGCCAAACTGGCCAAGTGATGAAGCTCCAACCTCCCTACCTCCATTAGCAATTTTATGCCAAAGAACTCCAAAGTGCATACAGATTGATGAAAGTCTCAGTAGTTCACTTGAAGGTATGCTATCTAAACGCAGTATTTCTTATCAAACTCAACAAATACTTGTTGACTATTTTGATTATAAATGTGATGGAGATAAATGTAAATTATTTTTTATCATTATTAAAATATAGGAGTATGATTGTTGCTAGGAGAAAGTTAAATGTAAAGATGGTAAACACTTCTGAACCAAGCTCTCATATTGTTAAAATTTTAGTAGATGGATTTGGTATAATTGGAAAGAAATCTCATTCAAAGGATCGCAATGCAGCTTTCCATGTGTTGTCACAATCAATCATGAACAAAAGCACTATGGCCCTTTGTCTTCTTAATCCTACATACAGACTTATTAATTTGAATGTCAAAACACTCTATGGGTATTATGTTAGAAGGGAGCAACTTGAAATTGGTCAAATAGATGTATGTTCCTTCATTGGCCGGTTGCCACACTCTGATATGAAGCTCATTGATGTGGTAAAAGGGCCAAGTGCAAGATTTTTGGCATGAAAACTCTAGACCTTCTTCCAACTAAAAATATGTACTAAAATTGAGAAGGGGTTCAAGGGATTGTGAACCCCACATTAAACATTTTCTTGACATGACACAATCAAAACTATAATATGAGAGATTTCAGCATGAACATAATGAACTTGTCTTGGGCCAATGATATTTCAAGAAATGCAAACCATGGTATGTTAAAATAAACACAACTTGTAACACATGATGTTGTCGATACGACATTGAGTACGGTCATTATTATCACACACACACACACACATATATATATATATATTACATGTATTGCATAACACTCTTGTGCAAGAATGCTCAGCTACTTTGCCACCAATATCATCTAGAGACTATATTCATAGCATATTGCGCAATAGGCCAGAAAGTTGCACATTTATCAAAAATCTTGTGTAGATGGGACATGCCAAGTGTGTAGTAGAATGGAATTATTGGAAACATGCATACATGTGACCGATGAGCATGAACTTGGGAGGAAGGAGGTGAAATTGCAGTCATTCAAATATGTCATGTATGATATTGATGAAGGGAATGAAAGAAAAAAAATACAGTTAGTCACTTCTCAGGTTAGTTATGAGTTCTTGAATACTATTTTTGTCTTAGACACAGCATTATGTAAAGCATGTACATGTGGATCGTTGGAAAGATGAGCAGTTTAGAACGTGCAGGGATACATTTCCCGTTGGGACTATCTTATCAGTGGTCAATTTTGCGGAAAACTACACCCTTCAACCGCAAAACAAGATTCAAAGTCAATACTATCACTTAGACTAGGTAAACATAATGATCCATATCACTTATAGACATGGGGTATATATTACTAAATACAACAGAGTTATATTGAAGGACTATCACTTCTACATAAGTGATGACAGGTGTCACGACTTAGCTTTTGTACATCACAATTTTCAAATGTTCTATAATCACTTGAAGAATAACAATATATAGATGGAACAACATTGGGTTTTGTTTGACGTTTGTGCAGGGAAATTCAAAAATGCTTGTGTCTTCTAAAGGTTGTGTATGCTCCACAAAAGGAACAAGGTGGCACATATTTCGAACTATTTTGATACCGGACAAGGAAAATATGAACATGATGAAGCAGGTGCATACATTAAGGCCACATTACGTAGGCAAGAAATGAAGTTAAAAAATGTATCTCTCATCTGAGATGAAAATAGCATTGTTGAATGGTGTTCTTCAATCATGGGGGGGGGAAGGCATTTAGATCAGTCAACCAATAAATCACATGTACATATATATTTTTGGGAGGTGGAGGATGTAGATCGATCACAGTTATATGAGTGCAAGACTATCCAGGGAACTCGTGCATTTAATTCAATTAGAACATCAGACAATGCTATACTTGAAATGTGGAAAAGGAAACTCTCTTGCTTTTGTTCTTCATGCAGTGGTGGTGAATGGGACTCATGTGAATTCATGGATTGGGTTGATAGTTGGGACCATGTATCACTTCCAATTGGTCGACATATAGCTGCAGAATTATCCCAGATGGAGGAGGACAAATCAGGCATTTTAGTAGACTATGACTACATATCAAATCTCGTACAACCGGGTTTGATTAATATTTTGAAATGTTTGACAACTTGTTGTGTCTATTAAGTTGACTCAAGTGTTGGCACTATATTTTCTGTAGGGCACATATATGAAGTGGTTTCCCTGAGACACAATGCATGGCGCACTGATTATTGGCTGGCACGTTTCTTGGAGGGGAAGCAGACCCTCAATGTCCCATTAAGGAACTGCGAAGATAATTATTTTCTGATTGGTTCAATGGTTATCAAAGGATAGTATTTGAACCAAATTTCGCACTCAAATGCTAGAAAAGGGTATGCATTTAAATATTATTGATCGAGTCAGATTGTATACCATTACAAACACTTAGTTATTGGCACAAACTTCCAGCTGCAAATAATTCCAAGGAACAAATCATCAAAGGTAGGATACTTATTGCCTGACTACGAGCACAAGAGGTTAAAGGAGACCGTTGGTATTAGAGATGATCCCGATGGCCTAGTCGAATGACCATAGGTAGGTAATCTGGTATGTGGTTTGCATGTTATATTGTGTTTTTATGTTTTACATGTATATTATGATTTTTTTGTATGGTCTCATTGATTATTGACATTAATATTTTGACTATTGCAACTAGACATTGACAGTTTTCAATAGATTGATAAATTGCACAAGATTTGTCATGGCTCCTAAATTGATAAATTGCACAAGCTTCATCATGGATCATAAGTACACCATAAGATCTGCAGCCTCGTTCCCATTTTCAACACCACAAGCATCCACAGAACTATAATGGTTAGATACCTAATTTAGAAATGTAGAAACCAAATCACAAACATAGAAACCTAATCTAGCCTTATAAACATAAACTACCCTAAGAACAAAAATATACTTCTAGCAACCTAATCTATATGAATGCAATCCTAATCTCTCCCCAGAAACCTCCCTCGCCATTTGAATCCAAACCATTATGCTACAAATATGCACAAGAGTCCAAAAAACCCTAATTTGTATTTTAAACCCCTAGCCCATAAACCCTGGCCTATAAACCCTAGCCTATAAACTAATTTGAATTCCAATCCCTAGAAACCCTAGTTTGTAGCCTAAATCCTAGTTTGTGTTCAAAATCCTTAGAAACCTCCATCACCATTTGAATCCAAACCATTGTGCTACAAATATGCACAAGAGTCCAAAAAACCCTAGTTTGTGCATTCATGTGCATCCATTTGAATCCACACCATTGTGCACAAGTATGCATAATCTAGTAAAAAAAAAGTTTAATGCTTTGGCTTTTCATACCAATGATAATATTTTAGACCTGAAGAAAACCACATTTCATTATGCCAAGAGATACATGAACAAATTATTAATCATTTAGATAAATTATTGACTATGCTTTTTTTAATAGTTTTATTTTTAATTCCAATGACACTAGTGGACATATCATGCAGTTCAAGAAAAAACCATTTCATTTGGGTTAGAATTGGACAAATAAATTATTAACCATGTTTCTTTTTAGTGCTTTTTCTTTTCCTTCCAGTGATATAATTATATATTTGAAAAAAAAAATTCGTATTAGAACCCTTATCTAGAAACCCTAGTTTGTACTCTAAACCCCTATCCTAGAAACCGTAGCCTATAAACTGTAGAGAAAATCCTATAAACCGTAGTTTGTATCCTAAACCCTAATTTGAATTCTAATCCCTAGAAACCCTAGTTTGTAGCCTAAACCCTATTTTGAATTCTAATCCCTATAAACCCTAGTTTGTATCCTAGAGCTTAGTTTGTGTTCAAAATATTTAGAAACCTCCATTGCCATTTCAATCCACATCATTGTGCTACAAAGATGCACAATAGTCCAAAAAACCCTAGTTTGTGCATTCATGTGCATCCATTTGAATACACACCATTAATGGTGCACAATTATGCACAAGAGTAAAAAATTCTTCATGATGCAACTATACATGCATGCCAAAAAAATTTGTTGTATTCATGTGCATCCATTTGAATCCACACCATTGTGCTACAAATATGCACAAGATTCCAAAAAACCCTAGTCTGTGCATTCGTGTCAATCCACTTGAATGCACACCATTGTGCACAATAATCCAAAAAAAATCATGATGCAACTATATATGCATGCCAAAAAATCTTTGTATATTCATGTGCATTCATTGGAATCCAAACCATTATGTTACAAATATGCAAAAGAGTCCAAAAAACTTATTTTGTGCATTAATGTGCATCCGTAAGAATCCAAACCATTGTGCATAGGTACGCACAAGAGTCTAAAAAAATTAATGCTGCAACTATATATGCATGCCAAAAATCTTCCTATATTCATGTGCATCCATTTGTATCTAAGCCATTGTGCTACAGACATGTACAAGAGTCCAAAAAACCCTAGTTTTTACTCTAAACCTCTATCCTATAAACCCTAGAGAGAAGCCTATAAACCCTAGTTTGTAGCCTAAACATCTATATTTGAATATCGAACATCTCAAACATCTATAGTTAAATATCGAATGTCTCGAACATCTATATTTTACATATACCTATAATATATAACCTTGAACTAGATTATTTTTATTATTATTAAAAACCTAAGGGTAATGGGAACATACAAGTTGGTGTTCCTCAAACATTGAACATCAATTTTAGTATCCCTTTGAACTCAATGGGATCTACCAAGCTTGGAGATCTTCAAAACACCAAGTTGTCCTTGAAATCCTTTAGGGTGCAAGTTGTAATGGTCCATAGAATGGTGATCGTGGATTAGATCAAGAAACCGTCGAATCCGTTGGATTCACGACATGGGGATAGTGCTAGGGGTGCCCCTATCCTCCGGGTCTATGGCCCGTTGATCATCTTTTAGATCGATTCTGGAAACTGGGGTTTTTCTCAGTAAGGGTCTATGCAATTTTCACACATAGGGTCCAACTTTGCAAAATCCTCAACAGGGAGCTTACGGCTAGAATTCCCATATGGAACCTTCCTAGACACACTGGCAGGACCTCTCGAAACCCGGTTTTGTTGAACAGTTGGAATTCTATGCCCCCGATCAATATTCAACAAGTGTCCCTAAAATCCTTTTGGGTGTGAGTTGGAATGGGCCATAGAATGATAACCATTGCTTGGATCGAGAAATCGTGGAATCCATTAGATTCAGGACATCGGGATAGTAATAGGGGTGTCCCTCTCCTCCGAATCCATGGCCCGTTGATCATATTTTAGGTCGATTTTGCAAACTAGGGTTTTGCTCAGTAAGGGACTATGCAATTTTTGCAGATAGCGGTCAACTTTGCAAAATCCTTGATCGGGAGCTTATGGATAGCATTCCCATGTGTAGCCTTCCTAGACACACTTGAAGGACCTCCCACAACCCATTTTTGTTGCACGGTTGGAATTCTGTGCCCTCGGTCGGTATTCAACAAGTGTCCCTAAAAGCCTTTGGGGTGCGAGTTGGAACAGGCCATAGAATCATGATCATTTATCGCATTGAGAAACTATTGAATCCATTGGATTCAGGACATTAGGATAGTGCTATGGGTGCCACTCTCCTTCGGGTCCATGGCCCACTGATCATCTTTTAGGTCAATTTTGGAAACTAGGGTTTTGCTCAGTAAGGGTCTATGTAATTTTTGCGCATAGGGGTCAACTTTGAAAAATCCTCGACCGGGAGCTTATGGATAGCATTCCCATGTGGAACCTTCCTAGACACACTTTCAGGACCTCATGGAACCCGATTTTGTTGCACGGCTAGAATTATATGCCCTTGATCGGTACTCAGCAAGTGTCCCTGAAATCCTTTTGGGTGCGAGTTGGAGTGGGCCATAGAATGATCATCGTTGCTTGGATCGAGAAACTATTAAATCCATTGGATTCCAGACATTGGGATAGTGTTAGGGGTTCCCCTCTCCTCTGGGTCCATGGCCCATTGATTATCTTGTAGGTCGATTTTGGAAACTAGGGTTTTCCTCAGTAAGGGACTATGCAATTTTTGCACATGGGGGTCAACTTTGCAAAATCCTCGGCCAGGAGCTTATGGATAACGTTCCCATGTGGATCCTTTCTAGACACACTTGTAGGACTTCACGAAACCCAGTTTTGTTGCATGATTGGAATTCTATGCCCCCGATCTGTATTCAATAGGTGTCCCTAAAAGCCTTTGGGGTGCAAGTTGGAACGTGCCATACAATGGTGATCATTGATTGGATTGATGAACCATCGAATCCGTTGCATTTAGGACATTAGGATAGTGCTAGTGGTGCCCCTCCTATGGGTCCATGGCCCATTGATCATCTTTTAGGTTGATTTTGGAAACTAGGGTTTCACTTAGTAAGGGACTTTGCAATTATTGCACATACAAGTCAACTTTGCAAATTCCTCGACCGAGAACTTGTGGATAGAATTCCCACATGGAACCTTCCTAGAAACACTTGCAGGACCTCTTAGAAACCATTTTTGTTGCAGGGTTGGAATTCTCTTCCCCCGGTAGGGATTGAACAGGTGTCCCTGAAATCGTTTGGGGTGCGAGTTGGAATAGGCCATAGAATGATTATCGTTGCTCAAATTGACAAACCATCGACTTCATTAGATACAGGACATCAGGATAGTGCTAGGGGTGCCCCTCTCCTTTGGTTCCATGGCCCATTGATCATCTTATAGGTCGATTTTGGAAACTAGGGCTTCACTCAGTAAGGGACTTTCCTTTCACTCCACCTCCGAGAGCTGGGATCCATATCCTTGTTGTAAGAATGATCATCACTCTTGTTGATTTTTTTTCTACCACTTTCATCATTCTCTATCCAACTCTATAACCTTGATAAATTTAGATCTATGCATATGCACATGGCTAACTCCTTCCTTTTTCTAAGCAATGTTCAAAATTATAAATACTTTGAGGTTTTATGTGGTATAGAATTATGCTAGGAACAAGCACCACTATTATGAACATAATTATGTCCCATAAAGAAAATGGTGAGCAACATATAGCCTTGATCAATAGTGTGCCCCTACGGACAATAGTAAATATATCAAAGTGATGGTTGTTGCTCTCTATTTTTACTTCTATGTCCCAAATTTCACCTAGTACTACTTTCTTCTATGAAATACAATTTCTCAAGTTGTGCATCTATTCATCCCTATCCTCTTTAGTTTCCTCCCTTCTTAATATTCATTATCAAATTGTTATTTATCAAACAAACTTGAACTAAAAATATTTGAATTACCTTCTTCCTACCCCTTAGCAATGGGAGATTGTTTTCTTGTATCGTCTTTTGTGGATTTTCACTCACTTGTGAGTCTCTTTCCAATGTAAACCTTCTTTATATGACTTTGAACATATGAGACATTATTCATATTTTCATCTTTGTATATGTTCTAGAGATCTCAACTAAACTCTCAAATTTACACACAATAAATATTTTACATAGTATGGTGCACTTCATGTATTCCATTCTATACAACAAACTTTTAGCATCTCAAGGACTAAACCAATGTGCAAACACAATCAAATTTTAAGGAGAAATAAATTTAACATTATATTATAATAGAAATTCAACCAAACTTGAGATATTTTTATCATTCGGCAATGACTACCATATAATGTGGTTGTAATTGCACAACAAGATTATTACCCATTTTACAACTTCAAACTATAATGACGTGAAAACAATTAAACAATACCACTCTTAGTTCCAAAATTATAACGCATAGCATAGAGGAAACCACATAAGAGTGGATTGATAACTAATAGAGAATTTTAGGCTATTACATTTGGATGTATAATCTAAATAGTGCATCCAAAGACCTTTGAATCTAAAGGTGAATGTCAGATGTAAGGTCTACTATACATGTCATTTCACATAATGAATCAAAGTTAAAATAAAATATTTACATTTCAACACTAGTGATTGTACATATTTGATATGTCATTTATATTCATTCTTTCATTTAAAAATTGTTGTTTTTCTAAGATAAGCTTCAATAACTATTAATTCTATAGGTTATTGAAAAATATATACTTGGTTACTTGTCTTTGGAAAGTAATTGTTTTAGTGCACTACCAAAAGTGAGTTAAGTGGGTTGAACTCTAGCTTTCAACATTTTACAAAACAATGCCAAAACATCCTCACTATGGCCATGTATGGCACAAGCCACGGTCATCAATGTCCATGAAACATCATTCCCCTCTAGATTTATTTTGAAGCATCTTCATTGCCTCATTCACTAGACCTTCTGTGAAAATCCTACAATCACAATATTCCAAAAATGATATTTCATTCAAGAATTTCATCAAACAATTTCAATGCCTCTCCAACAAATCCATTTTGTGCATACACCACAATCATAGAATTCAAGGTTACCACATCTTGTTCATGCATTTTTCAAACATTTAGTGTGCGTCCTCAAAACACCAACATTTGGCATACATGTACACAACTCCAATTCCCATAAACAAATTAAACAAAAACCCCTTCCTAATTATCACTCCATGAACTTCCTTGCAACTTTTAAGAGAACCCAAATCTGCATAGGCTAAAAAAACTATGGAAAACATAAACCTATTTGGTTGAATCCATCTTATCTACATGCCAATTACCAAATTATCATATCCTTGTTATCATTCAACTACACCTAGATCTAAATATCATATCAATTTAACCAAACAAATTTGAAAACTAAATAAGAAGAAGAAGAGAACTATGGTTCAATCAATATTTAAAACCTATCACTAGACTCTTAAATGGATGAAGGATTGCAAAACAACCTAGACATATAAAAGGGTACAACAATATGTGTAATGACATAAGATGATATAGTTCTGGAAAGGGTTGTTGAAAAAAATAAAGGGTTCAAATCTCATTGGAAACAAGTTGAGATGATGATCAAAGGCTCTTTTAACAATTCCCCCTTAAGGAGGAAAAAGTTTACCAAAACAAATCAAAACTATAGAAAAGGAAAGAAAAGAAAAAGAGATGAGATAGAGGTAGCAAGAAACCAAGAATCTTCAAGCTTGGCCATGGATTTTATCTAAATGGTCAACACAATGTTATCAGTCCCTAAAACTCCAATAGTTTTATTACCCTTCAGCGTGGCCTCTAGGCATACTCCACCTAAAATAGATAGTCATTTAATGAAATTGTTGTGATTTTTCTAAAATAGCTAGTAATTAGATAACAATCACAAAACACCTTCAAAACCCTTATTTTATGTGAAACTTACTTCTTAGCTAAAGGAAATTTCCTTGAAAATAGAACAACATGAATATCTATATGTTGTGTCTTCATCACTCACTACACTACTACAATCACTACTACAATTAGAGAGATTTTATTTATTCAAATTCCTCAAATGAAAAAAAAAAAAAGCAAAGAATGAATTAAAACCTTGAAATTGCTAATACAAAACTACATTACAAGGATAATTTCAATTTCTTCACTCGTATGCTTTTGAAAAGCCTTTCTTAATTGGCTAGTGAGTTATCTTAAAAGGCATTAGGGAAAATAAAAAGAATAATATTAATAGTTTATGTTACTAATTTATAACAAAAACTACTCAATGCACAATAAAATTACTTAAATTTATTAATATATAACTTTTAACACAACTAACATTTTTTCATATAATTACAAATTTTTTACATTATTATATAATATATTATTTATTTATAATAAATAAATAATTTTAATAAACAATTCACTAGACAAACAAGTCATAAATTCTAACTACTCAAAATAAAAACCCTGAAATCTATTTTATAACTTGATGATTAATAACTTTTATTTCTTATTTTATTTCATAAATTCTAACTACTCAAAATAAAAACCCTAAAACCTATTTTATAACTTGATGACTAATAACCTTTATTTCTTATTTTACTTTATTTTTATAAACTATTTAAATCATTAAAATCCAACATTGTAATGTATTTTTGCTCGACAAAAATTGAGGAATTTGTATATAATGTGTTTTATATTTATGTTTCATTAAAATATAAAAATAGAAGTAAAGCAAACAAAAATGTACTCAATGCAATAGTAATTAGTTTAAGATGTATGTTTTGTCATCTAAACATGGGAGCATCCAATATGGTTTAGGCATCATGTTGGTACTAAAGATTTCTTTGAGTATGTACTGTACGGTACTGTGAGCGAGATATATGGTTACCTAGTTCATAAAGTTTATATTCAAGGTAGAGTTGCACCTTGTGGATTCAGAGAGATTGACATATGGTCACATTTTACTATGAAAAAATATAAACTTAAATTAAAAAATGCTAAGTGAGTATAACGGTTGGTTAATATAAGATTTAATTAATCTTTGAATGTTGTTAAAAGAGCACATTTTTAACATTGAAGCCAGCGTTTCTATGGGAGAGTCCCTGGCTGAGAAGATATTCTGAATCCAAAGCTCTCTTGAGTGAGTGATAGCAACACATTGGAAGTCTGTACACAAAAGACGAGAAAAACTAAATTTGTGAATTGGGTGTTATGCTGAATCGTGATTAAAGTGAAGAGTGTATATCGATTGCTCAGCAAAGTAGATTATGGAAGAGCAGTTTGGTGTTGTGTGACAGGCATTGATTACTTGCGCTGCTAAGGAGATGCTCATGGCCAATGCAAAATAAAGTCGGTAATGTTGTTTGATCTGTTGTGCTTTAATCATGAAATGGTACTGTTAGATCGTGTGTGGTCACTATGAGTTAGTTTTATCGACCATGTTTCTATTTCATGGTTTGATTTTATGCATGCTCGTGAGAAGAGACCAACAATGACGGCATTAGTGAAAAAAAATATAAGTATGTTCATATTAAAGGCCGATAGAGATTGCATAAAATATTTCAATATCCAAAACTATTGCAATTCTCTTATTCAAGAATTATCAATCAGGTAGATACAAGTGCATAATAATATTGTTGTAGAAATTATTATATTTATAAGTGTTTATTATATCAATAGGTGTTTATATCTTACAATTTGGAGTGGATTATTATTTATGTTTTTCTTAGATTAAAGGAGGATGGAACAAGTGTACTGTCCAGATTGATTTTATGGTTTTCATTCAAAATTCAAAATAAACATTTATAAAAAAAAGAAATATAAAAAACAACTAATAGTGATAGACAACCCATTTAACTAAAGAAGGTAAAAGAGGCATCTCTTGTGACATCTCGGTGTTCATCAACCACAAGTTAAGTGCTTGTGCTAGTAGTATGAAGAATGCCAAAAATGATCATATGCAATAACAATGGATAAATATTGAGCTTCAAGACTTGTTAGCCTAGAGGCTTTTAATGATCACATGTTGTTTAGAATTCCTGAAATATTGGGTATAGGCATAATAGCATATTTTCCTTCTAATTTTATTGGTATTCCAATGGGAAATCTTTAAAAAATCTTAGAATCACATATATTAGCTATGTAAATTGCATAATTTGGGTGCCATGGGGGTATTTAACAGTGCTGAATCTATTTATGGATTCAAAAATACAATTTAAACATGCAGAAATTTAGATTTTATCAAAAAATAATAACAGAATCCAACCAAAACCCACATTAAAGTAGAATAAATAAACTACTCCATTTCAAAAAGAAAAATTAATTAATTAAACACTATAAAACTGAAATAAGAAGTTGTTGAAATTTTATATATTTGTTTTTAAATATATGTCTGATTTTAATATAAATGAAAATATATATTTATGATATATTTATGAATATTTAATTAAAATTATTATATATTGTATATAGAGAGAGAGTCTACTTCCATATTTTATTTTTATTTTTACTATATTGGTTTATAACATTTTTTATTATATTGAAATCCATATTCATAGTCAAATTATGTTACTAATTGAGTTTGGCATTTAATGATCACGAGCTGTGTAAAAGACTAATTGAGCTTCCAGACAGGTTGTCGTGGCGTTTAATGAGCACGGATTGTTCGTGATGCAGTTTGATTGGTCTGAGGAAAAGACTCATTGTAAAAAGTTCTTGAGTGCACAGTGATAACAGATGGATGGTGTTGGAGGTCTCATCTAACGCACGTTTGATAATTAGCTGTCGATTAATTCAGATGCACAGTGTAATTAATCTTAAATTACGTTCATATAAATAAACTGAAAGTGATGCACACAGAAATAGAACAGTATAATATAACAATAATCTATATACATTTTTAAAAAAATGAACCTTGTATACATTTAAAAAAAATTAACCTTACAATAAATTATACTAAATACTATCCCATTGTATCGAGTGAAACATAGATTTCACTCAGTGCGCCTTCAACAAGACTAGAGCTTGACAATGTCATATCAGAAAAGAATACACCACGATCATGCACATGAGTAATAAAAATGCTTATTATTAGCACAGTTTTTAACTTCAGTGAATTTTTGGGTGAATATTTTGGGTGAATATTTATAATTTACAAATTAAGTGTCATTTTGTTTTCCATACTTAAATCATTTATATATAAATTAAATATTTATTTCTAATTTGAAAATATATACACTAATCCACTCCAAATTCTAAATGCAGGTCTCTATGCTCAGTGGATCCGTTTTACTAGTTAAGCTCTTCAGCTTCATACTTAGGCAAAATGGATGACAACAGATTGTACCAGATTGAGGTGAAAGATTGTACCTGATTCCGGTAAAGAATTTTAATGAGAATTAATTTGAAATAATGGAGTCAAGGGTATCAATTGACAAATAATTCTTAATCAAGTTTTCAATAATGGAAGAACCATCATTGGTACCGCATTGTTGTTGCAATGGAATGAATCTATGACTCTGGAGCCAAAAACATTGACCAGAGGAAGCTAATAAAACGAAAATTGATTGCCCACTAATCTCGACTTGATGGAAATCGACTATCCCACTAATATCAACGTGGAAGGGTGTGGATTTTCTTAAATATATCATTGTTCAAGGATAATGCAAAAAATATGCTGGGATTACTTGATTTGTAGCCCAGTCGAATAATCCAGATAAGCGAATCGACTGAATGGAATTTTTTTTATTTATAATCGGCCATCTAACTCACATACTGATTGTAAATGTACGTTAATCCAACAGAATCCATGTTGATATTTGTTGTTGTAGCCGGCAGATGGGGAGTACAATCATAAATATAAATTATGCGGCATGCAAAAAGTTCTGTAAGAAAATGCATATCAAAATTTTGGACAGAGCATCCGTATATAAATATTTCAACCTAGCAAATTAGATTAAGCATGGGCATTTTTGATAAATTGATATATGAAGTTACAAAGTTTAATTAGCATAGTTACTTAATTTGTGACGGGTGAATGATAGGTCACAAGTTAAGTGCCATGGACAAGTTATCTGTTACTGTTACTTGTTCTTTAAATTTAGTTGTAATCATTTCTTTTCTATGTCTCAGCTACCTTTAATTAAATAGGTTGTCGATTTTCCATGCATGCATGAGCTACTAGTTATCCATGCATGAATTACCAGTTATTTTTCTTTTTTTTTAATTGTTTATTTTTAATTTTGAAGGAATCTGGATAGTACACTTATCCCATCCTCCTTTAATATAGGAAAAACATAAATGGCAATCCACTAATTACACAAAAAAAATGTCAAGTATAATTATATAAAAAAAGTGTCACCATTAGTTAGGAGAAACAAAGTAGGCCCAAAACTATGATGTTGTGCAGTTTCAATCCAACAAGCCCACGAAAGGCATCTTGAGAGAATGGTGTAATAATGGATCGTGTAGACTCCCTTGTTGTGAGGTTTCTAGAAAAGTGGTGTAATGTGTATATCGTTGTTGTAGTCGATTTATCTATGTAGAGTAATATGCATGGTTATCTACAGTGAGGATGCTTTGGGAGAAATGTTTAGGAGCTTCTTAGGCTTATGATATGTCACCATGCTTAGTTTTAATATTTTAAACAAAGTAGGGAGAGAATATAAGTTTATATGAATATAAAAGGACCATATCAGTACTTGAAGTCATGAAAAGGTTAATCAATCATCCCCTTATTTTACTTTTTAAGTATCCTTTTACATTCTAAGTATCTTTGTGTGATTGTCAAGACATTGCCAAAGGTTGGAATTTCAAATAGTCAATTATAGGGCTAATGGTTTGTTTTTGTAAAAATATGAATCGCTTTGTAAGTCTTCTTGGTTCTCAAAATAAAGAAAAAGGTCATGATAAGAATTTAGGGAGGATCAAGAATAGAAGATCCAAAAAGAAAAGCTGATTAATTAGTCTTCTTATAACCTGTCTTCTCATAACCTAACCTATTTAGAGTGGAATCCATTAAGATCAAAATTATGTCCAACGAAGGTGAGATATATGCAATAATTGATTGCAGTAGTTAGAAGTTTATTCCAGTGCATATAAGGTAGGACAAGATAAAAATTAGGTTTTTCCATATTCATGTCAAAATTGCATGTGCATACTTGGTGGGAAAGATATATTGAGACCCTTAGATTAGAGGGAGACTTGGTACTAAATAAGTGAGAAATTTTTAAAACCCCCTCAATTACTAGTGGCTTTACGACTGATAGAGGCAAGAAAAAAATGCACAAGCATACACTACAAACTTTTGGAAGCAATTTATTAAAGTTAGAATCACATGCACAAACTTGGTGGTAAAGCTACCTCAATACCATTATGCTAGAGGGAGACTCGCTACTAACTAGGTGCGAAGTTTTCGGAAAACCTCCTTAAGTCATAGTTTTATCATATCAAGTACAAAGATTACTAGAGGATTCAATGGTGCTAATAGTGATAGAGACAAGGACAGAGTATACAAAAGTACATTACAAAGTTTTGGAAGTATTTGATTATGTTGGGGATCTCTAATAAGAACCTAAACATCATTATCAAGTACCTAGGTGTCCTGCACAGACACATAAGGAGGCCAGATATGTTATTAAATAAGGGAAATGGAAAAATAAGAAGATTGTCTTTGAGAATGTAGATTTCCACAATTAGTCATTTTGTGGTGATTTTATAGATCTTATGAATTGTCTTAGAGTTCATAAATATTCCCAATGTTTCAAGAAAACACTCCATCCATTATCAAGGGGTGCAATTAAATATGTTTAAGATAGAAAAGGATAAACTTTAGGATTGAATAAATACATTACAAACAAGATAGTTGTTAGAAAGGAAATAATAATATTGTTTCC
Organism: Larix kaempferi; assembly: GCA_027924585.1. Taxonomy (NCBI): domain Eukaryota; kingdom Viridiplantae; phylum Streptophyta; class Pinopsida; order Pinales; family Pinaceae; genus Larix; species Larix kaempferi. The sequence goes on from BSBM01000361.1 coordinate 11,455,553, forward strand.
ACTACACATGTGTGAAAGGAGCCTAAAATCCAATGTGACTATAGCAATGTCGATGGTCACACTAAAGAAAAATGTTGGAAGTTGCATCCAAAGATAAACCCCAAGAATTGCAAGTAGGAGGAATCCAACAAGAAGAATTTTCAAGGAGTATACACAAGAAAGGAGATATATAAATGAGACCATGTTTGGATAAGAAAGTTGTCTTCACAATAATGCAAAAATAGATAAACTTAAGTATCCTTCGCCGCAAAGAGGAGGACATGAAAAAGTTGTGCCACATTCAAATTTTGCAAAGAACAATAATATAGGTGTTATGTTTCATTTGAGTTCATATACCAACCTTTTTACATATGACCTAAAATTGAATGAGTTTTAGAGGTGCATGGTCACCCCCATCCATACCCTTTGGGATGGATGAATAAGGATGTAGAGTATAAAGTTTCCATGTAGTGTAATTTTAGATTTGCTATTAATGAAAATTTCATCAATGAAGTAAAATTCAATGTAAGACCTCTTGATGTATATGATGTAGTGCTTGGTAGTCCCTACATGTATATGTGGTCCATTCCATCTTGTGAGAAGGGTATACGGCCAATACTGCTTGGTCAAGGAATACATGGTAAACCTTTTATTATCAATACACATAAGGGGAAGTCTAAGATCTCTCTATTGAGTTCCCACCAAGGTATTTCTTAACTCGAGAGAAGTATGTTCTTATCTTATTGAGACTGAACTTGAAAGAAGCTAATTCAGTGGTTGTGAAGGCAGATTCCTTGAATATTTCTATGAAAGAAAAAAAAAGTTGGTTGGAAGACCTTTTACATATGTACAAATAATGTTTTCAAGAGCTAAAATGTATTCTACTCAAGAGGAAAATGGAGCACAAGATACAATTACTACATGATTATCCCTTGCCAAGCGTATTATTGAGATTGGAGAATCCATTACAGGTGCCATATTTTAAGGAACTTGAAACTTGTGTGGTGATATTTTGAAACCCTACATTTGAGATTTCATAAACTAGAGTCCATCCTCAAGGGATCGCCATGAAATGATTGGATCCCTTGAGGATGGACTCCAGTCTATGAAGTCCAAAATGTAGGTTTTCCATTCCTTACAAAATTTATGCTTGTATGTCTAGTACATATTAAAGGGAAATGAGGTGAAAAAGTAGTAGGAAGTGTTAGTCCAAGGATTCATAAGATGAGGTACCCCATCATGTGGTTACCCTATTATTATGGTACCAAATAAGGATGGGAATTGGAGAATGTACATTAACTATGAAGCTTTGAACAATATAACTCTCGATAATTGGTTACCCTTGCTTAGGATTTTTGAATTGTTGTATCAAATGAAGCATGTAAGGTACTATGTGAGGTACTTCATTAAAATGAATTGCAAATATGGATATTGTTATAATCTGCAGGGATCTAGCAACTATAACAAACTCACAATCTAACTCTCAGGATTATTTGCAAAGGAGAAGAAGCATGCATTTAATAATCACTCATAAACACAGAATAATGGACAATGTCAATATCATACAATGAATAATGAATGTAGAGAATGTGTTACAATAATCAATGATGAGGCATCATATAGGATTCGAATTAGCCAAGTAGGGCATTTGAATCTGAGCTCAGAGTCCAGCATGAATAACTATGGAGACATCATCCATTCGGTAGTATCAGTCATGAATGATAAGATTCAGTCAAGTGTGACCAACTGAGTCTAACAGAACTATCTAGCCATAAATCAAGGAATGGAAACTCTAAGTGGGATGCATGAGGTTGTCTAACTCAAAGTCTAGCTTGGATAACAATGGAGACATCATCCATTCAATAGTATCAGTCATAAATGGTAATAGTCAGTCAAGTGTGTCTAACTGAGTCTAACAGAACCATCTAGGCATAAATCAGGGAATGGAGACTCAAAGGGGAGCGTATGAGGCTATCAAATAGTCAAGTGGAACTCCAGAACTAGCTAACTAGAAGCTATAAGCAATCAGTGGAAGAACTACTCAATCAATGCACTAACTAAAAGATAACTCCCGGTAGGTGAGATAAGGTGCCCTAACTGAATGATAACTAGTGGTAGGTGAGCAAAGGTGCCCAACCTGGCTGTGGTGGGTGGAAAAGGAGCAATTTCCATGCAGTGAAGTCAAAGAGGGCGCATTAGGTAGGTAGGAGGCCAATTGGGGGCTGTAGACAGGCTCTGGAGAGCTAGAAGCAAGCTCTAGGTGTTGGGGAGACAACCATGATGATGACTGGATGCATGCAATGGCATGCAGATTTGCATGCAGCATGCAAAATACAAAAATGATGGTGTGAATATTCCAACACCCCCCCGCAAGCTATACTATGAGATAATAACCAAAAATAGAAAAAATAGGGCCCTGGTGACTAAGACCAAAGGTCACCCCGTACAATCAATCTAAATAAACTAAGTGAGGAAAGAGGGAAAACCCAATGGGAAGAAATCCCTCCCTCAAAATAGACTGAAGGATGCTAATGTAGCATGTCATCACTCACCCCTGAAGGAGGAAAGTGCCCTTCTTTTCAAAGGAAGGGTTGATCAATCTGAAAAGGATCAGTAATGTGAGAAGGATGAAACCTTCCATCCTAAAAATCTGATGTGGTTCTTCGTCGATCAGCTGGATCACCAATAGAATCTTTAGTAGATATGAGAGTAGTGGTTGCCCGTCTCGGAATAGGAGGAAAATCAGTTGAGAGATCATAAGGTTCTTGTGGAACTGAATCTCTCATATCCTCATTAGCATTTGCTAGATCTTCAGGTTCTTGTGGATCTGGATCTAGCATATGCTCTTCATCATATTCACTGTCATACTCTATCCTTCCATGTGATGATGGTTTGCTCTCATGGAGCTTGTCAACACTTCCAAACTCTGAAGTATCATGTGAAGATGTATCCACAACTAGCTCATCATCAAATTCAAGCTCTGAAACTGAACTCTCGTGACGAGAAGCAAGTAAAACTGGATTTTCATCACACACAAACTCTGAATCTGAAATCTCATGAGGATAAACATGTGAAGCTGATGTCTCATATTCCAAATATGAACTATCATGTGATGGGGATTCGCTCTCTTGAAACTTATCATCACTCTCAAACTCTGAATCTGAAAGCTCATGTGAAGAAGCAAGTGAACCTACCTCATCATCACTTCTAAACTCTGAATCTGATGAAGTGGAAATGTCATGAATATGCTTTCGAAGGTGCATGTAGATCTTTGATATCTCCCTTGAGCCATCATCAAAAGAACTAGAATCTGAAGATGGGTCTTCAACAAGATCCTTAGTGGATGTAGCAGTGATGACCCTTTTGGCCATAGGATTTGAACCAATAGGTGCTAGATCTTCAGGTTCTTGTGGATCTGGATCTAGCATTCGCACTTCTTCAAGATCCCTCTTTTTCTCAATCTTCTTAGGTCGATCCTTTCCTTTCATGCAATCTTTGCAGGTGCTATGAGCAATCTTGCTATTTGGAAGACCTTTAACCACATCTTAAGCTAGCTTGTGGTTGAGATGAGATGGTCTACTCTCTTCATGAATATGAGAGGGAAGAGCAGACACCTTTGAGAGAGGTAAGAAGTGGGAAAACTCATAGAGTTTTGTCTCATGATTTGCAACACCTTTTGAGATGATTTCCACTGAAACCATGTCTTGTACTTCAACTTCATTTGGAAAAAAGATCACTCTTTTGGGCCCTCCAACATGGGTCATTTGATATACTGAAAGTAAATTTGCTGCAAGAGAAGGGACATAAAGCACATTAGAAAAGTAACCAGAGTCAAGATTGATTCTTCCACTCCCCTAAGAGGAGACTTCTGAATCATTTCCCAATCTGATAGAAGGGCCAGTTGAGATTTCGAAACTGGAGAAGAGATATTTGGAGGAAGACATGTGTCTCGATGCTCCTGAATCTATGATGAAAGAAGAATCTGTTGATGCATTTTCCATGAGGGCATGAAATCTTTCTTTGCCTTCAGATCTAGAAGGTTCAGTATCAGGATCTTTCTTCTTTGTACATGCAGGCATAGGAAGATTGTTCTTCTTAAGTAACTGAGCCATCATATCTATAGCTTTCCTCATACAATCACTCCCGGGATGGATACCTTTAAGACAATATGTGCACTTGGGTCTTTCCTTCCGAGAATGCTTGGTCTTCCTTGAGTTCGAAATCCCATCTGACTTGTATGAACTATCTGTGGACTTTGTGTAATTTGATCTCTTGTCAAAAATATTTTGCTTGCCTTTACCATTCACTCTCTCTACAGCTGTAAGAGCTGAATCCAATTTGGGTTTGATCATTCCCATAGATATCAACTTCTCTTCCTCTTGAGTAAGAGATCGGATGATATCATCAAGTGAGGGAAACTTCCATTTTGGAATGGACAACCTAGTTGACTGGAAAGTAGAGACAAAAACTGAGAAGTTTTCCCCCAAATTTGAGAGAATGGCAAGTATAAGCTGCTTGTCTTCTTTCACTATCTCATATCTTTTCAACTCTGATATCAAGCTTTTGAACTTGGTGAGGAAGGCATTGATAGATTCGAAACTGTCAGGACTCAAACATATGAGCTCATTCTCCAATTTGTGTCCTTTCATATCATCTTTCTGTCCAAAAAGGGATTCGAGCTTGTCCCAAACCTCTTTAGGAGATGTAAGATCGATGACATGCAAATGAATATCATCATAAATTGAGAGAAGGAGGAGACCAACTACTTCATCAAGCCTGTCCAAGTACGTGGACTTTTCAACTACACTGAGAGGTTCTACCATCGTTCCGTTGAGTATTCGGGTGAATCCCTTGGTCGTCTGAAGAGAGCCATCTTGGATTTCCACTCAACATAGTTGGAAGATGTGAGCTTTATATCCATCTGAAACAGAGAAAGTCAAATAGTTGAAGAAGATTCTGAATGAGTGAATAAACCTGCAAAACAAGAGAATTTTTGTTAATGGAGAATGCTACACTTCGATTGAACACTACCTTAAGGAAACTTGGCACATAGACGAATTCCTTCACACCTGGATAGACCTCACTGTATTTCTCTAATGAATTCAAGTAATAGCAACAGTATTTGTTGTGGAAACTCATAGGCTTCTGGTGCACAAGTGAAAGATAGCTGCTCGAAGAAACGCTGCAACTGTTGCTGCTGCAACTGCTACAATGGATGCAATTCGAATAGCTGTTGACTGCTCTGATACCATGTGATAATTTGCAGGGATCTAGCAACTATAACAAACTCACAATCTAACTCTCAGGATTATTTGCAAAGAAGAAGAAGCATGCATTCAATAATCACTCATAAACATAGAATAATGGACAATGTCAATATCATACAATGAATAATGAATGTAGAGAATGTGTTACAATAATTAATGATGAGGCATCATATAGGATTCGAATTAGCCAAGTAGGGAATTCGAATCTAAGCTCAGAGTCCAGCATGAATAACTATGGAGACATCATCCAGTCGGTAGTATCAGTCATGAATGGTAAGAGTCAGTCAAGTGTGACCAACTGAGTCTAACAGAACTATCTAGCCATAAATCAAGGAATGGAAAATCTAAGTGGGATGCACGAGGCTGTCTAACTCAAAGTCTATCTTGGATAACAATGGAGACATCATCCATTCAATAGTATCAATCATAAATGGTAATAGTCAATCAAGTGTGTCTAATTGAGTCTAACAGAACCATCTAGGCATAAATTAGCGAATGGAGACTCCAAGGGGGGCACATGAGGTTGTCAAATAGTCAAGTGGAACTCCAGAACTAGCTAACTAGAAGCTACAAGCAGTAAGTATGGGCCATCAGTGGAAGAACTACTCAATCAATGCACTAACTGAAAGATAACTCCGGGTAGGTGAGATAAGGTGCCCTAACTGAGTGATAACTAGTGGTAGGTGAGCAAAGGCACCCAAACTGGTTGTGGTAGGTGGAAAAGGTGCACTTTCCATGTAGTGAAGTCAAAGAGGGCGCATTAGGTAGGTAGGAGGCCAATTGGGGGCTGTAGATAGGCTCTAGAGAGCTAGAATCAAGCTCTAGGTGTTGGGGAGACAACCATGATGATGACTAGATGCATGCAGTGGCATGCAAAGCATGCAGATTTGCATGCAGCATGCAAAATACAAAAATGATGGTGTGAATATTCCAACAGATATCATTAAGCTCAATTTAAGGAAAGGGTGTATGTAGGCTAATGAGGGTCCCTTTTGACATGTTAGATGCAATAGAAAACTGAAAAAACAATCATCCATCAACTTACATGTATATTTTGAGACACATACACAATGAATCTTGCGATGAGTAAAAAAGATGAAACGTAGGAAATTGAATGACGTTTCTGAACATATAAATTTGTTCTATTGAAAATGTTCTTAACTATTTAATGTTTGATATTTTTAAATAGACACTTTTTTATTTTTTGGACAAATTATAAGGTATATGTTTTTGTGGGTGCAACCTTTGAGTGCCTAAATGATGGAATCAAGTTACGAAAACTGGCAGACATATAGAGAACATTGTGATGCACCTGCAACAATTAATTAATAAAAATATGCGAAATAGCAAAAATGACAGAACTCAGAATCACTTTTATATTGATCACAGGCCACTTCGAGGGGGCAACCTCCTATGAGCAAGCTCAATACAAATAACTTCACCGTCCTTCATAGGTCTCAACACACACTTATATACTAAGTCTAGGCGCCAATATTATGGGTCAAAACCATGGGCCACTACAAACTATGGATCAACAATACTACAAGCGACTTACAAAGCATATGCGCCAACAACAATAACATAAACTATTGATCAACAAATACTACGGGACGACTTACAAAGCATATGCGTCCAACAACAATATACTAACAAAGTAAGACATGGGTTCCTAACAAACATCTAGTACTAGTGCACCGCTATTTTTCCAAACAAAATTAATAATTAATAAAAAAAATTAATTATCTAAGTGATCAAACCTAGAAAATAGTATGCCAAGTGTGGGTGCATCCTTTGAAGGTATTAATGCAATTATTTCGAAACAATTTTTTTATAGCATGTAGAGGTCAATGTCCTTTAGTGCACCATACTTATTTTTTTCAAAATGGTTGAGAAACATAAGAGTTATGGATGAAACACTAACAATGTGTTTTTTATTTGAGTCATGACACAAGAAAAGTAATAAAAAAATAGAAAAATATATATATATTCTTTCTAAAAATTACATATTTGGAATCTGTAGAAAAAATGCTATCTGTATCTATAATTTCATTAAAAATGATGGTGTGAATAAGTTGTAACCAGTGGCTAAAAACATGCATATTGAGAAAAATGGTGAGATGTATAATTATCTATGGTTTACCATATTCCATACCACAAGTTTAGTTAACCCAAAGCTAAGTCTCAAGAAGACACATAGGAAGAGTGATGACACTCCGACAGGTGACAAGGATTGGTCTTAATGCTAAGAAGCGCGAGCGCGTTTCTTTTAAATTCAAATTGTCATTTCTCGCCTATCTGGGTGCCATGAAAACCAAATGTGTGCGTGTTTTAGCACTACAAAAATCATACACATTTTGGATCTACAAAACGCATACGTGTTTTGTGGAGCTAAAACGCACACGTGTTTTGATAAAAATCAAATTTACCTTTGGGGTAAGGGGGAGGACAGGGGTTGGTGGGGTATGGGTTTAGGGAGGACTAGGGTAGGTAGAGGGAAGAAGGTGTAGGTGGTTGGGGTACAAAGAGAGATGGGGGGGGTGGTAAGTGGTAGGAGGAGGGCGATTAGGAGAGACTGAGAGTGAGAGGGGTAGGGGTAGGGGGGGTAGGAGAGATAGAGAGAGAGGGGTAGTTTTAGGGTTAGGGGAAGTAGGAGGGAGAAAGAGAGGGGCGAGGGGTGTGGTTATGGGTAGGGAGAGTAGGAGGGGGTTAGGGAGAGAGAGGGCAGGTTAAGGGTAATGTGAGAAAGAGAGAGAGAGAGAGAGAGAGAGAGAGGCGAGGGTGTTAGGGTGTCGGGGGAGAGAGAGAGGGGTGGGGGTAAGGTGTAGGTGGACGCATAAGGGAGAGAAAGAGAGACAGTTTGGGTTAGTAAGGGTTAGGGGGAAGAGGGGGAGAGAGACATATATGAGGATGGGGGTTAAAGGTAGGAGAGGAGTATGGGGGTGAGAGAGTTAGAGAGGGAGTTAGTAAGGGTTATGGAGATGAGAGAGAGAGGAAAGGGGTTGGTTGTACGAGAGAGGGGAGGTGTTAGGGGGTTGGGGGTGAGAGAGATGGGTAGGGGATACAATTACGTGGAGGGGTAGAGAGAGAGATCCCATGGGAAGAGGGGTGGAGGGTGTGGGTTATTAGGGGTAGGGGGAGGAGGGGGTTTGGGGAGAGAAAGAGATAGAGATCATGGTGGGGAGAGGTGTAGAGGGGAGTTGTGGGGTTGGGGGAGAGAAAGAGATAGAGATCGGGATGGAGGGAGGGAGAGGGGTTTAGGGAGGTATAGAGGGGGGAGAGGGTAAATCCATGAATGTGCTTCACGGTTTTTGGAAATCGAGGTGGAGAAAATACATGTAGAAATTCCTCGATTGAGGTATTTTAAAACCCTCGATCGAGCTTTTAAACCCTCGACCAAGGGCTTAAAAATACCTCGATCGAGAGTTTAAAAATACCTCGATTGATGGTTTATAATAGACCTCGATCGAGGGTTTATAATAGACCTTGATTGAGCTATTAAACCTCAATCGAGGGATATTAAACTTAAATAAGAAAAAATGGAGCCCACGGATGGCTCGGGCTCATTTGAAATGGGAAGAGTGGCTGATAGAAGAGCTCGACATTAGGTTGGACCACATTGGAGGATATTCCATGATGTGAAGCTTATGCTAAATTAGAGCAATGATTTTAGACAACAAGTTAACTAATTTTCACCGTTTGTTGTCTAATTATTGCTCTAATTTAGGATAAGTTTCACAATCTTGGAATCTTTGTTTGTGATTAAAAATCAAATGATCATTAGCTCTGTGATCATCATATAAATAGTGATCATATTTTGTATATTTCCTTTACTTGTGTTGTATTAAATATAACCATTGGTGAAATCATGGCATTGTTTTCTTATATAAGATCACCCAAAACTAACACTTATTTATTTATAAAATCCAAAATATTGTTACTTATTGAATTTGAATAGTTTAAAAGTAGTTTTTTTACAGCTTAAGAGTGTTATTTCATTAAAATGCATTTAAAACTAATACTTAAATTTTGGAACTCTTTATCTATTGCCAAATCCTAGTTTTTTTAGGAAGCAAGTTTCTTAATCAAACCTTTCTTTATACATAGCTTTATATGCTACAATGGATGACCTACGTATGAACAATAATTATGGAGCAAAGAACCTCGATCGAGGGCTGGAAAACACCTCGATCGAGGTATATGTCAAACCCTCGATCGAGTTCTTAGTTAGCCCTCGATCGAGGTATTTAAAAAACCTCGATCAAGCAAATACCTCGATCGAGGGACTAAAATACAGGCATAAAGCCCTTTTCTATGCAGAAAGGAAATTGTGTCTTCCTTTCAGAGGCTTAAACTATATCATTAAATACACATTAATGGGCGGACTTGATACCATTGAATTCGTGAATGAATCCTCTATCCATATACATATAATTTATGAATTTTTATCTTCATATGTCATTTGTTTTTAAATTTATGCTAAATCTTACCTTGAAAAACCTTGTCGACAACTTTGAATGAGCTCAAAGATAAATCAACAACATTCAAAATACAAATCCAAAAAATTTGAAACAATATACAAGCTCTACATCGGTGCGTCCTCTTCAAAATGGTATTTTTAGTTTTGCAAATTATGTAGGCAATCAAAAGATTTGGCGCACACACGCACATGTGTGCAAAATGCGACTGAAATATTCACTAGTCGGTTTCGAAAAATAATAATAAATATAATTTTTCGAGGAAAATCAAAACAAAAATATGTACGCACTAGTGGATTCTGTCTAGATCATGGTCACATATTTCATTTTTTTAAATTATTACTTTAACATTAAATTATTTTGCACACACACAAGCAACTTGTTAATTGCTCTTCAAATTTTTAAGGACACACATTTCATTAAATGAAAATTTGACACGATAAATGACATTGGTATATTTTTTAAAAAATATCATTGGAAAGCCAACATAATTCTCTACATTTTTTTTTTAACTGCATGCCGAAGTTCATATGGAAAATATGAGTTTCAAGGGCTTCAATTTAATATATGGATAAAATTTCCATTTTTCATCGCCATATTTGGCCAAAAAGAGTTACCCATCTTCATGGAATCACCCAGAGAGAGAGAGGCGGGGTGTGGTAAGTGGTATGGGGAGAAGTATTAGGAGAGACAAAGAGATAGGGGTTTATGGGTGTAGAGAAACAGCGGGGGGGGTGGTTATGGGTAGGGATAGTAGGAGGGGGGTTAGGGGTTGTGAGAGTGTGAGAGAGAGAGGTGGGGAGGTTGTTAGGGGTTTGGGGGGAGAGAGAGATGTGGGGGTTAGTTGTAGGTGGAGGAGTAGTGGAGAGAGACAAGGAGAGAGGGTATTGGTGAGGGTTAGGGGGGTGAGGGGAGAGAGAGAGGGAGAGAGAGAGAGGAGAGAGAAGAGGGGTTTAGTGGTAGGGGAGAAGTAGGTGTGTGTGTGTGTGTGTTTGTGTGTGTGTGAGAGAGAGAGAGAGAGGAGGGGCGTGGTGTTAGGGGGTTGTGGGAGAGAGAGAGAGGGGTGGGAATTAGGTGTAGGTGGATGGGTATGGAAAAGAAATAGAAAGAGAAGATGTTAGTAATGGTTAGGGGGGATATGAGGGGGAGAGAGAGAGAGAGAGAGGACGAGGACGAGGACGAGGAGGAGGGGGTGTTAGAGGTAGGTGGAGTAGTAGTGGGTGAGAGAGTGAGGGAGGGGGTTAGTAAGGTTTAGCGAGAGGATGGGAGAGAGAGGGGAGGAGGGGAGTTAGTGGTAGGGGGAGAAGTAGGGGGTGTGTGTGTGTGTGAGAGAGAGAGAGAGGGGTGTTAGGGGGTTGAGAGAGAGAGAGAGAGAGAGAGAGAGAGAGAGAGAGATGTGGGGGTTTAGGGTAGGTGGAGGAGTAGAGGTGTGTGTGTGTGTGTGTGTGTGTGTGAGAGAGAGAGAGAGAGAGAGAGTTGAGGTTTAAGGGGGGAGGAGGGTGGTTGAGGGAGAGATAGAGATAGATGTTGTGGTTGGGGGGGGTATAGGGTGGGGGTAGAGAGAGAGAGAGAGAGAGAGAGAGAGAGATGGGTGGTGATAAGTGGTAGCAGGAGGGGGATTAGGGGGGAGAGAGAGAGAGAGAGAGAGAGAGAGAGAGAGAGAGATGGGTGGTGATAAGTGGTAGCAGGAGGGGGATTATGGGGGAGAGAGAGAGAGAGAGAGAGAGAGAGATTAGGGGTGGTAATTGGTAGGGGGATGGGGATTATGAGGGGAGAGAGAGAGAGAGGGGTGGGTAGGGGGAGTAGGAGAGAGAGAGAGATTGAGAGGGGCATAGGGGGTGGTTATGGGTAGGGATAGTAGGAGGGGGATTAGGGGGAGATAGTGGGGGGTTGGGGGTAGTGATAATGTTAGAGAAAGAGGGTATTTTTAGGGGGATGGGGTAGAGATATAGAGGGGTGGGGGTTAAGTGTAGGTGGAGTAGTAGGGGAGAGAGAGAGGAAGAGAGGGGGTTAGTAAGGGTTAGGGGGAAGAGGTGAGAGAGAGAGAAAAGGAGGAGTGAGAGAGGGGGTTAGTAATATTTAGGGGCAAGAGAGAGAGAAAGAGAGAGTGAGTGAGAGAGAGAAAGAGGAGGAGGAGGTGGGGTATAGAGGTAGCGACAGGAATAGGGGGGTAAGTGTGGGAGAGAGAAAGGCGGTGTTAGGGGATTGTGCGAGATCTAGATAGAGTTAGGAGTTATGGGTAGGTAGAGGAGTATTGGAGAGAGAGAGAGAGAGAGAGAGAGTGAGCGAGGAGGATACGTGTGGGACTTGGCTTGGTGATGATCACAAATGAGAACATTAAAAATATTTTGATCACTAAGTATATAGAATGAACATCTTTCATGAAGAAAGCGAACATGACTTGGTGTGTTAGACTTGGATTGGTGATGATTTAACATGAAAAATATTTGGATGGCTAGGTATATAGAATGACACTAAATATTAGTAAGGGTAATTCGGGTAAGGGGGGAAATATAGAAAGAGAGGAGTAGGAGAGAGAGAGAGAGAGAGAGAGAGAGAGAGAAGGGGGGGTTAGGGGTTTGGGGAGGAGTAGGGAGATTAGAGGGAAAGGGGGGTATAGGTGAGGAGTGTGGATGTTGGGGTTAGAGAGAGAGAGAAGGGGGGTTAGGGGTTTGGGGAGGAGTAGGGAGATTAGAGGGAAAGTGGGGTATACGTGAGGAGTGTGGATGTTGGGGTTATAGAGAGAGAGAGAGAGATATCATGCGGGTTAGGGATTTGGGGAGGAGTAGGGATATTAGAGAGAAACGGGGGTATAGGTGAGGAGTGTGGGTGTTCGCGTTAGAGGGAGAGAGAGAGACGGGTAAATGGATAGACATCGGTGGGTGGTAAGGGGTTAAAATTTGAGGGAAAGGGGGTTGTTAAGGGGTTAGAGGTAGCATCAGACGAGGGTTATAGGATACTAGGTTTAATTGGATCAGGGGAGAAAGAGAGTGAGAGAAGGGGTTAGTAAGGGTTAGAGAGTGGGAGAGAGAGAGAGAGAGGAGGGGGTTAGTAATATAGGGAGGCATAGGGATGTGTGTGTGTGAGAGAGAGAGAGAGAGAGAGAGAGAGAACCAATGGGGTGGTGGTGTGTTAGGGGGTTGGGGGAGAGAGAGAGGGGTGGGGGTTAGGTGTAGGTGTAGGATTATGGGAGTGAGAGAGAGAGAGAGTTTTTGGGTGGAGTAGGGCGATTAGAGAGAAAATGGGGCATAGGTAAGGAGTGTGGGTGTTGGGGTTAGAGAGAGAGAGAGAGAGAGAGACATTCTGGGGTGGTAATGGGTTATAGGTAGAGAGAGAGGGGGGATCGTTAAGGGGTTATAGGTAGAGACATAGGTGGGTGTTAGGAGATTGAGGGTAAGTGGAGAAGGGGAGAAAGAGAGTGAGAAAAGGGGTTAATAAGAGTTAGGGAGAGGAGGAAACATGTGTGTGAGAGAGAGAGAGAGAGTAGGGAGGGAGGTGTTAGGGGCCTAGGAGGAGAAGGATGGGTAGGTGGAGGGTGTGGGTGATTAGGGGTAGGGTGTGTTAGAGAGTTAGAGAGGGGGTGTTAGGGGTTGGGGGGGCATGTTATGAGATTGGGCCGTGTTAGTGAGTTGGAGAGTGTCGTGTGGGTGATTAGGGGTAGGGGTGTTAGGGATTTTAAGAGGGGGTGTTAAGGGGTTAGGGAGGGGGTGTTGGAGGGTTGGGGAGGGGTGTTAGCGGTCGGATTTATGGAATAAAATATTCTTTACGAAACGCGTACGGATTTTGGTTCTCTAAAACGTGTATGTGTTTTGGTGTGTGTTTTGGTTCTCTAAAACGCGTAGTGTTTTAGAGAACCAAAACACGTATGGGTTTTGTTCTCCTAGCCTTCGTGGCATCCCAATTGGCTACCTAGGGATTTACCATTCCTATGTTTAATAAATGCATACACGTTGTTGAATTCTACAACAAGGACATGTTTCGCAAAACATCCTTTGCATCTAAAAGGTCCCCCATCCTTATGCAAGGATCCGAAAAATATACTTGGAAGACTGCATTCAAAATGACAAAAGGTTTGTAGGAATGGTGAGCAATGTCTTTTGATTTGGGTAATGCATTGACCACTTTTATGTGTTAAATGAAAGATGTATTGAGTCCATTCATAGATTCATTTTCAAATTATATTGGGATGAAATTTTGATCTTTAGTTCTACTTGTTAGGATCATATTATACATATAAAGTAGGTGTTAAACACAATGAGAAAACATTATCAAAAAGCAAACATGAAGAACTATGAGTTTTTGAAGTAGTCCCTAGTGAGACCCTACTATCCTCAGGGTATGTGATTAGTGGAGATGAGTTGAAAATTGATCATGCAAAGATAGAGACCACCCTTAAATTGACCACTCCTATTAATGTTACTAAAATAATGAGGAGTTCTATGGGTTCTTCCGAATATCTAATGAATTTCATGGAATCATTTTAGTTGTCGCAATAGAGTTTAATGTAAGAATAATTTTAAGGATTCAAATATTACGTACCTAAGTATAATATATTTAAGATGATTATTTCAAATTGAAGGAAACATACAGAGAGATATGTAGTTAAATACTTGATAAAACCATGCAATTTTCTATTAAAACTTGTAAATTATGGTTAATATTATTAATTTAAGCATATTTTAAGTTTAAAAAACTTAAATTTTTAAGTGAAAATGGTCAATAGCCTAAATTATTTTTTGAAAAAGAGACTAGAAAATAGCCAATCCGTGAAAATTTACCCCTAAAAAATACATTGTTTAAATAATAATGTTCTAATGTAAGCAATGGTAAGAGTTTCTATGTGGTGAGAGTCCACATAAATCATTTAAAGAATTGAGAATAAAGATTACTAAATCCCCACCCCTGTAGGGGGCAGCTCAAGTGGTAAATATGAGAAGTTGTAATTGGTTGTAAATGGAAGGTCATGTGTTCAAATCCCCCCAATCTTACCTGTGCGCCATGGTTTGGGCCCTATGGATGCACCTAAGGGTATAGTGGTAGCGAGATTGGGTCCCTGGACCCCGTGTCACACAAGTACCATCCCAACTCCGGTTGCTGATTCCCCTAGTACAAAAAAAAAAGATTACTAAAACCCCAATGCTACAATTACCTAAATTGTAAAAACCATTTGAAGTGGAAAATGATATGAATGTGTATATTATGGATGCAATGTTAATACAAGGGTGTATATTGGTTTACTGTCATTCAAAGTTATTCGTAAGAGTGATACTAATTTGCCCTACTAATAAAAAGGAATTATATGCATCAATTTTATGCCTTGGTGTATGAAATGAAGAAGCAGAAGCATTGCATGTTAAGTGAGGAAACCATTATCCAAACTCATCACATGTCTCTTTAGTACTTGCAAACTCAAAATAAAATATAGTACAACATTTTTATAAACTATGGGATTTGTACAACGTTTTTATCTATTGATAAAATATAAGAAAGGAACTACTAACAATTTGGTTGATTTATTATTAAGACCACCAAAAAAATATCGCAACTCTATGAACGATTACGTATATGGTTCCATTCACCCATGAGACATACATAAATGAATATGTTGAATATGAAGGCTTGAAAAGAGTATAGGGGACTATAACATCGTGAGGAATTGGCATACAAAGATAGTAATCCTTATTTCTATATCGAGGATGGTTTTTCTGCAAGGTGGAAGCATTATGTGTGGAAAGGAGAGAAAGAGTACCACTAATAAGGGAGGCTTATACCTTCAAGGTTCTTGGTCATTTAGGTGTCAGGATATGTTGGTTAACTTATATAAGTATGCATAGTGGTCATATATGTAGGAAGACGTATATTGGTCGTATATGTAGAAAGAAGTATGTAGGTTTATTAGTGTGGATTGTACATTAACAAAAAGCCTAGGAACATGAACCAATGACTTTATATGAAATTTCCGATCCCTATAAGGCATATGAAAGTATATCAATGGAATTTTTGGAGGATTTACCTTACACTATAATAGGGCATAACTACCTACATTGTTGGATGGGTGTTGTATTTTTCACATGTGTACAGTGCATCCAATGCCCTTTCCTATATAGATTTGTAAGGATATAGATTGTGACACTCAAAGCACAATATTTTTGGCAAAGAATCTACTTATCATGTTAAGACTAATTATATTGATGTATATATTTTTTTATTAAATATATGGTTGGAGAAACCAACGTGTTGTTGGATAAATTTGATACTTTAAATATTGTTGTAGGCTTATTAACAAAGTTTATAAATACTAAGTATTAAGGATTAAGAGCATTAATAAATATGAGAGAAAAATAATTCAAGATAATCCAAGCAACAACATAACAATAAATACATAATGTTTATGTGGAAAACCCAAAACTACGAAAAAACCACCATAATATATCAACAAGCCCTTTATAGGCTTCATTACATGCAATACCATAGGCTAATATCATAGGCCACCAAATACCATGAAACACCAAATACTATTGGCTACCAAATACCATGGGACACCAAATATTATTGGACACCAAATACCATTTTCTTTGACCCAAACCAAAATTAGCTCAATGACTCACTCACCGAATCAAAGTTAACTTAACACTAAAAAATTTTAGTAATACATAAAATCAATGAACTTAGTGACTCCAAGTAACTAATTTTATATATGCATAAACCCCACTACAAAATATTCAACCATTAGGATATTATTGGATGTGTGTTGTATTTTTTATAACCACATTGTGCATCTCGATGACACTCGTTATTAGTATTTTATGAATTATGCGTGCTTTTCAACCCCATTATAATCTGATAATACTTCGAGGATTATGGTTGAACAATATTTTGAAATAAATGTATTTGTATTGTGAATGGTTTGATTTAATATAATGAAGAAGAGGTGCAATGCTTCTTATTTGTTTTCTAGATTTCGGTTTTAGGATGGAAAATCTTGTGTAAACTATGAATGTTACATTGTTTTTTTTTAATAATATTTTGTTAGAATTAAACTTTTCTTATATAGGTTTATTAGTTTTTATTTTTTTTCCATGTATGCGGTAGTTAGTATCATAGGATGTGCATTTTGATGGTTTGTAAAGAAAATATGGACAATAAGAAATAATTTTGTTTTTTGAAAGAGTTTAGGTGCGCTTTAGGACATCAAGGAGCGTCATCTTTAATAAAGATACTAGTTTTATCTATGCATTTGGGACTTCATTATGGGATAATATGGATACTAAATTGAAGATATCAACAACCTTGCACCCTTAGATTGATGGGAAAACAAGGGTAGTGAAAATCATTGTGTATATAAGTTTTTAGGAGTTATAGTCAGAAACATTGAAGGACCTAGGATAAAAAAATGATTTACATACAACACTCCTATAACAATGATGTCCACACTTCCACTAGTAAGTCTCATTTTGAAATATTTTTGGGGTATACATCATCATGACCATTGATATTGTTTATGGACAAGCTAAAGCATGGGTGTCGTGATGCATTGAGGGAAAAAATATGTGCATATAGGATCAACCATATGCACCTAGAAGTTTAAGAAAATATGAAAAAAATACTAGGAGAGGCACAAAGAAGGTATTATCAACAAAGGGCTTAAACTACCTTCAGAGTAAGAGACAAAGTTATGTTGAACCTTAATAATGAAACATTGCAAGAGAAAGGAAACAAAATCAAGGCATTGAGATATGGACCTCAATATTTCTTACAAAGAGAGTCTACCTCCATATATGTGCATTTACTCAATGATAATTATAGAGAACCTAAAACTCTATAAGCCATCCATGTTTGATGATGGTAAATATGAACGAGTCTTACCTTCCATAGAATATTTGGCACCCAATGCACATAAAGAATTACTAAAAGATAGGGTTTTCTCAAAAAAAGGTCACAACAATGGAAAGAGGTCAATAACAACTTTGGCCAGTGGAATTGAAGAAATGTAACTACTAGCCAAAGCCAAATGAGAGCATAGATGAATTGTTTCTTTATTTCCTTCAAAACTATTTTTTTTGAGACCAAATGCCTCCCAAAATGAGCGTCTTAAAACTAAACTATAAAAATATAAAATCCCAATGACCAAGGAAGAAAGTTAAAACGCTAGTCAAAAGGAAAGCAAACATACAACTCCTACTATAACAATTTGATATTTTTCCAGCAACTTCCCAAAGAAGTATACAGATCATGTAATGGCAAAGAAAGAACATTATGTATAAATTTGTACAAACAAACACTCCAATATGCTTAACAAAAATTAGAGTCTTTCTTTTATGGTCGTTTTATTAAAAAGACAACTCCTACTATAACAATTTGATATTTTTCCAGCAACTTCCCAAAGAAGTATACAGATCATGTAATGGCAAAGAAAGAACATTATGTATAAATTTGTACAAACAAACACTCCAATATGCTTAACAAAAATTAGAGTCTTTCTTTTATGGTCGTTTTATTAAAAAGAAGGGCAGAGTGCTTCATTTTGCAATCGTTTTATTAAAAAGAAGGGCAGAGTGCTTCATTTTGCAAGAGTTTTCACACATTTTTTTCATAGTAAATAATATATTCACACAAAGTTTCTTCATAATAAATAATATATAGATAGTGTTACATTGTGTATACTTTTTATCTTTATGATAGGATACTTAAAAAGTTCATATGACATGCTTTATACTTGTATTAAATCATTAAAATTACCACACAGAATATGTAAACTACATCATTTTGCATTTTTTTTATAATTATTTTATTTTTATGACACAACTCGAAATATGTTTTTTATATTTATATTAAATCATTAAAAATAAAAATAAAAAGAGTGTAAACTAACCTAGACTCACTGGAGTAGAAGATAGTTTAAGATTATTAGCCATTATAATATTAAAAACTATTTTATAAATAAAATAATTAAAATATCATTATTTTAATTAAAATATTTTGAAATAATCTTAAAGTAAATTAAATTTGATTTTATGATAATTTTGAAAGTACTTAATAATTTATGCTGTGTAAATAAAGATTACCGTTATATTATATATAGTAGTTATCGATTATATCATGAAATGGCTTTTACACTTTATTAGTATTAAATTTAATTTTTTAATTAGATAATAAGTTTTTACTTGTAAAGATAAAATATGTAAATTTATTTTCTTAATTTAATATTTAATTATATATAATTATTTAAATTAAATAATATTTTTTTACTTATCACTTATCCGTAAAAATAATTTTTTACTAATCACCCTTTCTATGGAAATTTGATTTTTTAATTTCTCACTATTTAATAAGTATGAAATTAAAAGAAATATATGCATTTTTTTTGTGTGTGTGTTAAGGGAATCGGAGACTGTAAACTTTTACTAATCACCTTACCCCTCCATGGAAATTTGATATTTTTTAAATTTGAAAATTTGATTTTTTTAATTTCTCACTATTTAATAAGTGAAATTAATAGGAATACACCCGTGCGGGCTTATATGCATTCATTAATTAAATTATATCTATCCAATCAATTTCTAAAATTAAAAGGAATTTATACTTTTATTATTATTAATTAAATTATACATATCCAATCAATTTCTGAAATTAAAGGAATATAAACTGTTATTATTAATTAAATTATATATATCCAATCAATTTCTTACAAATAGTCCAGTAGAATTCATTAATCTCAATCAACCACCAACCATACTTATACCATTAACAAAGAATGACCCTAGAAATCATCTTGTAGGAATCAATGGAAACAAATCTTGAGAAATCTCACTGTGCGTGTAATAAAGGAATGAAATCCTTACCAGTGTGACCAAATGGAGGAAAATAATGATCATAGTTTGAAAAATAGGAGATCAAAAATAAGTAAGCCAGAGCAATCATGCTGTGCATCTTTCTTAGTGCTGATTCATTCAATCACAACTGAGAAGCAAATTTTGTTGATGCATCCATGTCTTTTCTCAGTTTCACTCAGTCTGCGGTACAGTACTCAATTCACCGATGAGTGTCATAGGCGACAGACGAACGGCAGAGATTCCATCTCTATTCAATGGTCACAGTAGGAAAGCTGTGACAATTAAACGAACAGACAGAAAAATATATAAAAATAGATCGCCCAAATTCTCCTCTGCAATGATATTCCCAGCGCCCATCCCTTCAATATCATTAAATTATACTTCAACTTTGTCTCCAGTGCACGTGAAGAAGCACACCCGGCCCACTTTACTCCTCATATTCTGCAATGTAACTTATAAAGCGCGCGATTCGTTTTTGTATACCATACCTAATATTTTACTTCTTTCACAGCTACCTGCAGTTTTCTTAGAGAATATCGACTGCCGGGCGCTGTTTTCTGAGTCGGAATGACAGGGATTTTGCCTGCAAGCTATGATGATGAGAAGAAGATGGTGATAGAGGAAATGAGGGCTCTCAGGGTTATCGGACGAGGGGCCATGGGCACTGTGTTCATGGTTCTAAGGGAAGGCTGCGACCACCCATTTGCTGTCAAAGTCATTATCAAAGCTGATGGCAGGCACCAAGATTCAGGCTGCAAGAGACTGAGAGCGATAGAGAGGGAGAGGGAAATCCTCTCCTCCTTACAACATCCATTCCTGCCATCTCTTATTGGCCAAATTGAGACGGACAAGATCGTTGGTTGGGCTGTTGAATATTGCCCAGGAGGCGATCTCCATCGTCTCAGGCAAATTCAGCCAGACAAGGTGTTTTCTGAGTCGGCTATTCGGTGAGCAATTTTTTCCAATATATATTTAATTTAGCTATCTAATTATTATTATCATTGAAATTATCTATGATCTTTTGGATCATTCACTTCACTGCTGCTTTGAGAATTTGAAATCGACTTTTCGAGCAAAAACCGGTTCATTTTCAAGGAAGTAGAACCAGAGAGAATTCTAAGAAGAAACAATTATGATAGTTTCTTCTTGGATTTAGAATTCTTGGATTTAGAATTATGGCTGGTTCTACTTCTTTGAAGATGAATAGATGAACAAAAAATTTGAAATCGATTTTTCAAGCAGAAATCCTGTTCATCTTCACGGAAATAGAACCAGAGAGAATTCTAAGAAAAAACAATCACGATGGTTTCTTCTTAGAATTAGAATTATCGTTAGTTTTACTTCCTTGAAGATGAGCAGATAAAAAGAGTTTATCGCTGGTTCTATTTCCTTGAAGATGAACAGAGTTTCTGCTCTAAAAGTTTGTTTTCAAATTCTCAATGCAGTGAAAAATCCAAAAAATCATAGACAATTCAGATAACTACTAGAATCTCAATCAAGTTATATCATTGGAATTCATTCATGTCTGATTATGTTTGGGGGTCATGACTTTAGGTTTTATGCGGCCGAGGTAGTTTTAGCTTTGGAGCATCTTCATGGGCAAGGGATTGTTTACAGAGACCTGAAGCCGGAGAATATCCTAGTGCAGAGTACTGGGCATATCATGCTAACAGACTTCGATCTTTCTACGAGGCTTCCCCTTCCCAGCAAGAAATCGTGCGCGGTTCTTTCCCAAGAAAAAGGGCGATGTAATTCCCCACACCCATTCAGAGCGTGGCTAAACCTAAGTTCTGTGCTCGGATCCAAGAAAAAGACTTCCTCACGCCAGCGTTCTGATGAAATTGAAGACACCATTAGCAGGACAAGCACGAGCTCCGGAAGATCCAACTCTTTTGTTGGAACTGAAGAGTACGTGGCTCCTGAGATTGTAAGCGGCAACGGGCATGAATTCTTGGTGGATTGGTGGTCTATGGGGATTTTATTGTACGAAATGTTGTATGGGAAGACTCCCTTCAGAGGCTCCAACAAAAAGGAGACCTTCAGCAGAATCCTGTTGCTGAAGCCTCAGCTTACAGGTCCCAATTCGGCTCTCCATGATCTGATTGTGAGGCTGCTGGAAAAGGATCCACGCAGAAGATTGGGATCCCGCAATGGGTCTTCAGATGTGAAGGGCCATTCTTTCTTCACGGGCCTCCGCTGGGATTCCATCGAAAGCCTTTGCAGGCCGCCTGTCGTGCCGGACATAGACTCTGCAGTGGCCTGCAAGGATACGTGCACGTTAACTTTGGACATGGAAAGATTTGTCGTGGCTCGTCATAGCAGACCAGAATGTGAAGAAACTAGTAGTGACTCAGGAGTAGAGGGACTGTTCTGATTAACCCTCTATATTCCGTTGGAGTTGAAAATTTGTGTATGTGAGATTGTGCGTTTAGAATAATCACAAAGACCTTGAACTTTCGCGGTGGATCATGAGTTTCTCTGTTCGTGTGTCTTGTCAATGGCACTGTTCATAATTGTAAAGAAAAAAATACGAATTTACTGAACTGGCTAGTGTTTGTCGTTTGTGCTACCTGTTTCGTAATAGCTGCGACGGAAAGGGAAAGAAAAAGACAAGTTTCCCGTGCACTCTCTCCAATAAAAAATTAGATACTCTGTTTATTTGGCATCTCCTACAGTTTTTGGCATACTAATACTAACCTTTGTCTCTTCCCCAACAAACCTATTGCTTATTGGACCAGTCATACACTTCAGTTTTGATATAGAGAGGAGAAAGTGAATAAATTTGGTTTTTCTTTCATAATAAAACTTTTTCAAATTGTAAGACTCTTTTTTATCACAAAATAATGTATATATCATTTCTCATCCTTTAAAAAATAAAAAATAAAAATTCCAATTAATGTATTTTCTTTTTCATTTTAATTCCCCTTTTTTCTGAAATTAAAATTCATGTGAATTCAAAGGTATCACTTTCCTGAAATCTTTTTATTACAACTACCTCCTAGGAGGAAAGTGTTTCCATGTCTTCTACTATAGTCCCCACTGAAGGATTGGATTTCTCAAACTCCCTTTTGTGGTTGATGTCATTATCTTGCTTAAGTATGAGACAAGTAGGAATTTGACATATCTTGCAAAAGAATGTTGTGTTCTCATAATCCAAGACATGAGTGTATTGAGCATTTTTCCATGTGAAAATCATTTTGTATAAAAAATCTCTTATTAAGATTGATCTCAATATAAATGAAACTATATGTGCACAATTCCATTATAGCTCCCTTAAAATCATATTTTATGCAAGTGTCTAATGAATTTCCAATAATCTTAAAAACTGATAAATACTATAAATGTAATGGAAAATTGTAGAAAGAAACTCAAACTGGCATTCTAGTAATTAACATAGAGTTAAGATCAAAATATGGGAACCAAGTTATAAAATGTGTCATGTGTTTCCCCGAAACTAGGCATCCTCCTCAAAAACTTTGTAATAATCAACATGATCATAGAAATGAACAATAAAAAGACATTTAGAGTGAAGAGAGATCTCACAATTCTTTGTCAAATTTGAATGGATCCTGGTGGCCGATCCCTCCATGGGCAACCTATTGTTAGTCGCTACCCGCCTTAGCAGGCCCCAAAGTTGGCGGCGCTACTAAGATCTTTCAACCCGGCCAAAGGATCCTCCAAGCACACACAATAGGGTGAACCTCAAACTGGCGATGAGGTCCATTTTGTAAATATTTCGCGCCCGGTCTCTTTGTTAGCCCCCTCACTGGTTAAATCAGCGATATGACTGGCCACCGTTGATTTGCGCCCCGATCAATCTCGGTCGTTGATCGCCTCTCCCACTCGACGATCCCTTCCCAGTTCTTCGTTGTCGAGCACCCATCGTATTCCTCGCGCTCGTTCGCCCGACGAACCTCTCCTGGACCGTAGATCCAGATCTAGAGCAGATCTCCGCTGTCCATTCCTCTACAACACAAATTCATCATGGTATACGCTGCATTCGATTACTTGATTGACCAAAGGATCGGTCAATCCGACTTCTAGCGTTTACGATCCCCAAGCCGATACACTTGCTCATGCATTAGGGGATTAAACAAATACACAGGTCGCTCGATCGACTAAAACATAGTGCAATCACCTTAGAGACAACATGTGAATCATGAAAACACAGAATCACTGTAAACTTAAACACGCAGACAATTTCTCTTCATTAAACGATTAAAACAAACACACAAGTGATTTCTTCCTCCTTCGGCTTCCACAATATTTACAAATGGAAAGAAGGACAAACTTGGGAACCAACTCCCAGAAAATAGAACTCCTCTGCAAAGCAAGAACCCCCTATTTGACTCCTACAATGCATACTTATCTTGATCTTTCACTACCTCTCCACAGAGTGGTCCCAAACAACAACAAAAAATGACTCTCATCCAGGATGGAAGAGTCACCGTCCCTAACAAAATACCGGCGGCCTGATCTCCTCGCAGGGAGTCATCATTGGCCCAATTCCTACTACTAACAACCCATGACGAACAAACTCATGACTCAGCAATCAAAATTTTCCACAGCATGTGACCAGCGTGTCACATTGCTGGTTCCACGTCGATGCTCCTGCATCAGACTCCCAGGGTTAAAATTTGTGAACCCCTATTCAGTAGGTCATCCACTGAGGAACCTTTTGTCTCCAATTCTTTAGCATCCATCCATGTAGAATCTTCTATAGGATGTCCCTTCCACTTGATCAAGTACTCCAAGTAATCCCTTTGTTTGGTACACTTTGCCACTCTAGTATCCAAGATTGACTCAGCTTCTGATGGTTGGGCCATAGGTACCTGCTTCAGCCACTGAAGATCTTCAGTAGGATATTCACCTCCTGTAAGCTATCATGTATCACCTGTTACAAAAGTATATAGGTCTACAACATTGAAAATAGGTGATATACCAACCCTTATTAGCATTTCCAACTCATAGGCATTTGCTGAAAACTTTCTGAGTATCCTGCAAGGCCCTATCTTCTTCATCTTCAGCTTATTATACTCTCCCTTTGGAAATCTCTCTTTCCTCAGATGTGTTAAGACCAAATCTCCTACTTCATAGTTTTTCTCCCTTCTCCTAGAATCTGCTCTGGTCTTGTAACTGGTGTTACTCTACTGCAACCTTGCCTTGACTTGCTCTTGCAATTCACTGATCTTTGCTGCAAACTCTTCTCCATCAGCACTCCTCTTCTCCAATTGACCTAAGTCACGAAGTTCACACACCCCCCTTGGATGCATTCCATACAGAATTCAGAATGGACTCATCCCTGTACTTCTATTTGGTGAATCATTATAGGAAAACTCAGCTTGAGCTAATACCTTATCCCACTATTTTGGACTCTCTCCAATCAGACTTCTCAACATGTTCCCCAAACTCCTATTAACTACCTCAGTCTAGCCATCAGACTATGGGTGATATGCTAAACTGAAATTCAGCTTAGTACCCAACTTCTTCCACAATATCCTCCAGAAATGACTTGTGAATTTCACATCCATGTCAAATACAATGATCCAAGGTAAACCATGTAGCTTCACTACTTCATTTAAAAACAAAATAGCAATGTGTGTTGCATCACTAGTCTTGTAGCATGGAATGAAATGTGCCATCTTAGTAAACCTGTCAACCACTACAAAAATAGAATCATGTCCCTTCTAAGTTTTAGGCAAACCTAAAATGAAATCCACACTCACTGAATCCCAAGGTCTAGTTGGAACAGGCAATGGGGTATACAATCAGGTGTTCTAGCTTCTTCCCTTAGCATGCTGACATACTTTGCATCTGTTCACAAACTTCTCAACTTCAAACCTCATCCTTGGCCAAAAATAAAAATGACTAAGTTGTCCAAAGGTCTTATCACTTCCGAAGTGACCTTCCATCCCTCCATTGTGTTTCTCCTGTATCGAGTTCTCTCTCATGGAACACTTTGGGATACATATCTTTCTATTCTTGAAAAGAAAACTATCTTGTAGCATATACTCCATCCGTGGCTCTATGTCCATCTCCACAAGATTCTTACAAGCTCTGTAAGCCTCCTGAAAATCAACATTAGTCTCATACAAATCTCTCAATTACTCAAATCCTAAGACTTGGATCTGATTCTCTTGCACAATCAACAGTCTCCCGCTCAAAGCATCAGCTACTTGACTTGATTGTCCACTTATGTGCTTCAACACAAAGGTAAAGCTCTGCAAGAACTCAACCCACTTAACATGTTTCAGATTCAACTTAGGTTGCTGCATAATGTATTCTAATGCATGGTTATCAGAAAATAACACAAACTCCTTGGGCATCGGGTAATGCCTCCAATGCTTCATTGCTTGCACAATAGCGTAGAATTCCTTATCATAAGATGAGTACCTATGCTTCAAGTCATTCAGCTTCTCACTGAAATACGCTATAGGCCTATCCTCTTGACTGAGAACAACTACAATCGCTACTCGACTAACATCACACTTGTTGGCATGGGATAGATCCACAAGAAGTGTGGAAGCCGACAGGTGCGAAAGGGTCATTCCACAAAAGAAGGACCATTTGCGGTGCTCGTGGAAGCAAAAGGATTGTTAGATTAGTTAAGTCAGTCATGTGGACCGTTTTGTAATAAAAATAGAAGCATATAAATAGAGTAGGATTGTAAGCCTAAGAGCAGCCAGTTGGTGGATGATTGATCATATCTTTTGGGTTTGTTTTGTATCTGCACCATGGTGTATTGACCATTTATGTGAGTTTCATTCCGCAAGGTTGCTGAATGAATGGAGATGTCCAGTTATGGTGTAATTTTTGTCTTTATTCTTATGCAATGATGCGATGATGAATGTGAAATATGTTATGTGAATGTTTTATATTGACTGATGCGAATATGCTATAGGTTTAAGAAGTACTGCGGATTTGAATAAATATTTCGAATATGTTGTTTTGAATGTTTGTTGAACTCTACAAATGATAAGTTAATAGCATGCTGTGAATATTATAATCTCTGGTTATTGCAAAGGTAATGTGTGTGTGAAAGCATATCCTCAACTTCATTGCAGAAACTTGGTTCCAGCAGCCCCCTTATCCATCTCGAGTGAGATTGCACTTGCTCTGCAGGTGTTGATGGAAAGGGTTACACCTTTTCGGTCCGATGTATAAGGGAGTTTGGGTTGATAGTTTGTTGGCGACAGTGCGAAGTGAACCCCTGTCGATAGACACTGCGTCAAAAAATGGTTCTGTTGCCAGGACCCTAAGGAAGAAAAGAAGAGGATATGTTGTGGCATCCGACAAAACCAGAGATCCAAGAGTGGTTCGACAAGAAGGTAGAGGAATTTGCAGAAAGCGAGAAGCGATATCCTAAATAGACAGCGACCAGTTGGTTAGAAAGCTACATCTACTCAAATATCCACAAAATATTCTTCTGTGAATTCCTGGTGTTGTTGCATGAGTGTCTAGCACATCTGACGTTCTGAAAGAATCACTTCCAGAAGACTGAACCTGACTATTGGACCCCAAAGTTGGTTCGATAGTTGAAGCAAGTCAATAACAAGGTATCACGAGCTGTTGATTTTTGGGTAAACAGTACCCTTGAAGGGTATGTGACTGAGTTCGCAATAGATACTATCAAGTCGTACAGTGACGCCTAAAGGAATTTCTTCAGGGGGCCAAGAGGAATGTTCCTATCATCATTAAAACTGTGGATTAAGATGCTTGTCTGCGAAATTTAAAAGGAATATTGAGGATGTCTGCCAACGAGTAGAAAAATCGGTATGTGGAGGTTGAAGGTATCGCGTAAATGCAGATCTAACAGAAAGATGTGAGGTAGATGGACATGAGCGACGACAAATTTCTAAGGGAAGTTGATGGAGAGTATGGTACCTTGAGAAGTGGAGCGATATTCCGGCGTCCTGAGAAGAAGAGGAGGACTGAGAGAGAGTCTCCTGAGAGGACCGGAACAGAGAACTGCGAAACAGGACCAAAAGGAAGGAAACAACCTTATTGCGAAGGAGACGTCGACCAGGCTACCCCAGAAGCAGAAGGAGGATAGATTGTAAGTTACAACGTACCTTCAACCTCGTGCACTACTCCGAATTTTATAGGAAGAAATCCAAACTAATCGCAAAGTTTCCCTACGTGCAGCGGTAAGAGTAACGCTTCAGTGAAAAACAATAGTAGCAACGTTAGGATGGAAGACGAGGTGAAGATGCCTACCTTCTAGGGGAACGAGACCGAGGATATCGAACAGTATTGGTTCATATGCGAAGCAGTATGGACTGTGAAGCAGGTCCAGGATGATGCTATCAAAATGGGATAGCTAGCAACGACCCTTAGCGGTTGGACGTTAGACAGGTACATGAAGTTTGTGAAGGTTCTAGTGGGAACAACAGCTAAAACATTGGTGCAAGTCAGAACAACGATGATTGACGAATTTAAAAAACCAAAATCTGAGTCGCAATATGTCACGGAGCTTAAGGAGATTAAGCAATTCCCGAATGAGTCGGTGTGAGAATTTGATCAGTGGTCCAAGACACTGATAGAAAAAGTGAGTTTCCCAATAAATGAGCTGAAACACAAAGAATGGTTCATCGCAGGACTGGTACCACATATCCGAGGACCATTGATGCAACAAAAAGTTGCGACACAGGCAGAAGCATTAGAAATTGCGATGAAGCTGGAGGCTTCGCCAATCGACAAAGCAAGGATAGGAATGGACGGATTCCAGGTGCAGTTGGCCAACTTAACACTTCAATTGGAGGATATCAAGAAGGGAAAGGAAACCCATAGAGACATATGGTGCACCATATGCAGAGGTGAGGGACACCATAAGGACAATTGCCTAGAATTTCGTGAGTATTTGCAGTCGAGGACACCAAACCCCCTTCGTCAAGGAGGCATGCCATGGTGTCCCGTCTGTCAAACTAGAGGGCATTGACCGGAGGAATGTGTATATCTACAAATGATGGTATCAAAGCTAGCAAACTTATATTTCAATTTCTGCCGATCAGTTAGCCATGATGAGAAGGACTGCAGGGCCTATGACCTGCTGCAAGATCGGACAGCTAACACATATTTTATGAAGGGAGAAAAACCACCGTTGGTACAACAACAATCGCAGTATAGTCAGCCGTAGTTTAACCAACCGCAGCAATATGACCAAAGAAATACGGGCAACCGCAGTATGGGAACCCATAGTATCCACCACCGCCGTATGGCCAGTCGCAGTATAGGCAGCAACAGTATCAGCAACCGCAGTACGGGAAACCGTAGTATCAACAATATGGACCACCATGCGGAGGTTTCATGGGAGGATTCAGTGGATGCCAACGTGCCGGTATGGGATGTGGAGGAGATGTTAGACGGGGAAGAGGACCAATCATCTGTTACAATTGCGGACAGCAGGGACACTACCAGAGAGATTGCCCAAACCCAACGCCGCAGTGTACATACTGCAGTGTTGTAGATCATAGTATAGAAGACTGCTCTCAGCTTATTGTGAAATGGAAAACTAAGAATCCACCCCAGAACCAGAACCAAAATAATCAGAATGCACCATCAGCTATGCAGATGATATCAACAGAAGCCAGGAGTAGCCATGTGACAGTTGGAATAGTGACAAGAGGAGGGGCAGTGACAGGTGGTGACATGTCACACACCAATGTTAGACCAACATAAACACAGCAGAAGCGAGTCACCTTTGACGTAGAGGCAGAAAGGGACATCTTTTTTAGGGCACAAGACGCAATGAGGAAGAGGAGGCAGCTACCTCTTGAGGAATAAATCCATGACATGCCACCGACATTCAACTCGACGAAGTCGCGAAGGAAGGAAAACACTTTAAAATCCTTCTTGGGAAGTTTCCTGGACTTAGCAAAGGACCTAGATGCACTGGAAGAAATAGTTAGTCTACTGCAACGACGTGGAGGCGCATGACTAGAAGAGAGAGTTAATCACATCCATAAAAGGAAGACAGGCAGGGAGATGTGGATGTCAGCATAGATTGAAGAATTTGATGTCGACTCCATAATTATGGATTTGGGTTCGTATGTGAATATCCTAACTAAACAGATGTGGGAGACAATGGGAAAGCCACGGATGACCTGGTCACCAGTACAACTGCGATTGGTGAACCAGAGCAAGGTCACCCCGCTCGGTCAGGTATGTCAACTTCTAGCTGAGATTGAAGGGCTCAAAACATATGCTGATTTCGATGTCATTGAAATTGTGGATAACACTAGTCCCTATCCGATACTGCTGGGGATATACTGGGCCATGGAGAATCAAGCAATTATCAAATTCAAGAAAAGGATAATGTCATTCTAAAATCAGTAAATGAGATTCATCACACCACTGGATCCTGCGGAAGGGCTGCGCTATACGGAGCCAGCTAGAGACGATTTTTTGGAAGGGTGGGACAATTTGTATAACATTTCTGAAGATTATGTTAATCCCACTATAGATGGAGAATTAGGATGGCGCAGCGCCAACTTGGCATCCTCCGATTCAGACGAGGCCCTTGAGAATTGGTAGAACCGGTTGCATGAAGTATCCTTTAGAAGATGCGCACGGGTAGTGTAGTCCCTGTGAAGGGTAGCCACGGAGGAATACGTGTTACCTACATATGAGGGATTGCCCAACTTGGGAAAGTTTCTCACAAAATTTGAGGAGAAAGTGGCAGAACAGCAGCGTCTACTGGCCCTGGAGGAAGCGTTGAAGGCTACTCCTGCGCGATGGTGGGCAGTGCATTAACCAAACATCACAACTTGGACACTATGTCGATGCCTCATAGAGTTTCGGTTTGGCGAAGCTGCGAAGTACGAACAATTGAAATATGATGGAAGAAGCGACCCAAAGGAGAATCTGAATGCCTACCAACACCAATGGGGATTGAGAGCAAGACAGGAGTGGGTACATGCATTCGTACACACGTTGGATGAGGTACCGCGGAGCTGGTATGTCGCAGCAGAACTGCGACGTGGGACGACTTCTTAGGAGCAACTTACCATTGGCTTCATCCAATCATTCTCGTTCTCATACGAGAATCCCTTGATCCACACTGCGCTACAGGTAATGCGCGGAAAAATATTTGAAGTAGCACCGACCGGACAACCGATGGCACTCCAATGGACTACGACATCAGAAATGTTGATGGAGTGTTACAACGTCACCGGAGAGCCCGAAGATGACGATGACCCCAGGGCTACATATGTACTAGAATCAGAGGGTAGTCGCAGTGTTGTGGCACCAGATATACCGTCGGAAAAATTTCAACAACCATTAAAGATCAAGAAGGTGAACATTGGGTCGGAGGAAAACCCCAAGTTCGCAAGCATTGGAAACTACTGGGACGAGTCGACCATTGTGAAGATGATTGACCTACTGCATGAGTTTCAGGATTTGTTTCCAACGAAATTCTCAGAGATGAAGGGAATTTACGGAGAGTTAGGGGAAATGAAGATCCCCTTGAAACCTGATGCGAAGCCGGTTAAGCAGTGGCCATACCGATTGAACCCGAGATACAAGGAACGCGTGCAAGCCAAAATCGAAAGAATTTTGGAGGCAGGCATTATAGAACCAGTGGATGAATCAGAATGGATCAGTCCAATGGTCGTCCAGGACAAGAAAACGGACGACGCATGAATATGTGTCGACCTAAGGAAACTGAATGATGGCTGCCTAAATTATCCGTTCCTGACCCCATTCACAGATGAGGTTCTCGAAAGAGTAGGAGGTCAGGAGATATATTCCTTTACGGACGGATTTTCGGGCTACCACCAGATCAAGATTGCGAAAGA
The DNA here is from genome assembly GCA_027924585.1 of Larix kaempferi. Taxonomy (NCBI): domain Eukaryota; kingdom Viridiplantae; phylum Streptophyta; class Pinopsida; order Pinales; family Pinaceae; genus Larix; species Larix kaempferi. The sequence goes on from BSBM01000361.1 coordinate 11,486,905, forward strand.
AGATCGACACAAGACTACATTTGTCATAGAGTGGAGATGCTTTTAGTACACGGTTATGCCATTTGGATTAAAGAATGCTCCCGCAATCTTTTCCAAAATAGTGGTAGCGACATTCAAAGATTATATTCATAAGTTTCTCGCCATCTACATGGATGATTGGACGGTATATGGGTTAGTCAAGGATCATGTCACGAACTTAAGACTCATGCTAGAATGTTGTCGACAACACCAAATTTCCCTAAACCTCAAAAAGTATATCTTATGTGCTCCGTTCGGTATCCTATTAGGACACATTGTCTGTAGGGAAGGAATGTTGGTAGATCCGGCGAAGATTGCCATCATTGTCGACCTCCCACCACCAACGACGGCCAAGAAACTACGAGCAACTTTGGGACACACAGGTTACTACAGGAAATTCATTCGAGGATATGCAGCCATCACAACACCCATGGAGAAGTTACTAAAGAAGGATGTTAAGTTTGAATGGACCAAGGAATGTCAGAAAAGCCTGGACATACTGAAAGAGAAGATGGTTGCAGCACCAATCCTCGCATTTCCATATTGCACAAAAGAATTTCACGTACACGTTGATGTGTCATCAGTCGCACTTGGTGTTATCTTGGCCCAACCAAGAACCGACGACATTGACCACCCGATAGCCTTCGCAAGTAGGAAGTTGTCCACAGCAGAGAAGAACTATACGACCACCGAGCGGGAAGGGTTGGCGATGGTCTATGCTTTGCAGAAATTCAAGCATTCCCTATTAGGAGGCCACTTCAAGATGTTCATAGATCATTATGCGCTGAAATACTTGGTGAACAAGCTTGTGTTGGGGGGGAAGATATGTCATTGGTTATTGCTGTTTCAGGAGTTTGATTTTGAGATTATCATAAAACTTGGATGATTGAACGCGGGACCTGATCATCTCTCACGGATAGAGTAAGGGGAAGAACCAAGGAGCATCGATGAAGGATTGTCGGACGCTCAGTTTTTAGGATTGGCATGGTCACTAACCACTATGAACAAATCATTCAATTCTTAGCAATAAGGGAGGCACCAGCTGAGTTCACTACCAACCAAAAGAAGCAGCTGGTTGTCTGAGCTGCAGATTTCCAATTAATTGTAGGAGAATTATACAAAATGGGCCCAGATGAGATTCTGCAATGGTACGTCCTTCCGCATGAACAGGAGCAGATTATGTTGGAAGCTCATGACGGAATTGCTGGGGGACACTATGGTGGATGCGCGACTGCTAGGAAGATCCTTCGAGCAGGGCTATGGTGGCCAACTTTGCATGGAGATGCTACGGACTATGCCAAGAACTGCGATGTATGCCAATGAATCGGGAAGCCCTCACATCGAGACAAAATGCCACTAGTACCACAAGTAATGCTGCAGGCATTTGACAAATGGTCCATTGATTTTGTGGGACCCATCAACCCACCTGGGAAGATAACAGGATTGCATTACATCATCACTGTGACAGACTACCTGACGCGTTGGGCGGAAGCCACACCGGTCAGAGATTGTTCTGCTGCGGCTGCAACACGATTCCTTTTTGACAATGTGGTCACCAGGTTTGGGTTCCCAAAAGTGTTGCTAAGCGACCAAGGGACGTGCTTTGTCAACCAAACAATTGCCGCAGTGACAGAAGAGTTTCAAATCCAGCACAAGAAGAGTACGCCTTACCACCCGCAGGAAAATGGGACAGTTGAGGCGTTCAATAAGATATTGGAGCATGCCCTCACCAAGGTGTGCAATGTGAACCGCGATGACTGGGACCTAAAAATCCCAACGGTCCTTTGGGCATATCGTACCACATGCAAACGACTAACTAGCCAAACCCCATTTAAGCTTGTTTACGTCCAGGAAGCAATTATGCCGATGGAATACATAGTATCGATCTTGCGCATTGCAGTAGTAATAGGGATGAGTGATGATGGTGCGGTGGAGGAACGGTTGACACAACTAATACAGATTGACAAAGATCGATTCATCGTAGGGTTCCATCAGAAAGTAGAAAAAGACCGATAGAAGGCATGGCACGACCGCCATGTCAAGACGGAGCACTTTCAGAACAAGGATACAGTTCTATTGTATGACAGTAAGTTTGCGAAACACCCCAGTAAGTTGCAAATGCACTGGTTGGGACCATATGCTATCACTTTTATCACCAACGGAGGTGCAGTGCAGTTACAAAGCTTGGATGGCATACTGTTACCTAAATTAGTCAATGGGAATAGGCTGAAGCCCTATCACCATGATCCGATGCAGAGCGGATGAGGACCAATGGTAAAAAAAAAAATGTAGGATGCTAGGTGGCAAGATGACACACCAGCCAGGAGAGAATGGGAAAGCGGGAGTGTTTGTATCGCAGTTTGGGGTTCAGACTGCGACAGCTGTAGAATTGTGAACTTGTCACGTTAGCAATCATTACGTATCGTCAGCAGATGAGACTTTTTCAGATTATAGGTCTTTTTGGCTAGTATGATCGTTAGTTGGCCCGGATTCGCGCCGGGGTCAAGAACGTTTGGCACATGGCAACACACCGTGGCAGCATGGCCGGTGGCACCACGGGTGACGGCTCGCATGATTTTGACATGAAGGGTAGCTGGGAAAAGTATGGTCTCCATTATGCACATAGGAAGTCTGGTCTCAACACACAGGAAACAAATGATGACAGAATCGACGCCTCAGGTGAACGGATTTGTGAATGACTTCCAAGGCAGGCATCCCAGAAGATGGAAATGCATAAATACAAGCACCAGAGGCTAGCGGAGCAAAGAGGTATTTACCAGACGAGAGAAATACATGCTGCGAGTAGGTCAGGTAATTGGATAAGCTAGGAATTCCAAGGAGGTCGTGGAAATGATCCATTTCATTTCGTGCGGTAGCACACCAGGTGAACTGCGAGCCCGAATGATGAGTGTACATGAGCACCTTGAGCAGGAAGAGGCGTGGGCACTCGGGTGTCACAAAGGAGAAGTTTCATCCGAGATGTCTAGATATGTGGTGGTAGTTCGAAGCTTCGTGGTCCCAGTGACCACCAGAATGATAGGGGCGGCGGCCCCATGGTCCCGATAGAAAGTGATCCCAGGTGCAAAGCAGATATGCTAGAGCAGTTGGCCTATTCCACACCTCGGCGTTGTCCGTCGCCTTTTCCTTAGTCTACATCAAGTTCCCAGAGACTAGAGGATGAGTTTGAGAGGTACATGACAGCAAGCTGGCCAATCCCCATAAGAGGTTGAGAAGTACATGACAGCGAGTCAATGATCGATGACTAGAGTTGAGAAGTACACAACAGTGAGCTCTTGATGGCAAGAACAGTTTCAGAAACAGAACATAGCGAAGGATGAGTACAAACTAGCAATGTCCAGCTGAGGTAGCTCGAGATGAGCCACACGTTTGTGTTGGGGGCCTGTTGGCATGGGATAGATCCGCAGGAAGTGCGAAAGCCGACAGGTGTGAAAGGGTCATTCCGTGAAAGAACGACCATTTGCGGCGCTCGCGGAAGCACAAGGATTGTTAGATTAGTTAAGTCAATCATGTGGACCGTTTTGTAATAAAAATAGAAGCATATAAATAGAGTAGGATTGTAAGCCTAAGAGCATCCAGTTTGGGGATGATTGATCATATCTTTCGTGTTTGTTTTGTATCCACACCATGGTGTATTGACAGTTTCTGTGAGGTTCATTCCGCAGGGTTGGTGAATGAATGGATATGTTCGGTTATGGTGTAATTTCTGGCTTTATTCTTATGCAATGATGCGATGATGAATGTGAAATATGTTATGTGAATGTTTTATATTGACTGATGCAAATATGCTATAGGTTTAAGAAGCATTGTGAATCTGAATAAATATGTCGAATATGTTGTTCTGAATGTTTGTTGAACTTTGCGAATGACTTAAATACGAATGATAAGTTAATAGCATGCTGTGAATATTATAATATCTGGATATTGCAAGGGTAATGTGTGTGTGAAAGCATATCCTCAACTTCACTGCAGAAACTTGGTTCCAGCAGCCCCCTTATCCATCTTGCGTGAGACTGCACTTGCTCCGCAGGTGTTACTGGAAAGGATTACACCTTTCTGGGCCAGTGTATAAGGGAGTTTGGGTTGATAGTTTGTTGGCGATAGTGCGAAGTGAACCCCTGTCGACAGACACTGCGTCAACAACACTTTACTCGGAAAGGGTGTTTGAAGTCTAGTAACTTCAGTACTCACTGTTCAATGATCTTCTTCTTCAAGAACTGAAAACTCCTTTCATCCCCTGCTCTCCATAGAAATGGATGTTTGTACTTCTTAATCGTCTCAACAATAGGTGAGCATATACCACTGAAATTCTTTATAAATTTCCTGTAAAAACTTGCCAACCCATGAAAACTTCTCACCTCAAATATGTTCCTAGGTGAAGGCCAATCAATGATCGCTTGCACTTTTTCTGGATCCATCTTCAAACCATCTCTTGAGATAACAAAACCTAAGCATACCAGTTCTGACTTCAAAAATGTACACTTCTTCACATACACTAGTAACTTATCTTCCTGTAACCTCTCCAAAACATATCTCAGATGCTTTAGGTGTTCTTCTTATGTTTGGCTGAAAATTACAATATCATCAAGGTAAACTATCACAAACGTACCTATGAAATCTCTCAAGACTTCATTCATTAACCTCATGAAAGTGCTTGGTGCATTGGACAATCTAAAGGGAATGACCAACCACTCATACAACCCATCATTTGTCTTGAAGGTTGTCTTCCACTCATCTCCTTCTCTGATTTTGATCTGATGGTATCCACTCTTCAAATCCAGTTTTGAAAATCATGTTGCCCCACTTAGGCAATCCATCATGTCATCCATCCTTGGTAATGGAAATCTATATCTGATAGTAATCTTGTTAATTGCCCTGGAGTCGGTGCACATCCTTCACTCACCATCCTTCTTTGGAGTGAGCACTGCTGGCACTGCACATGGACTCAGACTTTTCTAAACCAATCCTTTGTCCAACAATCCTTGGACTTGCTTCCTAACTTCTTCATTCTCTTGAGGTGTCAGTCTGTATGCTACCTTGTTTGGTAAAATTGCTCCTGGAATAAAATCAATATGATGACTGATATCCCTCTTTGGTGGTAAATCATTGGGCAAAGTATCTACCACAATGTCACTAAACTCACTAAGCATCTCCTGGATCTCCTCAGGCATATCTGTAATGTTAGTCTTCATTGTCACTACCTTAGGTTTGCACACCACAGCATAGTTCATTTCTGCCTCATCAACCTTCTGCAAATACTCTTTCCCTATCAGCAGTAGGACTTTAAGTGCCTATTGTCCTGCTATACTACCTTCTTGCAAAGGCATAAGCACATGTCTTATCCCATTCTCCTCAAAGCTATGATAGTTCCTTCTGCCATCATGCACTACTTTCTTATCAAACTGCCATGGTCTCCCTAACAGTATATGACAAACGTCCATAGGCATAACATCACACATAATCTTATCCTTATATGCGCCTAATTGGAAACAACTTCACATTGTTCACTTACCAGGATTTGATGTCCTTTGTGAAACCAAGATACCTTGTACGACACTGGATGTATGACCTTCTTTAGACTCATCTTCTCCACCATCTCTGTGGAAACAAGATTGTCAGTATCCCACTGTCAATCACCATCTTACAGCATTTTCCCTGGACCTTACACATGGTCCTGAACAAAGCCTTCCTCTGAGTAGGATCCACTTGTTCCTTCTTGGGCTTCAATAAGACTTTATTCATCATTAAAGCCTCACCCATCTTTGGCATATTCTCAGTCTCGATTGACTGTTCTTGTTGTTTCTCTCTCTGAGCTACATAGGCTCCTCTCTGTCCTACGCCTTCCTTCTCTGGACATTCAAATGATCTATGCCCCAACTGGTTGCATTTGTAGCACCTATAGACAGCTTCTCTGCCTCTTCCTCTACATCTACCTCCTTGGTAAGGTATTCTTCGTCTTGAGTCACCTCCTCTACCATGCTGCTCTTGTTGGTTATAATTGATGGACTCTCCTCTCTAGCCTATAAATCTTCCTCTTCGTGCTGCTTGTCCTCTTCCTCTGTCTGGACCTCGACCTCTTTTGAAGTTCTGCTTCCTCACTAGCTTTTCTTCTGATATCAAGGCACACTGGTATGCCTCCTCCATTTTTCTAAGCGATATCATGCTGATCTCTTCTTGGATCTCCATCCTTAGACCATTGACATACCTAGCAGCCTTCTCTGCTGATTCCTCCACATAACCAGTTCTCAGGTTCACTTTGTAAAACTCCTTAGTGTACTCTCTTATAGTCAACAATATCTGTCTCAGATTCTACATCTGTTTGTACAAGGTCAGCTGATAATCTTTGGGCAAGAACTTATCCCTCATCCTAGCCACCATCCTACCCCAGCTTTTGATCAATGGCTTACTCTTCTTTCTTCTCTCTGCTTGTACACTATCCCACCATAAGGATGCATGACCCTTCAACCTTGTCACTGGTAATCTGACTCTCTATCTCCTTCAATCTCATCATACTCAAAATATTTATCCAACTCATTGATCCAGTCAATGAGGTGCTCTGCAACGAGGCTTCCCTCATAGGTCGACAACTTAGGTTTCGGCCTAGAAGTTGCTCCTAGAATCGAGCTGAAATACCTTAGCTCATGTGTTTCTTGCATAGGTGCAGCTTCTTCTCGTTGCTATTCATCTTCTGGTTCACTCACATCTCCTTCCTCTGGATCTCTTCATCTATTTGCCTCCATATGTGCTCGTAGCTCTCTCATTTCCACATTTGCTGCTGGTCGACCTCTGTCATGACCTCTTTCTCTACCTATGCATGCATCCATCTCCTTCACGAGCTTAACCTTTTCAAGCTTCTGCACTCTGATACCAAAATTGGTGGCCGGTCCCTCCGTGGGAAACCTATTGGTAGTTTCTACCCACCTTAGCAGGCCCCAAAGTTGGCGGCTCCATGAAGATATTCCAACCTAGCCAAAGGATCCTCCAAGCACACGCAATAGGGCGGACCTCAAACTGCCGATGAGGACCATTTCATAAATATTTCACACACAGTCTCTTTGTTAACCCCCTCGTTGGTTAAATCAGCGATATGACTAACCACCGTCGATCTGCGCCCCGATCAATCTTGGCCATTGATCGCCTCTCTTATGCGACGATCCCTTCCCAGTTCTTCGTTTCCGAGCACCCGTCATATTCCTCGCGCTCTTTCTCCCGGCGAACTTCTCCTGGACCGTACATCCAGATCTAGGGAAGATCTCCGCTATCCATTCCTCTACAACACAAATTCATCACGGTATACATGGCATTCGATTGCTTGATTGATGAGAGGATCGGTCAATCCGACTTCTATAATTTACAATCCCCAAGCCGATACATCTGCTCATGCATCAGTGGATTAAACAAATACACAGGTCGCTCGCTCGACTAAAACACAGTGCAATCAGCTTAGAGACAACATGTGAATCATGAACACATACAATCACTGTAAACTCAAACATGCATAAAATTTATTTTCATTAAACGATTAAAGAAAACACACAGGTGATTTCTTCCCCCTTCGGCTTCCATAATATTTACAAATGAAAAGCAAGAAAAAATTGGGAACCAACTCCCAGAAAAATGGAACTCCTCTGTAAAACGAGAACCCCCTGTTCGACTCCTACGTTGCATAATTATCCCGATCTTTCACCGCCTCTATGTAGAGTGGTCCCAAACAGCAAACAAAAACAACTCTCATCCATGATGGAAGAGTCACCATCCCTAACAAAATACTGGCGTCTTGATCTCCTCGCAAGGAGTCATCATTGGACCAATTCCTATTACTAACAACCCATGACAAACAAACTCATGACTCAGCAATCAAAAGTTTCCATAGCATGTGACCAGCGTGTCACATTGCTAGCTCCACGTCGATGCTCCTGCATCAGATCCACTAAAATAAATCTAAAGCAAGAGGCCAATATCCATTAAATCAACAAATAACTACATCTTTTTCAAATTCTGAGTGTAGATGGGAGACCTCCAACACTATAATATCCACCATGGGCATGCCATTAACATGCTCCACATATAGGTGCTTAGAATAGGAGAAGGATTTACAACATTTGGAAAATTATAATTGTTTTTCACTACATCCCCAAAAGATGTAATTTTTGATGTTGAATGCACTCTAGTGCCCACCACTCCTCCATGCAATTGTAATTCCCCGATAAGAGTTGAATCATTGCAAATGTGATAATCAAACAACAAAGTTAGATCCTCCAATTTTTTTCCCTCATAAAGAAGGCATTGCTAGGCAACAATAATCTTTGGGCTATGTTCTAATTTCTACTTTAAAACCACCACATCACTAGTAAGATTAACCCACATGCATAGGTTTTCCTAGAAAGAGATTTGATCCTAATCTAAAATTGTGTCTTTGTACGTGGGTCTACAATGTAAAATAGTCATACCGAGCTTGATTCTACAAACATTTAACATGCAAGCATTATGTCAAATGCTTTCCATGCATATGTGACTTCACCTTTTATGCTTCCAACTTAAAATTATGAGGTTTGATGATCGTTCCCAAACCTAAGAAAGAAATGGCCAAGCATGGTAATAGAGAAAATGGCACTCGTTCTCTTTCACAACAAAGGAAATCCAAGGAATAGCAACTGCAATACATTGTTTAAAACCTCTCTTTCCTTGGGATTTATTTAGTCCATTATCAAATGCTTTGGATCCACCAATGAACAAGGAAACTGCGAATCACCTTCTCCAAAGCCCATGAATGGAGATTGGCATTGTGGGACATCAATCAAATAATGGAGAGAAATCCAAGCCTTAAATTCAGCCTTAAGAACCAAGCCACAAGCACAGAGGTCTTCAACATCGATTTCTCCCACAAGAAGTAGTAGTCTGCAAGTCCTTTCATTACTTATATGTCTTCATTGAATCCAAATGCACATTATAAAACCCTAGAATGACTTTGACCCTCAATAAGCTTATCTTTACTTTGACCACGTCTTATAATAGTTAGTCATAATAATAGAGTTCAAATATCAAATTAACATATGAAACCCCTTATTTGTGGAGAACATAACCATTTGACCTATAAGACATACATATTTTACTTTAGCTATGTCATTACTCAATTTCAATAAATAGAAATACCTTCTTCATATTGATTTGAAACTATAATTTAGAAGGAAATAAAAACACATCTAGTCAATTCGTAAAGCTACTAAAATATTAAATCTAATACTTATTTCCATGCCACTATCTATAATATTGGCATAGATTAGACCTTACCATTAATAAATATATAAATAACATTAACATTATATTTTCTCTAAATATCACTTAAAATTGATTTCAATATTTTTCTAATAAAGTAAAAATAATTAAACAATGAGACATATATCATTAAGAGTATTGATTTTCATAAAAGTCATGGAATCCCGAAAGAAATCATTAAAATTGAATATTGAGTAATAGAAGATAAAGGGCTTATTTCATGACCTTATGATTTAATCCATGGCATAAAAGTCAAGCTACGTACCATGTTGAATTATGGAAATAGCACTTAATTATTTTACAAAGCAAAATGTTATTTTTTTTTGGGTATAAAAGTTTGTTATTTTTTCTTTTTTATAAAAGTTTGTGTATTCTTATCCTATTATATTATATACGTTTAGAAATTTTATAATAATAATAATTTTGTTTAATGTTTTTATAATAATTTTTATATTGTAAAAACTTATTTAATATATTAAAAATGGTGTAAAGTTTTATAATTTTATTAAATAATTAATTATTTCATTAAATAATAGGATATATCGAGATGTTATACTCGGTTGAAGTACAAAACCTTGGTGGGTTTAATTGGGAAGGGAGTTCCAAATTGAGCAAGCTACATTAAATTATGTTTATAGAGGTTTCGATATAAAACTTAGTAAATTGTTTTGAAGAAGTGACTTTAATTTTTAGATTTAGATTTTTATTTTATTGTGGGTTAAAGGGAGTTTTAAATTGAGTGAATTTTAGTAAAATTCTATTTATATAGGTTATAGTATCAAACTTACTAAAGTGATGTTGAAGAAGATTTTTAAAGTGATGTTTTTGTTGTTTTGAGTTAGGTGTTTGGAACTTTCATTCAATGAAGTAGAGTTATTGGATCCATTTTTGTTTTAGAAGGAAAAGCTCTGGAAACTCCATTTTATTGTGTGATGAAGAGTAATTATGAGCCATGATGTAATAGGGATTCACCTTGAACGTTCCATATCACTCAAGAAGTCTAGTTGTGGCTTAGCACCACTATGACCTTGCTAGTTGGGAATGACCAATAACTGGCTTGTATCATGTGAAATATGCATCATCGACACATCCTATACAAACCAAATCCATGTGTATATAATATCAGCATGTTCATTTCACCATAGGCGATGCTATGCCATTGCCACCCAACCATAGGCTACCTTGTTACGCCTTCCCCAAGCTATCATAGTCAAACAATCGACCACCCAATGTACGATGATGCTTCCATCCATCGAGACCAACACTTGATGATGCCCAAAGGTCATGCCCCTCCCAATGTGAGGCATTCACATACCCTATTTCCACATCTGAACATGCTTGACCTATTATGGATGGCACACCATCCAACACATTGCCAATCGTACTATCCTCTGCTGAGTTTTCACATCAAGGTCTTGCCGGTTGCCTATGCTCACTCAACAAGCAATGCCTCAATCCTCTTAGCTTATGCTAGTACATCATCCTAGCCAAATCACATCTGCCACACACAAGTTGGCCACCAAGGATACCAAATATCAATTGGCTTTCCAAACTTGCTAAGTCTTTCCCGATGCATCGTCTTCACAAGAAAGGGTTCACAAGCCCAAGTTTTCCTTGAAGCCTAGGGTTGAGACACTCCCCCCGCTTAAATTTTTTGATGTCCTCGTCATTGTGCTTCCATCAGAACATCCCAATGAAAGGAGTGTTGGTAGTGAAAAAGCACTTCCATAAGTCCCACATTCAAACATGGCTCTAATAACATCTATAATGGGGCTAGACATAATGTTCTCCTTGAGCACCCTAGACCACTCAAGAAGTCTAGCTATCACTCGACACCACCGTGACCTTGCTAGTTGGCCATAACAAACAACTAACTTGTATCACGTGGACTATGCCTCATCGAAACATCCTAACTGAACCCAAGCCATGGGTACATTATACTTGTGGAATATGAAACTGCTTGTTTCACCATAGGTGATGCTATGCCATCGCCACCCAACAACAAGCTACCTTATTATGCCTTCCCCCAAGCCATCATAGTAAAAAAACTAACCACCTAATTTACGATGATGTTTCCATCCATCTAGACCAACATTTCATGATGCCCAAAGGTCATGGCCCCACCATGGCCCTCCCAACATGAGGCATTAGCATACCCTCGGTTCACATCTCAAGATGTTTGACCTAGCATAGGTGACACACCATCCAACACATTGCCAATCGCGTTGTCCTCTACTAAGTCTTGAATTTAAGGCCTCATTGGTTGCCTACCCTCACCCGGTAAGCCATCCCTTGGTTCTCCTAGTCTCTGCTAGTATGTCATCCTAACCAACTCACATCTCTCACACACGAGTTGGCCATGAAGCCTACCAAATATTAGTTCACTATGCAAACTTGCTAAGTCCTATCCAACATATCCTCTTCGTAAGCCCAAGTCTACCTTGAAGCCCAAGGTTACGACGCATGTGATATCCTTTTTTATTGAAATAAAACTAAGTAACATTTAAGTCTTATTTCAACAATTAACAAGCATCATGGCTAGGCAAGTAAGCTAGTTGTGAATGATTGAAAATGTTTCTAACCCCTATTAACATTATTCAAATTCATACCTTCAATTGATTATCAAATATGTAAGTACATATGTTATTGTCTTTGTTTTTTTATTACTCTAAGTCTTTTGCTTCCATGTTACCACAAGAAGTTTGTATCACTTCTGAATCAAAGCAAGTTTCACAAAACTTAACCCTATAATGTAAAAATATAACACCTACACATTACATTTCAATAAGTTTGATTCTCAAACTTGTTATGTAGGTCGAAGTTTGAATTTGTATGCGTATGCATTTCATGACACATTAGCATTTTATAACAAGTACATGATTCATAAAACATATACTTTATTTTTTTCAAATGATCAAGACCTTTATTCCAATCATTTCCCATTCCAAACGCCTAGAAGGGCATGGGGACAAAACAAAACAAAGATGTGATTTCGAGCTCGATAAGTCAATGCCAATATCTCATCGAGTATTGTGAATCCTTGGTCTGGTGTTGGGATATTCAACAATCAGTCGGTAGTGTTATTGCAATTGCGTGTCTTTCTAGGTGGACAACATTGTCTTTCCAAGGTAAGGTATTTTATTTTTTTAATATTCTATTAACAAGTCATTTATTTTTCATGGTAATATAGTAATAGTTATTATTGTATTAACAGAAAGAGAGACTACAACTTGACCTCGACCTAGATAATGAGTGCAACAAAATTTTGATTATAATGGTAAATATAAAAGGCTTATGAAATTTTGACTATAATGGTAAATATAAAAGGCTTATGAAATTGTTTTTAAATTAAAATGTAGTTAAAATATTATTGGTAGTGTTATTATTAGGGGTATAACCAATTCATTGGTGTGCCAATTATAAAGTTTTGATATAAAATAAATATTGACATAATAACTAGAATAGATCCATCTTAACTCCAAATTTACCAAGCATCGAGAGGGATCAAATCCCTTGAGTTGCAAATCTTTTTTTATGTGTAAAATTTGAGGAAAATCTTGCACCTCAAGGGATTCGATCCCTCTCAAAACTTTGTAGATATGGAGTTAAGATGGATCTATTTTTTTACAACATAGAAAAAACCTGCTTCTTGATATTCAAAAATAGAATCAAAGAGAGCAATTCTCTGAACAACATAGAAAATATATAAAATTGTACTACAAGATGTTTCTAACTCATGGACAATCAATTAACATCATACAATCCTATCCAGAGTATACACACGTAAGATATGCAAATGGTAAATATAAAATGCTTATGAAATTTTGACTATAATGGTAAATATAAAAGGCTTATGAACTTGTTTTTAAATTAAAATGTAGTTAAAATATTATTGGTAGTGTTACTATTAGGGGTATAACCAATTCACCAGTGTGCCAATTATAAAGTTTTGATATAAAATAAATATTGACATAATAACTAGAATAGATCCATCTTAACTCCAAATTTACCAAGCATCGAGAGGGATCAAATCCCTTGAGCTGCAAACCTTTTTTTATGTGTAAAATTTGAGGAAAATCTTGCACCTCAAGGGATTCGATCCCTCTCAAAACTTTGTAGATATGGAGTTAAGATGGATCTATTTTTTTACAACATAGAAAAACCCTGCTTCTTGATATTCAAAAATAGAATCAAAGAGAGCAATTCTCTGAACAACATAGACAATATATAAAATTGTACTACAGGATGTTTCTGACTCATGGACAATCAATTAACATCATACAATCCTTTCCAGAGTATACACAAGTAAGATATGCAAACAGTTTAAGCTTAAATATATATCAGTTTATCAAAAAATGTTTCACAGTTGTAAGAAAATTAGTAGACATTTGAAAACTGTGTTTTCTTAAGACAAAAAAACTGAGCTACTCATCAATATAAGGAAACAGATCCACTGTAGACAATGATACTCTCCTTATGTTCTTCAATATGCAGTACTCCTTACAACTCCATGGCATTTTTTGATAAATTATCTGCTTCAGTGTTCAATTCTTGGTAAATATGATGGAAAGTTATAGTGGTAAATACAACAATCATTTCCTTGATGTTTTGGCACAAATACATAAGTGAAAGCACCTATAAATATGGTATACCAGAAGCGCAATCAATCATAATATTTGAGTATCCTAGTACCTACAAAGACATGACCCCAACATTAGAGGCAAACTTCAGTCAAGCTCATAATGCTAGGAGTTTATCCCTAGTGTTGGTCCCTTCTCCACATCTAATCTTTAAAGTAAAATAATGATTTTGTTTTAGAGTTAGAGTCTTGCCACCTCCACAGTGGCCAGATTGTTCAGCTTCATCAAAATGTCCCACATCATAGGTACCAAAAAGAACAAGCTCAATGATGTTGCTATGATTTTTTTTTCATCTCTAATATGTTCCATATAGTATGCAATAATTTTTGAGCTCACAGTAGTAATGCTTTGTTTCCTATTGTTGAAGATAATATCGTTCATAAATCTCAATATACTACGACATATCAAGCCCAAAAGTTCTCTATACTTCCTCTCTTTCATTGTCCAAAGTAACAAATTATATTCTAGAGATATTTAAGTATCCCAAGATCTTTTGATTTGTAAGTCATTTATGATAAGCCTCCAAATATTCTTTGTAATTGGACATAGAACGGATAGATATTCAACCGTTTCTACCTCTTGTTGTCACATAGTGCATATGTTTGGTCCTTGCCATCCACGTTTTATTAAATTGTCCCAAGTAATAAAAACAAAATTCTAAGCGTAACCATATGAATCATTTCAATTGAAGTGGAAGGTGCCATTTCCATATTTTATCGTACCACCATTTTTCATTATAATTGTGAAAGAATAAGATATACCTTCATAAAGGGATTTGGCACTAAAATTTCCATCTTGTTTCTAGATCCATACAATAGTGTCTTCTGCATCAGATAGTCTAATACCCACATGTCTAAGACCTTTTATATATTTTTTCCATTCATTGGAAATCTCTCCATGTAGCCCCAAATCCTCTGTGGTCATCAACAGAGTAGGGATAGTATCTAATCCAGAATAAATCCTAATGTGTTATAGACTTCTGTAACCTTTAACAACTAAGTGTTTGATTGATGTTCCTGATAGTAGGTAACATTCTTCACTCCCCACATAAGGATCAATTCCTAATCTTACATAACTGCCACTACCAATTTTCCAAGATAACAATTTCCCCAACCATTGATAGTGCTGTAGAAAACCTCTCCAATGTATTTTCTCTTATTTCTAATCCACTCCCCAATAGTGTCTTTCTTCAAATATTTAGATTTCATAATCTCATTCCAAATACCCTTCCCAAATAGATCCCTTCGAAATTTCTTAAGGATGATATTTTCATTAAACCATTAGAGATTCTTGATGCCCCAACCACCCATTTTTTTTGGTAGTGATATTTTGTCTTAAGAAGCCAAGTGTATTCTTTCATTCCTGACAGATCTAGACAATAAGAAGTGTATAATTTTTCTTCTCAATTAATTGATGATAGAAACATGATTCTTCATTAAATACATCCAATAAACATGTATGCTAATTTAAGGCACATATTTAACTAGATTTAGTCTGCCTCCTAGTGAAAGCCATTTATATACCTAAATACCAATCTTGTTTTCTAATTTTTTGATTAACCACTACCAGACTCTTGTAAAGTAGTTGTTTGGTTTTAGATAATAGCCACAATATTTGAAGCCAATATCCATAGTTCAAATTTATATGGAAACAAAATATGGATTTGTGCAAATATCTCATGAGTCACATCACTTCTAAAAAAAATTGACTTTATGGGACTTACTTCCATACCTATAGCTTTGCAAAAAAATTTAACAATTTATGAAAAGTTTGCCAATCCTCCGTAGTGCCATTTCCAAATAGTAGTACAACATCAACAAATAGGATATGCGTGATAAAATGTGCAGTAGTAATCCTTACCCATGTAATTTCTCCTTCTCTTTGCTTTACCTATCATTCTACTATGTCCTTGCACTACCATTAGAAAAGGTATTGGGAACAAGGGGAAACCTTTCCTCAACCCTCTACTACTCTTGAAGAAGCTAGTAGGGGTTCCATTCATAAGTACAAGAAAGTAAGCAGTAGTCACTTAGGCCATGATCCAATTAGTTACATCAAGTGGAAGACCAATTTGAAGTAGCATCAATCTTAAAAAAATCTAGTCCACCCTATCATATTCCTTTTCTAGATCCATTTTCAATATTAAAGCATCTAATTTATTTTTCTTGACTGAGTGAAGACATTCTTGTGTGATACCAACAACATCAAGGATTTGTCTAGTGGCAAGGAAGCTCAAATATTCATTAAACACCATCTTTGCTAATTTGGACTTGAGTATATTAGAAATAATTTTAATGATGATCTTGTATAACAAATTGCACAATACAATAGATTTGAAATCTTTGAAAGTTTCAAGTTTCCCACCTTCTAATATCAAAGCAATGATGGTAGAATTGATTGTACATGTTATATAATTATTTTCCACCCCCTTGGGATCACTTTTAACATTTACCAAATTTCAGTGGTTGAGAAACTTTTATTTTCACATAACTTATTATTATTTAATAATAATAATTTTTTAAGTTATCAAGAAACCTCATTATTTTATCCATTGGAATAGAACCATTGGTGAGTTGTGAGGAGATTAACTTCATGTGTTGGATCCTACATGTTATGAACTAACATTTCTAAGCTCTAGGTGTCCACATTCATCCCGTCTACCTTCACCATCCATCCATATAGTGAAGGTACTCCAAGGGAGAAATGCAATATTTTCGAGAGCATTGTCATGCTATTGCAATCCATAGTGAGGTCAATAACCATTGTTTGAGAGATTAAGGAAGGATTGGAACAAGGAGCTTGGAGAATATCTAGAATAAAGTTCAAGGTATAACATTTTATGTAATCTTCTTTATATTCATTTATATAGATATATGTCTTTCCCCCATCCATATCATATTGTTAATGGTTGAATTTGTAGCATTTTAGTCTCTCATATGATGTATGTGGTAGATCTGATTTTCCCTTGAAGCTATCAGATTAGATATAGTATAGATCTAGGTAGATATTCATTGATTTAGCTTAGATCTAATGTTATATACCATTTACATGCAAGTTTTATATGCGTTAAAAGGATTTGAGGAAGGTTTGTTGTCTATATGTGTGTAGGTTGATATCCAAGTGGATTTGCAACAAATTCTACGAGACCTACATCTATTTGGAGCTATCAACACCAAGAGACTTCATATATGCCCATGTATGTTCTTCTTTATTCTCTCCTCTTCATTTGTTTTATGTGAATGCATGTGTGAGATCTAGTGGTTGAAAGCATAGTGGTATACCCCTTCAGTCTAGCTTGGATCAAAGGAAAGATATCTAAGGAAGTTCTCACCTATCCATTGTAGGGAAATATCCACAATAGAATTGGCGACTTGGATGGGGAAGAATTTGCATTCTTTCCTAGTGTTGTTTATATAAATACCTGCTTTTTTTGACCCTGATTGAGCACTCTTTGTTTAGATGAAGTATATAATATAATATACAATTGGAAATATTGGAAAATTAGCTTTCCAGTGACGTTGACCTTTCGTCAATCAGATATCCCAATCAAAAGATATGATGTTCTAAAAATTGCTGCAACCATGACCCGAAATCCTCATAAATACAGATATTTGAAATGTCCATATCTCCCTCTTCTGAACTCCGATTGTGACAATTTTTTTAAATTGGGTGTTTCTGAAAGGAGAATCCATATATGAAATTATGTTTAGGAAATTTTGCACAAAATCACTGAATTTGACCTGAATGTCTCTTACACCTTTTTTCTCTTCCAAAATCTACAAAAAGAAAACATATATATACAAAATCTGATTTTTTCTCTTTTTACATTTGTTTGCATTACCTTGAATCAGTATATAGTGATCTGATTTGAGTGTGATACCTTCTATTAATATTTTGATGTTATTGGAACCTTTCATAATACTTGTATTCAAGTAGTGTCTATTAATGTTATATAAGACCCCTTGTTTATGGAGAACATAACCATTTGACTTATGAGACATACGTATTCTACTTTAACTATGTCATTACTTAGTTTCAATAGATAGAAATACCTTATTCATATTGATTTGAAACTATAATTTAAAAGAAAAAAGACACATCTAGTAAATTCTTAAAACTACTCAAATATTAAATCTAATACTTATTTCCATGCCACTATCTATAATATTGGCATCGACTAGACCTTACCATTAATAAATATATAAGTAACATTAACATTATATTTTTTCTAAATATCACTTAAAAATGATTTAAATATTTTTCTAATAAAGTAAAAGTAATTAAACAATGAGACATATATCATTAAGAGTATTGATTTTCATACAAAGTCATGGAATCTCGAAAGAAATCACGAAAATTGAATATTGAGTAATAGAAGCTAAAGGGATTCTTTCATGACCTTATGATTTAATCCAAGGCATAAAAGTCAAGCTACGTACCATGTTGAATTATGGAAATATCAAATATTTTACAGAGTAAAATGTTATTTTTTCTTTTTTATAAAAGTTTGTGTATTTTTATCCTATTATAATAATTTTTATAATAATAATAATAATCATAATAATAATAATAATAATAATAATAATTTTGTTTAATGTTTTTATAATATTTTTTATATTGAAAAAACTTATTTAATATATTAAACATTGTGTATAATGTTTTATAATTTTATTAAATAATTAATTATTTCATTAAATAATAGGATATATGGAGATCTTGTACTCGGTTGAAGTACAAAACCTTTGGGTTTAATTGGGAGGGGAGTTTCAAATTAAGCAAGTTCCAATAGAAGTTTCGACATCAAACTTCGTAAATTGTTTTGAAGAAGTGATTTTAATTTTTAGATTATTGTTGGTTGAAGGGAGTTTTAAATTGAGTGAATTTTTAGTAAGATTTTATTTATTAAAAAACTTTACTTTTATTTTATTATCGGAAATTTTAGTAAAATCCTATTTATAGAGGTTATAGTATCAAACTTACTAATGTAATGTTGAAGAAGTTTTTTAAAGTGATGTTTTTGTTGCTTTGAGTTAGGTGTTTGGAACATTCATTGAATGAAGTAGAGTCATTGGATCCATTTTTGTTTTAGAAGGAAAAGCTTTGGAAACTTCACTTTATTGTGTGATGAAGAGTAATTTTGAGGCATGATGTAATAGGGATTCGCCTTGAACGTTCCATATCACTCAAGAAGTCTAGTTGTTGCTTGGCACCACTATGACCTTGTTAGTTGGGCATGGCCAATAACTAGCTTGTATCATGTGAACTATGCATCATCGACACATCCTATACAAACCAAATCCAGGTGTATATAATATGAGGATGCTCATTTCACCATAGGCGATGCTATGCCATTGCAACCCAACCATATGATACCTTGTTATGCCTTCCCCAAGCTAGCATAGTCAAACAATCGACCACCCAATGTACGATGATGCTGCCATCTATCGAGACCAACACTTAATGATTCCCAAAGGTCATGCCCCTCCCAGTGTGAGGCTTTCACATACCCTCTTTCCACATCTGAACATGCTTGACCTAGTATGGATGGCACACCATCCAACACATCGCTAATCGTATTGTCCTTTGATGAGTCTTCACATCCAGGTCTTGCTGGTTGCCTACGCTCACTCAACAAGCAATGCCTCAATCCTCTTAGTTTATGCTAGTACATTGTCCTAACCAACTCACTTCTTCCACACACGAGTTGGCCACCAAGGCTACCAAATATCAATTGGCTGTCCATACTTGCCAAGTCCTTCTCGATGCATCCTCCTCACAAGAAAGGGTTCACAAGCCCAAGTCTTCCTTGAAACCTAGGGTTGCGACATTCACCCCATGCTTAAATTTGGTGATGTCCTCGTCAACGTGCTGCCATCGGAACATCCCGATGAAAGGAGTGTTGGTAGTGAAAAAAACACTTCCACAAGTCCCACATTCAAACATGGCTCTAATACCATCTATAATGGGGCTAGACATAATGTTATCCTTGAGCACCCTAGAACACTCAAGAATTCTAGATATCACTCGAAAGCACCATGACCTTGCTAGTTGGCCATGACAAACAATTGACTTGTATCACGTGGACTATGCCTCATCGACACATCCTAACTTAACCCAAGCCCTGGGTACATTATACTTGTGGAATATGAAACTGCTTGTTTCACCATAGGCGATGCTATTACATCGCCACTCAACCACAATCTACCTTGTTATGCCTTCCCCCAAGCCACCATAGTAGAAAAACTAACCACCTAATTTACGATGATGTTTCCATCCATCTAGACCAACACTTCATGATTCCCAAAGGTCATGACCCTCCCAACACGAGGCATTAGCATACCCTCGGTTCACATCTCAAGATGTTTGACCTTGCATGGGTGACACACCATCCAACACATCGCCAATCACATTGTCCTCTACTAAGTCTTGAATTTAAGGCCTCATTGGTTTCCCACCCTCACCAGGTAATCCATCCCTTGGTTCTCCTAGTTTATGCTAGCATGTCATCCTAACCAACTCACGTCTCTCACACACGAGTTGGCCATGAAGGATACCGGATATTAGTTCACTATGAAAACTTGCCAGGTCCTATCAAACATATCCTCTTCGTAAGCCCAAGTGTTCCTCGAAGCTGAGAGTTATGACGCATGTGATATCGTTTTTAATTAAAATAAAACTAAGTAACATTTGAGTCTTATTTCAACAATTAACATGGGAAGGAACAACATGTAGTTAGATCGTCAAAACTGCCCTCCCTCTTTTAGGAACTCTTGCCAGAAGATCAGATCACAAGGGGGTAACACTTTTTCACAATCTTATTTATGTATTGATTACAGGTAGATAAATAATATAACTATAAAAAATAAATACCCTTTACCTTTATGAGTACCCAAGCCTGTCCACTAAATCACTAAGTTAAGTGAGCAAGTCTCTAAAGATTAATGATGAATACGCCAACATGTAAACTCTTTATGAGTACCCAAGCCTGTCCACTAAATCACTAAGTTAAGTGAGCAAGTCTCTAAAGATTAATGATGAATACGCCAGCAAGTAAACTAGATGGGAATGATTGAATAAGTTTCTAAACCCAATAACATTATTCAAATTCATACATTCAATTGATTATCAAATATGTAAGTACATATGTTATTGTCTTTGCTTTTTTATTACTCTAAGTCTTTTGCTTCCATGTTACCACAAGAAGTTTGTATCACTTTTGAAGCAAAGCAAGTTTCATAAAACTTAACCCTATAATGTAAAAATATAACACCTACACATTATATTTCAATTAGTTTGATTCTCAAACTTGTTATGTAGGTCGAAGTTTGAATTTGTATGTGTATGCATTTCACGACACATTAGCATTTTATAACAAGTACATGATTCATGAAACATATACTTTATTTTTTTTAAATGAAAAATGATCAGGACCTTTATTCCAATCATTTCCCATTCCAAACGCCTAGAAGGGCATGGGGACAAAACAAAACAAAGATGTGATTTCGAGCTCGATAAGTCAATGCCAATATCTCATCGAGTATTGTGAATCCTTCATATGGTGTTGGGATATTCAACAATCAGTCGGCAGCGTTATTGCAATTGCGTGTCTTTCGAGGTGGACAACATTGTCTTTCCAAGGTAAGAGGTATTTTATTTTTTTAATATTCTATTAACAAGTCATTTATTTTTCTTGGTAATATAGTAATAGTTATTATTGTATTAACAAAAAGAGAGACTACAACTTGACCTCGACCTGGTTGGGGAACCGGGAAGGTTTTCAGGGCACGGAGTAATGGGCGTTCACTGAATACCTTTGGACTGGCGGTGCCGTTTAAATTTCGTCTGCTCGAATTCACGTATCTCGGTGGGGGTTTATATGTTTTTTAGCAACCTGGGGACAACGACAGGAGTTTTTTCGACTGGGCATAGGCGATTTGGGTTTCTTCCGGTTAACATTTACACTATTTTTATCAGGGTTTTGACGCCTGGGCCGTTGATGCTTGCTGTCCTCTGGGACCGGCCACTACTCTTCCATATCTTGTTGCCGGACTATGCCGAGGGTTTGACCTGGATGTGAGCGACCTGGGGTTCGAATCTTCTGGGCATCATTATATTTTTGGAACCTGTCGTGGTTTAATCCTCTTGTTTTGTGCTGCTCAGGATCTAGGAATGACCGGCACCTGGACATTGTGTATTGTTTAAACTCCATTCTCTGTTAGATGGGGGAACATGTGGCGGCTCCACAAGCCGTGGCAGATAACCCCATGACCGCCTCAGATTACAGAATAGAAGAGGCGGGCTTATTCAAACCCGACTCCTATTTCCATGATATGCTACATGGCAAATGTCCTCTTGCCTCGGGTAGTAGGAAAAGAGCTCCATGTGCCAAACATGTGCCAAAAAAAGGCCACCTGCCTTTGTTGGGGGTTCCTGGGGTGACATCGGGCTCTGACCCTTCAGTCGATAGTGCTCGGGCTTGTCCGTCTCGTGTGCAGGGGAAGAAACCGCGTCATGTCTCTCACGCGGCTCATCGTCTGAGTGAAAAGTTCTGTTGCCATCCCAGGGAGGTTTGGCTTACTATGGGTCGGGACCTGGGATTAGAGGAACTTGTAGATTTCAATTTGATCGTGTTGGTGGGAAATTATCCTATTTTGCAATGGATCGAAAGGACATTGTGGGATGGGTCACTGAAAAATGGAAGCCCATTGTGGGTTATACTCCCTAGGTTTTTGCTATGGCTCGTGATTGGTCCGGTTTCAAGTTTGAGCAGGAAATACATTGCTCGACTATTTTAAACCAATTGTGGCTTCATGGTGCCGGCAACCTCATGTTACAGAAGTGGCATATGGATTTTGACCCGGATTCGGCCACTATTCGCTTAAGACATTTGTGGGTTCTCATCCCTGGCCTTCCGCTTGCACTCTGGAATCGGGGGGTGTTTGAAGCTATTGGTAATAGTTTGGGCCGTTTTCTTCATGTGGAGGATGAGCACCTTATGGGTTTCGACCGTCGTATGGGGCAGCTCCTGGTGGAGGTTGACATCTCTTTGGGGCTCATTGATGTTCTACACATCAACTGGTGTGGTCGTCGGCTGGACTTGGTTATCGACTATTGGGGCATCCCATTTTGTTGCTCCAACTGCAAACAAGTGGGGCATCTCTGGAGGCAGTGCACTCACCGTTTCTCTTCTGGTCATCCGGTGGGGACGGACCCCTTTTGGTCTTCGGATGATGGCAGCGACAGGGATGTGGATACAAATGGCGGCCTAGATGGATACTCCAATAGGGTTTCATCACCGATTAACTCGGCTGCGAGATTATTGGGTAAGTTGGAATCCAATGACCCAACTTTTTATCATTCTTTGAATGATTTGGACATTAAATTCATAAATGCATTGGAGCTTAATAATGGTAACTATCTGAGTCATGTGTATCCAAAGCTGTCAAATACCTCTGAATTTGAAAAAGATCCCAATATCTCATCTGATGATACGTCCCCCACTTTTGATGTACCACTACCGGTGATTACCTCATCCCCTGAGACCTCATCTGTCATCCCTATCTCGCCTGTTGCGTCGGCTAGCATTCACAGTCCTACGGTTATCCTATCCTCGAATTGTGAGGTACCATTGTCTGAACCTGTTCCTGATGAGGATGGGGCATTGAATGACATAGTTTTGGAACCCCCGTCCGTCACCAATACTGCTCATACTTCTCCAACCAGTGAATCGGTGACCCGGGATCATGTTTTACTCATCCCTTCTTACTCTGAGATGGTTAAAAAAACACCCCTTCCTATTTATTTAAAAAATCGGGTTGTCATTGATTGTGGACCAAGCAATACAATCGTGGCTGATTCCTTGGATCCTGCGGCACTGGTTCCGGAAAGGGAGTATTTGAATAACATTCCACTGACTACCAACTCGGCCACGCTGGGAGAACACTATATTGTAAAGGGGGCTCGGCAGGGCAGGCAGGCAACTGATTTCTCTCCATTAAAAACAAGGAGTGCTAGGAAAAACTCAAAGGTTGACACTCTGGGGGGTAATGACAAAAACATTCTGATTACCCCCATCTCTCCTGATACCAGGGCTCTTAGAGGAATCAAAGCCCTAGCCAGGGGACGATAATGATTTTTATCTCCTTAAATATCAGGGTTGTGGGGGGTATGCCCAAACAACTTGCCCTCAAAAGAGTCCTACAAATTGTTAATCCTGATTTGGTCTTCTTACAATAAACAATGGTTTGTGGTGAGAAAGCTCGCTCTTTTTTCAATAAAATAAAGCCGGGATGGTGTATGTCCTCTATTGATGCGGTTGGTCTTTCTGGTGGCCTACTAGCTGCATGGAACCTGGGGGTTCTTAAGCTAAATCCTTATATTACTTCGCTGGGCATATTGCTGTCTGGCAATTGTAGAGGCTCGGAAAAAGATATAAATATTGTAAACTGTTATGGCCCTTATTGCAACAGGGAAGCTTTTTGGAACCTGGCATGCTTGGGACATTTATTGGCATTGGAAAACTTGATACTTGCAGGTGATTTGAATTTTTCTTGGGGGGCTGAGGAAATTTGGGGCCATGCGGCTAGAAGGGACCCACTTGGGACTTTCTTCAGAAATCTATTCTCCACATATTCTCTAATTGATGTGGAACTGAGGCCCCTGGCCCCCACATGGTCAAATGGTCGACAAGATGAGAATTTGATATCCAAGCGTATAGACCATTACTTTATATCTGAGTCACTCTTAAGCTCTTTTCAATCATACAGAACATGGATTCAGCAGACCCATATCAGTGATCATCTCCCCATTATTCTGCAATTTGAATCCGAAGCAAATCACCATGTATACCCATTCAAATTCAATTCTGTATGGCTAAATGACTCGGATTATGATGGGGGCATATGATCCCTTTGGGAAAATATTGATGTTTCGAGGGAGCGGTCGGCAATGGACAAGCTTGATATAAAATTAAGTTCCTTAAAAGACTATACTATAAAGTGGGAGCGAACCAGAAAAGCCGAGCTGACTATAGAACTCAATGCACTTGAATTGGAAATTGGTGATCTTAGGGATCAATCTCGGAGGGTGGGGATATCACAATCTGGTCGTGCCCGCCTTGCTTTGTTGGAGGAAAGGAAACTCAAAATCCTCCTTATTCATGAAGAGTCCTGGCATTTAAAGAGCATGGCAATATGGCTAAAAGCTGGTGATTTAAACACAAAGTTCTTTCATCGCTATGCTGATTCCCGCAGAATACAAAATAACATTTGGGATCTAAATGATCATGATGGGAGGTGGATTCGTGGTGATGAAGATTTGATGTCTGAGGCATCTCAGCACTTTCTTGAGTATTTTATTGATCCTATGAATACATCCCTGCCTGAACAGTTCAAGCTTATAAAGGAATACCCTAGGATGTTCACTGATGGGGAGGGGGACAAATTTTTTTAAGATATTACTATCACGGATGTTTAGAATACTCTGCGGGGTTTTGCTAAAGATAAATCTCCTGGTCCGGATGGGTGGACAGTGGAACTGTTCACACATTTTTTTGAAATCATGGGGAATGAACTCAGGGATGCTGTGGATGAATCTCGGTCCTTGGGGATGGTATCTGGGGCGCTGAATACTACCTATCTGGCACTAATACCTAAATCATCACATCCTGAGTGCTTTAATGATTTCCGACCTATTGCTTTGTGCAATTTAGTATACAAGATCATATCCAAGATAATTGCACAACGTATCAAACCGATCCTGTCTACGTACATTTCTATGGAACAGTATGGTTTTCTAGATGGGAGGCAGATACATGATGCAGTTGGCGTGGCTCAAGAGTTTTTTCACAGCATAAATCAAAAGAAGCTAGACGCACTCATCCTCCAACTTGACTTGGTGAAAGCCTATGACCGGGTAAATTGGACCTTTCTAAAACTGATCCTTATTCAAATTGGGCTACCTTGGAAGGTAATGAAGTGGATTATGGCCTGTGTTAGCTCTGTCAATTTTTCAGTACTTATCAATGGTCAGCCGACTGATTTCTTCAAGGATTCTAGGGGCCTTCCTCAAGGATGCCCTCTTTCACCCCTTCTATTTCTTCTAGTCATAGAAGGGCTGAGCCTCTCCATTCACAAAGCAATCTGTGAGGGCACTATTGTGGGAATCAAGGTCTCGGCTGGTGTAGCAGTAACTCATACTCTTTTTGTGGACGATGTGATGCTTTTTGTCCTGGGAATACTGGCTGAATAGTTATAGTATAAGAAAATACTTGATTTTTTCTGCTTGGTAACTGGTATGCTCATTAGTATGGTAAAATCGTTTTTCCTGAAGCACATTTTGGAGGTGAATATGGAACGCAGGATAAGGAGTGTATTTCCTTTGGAATTCAAGGAGTTATCTGAGGGATCAAAGTATCTCGGCTACTTTGTCAAACCTGCAAAATACAGGATCAATGATTGGCTATGGCTTGTCAAATGGTTTGATGTGCGTATTGGACACTGGAGCTTGAGATATCTTTCAATGGGTGGCCGGCTTACTTTGGCAAAGGTTGTTCTTCAGAACCTGGGAGTATACTGGTTCTCCCTCTACAAAATTCCTGTGTCCATATTACGCATAATTCGGGGGAAATTCTTCCACTTTATCTAGTCGGGGGGGGGGGGGGGGGGGGGGAGAAGAACAAGTTTCATTTACTCAATTGGAAAACTCTGGCTCAACCATATACTCTTGGGGGTTGGGATGTAAAGAATATGGAGTTTTTTGTGATGGCTCTCCATGCAAAGAGTCTGTGGCAGGATTTATTTAACAGCTCTATGTGGGGATGTATTATTCGGGCCAAATACCTCAAACATGTTCCAATTACGACTTGGTTTCGGATTGGTAGGCATTCTGTTATCGGGTCATCAAATATATGGCGTGGGCTCATGGGATCATTTTCGGTTGTTGCAAAATGGCTCACTTGGAAACCTGGCAATGGTCGGGACATTAGACTGGGATCGGACACTATTCTGGGGGGATCCCCCTCATATTAGTTTTCTCCCGAACTACTTGCACATCTTCGGGCCAGGGGGCTCTATAAGCTTGCACATGCAATCTCTCTCAACAATGGGGGATGGATCACTGCTTGTCAGCTTGGTATTGGGTGGACTATGGGAAAGGAATGGTCGGACTACACAATGCATCTCTGTCAAGCAAACATCCACCTTAGTGACTCCCTGGACAGGTTGGTTTGGTCGTGGGATGTTGCTCACGGCGAGGTCACTTCAAAACTTTCTTACGACTCTTTATTTGCTGACTGTCGACAGGGGAAGGTTTGGTGGCACACTGCGATTTGGAAGCTTGCCCTCCCTCCGAGGATTAGATGTTTTGTTTGGATGGCATTGGGTAATAATATACTTACCTGGGATAACCTTTGTCGTCGTGGCTTCTGCGACCCTGGCTGGTGTCCTTTATGCCGCTCCCAAGTGGAATCGGTTGATCATCTATTCTCCTCGTGCTCGATTATGCAAGATCTCTGGTTACTTATTGCTAATTCCCTTGGTATACCTGTAGCATGGCATTCGTCCACATTGATTGATTGTTTTGGCCGGTGGTCCCGCGACTCTCTTGCTCTGCAGTGGTTGGAACTCCCGTGTTTTATGCTATGGGAATTATGGAAGGCCCGCAACCGCTGCGAGTTTGATGGTATAGTTCCTAATCTGGTTTGGTTATGCAGCCGAACTATTTCCTTATTCAAGTAGTTCAATTCCATATCTGTACTTGTGGGTGGCATGATTGACTCATCTGAAAAACGACCTGGATACCGAAATGCTCCTTCGGTTCTGGTATTTCCTTATGGGTACTTTGATGGGGCTGCGGCTGGGGGGAGAGCTGTTAGCGGGGCTGGTGTGGTGCTACATCTTAACAACTCTGTCTCCTTTCGAATCCATCTTGAATTGGGTTTTGGTACGAACACCCGCAGTGAATTATGTGCACTCTGGCTTCTCTTATACTTTGCTCGGCTCAAGCAGATCTCTTCTCTCGTTGTTATGGGTGATTCTTCCTCCATAATATCATGGGATTCAGGTTCTTCCCCCTCAATGTGTTGCTCCTCACACATTGGCTGGAAGCAATCAGGAATTACATCAGTGATTTTCAGCATATTTACTTTGCTCATATATTTCGTGAGATGAATGTGGAGGCAGACATGCTCTCCAAGTGGGCTTTGGACTCACCATTTGGTATTATCTTGTGGGAGGAATGGCATGAGGGCCATTTGTTCACTCGGGGCTCAGTTGATTTGCTTTGGAGCTGATTTATGTTTTGGTTTAGCAGTATTTTCTGATATATATATTTCTCATATGATTATATGTGGCTTTATTTATTGCAGGTTCATAGACACTATCTCCAACTCCTTGTTGGATTTTTGGTCCGATTGGAACTATTCGGCTTTATACTATTTGCTATCTTTTTGTCTTTATGTCCAGGCCTTGGGCTGTTTTGGACTTATATATTTGTATTTATGTCTTTATTATGACTTTAAGGTACTTGGATATTATGACACATGGAGATGTTTAGTATGGTCTTATTCTGCTTATGGGGATTTGATGCTCGTCTTTGGCATCCTTTATGGTTTATCTATGGGACTTGGCTTAGATCCTGGTCTGTGATGATGACTTGGGGCCGTATGTGATATGACTCACATACCTACATGTCTTGATGACATGATGTATTGGACTTATTTACTATTTCGCGGTATTAATAGTAAGTTATATTTTTCCTTGGAAAAAAAAACTTGACCTCTAGATAATGAGTGCAACAAAATTTTGACTCCAATGGTATATATAAAAGGCTTATGAAATTTTGACTATAATGGTAAATTTTGAGTATAATGGTAAATATAAAAGGCTTATGAAATTTTGACTATAATGGTAAATATAAAAGGTTTATGAAATTTTGACTATAATGTTAAATATAAAAGGCTTATGAAATTGTTTTTAAATTAAAATGTTGTTAAAATATTATTGGTAGTGTTACTATTAGGGGTATAACCAATTTATCGTTATGTCAATTAATAAAGTTTCGATATAAAATAAACATTTACATAATAATTAGTATAGATCCATCTTAACTTCAAATTTACCAAGCATCGAGAGGGATCAAATCCCTTGAGCTGCAAACCTTTTTTTATGTGCAAAATTTGAGGAAAATCTTGCACCTCAAGGGATTCGATCCCTCTCAAAACTTTGTAGATATGGAGTTAAGATGGATCTATTTTTTTTTCAACATGGAAAAAACCTGCTTCTTGATATTCAAAAATAGAATCAAAGAGAGCAATTCTCTAAACAACATAGACAATATACAAAAGTGGACTACATGATGTTTCTGACTCATGAACAATCAATTAACATCATACAATCCTATCCAAAGTATACACAATTAAGATATGCAAATAGTTTAAGCTTAAATATATATCAATTTATCAAAAAATGTTTCACAGCTGTAAGAAAATTAGTAGACATTTGAAAACTGTGTTTTCTTAAGACAAAAAACTGAGCTACTCATCAATATAAGGAAATAGATCCATTGTAGAAAATGCTACTCTCCTTATTTTCTTCAATATGCAGTACTCCTTACAACTCCATGGCATTTTTTTGATAAATTATCTGCTTCAGTGTTCAATTCTCGGTAAATATGCTGGAAAGTTATAGTGGCAAATACAACAATCATTTCCTTGATGTTTTGGCACCAATACATAAGTGAAAGAACCTATAAATATGGTATACCATAAGCCCAATCAATCATAATCTTTGAGTCTCCTAGTACCTACAAAGACATGACCCCAACATTAGAGGAAAACTTCAGTAAAGCTCATAATGCTAGGATTTTAGCCCTAGTTTTGGTCCCTTCTCCACATCCAATCTTTAAAGTAAAGTAATGATCTTGTTTTAGAGTTAGAGTCATGCCACCTCCACAGTGGCCAGATTGTGCAGCTCCATCAAAATGTCCCACATCATAGGTACCAAAAAGAACAAGCTCAATGATGTTGCTATGATGTTTTGTTTTCTCATCTCTAATATGTTCCATATAGTATGCAATAATTTTTGAGTTCACAGCAGTAATGTTTTGTTTCCTATTGTTGAAGATAATATCGTTCATAAATCTCAATATACCACAACATATAAAGCCCAAAAGTTCTCTATACTTCCTCTCTGTCATTGTCCAAAGTAACAAATTCTATTCTAGAGATATTTAAGTATCCTAAGATCTTTTGATTTGTAAGTCATTTCTGATTAGCCTCCAAATATTCTTTGTAATTCGACATAGAATGGTTAGATATTCAACCGTTTCTGCCTCTTGTTGACACATAATACATATGCTTGGTCCTTGCCATCCACTCTTTATTAAATTGTCCCAAGTAATATTTTTTTTTCTAAGCATAACCATATGAATCATTTCAATTGAAGTGGAAGGTGCCATTTCCATATTTTATCGTACCACCATTTTTCATTTTAATTGTGAAATAATAAGATATAGCTTCATAAAGGGATTTGGCGCTAAAATTTCCATCTTGTTTCTAGCTCCATACAATAGTGTCTTTTGCATCAGATAGTCTAATACCCACATGTCTAAGACCCATTATATATCTTTTTCACTCATTGGACATCTCTCCATGTAGCCCCAAATCTTCTGTGGTCATCAACTGAGTAGGGCTAGTATCTAATCCAGAAGAACTCCTAATGTATTCCATACTTCTGTAACCTTTATCAACTAAGTGTTTGATTGATGTTCATGATAGTAGGTAATATTCTTCACTCCCCACATAACGATCAATTCATAATCTTCCATAACTGCCACTACCAATTTTCCAAGATAACCATTTCCCCAACCATTGATAGTGCTGTAGAAAACCTCTCCAACGTATTAATCCTTTGTTAATGTATTTTATCTTATTTATAATCCACTCCTCAATAGTGTCTTTCCTCAAATATTTAGATTTCAGAATCTCATTCCAAATACCCCTCCCAAATAGACCCCTTTGAAAGTTCTTAAGGATGAGAGTTGCATTAAACCATTGGAGATTCTTGATGCCCCAACCACCCATTTTTTTTGGTAGTGATATTTTGTCTCAAGAAGCCAGGTGTATTTTGTTAAATTTTGAGCATTAATTCACAATACTCTAGGATCTTTACTGAGAGAATAACATGTACAGTATATCAATGCATATCAATCATAACAAGCATGTCAATCATCACAAGAATCAAAAGCATGAGAGACAAGAGACATAGAGTTTCCGTGGGGAAAACCCTAAGGTGAAAAACCCCACAACTTCCTCAGAGATAGAGAGAGCAATGGCTCAACCAAAGTACAACCAAAATACACAGAGATAGTCTCCTAGTAGCAGATGATCCTCCTCCTCACTAGTGCGCCACTTTCTGAGTGAGAGAAGTGTGAGTTTCCGAGTGATCAAAATAGAGATCTCCCGATCTCTATTTATACTTGTCTGTTTTCCTAGTGACCTTATGGGGCTGACTTGTCTAGCTAGGTAGATCAAACATATAATATATATTTCAGGGCCGACCCCACACATGGTGGTCTAATAACCCATCGGCAAGTTCACACACTTGCGACACTTTTCAATACACATGACAACACTTCCTTATAGAGGAATAACACATCTCTTATAAGGGTACAATAAATATATGTGAAATACATAGATTAAATACATTCCGAAGTTACATATACATCAACACTCCCTCTTAACTAGGAAGGTATTTCTCGACACAGATATGCTAGCACAAGTCTTCTTCTCTGGATCATCATCATCGATGCATCATCACTACTGCTGCTATCTCAACCAATCTCTGAATCTACTTGTCATAGGAAGTTCTACAGAGCCAATCCTTTTTCATACTGGATGTAGGCCCACCACCTACAGGTATTCATCATCCGTGCGAACGGTCTGATAGAGGTGGTCTCTCAGGACTAATTTTATGTGCGGATGCAATACCTAATAAGAGTATCCCAGGAACATTTATGTGCCTAAGAACGACCAACAAGATCTCCTCAGGACTGATTACATGCATCTCCTTCAAAATACCTTTAAAGAGCATCCCAGGAACATTTATGTGCCACAGCACAACTGGCAATATCTCTAAAGAGCATACCAGGACTTATTACGAGCACACAGCTCAACCTCTCGGATCTCCAGGACTGATTACATGTGAATAGACAATACCTTTAAAGAGCATCCCAGGAACATTTATGTGCCGCAGCACGACTGAAAAGATCTCTAAAGAGCATCCCAGGTCTTATTACGAGCACACAGCTCAACCTATTGGATCTCCAGGATTGATTACATGTCTCCATAGTAATACCTCATCCCAGGACTGATTACGAGCACACAGCTCAACCTATCGTATATTTGAGGACTGATTACATACTACATAGAAATACCTCATCCCACGACTGATTACGAGTACACAGCTCAACCTATCGGATATCAGAGGACTGATTACATGCTATTTGCACAACCTGCCACATATCATCTCTGACCTCCAAGTATCAACCTGATACTCATGATCCAACGGATCATCATCGCACGAAGCATCATCCTGATGTCCATGATCATATTGATCATCATCACTGTACCATCCTGGTACATATCATCTGGAGCAACGTCCTGAAGCTCGTCATCATGATCATCCTGATCATACAATACATCCACCTGATGCGTATCAAGTATCTACCTGATACATATCATCATACATGATCCACCTGATCATACAATGTATCCACCTGATACATACAGAGATACATGATCCACACAATGCATCTAACTGATATATATCAACATACATGATCTACCTGATCATACACAATATCCACCTGATACATATACAGATACATGGTCGAAGCATTCAACATGATGCATATACAAAATACATACAAATAATCCAACCGATCATATCCAACATCCAACATGATGCGTATATACATATACATATAAATGATCCAACTGATCATATCCAGCGTCCAACATGATGCGTACATACATATAAATGATCCAACTGATCATATCCAGCATCATCCTGATGCACATACAGAGCAGTAACTGGAGCATCGTCCTGATGCTCATCATCCAACGCTTACATCCACAGCCATGTGCAGGATCCTCCTTCCAGCATGCTTGGAATGGCTTCATCAAATGTGTCCATCACTTCTTCCTCGAAGTGTCGTAAATCTGAAGAACACCAAGCCTCTCCCTGAAGTACTCGAACTTCACTCTGGCTAGTGGCTTTGTCAGTACATCTACAATCTGCTCGTCCGCCGCAACATACAGGAGCTTCACTGCTCCTCTGTGCACCATATCCCTGATATAGTGATATTTGATCTCTATGTGTTTCGACCTGTCGTGAAACACTGGGTTCTCAGACAGCTTCACACAACTCTGGTTATCACAGAAGATACCAGTAGTATCCAATGGGAGATCAAATAACTCAGACAATAGCTTCCGAAGCCATACTGCCTCACAACTAGATGAACAGGCTGCAACATACTCTGCCTTGGCTGTACTTAGTGCTACGAAGGACTACTTCCTGCTAAACCAAGAGATCACACCTGATCCCATACTCAAGCAACACCCAGATGTGCTCTTCCTATCTGCAACACTGCCTGCCCAATCTGAATCAACATAACCTTGCAGGTTAAACTTTTGATTCGCTTCATACTTGAGCCCATAATCAACTGTACCCTTCAAGTACCTCAGAATATGCTTTACAGCAACCAGGTGAACACTCCTCGGATCCGTCAGGAACTAGCTCAATGTGTTCACTGCAAAACAAATATTTGGTCTCATGTTTGTCAGGTACATCAAGGACCCAATCATCTGACGATACATAGAGACATCAACCGACTCAGATGAAGCATCACATATAAGATTCAGATTCGATGCCATAGGTGTGGACATGGCTTTGCAATCCATCATCCCGAACCTCTTCAGGATATCTACAGTGTACCTCCCTTGTCCAAGGAAGATCCTGTCTGTACCCTGCCACACCTCCATACCTAGGAAATAGTGCATCATCCCCAAGTCTTTCATATCAAATTCGGCAGCAAGCTTCCTCTTTGTATCTGCAATTAATCTGTCATCTCTTGTTACAAATAGGTCATCCACATATAGGAGTAGAACCACAGGATTCCCTTCCTCAACCTTGTAGTAAAGGTTGGAATCCGCTTTACTCTTGGTAAAGCCCAAACTAGATGGGAAACTGTCCATCCTACCATACCAAGTTTTGGGAGCTTGCTTCAAGCCATACAAGGCTTTCTTCAATCTGCACACATATGACTCCCTGTCATGTGTTTCGAAACCAAGTGGATTCTCCACATATACTTCCTCTTCAACTACACCATTCAAGAAGGTAGTCTTGACATCCATCTGGTGTATTTTCCATTTCATCGTTGCAACCAGGGCAAGTACTGTTCTGATGGAAGTATACCTAGCTACAGGTGCAAAAGTTTCTTCATAATCTATTCCCTCTTTCTGAGAGAAGCCACGAGCTACGAATCTTGCCTTGTATTTCTCTATGTTGCCATCTGCAGCATGTTTGATTTTGTAGATCTATTTGGAATTCACAACAGACTTCTCTTTAGGTCTTGGGACAACATCCCAAACATCATTCTTCATTATTGATTGATATTCCTTGAACATGGAATCCTTCCATTCTTTCTTTTCCACTGCTTCTTCATAAATGGAAGGTTCTTTATTCATGATGTCACAGAGTAAAGCAACATAGCTGGTATGTGATCTGGTTCTCTTCTTTCCTCTGTGTTCTTCTTCTGGAATGCCAAATATTTCCGCATCTTGAATGAGCTCTCTAGCCCATGCAGGTTTCCTCTTGTGAGAGTTATCCTCACAGGGTGGATCTACAGGTTCTTGCGGATCTTCAAACTCACGAACAACTTCTGGAATTGCTTCAGTCATGGTAGTGTTTTGAAATCTAGTTTCCTTAGGTTCTTCATAAACTTCGATAGGTTCCTTCCTTGATTTGATGAATGCTGAGTTTTCATCAAATGTTACATCCTTGCTAACATCAATCTTCTTGAACCCTGGAAAGTATATTCTGTAAGCCTTCGAGCTTTCACTATAGCCCACAAAGATACTCTTATTTCCTGAAGGATGTAGTTTGGTCCTCTTTTCCTTTGGAACATGAGTGTATACTGGACAACCAAATATTCTAAGATGGCTGACTTCAAGTTTCTTACCAGAAAAGAATTCTTCTGGTGTCTTGTTGTCCAATATCTTGTGGGGTGTTCTGTTCTGCACATATACAGTCATCCTAGTTGCTTCTGCCCATAGATGCATATGTAGATCCTGGTCATGCAGCATTTCTTTTTCTGCTTCCATGATTGTTCTCTTCTTCCTTTTTGCAACTCCATTATGTTGTGGATTGTAAGGAGCAGTCAACTCCCTCTTAATCCCTGAATCATTGCAAAGCTTCTTGAAGTCACCTGAGGTGAATTCTCCACCATTGTCGGATCTGAATGTTTTGATCTTCTTATCAGTTTGATTCTCCATCATGGTTTTGAATTCCTTGAACTTATCAAATACCTCATCTTTGTTCTTCAAGAAGTAAACCCAAGTCTTCCTGGAGAAGTCATCAATGAAAGAGACATAGTAAACATACCCACTTAGAGAACTGAATGACATAGGACCACATACATCTGAGTGGATGATTTCCATGATACCTTTTGCCTTGCTTTCACTGCTTGGGAAAGACTTCTTAATGTTCTCACCTTTTTCACATCCTTTGCAAACACCTTCATGCTTGGTCTTGATTTCAGGAAGACCTTCTATAGCCTTACTTGCAATTGGTAATGTCCTGTAGTGCATATGTGCAAGTCTTCTATGCCAAAGTTCACTTGGCTCCATGGAATCATGCACCATGGCATGTTCAGGTTGTCCTTTTAATTTATACAAACCTCCCTCTTGCTCTCCAATTACTACTGCATCATTTATGATCTTTCCCTTTGGCCACATTAGGACTTGGCCATCCACAAATGAAACCCTCATACCTTTTGCATCCAATGCGGAGATGGAGAGTAGGTTCTTCTTGAACCCAGGTACATAAAGGACTTCTTTCATCTTCAAAGATTTTCTAGAATCTAGGTTGTAGGAGGCTTCACCACTTCCTTTGATGGGGTATTGATAATCATCCCCAAGTTTCACTTTATGGGGTGATTCATGTTTAGATAGATTTACAAAAGATTCTTTAAACCCAGTCATGTGTTTGGAAGCCCCACTATCAATTAACCAATCATTACAACCATGTGAGATAGTACCTGTGAGAGCAGAGATAAGAACATACTCTTCTTCACTTGATGAGTCATCATCACTTTCTTCCCTAGCTTTCTTCTTTGGAGGTTCATCATCTTCAGCAGCATGAGCATGGAACTTTCTCTCGCTGCCCTTCTTCTTCTTGCTGGAGTTGTTGTTGTAATCCATTTTGTTCTTGGGACATTCTGAAGCAAAGTGACCTTTCTCATTGCAATTGAAACACCTTAGATCTTTCTTATCTTTGTGATAAGGATGATAAGATTTCTTCTTGTGATGGGATGGCTCCCTCTTGAACTTGCCTTTCTTGGTGTGTACTGTTAGGGCTTGATCTTCATTCCCCATCTTTTCTTCTCTTGCCACAAGCCTTGCTTCTTCTTGGGAACATTCCTCCCACAGTCTACTGAAGGAGATTAATTTCTTCCTTGCACAGATCCCCTGGATAAAAGAGTCCCATGACCTAGGTAGGCCATTTAAGGTGGTAATAACAATTTCACCATTCTCCACCATTTCATCTACAGCTTCAAGTTGTTCCTTGATCTGAGAGACCTTGGAGAAATAGGATTGAATGGTTTCTCCATTCGACATCTTGACCCCTTTCAATTGATTCCGCAGGGTCATCTTCCGATTTATGTTCTTCCCTTCAAATAGCTTGGTCAAAGAGTCAAACATCTCCTTGGGTGTCTTCAGGGATGGAACATGTGGTATGAGATGGTCTTTGATAGAATAAGCAATGATTCTCTTTACCTTGACCAAGTTCTTCTTATGCAATATTTTAGCCTCTTCATCCTCTGGGATAGGGATGTCTTCTTTTACATATGAGTCCAACTCATTCTCTTCCAAGATTAACCCAATCCTATACTTCCAGGCTCGGAAGTTATCAGATCCTTTAATCTTATCCTCAAGCTTGGTGTGGTGAGACATATTAAAGAGTACTTCAAATGGAAATAGAAAAGATTTAGGTTTTACCAATTGAATTGCTAAAGACTGGATCTGGTCCCGGATTAGGGTTTGTCAGAAAAACCCTAAAAATTCAAAATGTGAATTTCAATTTTCTGAAAGGATAGAAAGATGCACCTTGATGAGCTGATCAACCTGGTGTATTCAGAATTTGAGATCTGCAAAGCTACACCCTTCAAAACTGCCTTTCTATCTTCCTGGATTCACCAAGGAGAGCCCTGAATTAGGGTTTGAGTTTCCCGGAGATCTACCCAGTCAAAAATCTCGATCCAAAGCTCTAAAATTCGATTTTGGCAAGGAGCTTCCAGCTATGTCTTCAAATTTCAGAAATTCCTATTTTTGTGGAAACCCTAATTTTTAGGGCCAAATCTAAAAATGCTCAGAATTGAATTCTGATTAGACAGATAGATTCTCCTTGATGAGTAGAGTCAATCTACTATACGTCTTTTCCAAAATATGTGGAGAGAAACCCAATAAACAATAAACCCTAGTTTCCGTCACTGCACAATGTCTTCTTCTCAAGTTAGCTCTGATACCATGTTAAATTTTGAGCATTAATTCACAATACTATAGGATCTTTAGTGAGAGAATAACATGTACAATATATCAATGCATATCAATCATAACAAGCATGTCAATCATCACAAGAATCAAAATCATGAGAGACAAGAGACACAGAGTTTCCGTGGGGAAAACCCTAAGGTGAGAAACCCCACAACTTCCTTAGAGATAGAGAGAGCAATGGCTCAACCAAAGTACAACCAAAATACACAGAGATAGTGTCCTAGTAGCAGATGATCCTCTTCCTCACTAGTGCGCCACTTTCTGAGTGAGAGAAGTGTGAGTTTTCGAGTGATCAAAATAGAGATCTCCCGATCTCTATTTATACTTGTCTGTTTTCCCAGTGACCTTATGGGGCCGACTTGTCTAGCTAGGTACATCAACTGTATAATATATATTTCAGGGTCGACCCCACACATGGCGGTCTAATAACCCATCGGCAAGTTCACACACTTGCGACACTTTTCAATACACATGACGACACTTCCTTATAGAGGAATAACACATCTCTTATAAGGGTACAATAAATATATATGGAATACATAGATGAAATACATTCCGAAGTTACATATACATCAACATATTTTTTCATTCTTGATAGATCTAGACAATAATAAGTGTATAATTTTTCTTCTCAATTAATTGATGATAGAAACATGAATCTTCATTAAATACATCCAATAAACATGTATGCTACTTTAAGGAACATATTTAACCAGAGTTAGTCTGCCTCCTAGTGAAAGCCATTTATATACCTAAGTATCAATATTGTTTTCTAATTTTTTGATTAACCACTACCAGTCTCTTGTAAAGTAGCTATTTGGTTTTAGATAATAGCCAAGATATTTGAAGCCAATATCCATAGTATCAAATTTATATGGAAACAAAATATGGGTTTGTGCAAATATCTCATGAGTCACCTCACTTCTCAAAAAAATTGACTTTATGGGACTTACTTCCATACTTGTAGC
The DNA here is from genome assembly GCA_027924585.1 of Larix kaempferi. Lineage (NCBI taxonomy): Eukaryota > Viridiplantae > Streptophyta > Pinopsida > Pinales > Pinaceae > Larix > Larix kaempferi. The sequence continues at coordinate 11,525,658 of BSBM01000361.1, forward strand.
TTCGCAAAAAAATTTAATAATTTCTAAAAAAATTGCCACATCCTCCGCAGTGCCATTTCCAAATAGTAGTACATCATCAACAAATAGGATATGCGTGATAAAATGTGCAGTAGTAATCCTTACCCATGTAATTTCTCCTTCTCTTTGCTTTACCTATCATTATACTATGTCCTTGCACTACCAGTAGAAAAGGTATTGGGAACAAGGGGCAACCTTGCCTCAACCCTCTACTACTCTTGAAGAAGCTAGTAGGGGTTCAATTTATAAGTACAACAAAGTAATAAGTAGTCACACAGGCCATGATCCAATTAGTGACATCAAGTGGAAGACCAATTTGAACTAACACCAATCTTAAAAAACTCCAGTCCACCCTATCATATGCCTTTAATATATCAATTTTTAATATTAAAGCATCAAATTTATTTGTCTTCACTGAGCGAAGAAATTCTTGTGTGATACCAACAACATCAAGGATTTTACTAGTGGCAATGAAGCTAAACTATTCATTAAACACCATCTTTGCTAATTTGTACTTGAGTCTATTATAAATAATTTTAATGATGATCTTGTATAACAAATTGCACAATACAATAGATTTGAAATATTTGAAAGTTTCAAGTTTCCCACCTTCTAGTATCAAAGCAATGAAGGTAGAATTGAATGTACATGCTATAGAATTATTTTCCACCCCCTTGGGATCACTTTTAACCTTTACCAAATTTAAGCTGTCGAGAAATGTAATACCCCATTTTGACCCTTAGGATATATTAGCTTTTAATGTAAATATTGTATGCATGTGATGTATGTATTCATAGCGTGGAGCTCAAGGCTAAGGCCCCGCTAATGGATGTTCGAATTTTATTTAAAAAGCAAGTATTTGATATTTTGATACCCATGTGCTATTAAGCCATGGAATATTGTAAATTGATGTAAATGTTAATATTTCAATAAAATACCAAAACTGGCTATGGAAGCAACCAATGAGAAGGGGCCATGTGTATCCACTAGGGAGTGGTGAGGGGGTTGTGGGGATGAACCATATGCTTCCAAATGTCATTGTGAGAACCCATTTGACTTTCCTTGATGACACTTATTTCTGTTGTAAGGAAGTAGTTGAAGATTTCAATCCATGGCTTCAATGTAGCATGGGCAACCCAGAAATTCGTATCTCAGAGTATGGGCTATGTTTTCTTGTACCACAAGTCCCTCTATCTCATGGGGATTGCTTATTCCTCATTCCCATTCCATTATGGAACAACCAACATCCTTTTTTCACCCAGGATGAATTACCAGCAGGGAGGAAAAAAACCAGAAATCGCAACTTTGCAAGAACCCACGTTTTGAAGAGCCATAAATGTCCAGATTTGGTATTTGACAGTGAAATCCAATGGGGGATCCATAGATATGAACCTTAGGGAGAAATTGAGAGTATTATATACCCCGAAATCCATTGGAAAACCCATTTTTTATAGCCCAGAAAACCAATGATGGGATTGAGTTATTTTGATGCCAGAATTGTGAAAAATCCAATTGTGAATGACTGAGCAGAGGTTGGGTTTGTTTGATAAACCCAGTGAAGGCTAGAATATCAAGGAATTAGCATCTGGACCTTTCTATGCCCACCTTGAAGAGCACTGGAGGGAAGGGACACCTGAGGGACTGTGCAGCAGAGAAGGGGACCTTCCTTGTGTTGGGTGTGGTAGGTACTGTGGGTGCCTTGACTATTTGAATTAACTTGAGATGCCTGTAGCTCTGTCGTTGAGCTCACTGGCTTGGAATTGCCCTCCTCTATCTTCTTGTATGCTTGATAAACCCAACTGTGTGTTGGCTTAGCATAGTTGTTGAGTGAAACCATGGCTGTGAGTGAGCCCAGCTAGTTATTCCTTAGTGGATACAAAACCCAACTCGGGGGTGATCTCCGAGTTGAAAGAATACAGGCTGGACAGAGATCTATGGTTGGGTGGAACGTTGCTCTCACATAGCCAGTTGTTGGACAACTTCTTCTCAAAGATAAGTAATCTCTGTGGTTTAAATTATGTTCATTCCGTGCTCTGTTTTGAATGTTAATAAACTGAAATGATTATCTTAATGAAATTGATATGGAATCTATGAATGGCATGAGAATGGGATTGTTTCCATGTGTGAATGATTCATCATATGCCTGGGTTAAATATGCTGATGCATTTCAGTTTGTGTGTGTTAATATGAGTTTTAATTCCACTGTGTTTATTTGAAGTATGAATCTGCACACAAAAGTTTCAATTTATTATGCATTTTTTATTAACGTCTGGGGCTGAGTTTACCAATTAAGCCTGGTATGTTGGTCATGTTTCCTTCCTTGCACCGGATTAATGGAAGGGGACATGAAAGAGTGGTATCAGAGCCCATGTTGCAACACTGGGGCTGCTTGGGCCAAACTTTGAGTTTGCAGACAAGTAACAAAATGTTTTAACGTGGTATTGGTGAAGTTGGGGCATCATTTTGGAATGGAAAAATGGCAGGATCGAGTTCTTAGATGTGGCAGAGGATCACACCATTGCATAGATCTCTCCAGCAGCTTTCCAACGGTACCAGACTCGCTTCATTTGGCCAAGGGACGAAGGAGTTATGAACCCCGGAAGTTACAGGGCCGAAGGTGTTCCAGGGTTGCGGATGTCGAGTTTCGGGAACGCAATTTTCCAAAAATTGCGTATTGGATTTCCGGAATCCCGCACCCGCATTTCGGGTTTTCGGTTGCGAGTTGCAGGATGGTCACCATGATCGCGACTTGAATTTTCGAACCCCAGTTTCGGGTTTCAGGTTTCGGGTTGCGGGATGGTCACCGTGACCGTGACCTGACTTTCCGAACCCGCAGTTTCGGGTTTTGGGTTGCGGGTTGCGGGATGGTCACCGTGACCGCGACCTGGCTTTCCGAACCCGCAGTTTCGGGTTGCGGGATGGTCACCGTGACCGCGACTTGACTTTTCGAATCCGCAGATTCGGGTTTTGGGTTGCGGGTTGCGTGATGGTTGCATTTCTGTGACCACGACTTTACTTTCCACACCCACAATTTTAGGTTTTGGGTTGCGGGATGCGAGTTGCGGGTTGCGAGGTGGCAAAACATAAATAAAAAAAATATAGAGCCCGAAATTCGATTTTTGGATTGCAGGAGCATACAAGATTGGAAATTGATGTGTTCAGTGGCATTCTGAGGCCATTAAAGAATTCCATGGAAGGTCCAGTGAGGATCCCGTGCTCATTATGCTCCAATTTGGCATACAATTGGAATTGATGGCTTTTACAAATCGGTGTCCCGTTGCTTGACAAAAGGTCGGATTGAGCCGAAACTGATATGGAGCGGTCATGGAGCAGGCACAGTGTTAAGTTTGGAATTTTGGAGCCAAACTCTAAAGGAGATAGAGTCGGGGTGTGCAAGAAGGCCAAAAAGCACTATTCCGAGCCACGTTTTTGGAATTTTGAAAAGCTTGTAGTGGATGAAAGTGACCCTGTAATCAGGATTCAAGAAATTTTCTAAACTCAACATTTCTTATTCTCATGAAAAAAGACATTTTCTGTTAGACAGAGATTTTCCATAAATGCGCAGTTTGAGAAATAGCCATTTTTGGCCCAAAAATTGAAATTTTGGAAAAATGTGAAAAGTGGAAAGTAGTCAAACCCAAAATTTTATAAAAGATGAATGGAGCATCGGAACAGATATCCGTGAGTAGCCAAGTGTTCCTTGTTATATGGACTAACTTCGTTCGATAGAAAAGTTTTCTTGATTCTTCATAGATTTTCTTCTAGAGATGGCTGAAGTTGGCAGTTCAGGATATTTTGTAACTATGTAAAAGTGCAAAAATTTTGGTAAAAATTGTCATTTTTGAAGTAATGTAGTTTCCACACTCGAAGTCGGAATGGATCATGTGAATAGGCATTGGAAAGCTTGTCCAGCAGGGAACAATGGTGCATAGTCAGAATTTGAATGGGTTTATCATACACCATAGATAATTGGAGCAGAAAAGTGTCAAAGGTTGTTTTGGCAAAATTGTTAATATGGACAATTTCTAGAATTGCATTCCTGGAAGTAGCATAGACCATGAAGTCGAACCAGCTATGATGTGGAATAGGAAGGTCATGCAAAGATGAGGGATTGGAAAGGGAGAATTCCTTAACCCCTGTCTTGCTAACTATATTTATATTTTATAAGCTTTATGTACATAAAATTATGGCATGAGAATGATGAAAATGCAAGAGATTAGATGGATGTCATGAATATGCACTAGTTGACATATTAATAAACATTGCACAGTGCATGAGAAGATTTTTGTGCACACATATGATATTACATATTGGTAAAAGTAGTAAGGTTCTACATATGCAATGAACCACTAATGGAAAATATTATGGTTGATAATCACTATTGATGTTGGTAATGGTTGTAGGACCAAAGACAGTAGAATCATGGCTAAATATGGTAATGATGTTGTTGCATGTGGCCAACAAACTCATGAAGAAAATGTTAGGGCAACGAATCCATGATCAATAGGTTGGTGGAAGAATTGTGTAATCCTCTATAAGAGACCAACGGATCAGGTAACATCAAAGGTGTAAATGGGATCCATACAGGTAATGGTTTAATTATGATGATTGCATATGTGTTGAAGGAGATTGGGTAAGAATCCATTGAACCATATTTAGTAATCATAAAATGGTATGCATTTAGAGTTGAAATGCATTCATGTGAATGCCATACTGTCATAGTGTGGTGGAGCATGGAGTGGTGAAGGAAAGAGGCCTCATACCATGTGACTGTTTAGAAATTTAGACTACATTCATATAAAAATATTTCATTGCATGTGTATGTCAGTTATGAGCTTAATAATCAAAGCAAGTGAGGACTAGTGATTTTGATTATGGTAATGCATGCTATATGAGGTAGTCATGTTTTGGCCATAATATGTTTGAATGCAGAACATTCATGAAATAATGCAAGATAGCATTGAGTGGATATGCATTAAGAGATTTTATAAATCTTGTAGTTATGCATTGGGTGGATGCATATGAAAAGTTTGAGTAAATGTTGTAAATGTGCATGCATAAGTGGGGGTGCACATGTTGTGATGCATTACATGAATGCATGGGGATGGTATATGTGTTATTGCAAACTAAATAATGGATGAGATGATGAATTGATGATAATTCTAAGATCATTTCATGGACTATTACAAATGCAGAATAGTAAGTGCATAAAGAAGGAAGTCATGATCGATGGGCTGCTGGAATGCTCTGTGGAAGGACAGAGTTGTATAAATGATATGACTGTGAAATAATGAGTATCCAAAGTTTCATTTAAATTGCATAAAGGATGTGAATGTACTTTGCAATTTTAGTATGATAATGATTCCTGTGAAGTGAATGAGTTTGGTGATATGGATAGGTTAACAACTGAAAGTGTTCGAATTATTGAGTGTTATAATTTTGAGATCACTTCAGTGATTGTTGTAGCAATGAACAAATTATATGCATAGATACTCACAACATGTTTGGCTGATTGAAAGTTTCAGATTCCAGGTAGAAATGTCTTGCGTATGGCAGTGAAGGTAAGACCATAGTAAAGACCGAACTCTACCATGTGCAAAAGCCAAAGGGTATGAGAAGGTTCTCATGGTTGTGAAATTTAACTTATGCATGAAACAGATCTGAAAATATTCTGATTTAAGTTATGAGAATAACATCATGGTTGCAAATCTAATTTCTGTACGGAACAGATTTGAAAATTTCGATTTAGAGATTATGAGAAGGAATCTCATGGTTGAGAATTCTAAGTTCTGTTAGAAAGAAGAATTGTAAATCTCAGATTTGTAAATCTCGGATTTGGAATTTTGCTAATAAATGACTAATGAATATTTGGCTTATATGAATTGTGTCAGGAGGACACACTGTAAGTGGATGTTCATGTATGGCAGCAGACATAAGACCATAATGGGAGAAGTGATACCACTTACAAGAGCCAAGCAATATGAGGATAGCCTCATGGATAAGAAAACCAATTTCTGTAGTAGATAGAATTGCAAATTCATATTGAATTTAATTATTAATGCCATTAATTGGTTATGGAACAACCGGATTTGAATTTTATTGTTAAAAATTGTTGACTGTTTGTCTATTTAATAAGTGTGTCAGGAAGACACATTGCAGTAAGACCATGAGAGAGGGCTTGCAGAATCCAAACTTCATGGAAATGATTCCATACATTGGAAATGGGTTTCGGGTGAAACGCCATTGAATATTTTGATAATGTCCCATCTACACTATATCATTGGTAAAAAATATGAGTGAGATGATGAATATTATGTCAGTAAGAAATATGAGAGTTATGTAACATCAAAAGGAGTTGGGATGGCAAACCAAGGGATTTTCAACTCCGAGAAGGGATCCCCCATTCCTCCATAATGAAGAAGGACTACATCTGCAAATGGATAAGTGTTCTGTAAACCCTGACTGATATATATATATATATATATATATATATGTACAAGTCTAATTGTTAGAATTACTTTGCATGGCATGTTCTATTTATGTATATTATGGAAGACTGCTTGAAGTATGATTAGGACTTGCATAGATCACATCAGTGAGGAGTGCACACCTTTCTAGTGCTGAGTTATGTTAGGGATACCAATATTGATTACACCCTAAGGGAATGGATGCATTCCTGGTGTTTCAATACTTGATAGTGAATGTTATGAAATATGGTTACAATTTTAGAGCAATAACGCTAATGAGGTTGCTTATACTACTTGTGTTGTCATCCTAAACAGATGCAATTGGTGTTGCACACTAAAAAAGCAAAGTAAAAGGTTGTTGTGAGGGGTTGTGGTGGAAGGGTTAATGTGTATGAAAGGATGTTGTGGAGGTTGTGGGGATTTTGATGAAGGGTTGTGATAGTGTTGATGAAAGGGCTATTATATGCCTATGGCTCCATAGTAGAGCCTTGACCTAGAAATGGTTGTGGTGAAGTTTCCTTCCAAGTCAGCGTGAAGGTGTATTGGTTGGACATTGATTATTGGATGTTGTGGAGCAACCGTGCTGGCCGAACATCCAAGACTATTTGATGTTGTGGAATAGCCTGCGCACTGGCTAAACATCCAAGTCCATAGACGATCCCAAGGCTTCCAAAGCAAAGCAGGACCCTGTGGACCAGAGAGGAAACGCACAATACAGATAAGTATTTGGTTATCTTGCAGCTTCTTTCTTATGAATATACATGTGTATATGATTTGGTTATGGTTTCCTAAACTTTTGTTTAGAGATAAATCTTATGAAAATGAACTAAATATGTGAATTAATTCAATGTTTGAGTGTAGCTATTATTGGAAGCAAGGGAGATGAAAGCTTCATGGGGATGCATGTGGACACATGACTGTCCTAAAGAGCTCGGCATGAGTAGCAATGAAATATGGTGATAGTGGGGCTGTGTGGGTCCTAGCAACCAAGAGTTATAGACAAACTAGGTAGAGGGACTCCATGGTTGAGAGGTCTGGAATAGACCATAAACACTAAGTGTCTTAGCCAAGAAGGGCAATTCAAGCATTCACGCTGAAGTGAAAGAGGCTAGGAGCATGAAAACCATAGTGGTGGTGTGGGTTCCAGAATGGAACAAGACTAAGAGGAGAAAACTATTACTACTCTCTCTTTCCTTTTTATTGATGCATTTATAAAAACAGAAAATTGTTGGATGCATGTTATGGCTGAAAGTACAGTGTGTTTAGTTGCTTGAAATAAATTGTGAATGCTGGAGTAGTTAATTTCATGTGAATGGATGAACATGAAGGAATTCATGTGTATCCTGGGAAAGCATGGAAAGTGTGAAAGTCTCATGGGTAAAGCATGGAATACACATGTCAATGGGGCAATGAATTGACTGATTTTACTATTTATATTATGCTTGGCCTAACAGAATTACAATGATGCATTTCACAGGTGAGAAAGTGAAGTTAATCTATTACCATTGTTGCAAAGAAAGTGCTACTTGTGAGTAAGGTGAAAGCTAGTGGTGCAAATTGACCATGGTACCAGACCAAAGGCTATTGGACTTGGTTGGAAGTCTCCTTCAAACAATTTCCAAGACCCAAGAAAATCTTGGAGAGATGCTCAAGATACAGAAGCAACAGAATGAGATGAACCACAAGGTCTTGCGGGACTTCGTTTGTCTGCAAAGACAAGAAAAAATAATTCTGGAAACAATCAACTGAGGAAAGGACAATGGATCAATGATGAGGCATTCATCCAATCAGTCCATTAAGAAATGTTCCAGGCATGAAGACTCAAAGGAGATTGAGCAGGTAAATATGAAGCAGCTAGTGAAATGTTGGAAATGTGGAGGACATCATTGCCTCCGCAACTTCCCAACAAGGGAACATCGAGAGGGTAGCAGCCATAAAGCTTTCGGACTTGTGGATGAGTTGGAAGGTCAGAACCAGTAGTAGCAGTTTGTGGAAGCTAGAGGACATGGTCCTGAAAGTTCAAGGTAAATGATAGAATGCAGGGCAGATTTGCAAAATTTTTGAAAATTTTGGACGTGTAAATTGTGTATGTATTCCTAAGTATTGGAACACCAAGGACGGTGTTATTCTAAGGGGGAGGGGATTGTAATACCCCATTTGACCCTTAGGATATATTAGCTTTTAATGTAAATATTGTATACATGTGATGTATGTGTTCCTAGCGTGGAGCTCAAGGCCAAGGCCCCGCTAGTGGATGCTCGAATTTTATTTAAAAAGCAAGTATTTGATATTTTGATACCCATGTGCTATTAAGCCATGGAATATTGTAAATTGATGTAAATGTTAATATTTCAATAAAATACCAAAACTGGCTATGGAAGCAACCAATGAGAAGGGGCCATGTGTATCCACTAGGGAGTGGTGAGGGGGTTGTGGGGATGAACCATATGCTTCCAAATGTCATTGTGAGAACCCATTTGACTTTCCTTGATGACATTTATTTCTGTTGTAAGGAAGTAGTTGAGGATTTCAGTCCATGGATTCAATGGAGCATGGGCAGCCCAAAAATTCGTATGGCAGATTATGAGCTCTGTTTTCTTGTACCACAAGTCATTCTATCTCATGGGGATTGCTTCTTCCTCATTCCCATTCCACGATGGAACAACCAGCATCAGTTTTTCACCCAGGACGAATTACCAGCAGGGAGAAAAAAACCCAGAAATTGCAACTTTGCAAGAACCCACGTTTTGAAGAGCCCTAAACGCCCAGATTTGGTATTTGAAAGTGAAATCCAATGGGGGATCCATAGATAAGAACCTTGGGGCGAAATTGAGAGTATTAGATACCCCGAAATCCATTGGAAAACCCAGTTTTTATAATAAAAAAACCAGTGATGGGATTGAATTATTTTGATGCCAGAATTGTGAGAAATCCAATTGTGAATGACTAAGCAGAGGTTGGGTTTGCTTGATAAACCCAGTGAAGGCTAGAATCTCAAGGAATTAGCAGCTGAACCTTTATATTCCCACCCTGAAGAGCACTGGAGGGAAGGGACGCATGAGGGACTGTGCAGCAGAGAAGGGGACCTTCCTTGTGTTGGGTGTGGTAGGTACCGTGGGTGCCTTGACTGTTTGAATTAACTTGAGATGCCTGTAGCTCTATGGTTGAGCTCACTGGCTTGGAATTTCCCTCCTCTATCTTCTTGTATGCTTGATAAACCAAACTATGTGTTGGCTTAGCATAGCTATTGAGTGAAACCATGGCTGTGAGTGAGCCCAGCTAGTTACCCCTTAGTGGATACACAACCCAGCTCGGGGGTGATTTCTCAGCTGAAAGAATACAGGTTGGACAGAGATCTATGGTTGGGTGGAATGTTGCTCTCATATAGCCAGTTATGGGACAACTTCTTCTTAAAGATAAGTAATCTCCGTGGTTTGAATTATGTTCATTCTGTGCTCTATTCTGAATGTTAATTGTTCATGTTAATAAAATGAAATGATTATCTTAATGAAATTGATATGGAATCTGTGAATGGCATGAGAATGGGATTGGTTCCATGCGTGAATGATTCATCATCTGCCTGGGTTAAATATGTTGATGCATTTCAGTTTGTGTGTGTTAATATGAGTTTTAATTCTGCTGTGTTTATTTGAAGTATGAATCTGCACACAGAAGTTTCAATTTATTATGCATTTCTTAGTAATGTATGGGGTTGAGTTTACCAATTAAGCTTGGTATGTTGGTCATGTTTCCTTCCTTGCACTGGATTGATGGAAGGGGACGTGACAAGAAACTTTTATTTTCTCATAACTTATTATTATTTAATAATAATAATTTATTAAGTTATTGAGAAGCCTCATTATTTTCTCCATTGGAAAAATAGACTTTCCAGAACCATTGGTGAGTTGTGAGGCGATTAACTTCATGTGTTAGATCCTACATGTTATGAGCTAACATTTCTAAGCTCTAGGTGTCCACATTCATCCCCTCTACCTTCACCATCCATCCGTATAGTGAAGGTTGTCCAAGGGAGAAATGAGAGATTTTCAAGAGCATTGTCATGCTGTTGCAATCCACAGTGAGGTCAATAACCATTGTTTGAGAGACCAAGGAAGGATTGGAACAAGGAGCTTGGAGAATATCTATAATAAACTTCAAGGTATAACATTTTATGTAATCTTCTTTATATTCATTTATATATATATATTTCTTTCCCCCATCCATATCATATTGTTAATGGTTGAATCTGTAGCATTTTAGTCTCTCATATGATGTATGTGGTAGATCTGATTTTCCCTTGAATATATTATATTAGATATAGTATAGATATAGGTATATATTCATTGATTTAGCTTAGATCTAATGTTATATACCATTTACATGCAAGTTTTATATATGTTGAAAGGATTTGAGGAAGGTTTGTTGTCTATATGTGTGTAGGATGATATCCAAGTGGATCTGCAACAAAGTCTACGGGACCTACATGTCACGTCCCCACCCATCACACCAGTGCAATGGAGAGGATCGCGTGACTAAAACCGGGCATCTAGCCCCATAAACGTATAACCAAGCACTCACATGATTTAAAAGAGATATAGGATGTATAATTAGGAGAGAAACACAGCAGAAATAAACAATTTCACATCCATTATACATTCAGTATTTTCATGCCATTCATCAATCTAAACAATATCAAATTATCAAGTGAGAATGCTTATCTTAAACCAAGTAATCCCTGAGCAACCAGCTACGCTTCTGCAATGTTCCACCCAACCGTAGGCCAGTGTGCTCCTAGATCTCTTAGCACCACTGCCACCCCCCGAGCTGGGCATGATCTCCACAAGGAAAAAGGGGAAAAAAGGCTCTCACATAGCCAAAGGTATATCAAAATCAGCCAAGCCAATCAGCAATTGGGTTTCTCAGGCTGTTAAGAGATGGGTGCATGCATCATCAAAAACATAAGTGTTGGGCAGGAGAAAAATGCCTATACAGTGAAGTTCCCAACAGTGGGTTTCTACCAATTCCAGAAAAAACGTGGGTAGACTCAAAACGAATTGGTAACTAGGAAAATCGACTAGGAGAGCAACCCATTTCAGAAAAACGCCCCAAGGGCAAAAACGACCTCTCCCTCAGTCCAAAATCGCATCCCTCCTTCCCCAGCTGCTCCAAAATACCAAACGAGTTTCTGGGCATGGAAAAACGCAAGGTTATGGCCAAAAAACGTGAGGATCAACTTCAGGGAGCTCCAACTGCGTGAGAGCAAGAATGGCCATGGGTGAAGAATGGATTTTGGGCCAATTTCATGGGGGTTTTCTTGCCCAACAAGCAAAAACATGATTTTCCAAGTTGATGGCTTGCCCATGCACGAAAATTGACAGCCATACCTCTCCCATCCCAAGGCATTTATTGCCTCAACCAATTCTTGGAAGAATTAAAATGATTGGGTGCATGAGACCAAATGGGTAGTTGAGAGTTCATGGCTTTCTCATTGACACATGGATTAAAACCATTGGCTCAAGGGTTTGGTTATTTTTCCCTCCCTCTTCCTTGTAAAGATCATGCCCCCATCTCTTTTGTTGCATTGCGTAGCTGGTTGTGGGTTTTTCATTAAAATTGCATATTTGCATGATGTCCGATTTTACCTTGTGCACTGCTAGCACAAGAACCATACTGTCATCTATCTCTTTAATTTCCAGTACATAAAATGCTAAATCAGTGGTGGGGCCTTGGCCTTGAGCTCCTCACCATGATTAAGTTACAATATTCACATCATTCACGATTTAATGCAAGGGGGTCAAAATGGGGACGTGACACTACATCAATTTGGAGCTATCAACACCAAGAGACTTCATATATGCCTAGGTATGTTCTTCTTTATTCTATACTCTCCATTTGTTTTATGTGAATTATGTGTGATATCTGGTGGTTGAAAGCATAGTGGTATGCCCCTTTAGTCTAGCTTGGATCAAAGGAAAGAGATCTAAGGGAGTTCTCACCTATCCATAGCAGGGAAATATCCACAATAGAATTGGAAACTTGGATGGGGAAGAATTTGCATTCTTTCCTAGTGTTGATTGTATAAATCCCTGCTTTTTTTTTGTCGCTGATTGATAACTCATTGTTTAGATGAAGTATATAATATAATATACAATTGGAAATATTGGAAAATTAGCTTTCCAGTGATGTTGAACTTTCCTCAATCTGATATCCTAATCAAAAGATATGACGTTCTAAAAATTGCTGCAACCATTACCCGAAATCCTGATAAATACACATATTTGAAATGTCCATATCTCCCTCTTCTGAACTTTGATTGTGACAATTTTTTTTTAAAATTGGGTGTTTTCGAAAGGAGAATCCATATATGAAATTATGTTTAGAAAATTTTGCACACAATCACACTTAATTTGACCTGAATGTCTTTGATGCCTTTTTTCTCTTCTAAAATCTGCAAAAAGAAAAAATATATATACGAAATCTTATTTTTTCTCTTTTTCCATTTGTTTGCATTACCTTAAATCAGTATATAGTGATCTTATTTGAGTGTGATACCTTCTATTGATATTATGATGTTATTGGGACCTTTCATAGTACTTGTATTCAAGTGGTGTCATTGGTTTTGGGTTTGCTTGTTTTCATGCAATATAGTGAAGTGTGTGAATATTGATCACCACTTCTATTTGCATCCCCATTTCTATATTTCCATTTTTGAAAATGTATTTTCTAAATTTATTTCTTTCATATGCATTTATTCATGACATTGTGAAAAGAAAAGAAGAGAAGGAAATCTTTTGCATTTTCATCATCTATAGAGAGTGCATGTTTTGGTTTGATTCAACATGGTGTGAAGATTGCATTTGATGAGATCTACATTTGGGAGTTTTTGATGCCTCATTGGGGATTTTGTGTGCTGCATTTTTCTTATTGAAAAATAAAAAGAGCTCTCTTCCCTCTCATAAATAGGTTTTCATAAAAAATGAAGAGCGCATTTTCATCTTTTGCGTCTTTGTGAAGAGTTAAGAGTCTCACACATCACCAAGTCTCATTCCATTTACTTTTCTTAAGTAATCAATAACCATAAAAGCAAGCGCTTAATTAAAATTAATTAGACATTTTCTTTTGTTTATCAAACCAAAATTAATTTAGAGTGCAGGGCCTTGGATTAGGATTGGAGAGGACACTCTCCAAGGCCACTAAAAACAACTAGAGTCACTAACAAACAAAAATACATTAGTAGAAAAAGGTGCTAAACTCTTTTAACACAAGAGTCAAGCACAAGTTCAAGCTAGGTGCGTTTGGGAGATATCCCCTCTTGGTGTGATTAGTGGTTTCTTGCATGTATTAGGGTTTCTTGCAGTTGGAAAGTCCTCACGGTGACACCTTCTCACAAGATTCGGGTCTGATACTTGTGTCTTACGTTCCCTTCCCACACGTTTGAACTTGACTTATGACTATTATGGTCGGTCGTCGTTTTGTGAAGTGGTGAACTTAGTTGATATTCCTAGATTCCGACACGGGTGACTACAAGTGGAAAGTGCTTGTGGTACCTAAAAAAAAGCATAATAATCTACTTCGTCTACCTTGGGGGGTTCCCTACAAGCACTTGGCCTTGAATTCAAGGGGGTAAGAGGAGTTACTATATATATCTATCACCTCTTCATTGGTGGCTTGAAACCCCACCTTTGAAAGAGTCATTTTATCCAATTGATTTGCTTGTTGATTGCCTAGGTTTTGGCAGGGGGTTTGTTTTTGGTTCTATATAGGATTGATTATTTTTATTTTATAACTTCATCTTTTACCATGGCCAATATACCGATTCTCCAATCTAGATGTATTAGGGGCCTTTCTCCTATCGAGAAGAACCACCACCTATTAGGAGGTGAATCACCTCTCAAGTAGAGGTTATTGAAGACATTATTTTTGAAAGTGATTTGGTACATACCGATCAAGTTGAGGTTGAAGTTGTGGATGAGGGTCTTGTCCCACAATTTAACTCCCCTTTAACTAATATTTTTGATCTCGTACTTGTGCAAGTTAAACCTTTGTCTGGTGATCCCTTTTCACTATTCAGTCACATTATGTCTGGGACTAGTATGTCTTCATCTATGCAGAAACCCACTCCGTCTACCCTTGGTGTCCAATTAGGGACTTTGGTCAACTCTCCCAAACAGTTTACAAGTGGAGCAAGGGCTTCATTTACCTCACCCAGTACATCTAATTTTCCCCTTTGAGGAATTCCATCCATGCCCATGATTCGACCCATAGGTCAATCCAATGTCCCACAAACTAGTGCATGTTTTCAACAACCCACCTCTCCCTTTTGTTTTTGGTGGGGGAACAAATCCGACCGTTAACACTACTGGTAGTTTTCAATCTGTTGTTGGTATTTCTGCTAGTAGCCTGGCTATTCTGAATGTTGGATTTCCTTTTGTGTGGAATACATCTATAGAGGAAATATATAAACCTTATTCATAAGGAATGTCAATCCATTGGAGGGTCCACCATCTCTAGTAGTGTTCCTTTTACTAGAAGTGAACCCATTTCTGGTAGTTTACCTTTCCATAGTGGTGGGAATGTTTCTGGTGGTTTCCCATTCCTTGGGGGTAGTAATGTCCATAGCGTATTTCCCTTCCCTGGGGGCAACACTTTTGTCTGAGGAGTTCCTTATCCTAGTGGTATTCAGAAGCCCTAGGTTAGTTCTATGTGTTAATATTTGAGCAAATATGATGAGATTTGAACTTTAAAACTTTAAGTACGTAAATACTGAATACTTGAATCAATGAACCATTCAATCACATGAAAAATTCAACCACAACAAAATATGTACCTTGGGGAAAATCCTCAAAACAATGAGGATGAAAAACCCTATAAAATATTCAGAGTATAATTGATAGATATCAGAGAATGTATTTTACATCAAGCACCCCTAGTGAATTATAGAGAAAGATAAAGAAGAAGAAGAGAGACTCAGAATAATATCCTGCACAAAGAGAAGCGCCTTTCCTTCAAGGGATATGAGAATTCACTTCACATTGAATTCATCAATCTCGTATAACATATTTATACATTCTTCGCATGCATTGACTTATATTTTTATCTTGTGACTTTATGATGAACTCGCCCTCCATTTGAATGTATCATTCTTGCATGAACAAGAGCGTCCCACTTCTCATGTAGTGCACTAACTCACTGAAATGAGTATTAGGATGAATTCACCCCTTAACTAAAAGCTTTCCCACTTATTTAGGTGGCTAAATTAAGTGTTGTCATGCAACTGTCGCAAGAATTTTCGTATTTTAGTCGCTTAGTTAGGTGGATAACTTAAGTGTTGTCATGCAAGTGTCACAACAAGTGTCATCTTTTAGTTTAACATAAGTGTCGTCTTTTAGTTGAACATAAGTGTCATCATGCAATAACACTTAGTTAACTAGATCTTATTTTTTATCACTTAGTTAACTCTCTTAAACTGATTTTTTCTTGTTAACATCACTATAATGATCAATTTGAGTTCTCGTTTGATTCACTAAAGTTTAATAATTCAAATTATCTCTTAATTAATTCTTTTATGTGCAATTCGAATTCTCTCATATCTTATCACATCCTATATTTATCTCTTATCTTGACTCTTATCTGGATGGTCAATATGTGTTAAATTCATTTATCTATCATATCATATTATACTCATAATTTTTTTCATATGTTGTGATCATATTATATTACTCTTGTACCAACTGATCATATGCTAAAGTAATTCACTCTAGAGGTGGCTAGTCTCTAAAGGAGACTTAATATCAATCGGTGACCATGGTTAGTAATACATTACACAACATTAATGCTTCAACATGAAAAGCATCTACCTCTATAACTGGAGGTCAACCCCATGGGTACCTACTATAACTGGAGGTCCACATGATAATCTGACTTGAAACACAAGTCCCGAGCCTTGTTCAACAAGAATTTACAACATCATCACTTTGATACATCAAAGCATTCACCTCAACACATGATGAATAACCTTTTACAACTAAAGGATTAGTCATTCTTGAGTCCAACTCAAGAATCTAATCCAAGTTCCTGAGTCCAAATCAAGCTCCCTACCTCAACACATGAGGCCCAATCATAGCTACACATTATTGGATTGGAGAATGACTCATGATGATGTACATTTAACACTCCCTCTCAGTGAAGGAGGAATTCTATGCCATACCAGGCTTGTCTTGGAAGTACTTGAACTTCATAACTAACATAATATTTGTTAATACATTTTCAATCTGTACATCAGTAGAAATGTACTGAAGTTTCACTGTACCTTTCTGGACCATGTCTCTGATGAAGTGATACTTCATTTCAATGTGCTTCGACTTATCAAGAAACACATGGTTTTCAGAAATATTTATGCAGCTTTGATGCTCACACCGAATGAATGTTGACTCAAGCTTCTCACCAAACAACCCAACAAGTAGCTTCCTAAGCCACATTGCTTCTTGACTGGTAGTACTAGCAGTAGTATACTGTACTTATGTAGTACTCTGGGTTACAACGCCCTGCTTCCTGCTGGACCAAGATATCATAGCAGAACCGAAGCTAAAACAATATCCAGATGTACTCTTTCAGTCCATAATGCTACCACCCCAATCAGAGTCAGTATAACCAAGTAAAAACACCCCTCCATTGGAGGCATATCTGATTCCATAAGCAATTGTAACTAGAAGGTACCTAAGCACATTCTTAGAAACAACTCAATTTCTGTATCTTGGATCAGACATAAAATGACTCATAATAATCACAGCATAACATATATATGGTCTCAAGTGTATCAAGTACATCAATGAACCAATAAATTGTCTATACAAAGTGGGTTCCACTGGATCTGATCCAAAATCTGACTCGTGTAGTTTCCTCAAATTGGAAGCCATCAGAGTACTCATGAATTTGCAATCCATCATACCAAACCTGTGCAATATATCAATAGTGTACTTCCCTTGAGAAATAAATATGTCATCTTTTATTTTTCAAATCTCAAGGCCAAGAAATTAGTGCATAAGACCTAAGTCTTTCATCTCAAACTCAGAAGTGAGCTCCCTCTTGCACCAAGAAATTAGTTGTTCCTCTCTAGTAAGGAACAAATCATCAACATATAGAACCAATATCAATGGTTGGTTATTCACTACTTTGAAGTGCAAATTTGTATCACCTTCACTCTTAGATAGATGTCAATTCTCAACTACCAAGCTCTAGGAGCTTGCTTAATCCCATGCAAGGATTTATTCAATTTTCACACATGGGACTCCTTCCCATGATCCACAAACCCCTCGGGATGCTGAATATAAACCTATTCCTCAACCTATCCATTGAGGAAGGTCATCTTCACATCCATATAGTGAATCCTCCATTCTAAAACATATGCAAGTAAGATCACAACTCAAATAGTGATGTACCTAGTCACAGGAGGGAATGTCTCCTCATAGTCTATGCCTTATTTCTGAGAGAAACGCCGGGAAACAAATATGTCTTTATAATTTTCAATACTTCCATCAGCGGCATGCTTGATCTTGTAAAGCCATCTAGAAGTAACTATGGACTTCCCTTCAGGTTTAGGAACAACTTCCCAAACATCAATATTCAGAATAGACTTTTATTTCTATACCATTGCATCTTTCCATACTTGCTTCTTTACAACTTCTTCATAGGTGGAAGGATTTGAATCACTGATGTGAATCATATGTGCAACATACCCTGAATATTTGTCAGGTTTATTTCGCTCTCTGGAATATCCTAATGGTGCTCCATTCCTCTCTCTATCTTGTAGTATATCTCGGCACCATGCAGACCTCTTCTTGGAAGGAGGTTCATCAACCAGTTCTACTGGTTCATCATGAGCTAGCAAATTTGAGAACTTTGCGGGATTCTTCCTCTGAATATTTGAATGGGGATAGTCAGTATCTAGGTGCTCCATCATAGAATTCTCATGCTCCTATGTGTCTGTAACATAATGAAGCTCTTTTGATTGCCTTAATGTTTCCTCTTTCACTTGGAACATATATTTTGTAGGATTTGGATGATTCATTATAACCAACAAAGGTTCTGTTCTTTCCTGATGGATCCATCTTTTTCCTCTTTTCTTTCGGCATA
The DNA here is from genome assembly GCA_027924585.1 of Larix kaempferi. NCBI lineage: Eukaryota > Viridiplantae > Streptophyta > Pinopsida > Pinales > Pinaceae > Larix > Larix kaempferi. The sequence continues at coordinate 11,544,275 of BSBM01000361.1, forward strand.
TGGATGTATACAGGATTCCCAAAGATCCTTAGGTGTGAAATATCTGTTTTTTCACCAGTGAACACTTCTTTAGGTGTCTTCTAATCCAGAATGGCATGAGGACGTCTATTCTAGATATATACTGTTGTATTGGTGGCCTCTTCCCATAATGAGGCAGACAGGTCTTGATCATGCATCATGGATTTTGCAACCTCACATATGGTTCTATTGTTCCTTTCGAAAATCCCATTTTGCTGAGGGTTGTAGGGTATAGTTAACTGTCTACAAATTCCTACACCACTACAGAACTCATTAAACACATGTGATTCAAACTCACCTCCATTGTCATATCTCAAAGCATGGATGTGCTTTGTTGTATGATTCTCAAATAGGGATTTGAATTCCTGAAACTTGCTAAAGGTTTCGCTCTTAGCCTTTAGGAAATAAATTAATGACTTTCTAGAGAAGTCATATATAAACAATACATAATATAAATAGCCACTCAAGGAAGGGGATGACATGGGACCACATACATCAGAATGTATTAAATCTAAAATCCATTTAGATCTAGTAGTACTGCTAGATAAAATATTTTTAACGTTATTCCCAAGTGCACAACCCCTACATATGCTATCATGCTCAAAATCAAATATGGGCATACCTTTCACCGTTTGCTATAATCCTGGTAGGGCTTTGTAGTGGAGGTGACCAAGCCTCCTATGCCATACCTCGCATGGACTAATAGTGTTGTGAACAATATCTTGAATGTACTTCCTAGGTAACTTGTAGAGACCTCCTTCTCGAACTCCAATCACTACTACATATTTCAAGTCTTTGTTCTTTAGCCATAATAGTGCTTGGTTATACATGAAGATAACTCGAAATCCCTTATCTTCAAGAACCGAAACTGATAGGAGATTCTTCTTCAATCCTAGAACATAAATAATGTCCTCCACATGTAAAATATCTCCTGGAATCAGTTAGAAGGAGGTGGATCCAACTCCTTAGATTGAATAGGTTGTGTTGTCTCCCAACTCTACCTTGCATGCAAAATTTTTCTCCTTGAGATTGGTGATGGCACTCTTATAACCAATCACAAGTTTGGATGCACCACTATCAACCAACCATGTGTCCTCACTTGTGATGACGGATCCAAAAAGTGATAAGACTAGGTAATACTCCCTACTTGTCTCCTTTTCTTCGGGTGCATTCTTCTGAGTAGTTTCATCTTCTATAGTGGTAGAAGCATGAAACCTTCCTTTTCCCTTTTTATTTGTGCTGCAATCCCTTGAATGTCATACCCCATTTTTCCCTTGATGTTTATTGGATTCAATGTAAATACTGTGTATATGCAGTATGTGTATTTTCCCTAGTGTGGAGCTCTCAAGGCCAAGGCCGCACTAGTGGATGTTTAAGGATTAACGCTTAGGAAAGTATTTGGACAATTTGATTATTCATGGGTTGTTAAGACACGAAGAAATGTAAATGATGTAATTATTATTAATGAATAAATTAACCAAGAAGCTGGATAAGGAGGCAACTAATGAGAAGGGGCCACGTGTATCTACTAGGGAGAGGTGAGGGGGTTATGGGATTGGTTTCCCATGTTGCCACATGTCTAACTCTGAACCTCTTTGAACTCCCTGATGACATTAATGCGGTTGAAGAGGGTGGCTGAGAAAGCTATTGCTGAAGTTGATGGAGTATGGAGCATGCCTGTGATTTCATATGGCAGGGCATGGATCTGATTACTTACCCTGAAAGACACTCAACGTCTAGAGCTCGCTGAACTGTTTTGGACTACCCGTTCTAGTGAAAGACATTCACGCATTCATTAGTTCAAACCATCATTCATTCACACACTTGCCCTCCACGATCCATCGCCCACAGAGAGAGAGCTTTCTCATATGTTCCTGCATACGCAGAGCCATTAGAGTAGTATAACCTGAAGATAATCGTGTTTCCCTGGGTAATATAAATACCAGAGAGTTGATAGCCATGGAAACCATGGGTATGAACCCAGTATTCCTATGATAGAGTGTCCATGATAGAGTGATAGAACCTGTGAGGAAACTGCAAGCTTAGATAGTGCAGAGGAAACCGCGAGAGAGACGGAGCTTGGATCACATAGGATAGATTGTGGAACAAAACCTTGTCTTTAAGCCTGGAACGAGTTAGCTTGTTGCACTATGGAAGAAGGTTGGGTTTCTTGATAAACCCAGTGAAGGCTGAAGTCTCATATAACTAGCGACTGGACCTTTCTATGCCCATCCTGGAATAGCACTGGAAGGGAAGAGGCCTTGAGGTACTGTGCAACAGAGAAGAGGGTCTTCCTTGTGTTGGATGTGGTAGGTAATGTGGGTGCCAGGTCGGCTGAGTGTTGACATGTCTGCAGCTTTGTGGTTGAGCTCATTGGCTTAGCAATGCCTCCCTTGCTATCCTTGTTCGCCTGATAAACCCACTGCCGGTTGGATTAACATGATCAACTTGTCTGATATGTTTGATAAACCCAACGATATGCTAGCTTGGCATGATTGTGTTGCTTGGTATGCCTGATAAACCCACTTCAGGTTGGATTAACATGACCAGCTAGCCTGGTATGTTTGATAAACCCAACTGTATGCTAGATTGGCATGATCCTACTATTGGTATGTTTGATAATCCCAACTAGAAGTTCGATTAGCATGACCAGTGTGTCCCTGAATGCTTGATAAACCCACTATAGGTTGGCTTAGCATGGGTAGGTGCCCTGGAATGCTTGATAAACCCAACTACAGATTGGCTTAGCATTGGGATGGAACCTTGACTGTGAGAGAACCTGATATCCCTCCTTAGTGGATACATATCCCAGCTCGAGGGTGATCTCTCAGCTGAAGGAGTACAGGTTGGACAAAGATCTAAGGTTGGGTGGAACGTTGCTCTCACTTAGCCAGTTGCTTAAGAATTAAAAGATAAGTACTCTTGTTATGTTAAATGATGATGTTTCAATTGTTATGAGATGGTTGCTTATGTTCAATTGTGAAATTGTAGAATTCATGTTCATATGAATTTGATTGACATAGAGTCATATGCAAACTTGAGTAAAGTGTTGAGTTCATTACTGCATGAATATCCTTGTATTGCATGATTTTAATGCATTATAAGTCTTTCATGTGATAGATGTATTTGTTAGATATGATTTAATGCATTTTACATGTTATGATGTGTATGATTAACTTGCAAATGAGTTGTATGCTTACATATGATCCTTGCGAAGGAGGGGAATACCCTAGAAGTGTTTCAGAACCCTATGTGGGTTAGGTGGAAGGAAAGTCATGATAGGAAGAAGCCTTAAGTCTCTTTTTGGCAGAGTTATGGACATAAATTAAGCAGGAAATTTGATAAAGAAGGAGTACATAGATGGGGCAGGGATTTCACCATTGGATAGAGCTCTCCAATAGCTTTCCAATGGCACCAACCTTGTCTCATTTGGACCAAGGATGGAGAAGTTATGCATCTATGAGGTTTGTGTGTAAAGTTTCCATTACAGGGGTATGGTTCTGCATGCCCACATCCGCAATTGTAGATTGCGGATTGCGGAAGTGACCGTTGATGGAATATGAGATTGGGTGCTTCCGCATCCACAATTGCGGATTGTGGATTGCGGGTCCGCGATTGTGGATTCCAGGTTCGCCGTTGTGGATTGCAGATTGTGGGTCCACCATTGCGGATTGCAGATTGCGGAAAGGTAAGATTTTTGGGTATGAGGTTTGGCACTTCCGCATCCATAATTGTGGATTGTGGGTTCGCAATTGCAGATTGTGGATTGCGGATTTGCTGTTGTGGGTTGCGGATTGCGGATCCAAGTCATTCCGACTGTGTGTGGGTATTCAGTCGATTTTGAAAAAAAAAAAAATGTATCAGGGTCTTTTGTGGCCATGGAGGTCAGTGGGGACGTGATAGAGTGGTATCAGAGCTTCAGTTGTGACACTAGGAGCTATTTGGGCCGGACCATGCACGATTTGTCATGGTTTTGATGAACTTATTTGATTAATTGATTGTTCAAATGAATAATTCTAGGTTTGAATAGGTATGATAGAGTTTATTTGCATGCTTGTGATATCTAACAGAATGTCTATGATATGCACAGAGATATAAGCAGTTGTAAGACGAATTGTATCACAGCGCAGCACACCGAAGCTATAAGAATGGTCACTTTAAATGATGTGCAGGACCCGTTTGGGCCAGAAGATGATGTGTTGGGTGAGAATGTGCAAGAAGCACATACAGAGGATGAGTCTGATGGAAGAAGGGAGAAAGTAATGCCCCAAAACTTGGCTGAGACTATGGTAAGCTTTAACGAGCAGATGATGAAAGCGCAATAAGAGCAACATCAAATCAATGCAGCCATTTTGCAAAGTCTTATAGACTTACAACAAAGGATTAACGGTGGTTCTAACCCGATACATGAAGGCCGAGAGGAAAGGAATGCATAAAGTTAGTCTAGGGGTCGTTCTATGAGAAGAACTCCCAGCCCTAGAAGGGGTTCTATGAGCAGAAGACACAAGATACCCTCTCCTAAGTTTTCTTCTAGTAGGTCAGATGATTCTGAGGGATCTCAAGGGAGCCCAAGACGCATTGCCAGCAAGAGTAAGGGCAGAAAGAGGCACCGAGGTATTCCATAGGGTGAATTTATGAAGACAAGACCTCCCACTTTTGATGGTGAAAACAAAGAAGGTCAAGAAGCGGAGGCATGGCTTCTTGGAATGAAGAAGTACTTCAAAATGCATGAGTATTCAAAGAATGAAAAGGCTAAGGTTGCTATTTATAACCTTAGTGGAAGATATTCTATTTGGTGGGATCACCTCATGCAAGTGAAAGGAATCAGTGAAAGAAGAGTAAGTTAAGAAAGGCTTCAAAGATATTTCCAGGAGAAGTACCTATCAGCTAGGTATTACGATAGCAAAAGAAAAGAGTTCAATGAACTAAGACTAGGACAAAACACCATGGATGAGCATGTCCACAAGTTTCTGTAGCTATTGAGGCATGTGGACTACATTAAGGATGAAAGAGTGAAGATCCAATGCTTCCTTGGTAGTCTACCCTAGAGCTACAGAGATAGAATAGAGTTTGTAAATCCACCAAGATTGAACGAAGCCATTAGAATGGCAGAGCATTTCTATGAGAAGGGTAAAGGTAAAGTAGAGGTGCAACTAGCGTGGAAAGGCAAACCCAAGGGAAGGCTTGATCAGAAGAAAGGTGAATTCAAACAACCATTCAGAAATATGCCTAGGAGATTTCCATAAGTCCAGCAAGCAAGAAGAGAATTCAAGCCAGCTGTAGCAGCATATAGAACAACAATGGGGCCACTTCAGTGTTGGGGTTGTCGGGAGAACCACATGCTCAGAGATTTCCCAACTGCAAGGAAGAACCCCAGGAGCTTGCACAATGTTAGAGGATCAGCTACAGTAGGGGACATGGCAAGAGAAATGCCTAGGATTTATGCAGCACTGGATGATCATCAATCAACAGTGGTGGAGGTTGCAGGTAAGATTTCTGAGCATCCTATTTTTGTTTTTGATTGATCTGGGGTCTACTCATAGTTATGTATCTCCTAAGGTATTTGAAAGTTGTTCTCTTGGTAAAGTGAAGCATATCAAGAATTGGCTAGTTCAATTAGCCACTGGAACCAAGAGAAAGGTGAGTGATGTAGTGAAGAAGTGCCCTATAGAATTGAATGGACTCCTCACACATGCAAAGTTAAATGTATTACAATTGGGATCATATGATGCATTAATTGGCATGGATTGGTTGGAGAGGCATAGAGACAAGGTGGAATGTTATGATAAAGCATTGGAATATCTTGATGATGAAGGACAACAAGGGTTGGTTAAAGGATTTCCAAAGCATGTTTCAATAAGGCAAATTTTAGCTCTGCAGTTGAGGAAATTTTATAAAAAGGGTTGTCAGTTATATGTTGTGCATATATCAGATTCAGTAGAATATAAGGGACCTAGGATAGAAGGCTTCTAGATATTGCAAGAGTTTCAGGAGGTGTTTCCAGATGAAGTTCCAGGATTTCCACCCAAGAGAGATATTGACTTTTCCATTAATCTTGTTCCTGGAGAAACACCCATATCCAAAGCTCCTTATAGAATGAGCACGCCAGACATGGTAGAATTAAAGATGCAGCTGCATGAATTAATGGACAAGGAATATATCAGGATGAGTGTATCCCCATGTGGTGCACCAGTGTTGTTTGTCAAGAAGAAGGATGGAACATTGAGGCTGTGTATTGATTACATACAGCTCAATAAAGTGACAATTAAGAACAAGTATCCCTTTCCAAGTATTGATGGCTTGTTTGCTCAAATGAAGGAAGCTAGAATGTTTTCAAAGATTGACTTGAGGTTTGGGTACCATCAAATGAGGATAAAGAAAGAAGACATTCATAAGACAACCTTCGGGACTAGGTATGTTCATTATGAATTTACAGTAGTGCCTTTTGGTCTTACCAATGCGTCTGCTACGTTCATGTGTCTTGTGAACAATGTCTTCAATAAGTACTTGGATAAGTTTGTGATTGTGTTCTTGGATGATATCCTTGTGTATTCAAAGAAGAAAGAAGAACAAGATGAGCATTTGAGAATGGTATTGCAAGTCCTTAGGGAGCACTAGTTGTATGCTAAGTTGAGTAAGTGTAACTTCTATCAAGAGAAGGTGCATTATTTGGGTCATATTATATCAGCAGAGGGCATTGTAGTTGATCCAGAAAAGATTGAGGCCATCATGGATTGGTATACTCTAAGGAATGCAGTAGATTTTAGATATTTTATGGGACTTGCTGGTTACTACAGAAGGTTCATTGAACGATTATCTAAGATAGCCCATCCAATTACTTCATTACAAAGGAAGAACATCAAATTCACATGGTCTGAAAAATGTGAAAGAAGTTTCCAACAGTGAAACAAGTTGCTTACTAGTGCACCTGTTTTGAAGATTGTAGATCCAAGTAAGGATTTTGTGGTATGCACTGATGCTTGCATTGAAGGACTCAGTGGAGTGCTAATGCAAGAAGGTTCTGAAATTTGTTATGAGTCAAGGAAGCTGAAGGAACATGAAAGGAACTATGCCACCCATGACTTAGAGCTAGTAGCTATAGTTCATGCTCTCAACAGATGGAGGCATTATCTCTTGGGAAGAAGATTTGAGCTCAAAACTGATCATATGAGTTTGAAATACTTGATTTACCAGCCAAATCTGAATGCAAGAAAAACTATATGGATGGAATTTCTTTGTGAGTTTGATTTGGAAATTAACCATGTCAAGGGTAAGGAGAATAAGGTTGTTGATGCACTCAGCAAGAGATTCCATATTGCAGAAATAAGTAGGTGTGAATCAGATTTGAAGGCAAGAATTTTAGAGGCTCAAAATAGTGATGAAGTCTATCTTCAGATCAAAGAGAAATTGTAGCAGAATGTTATAGAGGAGAAGTATGCAAGATATCAGCTAGGTGAGTATAATGTTCTCATTTATCAGAACACCAGACTATACATTCCAAACAATGCAGATTTAAAGAAGTTGGTGATGGATGAGATACATCGAAGACCATACTCAGGGCGTCCAGGATATCAAAAGACTATAATAGCAGCGAGGAAGCAGTACTTTTGGCCTGGTATGAAGAAGGACATAGCTGAGTACATCGCTATATGTCAGAAGTGCCAACAGGTCAAGGAAGAGCACCAACATCCAACAGGATCGTTGCAACCATTGCCCATCCCAAAATGGAAGTGGGAAGTGATCTCTATGGATTTCACAATAGGGTTGCCAATGATGGTGAGGAAGCATGATTCAATCATGGTGGTGGTGGAAAAGCTATCAAAGGTAGATGACATTGCATATATCTTCATGAGAGAGATATTCAGATTGCATGGATTGCCCAAGGCAATAGTTTCCGATCGTGACACAAAGTTCACATCCAATTTTTTGAAAGGATTATTCCAAGAGTTGGGAAATCAATTTAAATTTAGCACAACCTATCATCCTCAGATAGATGGTCAGACTGAGAGAGTAAATCAGATCCTTGAAGATATGTTAAGGATGTATGTGATGGAGAATCCATCCACGTGGGAAGACTACTTACACTTAGTGGAATTTTCTTACAACATTGGATACCAAGCATCATTGAAGATGAGTCCTTTTCAAGTGTTGTATGGAAAATGATGCAGAACTCCAGTAAGATGGGACAACCCAGTAAACAGAGTAGTGCTTGGACCAGAAATGATTGAGGAGATGGACTGGGAGATTATGAAGATCAGGAAGAATTTGAAGGCAGCACAGGACAGGCAGAAGAGTTATGTAGATCTGAAAATACTACATAAGGAATTTTAGATTGGGGATCATGTCTACTTCATAGTGAAACCAAGGAAGAGTTCCATGAAGTTGGGAAGTTGTGCCAAGTTGGAACCCAGATATTGTGGGACGTTTGAAGTCCTTGATAGGATAGGGCCTGTGGCATATAGGATTGCATTTCCTGCTAACATGAAAGCTCATAATGTTTTCCATGTATCTTTGTTTAAGAAATAAGTATATGATCCTAATCATATCATTGATTGGCATGTGATATAGGTCGAACCAGAGGGAGAGTTCCAAGTGGAGCCTACATGCATCCTCGACATGAAGGTTACCTTGATCCAGAACTGGGCCATAGGGCAGTTAAAGGTGAAATGGAGGCACCTTAGCCCAGAGGAGGCCACATGGGAGCTGGAGGATGCCATGAAAGAGGCATTCCCATTTTTTCTCAGTTTTGAGAACACCGAGGACGGTGTTATTCTAAGCGAGAGGGAGTTGTAATACTCCATTTTTCCCTTGATTTTTATTGGCTTCAATGTAAATAATGTGTGTATGTAGTATGTGTATTTTCCCTAGTGTGGAGCTCAAGGACAAGGCCCCACTAGTGGATGTTTAAGGATTTTGCTTAGGCAAGTATTTGGACAGTTTGATTATTCATGGGCTATTAAGCCATGAAGAAATGTAAATGATGTAATTATTATTAATGAATAAAATAACCAAGAAGCTGGCTAAGGAGGAAACTAATGAGAAGGGGCCATGTGTATCCACTAGGGAGAAGTGAGGGGGTTACAGGATTGGTTTCCCATGTTGCCACATGTCTGAATGTGAACCCGTTTGAACTCCCTAATGATAGTAATGTGGTTGCAAAGGGTGGTTGAGAACCCTGTTGTTGAAGCTGATGGAGTATGGAGCATGCATGCGATTTCTTATGGCAGGGCATGGCTCTGATTGCTTACCCTGAAAGACACTCAATGTCTGGAGCTCGCTGAACCATTTTGGACTACCCGTTCTAGTGAAGGACATTCATGCATTCATTTGTTCAAACCATCATTCTTTCACGCACTTGCCCTCCACGATCCATCATCCACAGAGAGAGAGATTTCTCATACGTTCCTGCATATGCAGAGCCATTAGAGTAGTATAACCTGAAGATAACCATGTTTCCCTGGGTAATAGAAATACCAGAGATTTGATAGCCATGGAAACCGTGGGTGTGAAACCAGTCTTCCGATGACAGAGTGATAGAACCTGTGAGGAAACTACAAGCTTAGATAGTGCAGAGGAAACCATGAAAGAGTCAGAGCTTGGATCACAGAGGATAGATTGCGAAACAGAGCCTTGTCTATAAGCCTGGAATGAGTTAGCTTGTTGCACTGTGGAAGAAGGTTGGGTTGCTTGATAAACCCAGTGAAGGCTGAAATCTCATAGAATTAGCGATTGGACCTTTCTATGCCCATATTGGAATAGCACTGGAAGGGAAGAGGCCTTGAGGGACTGTACAATAGAGAAGAGGGTCTTCCTTGTGTTGGATGTGGTAGGTAATGTGGGTTCCAAGTTGGCTGAGTGTTGATATGCCTGCAACTCTGTGGTTGAGCTCACTAGATTGGCAACACCTTCCTTGTTGTCCATGTTCGCTTGATAAACCCACTGTCAGTTGGCTTAACATGATCAGCTTGTGTGATATGTTTGATAAACTGTTAACACCCAAAAAGTGCTCACTACCTCATCTACCCCATTACATGACTCATTTGTCCATATTTCCTACCATATTTACCTTCAGAACCCTAAAATCCCATTAAAAAGCCTCCAAAATGCCACAAAACCATCAAAAAAGCCTCCAAAAGGCTAAAAAACCCCTTTTTCCCCCAAAAATTATCCAAAATTCCTGCAAAATAGCAAAAACCCTCTAAAAATGGAATAAAAATATAAAAAAAGGAGGAAAAAGAGGAAAAAGGAGGAAAAAACCCTATACAGTTGACCTAAACCATATGGTTCCCAAAACCATGGGCCAACACTCCACCACTAAAAACCTATAAATAGGTGATGGAGACCCCCCATTTCACATCCACAGTCAAATACACCCTTACTTTGCCAAAATCACTCTTGAAACCCTAGCTCACCCTTGAGCTATTTTCACCATTGAGTGCCCCTTTGGCCCATTTCCACCCTTTGGAGAAAGAGAAGGAGCAAAGTTGGAGTTTGGAGCAACCCTCTTGGACAATTGCAAGAACTTCACCAACCTTCACATTGGAGGTAAAATTTTAATACAAAAGAAAACCCATTTATATTCCATGTTTTGTTATGTTTCTTAATGCTCATGCTAGTTTAGAATTCATATTGTTTTAGCATTTTAATTTACTGTTTATTGAACTGCTACTAAGGAGACCATTCTCCTTAGTAGGTGCTCATTTGCACAAACTAGGGTGAAAACCCTAGCTACAGTTTTGGCGACTCCACTTGGTTTGAATTTCTGGTTATAGTTTTTAAATATTTTCCTGTCCTTTCCTTTCGGCTGCCGTAAACTACGTTTTTTACCCCCGCAGTTGCGTTCCGACCGCGTCTTTAAGGCATTTACCTCTGACCCGACCGCGGCTCTCAGACTGTTTCCGGTGACCTACGGACGGATTCAAGTCTGTTACCTGCGATCCGACCGCGGCTATTAGCTTGTTCGGGGCGATCCGACTGTAGCTGTTCCCCCTTTTCACGCGTCCCGACTGCGGCTTTTAGCCATTTTCTTGCAACCCGCCTGCACCTCTCGGCCTTTTTCCCGCGTCCCGCCTGCGGCTTTCAGCCATTTTCCTGCAACCCGCCTGTGGCTTTCGACCTTTTTCCTGCGGTCCTACTGCATCTTTCTGCCAAAATCCTGTGACCTGTCCGTGACTGCTGAGCTGTTTCCTGCGGTCCGACCGCCCAGAATCGCCACAGACCCGCGGTCTGTTTCCTGCACCTTTTTCACTGTTTTTGAACCTAGTACTTTGCTGCACTAGCACAGCCATCTGTCCTACGTGCAGCCACACTTCCTTACAGCCTTTTTCTGCGGTTTTATTTTTGTTACATTTACAGAATCGTTTTTTAAAATTTCAGCATTTTACTTGAAAAAGAGAAAATTTTGCATTTCAAAGTTTACATTTTGTCTTGTTATTTTTAGTTAGAAAGTTGCCCCCCTTGTGGCACTTTTACTTGGGTTCATCATCTCACATGCACACACTCTGTCACCTAATTCAAGTGAACCTTAAAAAACTACTTACCACAACCAACATTCTAACTCCACTTGGGGAACACATAAGAATTTTTGTAGTTAGGTAGGATCGGGGGGATAGGCATCCAAATAACACCCCTCGGTTGCTTACACTTGAGACATAGTTGTTGTCCATTAGGGAACCAAAATCCCCTAGTATTTTTTGACACGGTCACAACCAGTTTATCAAAGGGCCTCTACCCTAGGAGGGTTGAAGTTTCCAGACTGGTTCTGGAGGCCTGAGTGGAATACCGCAATCCATTCAGTAACCGAAGGCTACCTTTCGCAGTTCTCAGGGTATCCCTGTAGGGGGATACTGTGGTAAAAGAACCAAACGACAGATTCACCTTTTCTGGATGTGTCATGAATGGGGTATCTTAGTTTCCTTTCTTCTAGGATTGACTACCCGGTGTCCCTCTTAGTAGGGGAATATCTTTAGCCACTTGGCTCTCCTATCCATATTGTCTAACTTGGATTTCATCACCTTGTAGAGGATATTTCTAGTTGAGTCAGAATACTATTTAGTTAGGTGTTTGCATGCTCCCTTACCTCCTTTTGGTCTAGTGAGTCCACTATTTTTCATTTTTAGGAAACCTGCTGCTTGTTGGTATTCTGACCATTTATGTTCATACTCCACTTATTGTAGCACAGCTGTTACAGTAGGTGTTTTGAGTTGGTTGTTGGCCTGAGTGCCATATTTTTTGAGCTCTCATTTTGCACACTCGGTTGCATTAGGTTTTTTGAGCTATTTTTTCACTCAACAAAACCCCCAGACATTTGACACCATCTGTCACCATTGAGTCCCCGAGACATTCTCGGCGCCTTCGGGGGGATCCCCCAAAGCACGGTTCACTTGACACCACCTGTCATAGACATAGATATTCATCACTTGATACCACTCATCATAGATCTCGAGCTTTGTCACTTGACTCCACTCGTCAATGGCATAGAACTCCATCACCCGATCTAGACGCCCCCTATTTTACCTCTGATTCTGAGACAGAGTCCGAGAACCCCATTTACACTGCACCAACCAGCCCCATGGCTGGCGTGACTTCCACCCCTTTCTTTGTAGGGGCCATTGGTGGAGCATCCACCACCACACCAGCTACCACACCTACTTTGGGTATGCCCTCGATGGGGCCCACATCTATCGCTCCGATCACTGTACCCATTCCAGTAGCCGGAATGCGTATTCCCACTCCATCAGTGACTCACACTACTCTTGGCGGTGCAGGACTGTCCCATACCACGTTCGTCCCTACACTTGGGGGAAACCTCCCAAACCCTGCCCCTACACTTGGGGGCATTGGCCCCAACCCACTAGTATGTCACATCCTTCTACTAGTTTGCCATTCATGGATAGCCTCAACCTTCCTGACCTAGCTAGACTGACTAAAGATCCTATCAGACACGACCCTGCGTGGCCCCACATGCCCACTAAGCTTCCCTCTGACATCCCTAAGTTTGAGGGCAAGGCAAGTGAGGACCCCCAGAACCATATTATGTCCTTCCATCTATGGTGTTCCTCCAACTCCATAGTGGACGACTCTGCCTGCCTCCGTTTGTTACAGCGCACCTTCACTGGCTCTGCAGCTAAGTGGTACATCGATCAGCCCCATGGGACCCATGCCACCTTTACTTCCCTTGCCTCAACTTTCCTGCAGTTCTTTCAGTTACCTGTCCGCTATGACGCAGGAGTTGAGATCCTACTGTCTTGCAGACAGAACACGGCTACCCACATCACTGACCACATTCATGAGTAGCGTCGACGCTGCAGCCTCTGCAAAATCAGGTTAGATGACCGTATCTTCTTAGATTGGTTTCTAAAATCCCTCCTTCCTGTCATTGCCAAGGATGTGGCATCCGAATGACCCCATTCTGAAGAAGAGGCCATCCTCAAAGCCTAGCAATTTGACCTCATTTACGCCCAGTCGGGTTATCTATATACCATCATACCTGACGCCCCTCATGGTGATTCCTCCCAACACGATGCGCTGGGGGAATCCCATGCCGTAGATGGCATCATTGGCTGTGTTTCCTCGCATCCCCAACCCTTTTCCATAGCGCGCCCTAGCCATGGCCCCGACCTTTCGCGAGCTACATCATAGTCCGGTGAAACCAATTCGTATGCTCCCATGACACACCACCACCATTCTCACGGACCCTCATGTCCACCTCAGTGCTTTGGACATGCGTCCCCTTCTTATGCTCTCTCGGTCGCACCTCAGCCGTATTACCATCCACAGGATGCCCCAGCTCCTATGTCCTCTCAAGCCCAACCTGATTTTTACCCACCATAGGAAGCCCCTGCGGCAAACCCACATCCTGCTTCGCAGACATATTAGAAAACCCCATGAAGTTCAGCACCTCCGCAGCCTCCACCTACTTATTATCCACCGCAGCCTGCTCCCGCACCTGCACAACCCATAAACCCCCTGCTGCCCAAGGGCAAGGTTACGCCCAAAAAAATCCACAGCAGAACCAAAAAAACCAGTGCCAACAGGGCCAACAAAACCGTGGAAAATTCCATAACCATGGGAACAACCCCCCTCCCGACCAAGGTGGTCAACCTCCTAATCCCCTAGACAACAATAACGCGAAACCTGCCAACCAAAACCCTGATCGACCACCCAAGCAGGCCAAAAATCTTAATTTGCGAACAAACCATCCTTGTTCTATTTGCAGGGTATATGGCCACTACACACATGCTTTCCCACATTTGGAGTGATCTCGACAACTCTGGGTTGATGATTCCCATCGCCAAGGGCATGCGGCTCCTCAAGCACCACCCAATCCCCCACCCCGTCAGCAGCAACCTTTGGTGCTGCAAAACCCCTTACCAACCCAAGGCGTAGTTAACACTTAGCCGTTGGCTCCCCCTCAAGGAAACGCACCACCACAACAACATATCACTTATGCCACTCCTGATCCACTGTAATGTCCCTTATTAGGAATTTTATTAAAATTGCAATTTTCCACTTTTTTTTCCTAGTTCGACCTTTGACTAGTTTTGATCTCCAGGTCCCAAATTTGCCCCAAATGATCCCAAATATTCTAAGAAGGTATATGAATAATATTAGAACATAAATATGTGTTTCAGGGATGTCTTTGGACCTTTAAAATACTTTTGCAAATCCTCTTTCAATTCTGATCAATGTAGGTAACTTTACTAGTGATTTTCCTTTGACTAGTATTGGTCTCTAGGTCTCAAATTGACTCCAAATGACTTCAAATCTTCAAGGAAGGTGTATGAATGATATTATAACATGAATATGATGTTTATGGATGACATATGTCCACCAAAATACCTCTTCAAACTCTCTTAAGATTCTGGACCAATTATGTAATTTTACTAGTAATTTGGGGTTCAAATCCCCCTGGGGTAAGTACTGAAAATGGCTTCCCAAATGCCTCCAAACCCACTCAAATTTATGAAAAGAGGTATGTAATGTGCAAAGTATTTTATTAAAGTCTCATATGCACCATTAATGGATTATTACAACTGTTCTCACCCTCTCCCATTCAACTGCAAAAATCCCCAATTCGACCCTTGGGGGAATGGCAATATTTCACCTCCCAATACAACTAAATTGAGTAAAAATGCTTCAAATGCTCAAGTACAGTACATGAAACTTTTATAATATATCCATGGAAGTATATTGATCACAAATATATCATAGAATCATCCATTCATTCGAAATCATCATCAATACATTGGCTCACAACAAGGTAGTGGGGAAATGACATTGTTCTTCCATTAAAAATGAGATTTATACATTTCTACTTGGAATTTCGACCTAAAACTTTTTGGAGATGAATAAAAGAGTATTTAATTCATATTAAAAAAGAAATGGGGCATTAAAAGCTTCCCCAAAAAGTACAATAGCTCACCAAAAACGCCCTCCCTCAAGGATCAAGAATATGCCATCAAAACTGGAAATGGTTGAAGGAGTGAGATGCAATAGAAGAAACCATGAGCTGAAATCTAGATTACACCTGAAAATAAAGACTCCATTAAAGCTCCAAATGAAAGGTCTGAATGGCCTTTCCAATTACCAACTTGGATGGGAATCTTTCACCCTCGAAATTGGCTAAGGCAAGAAACTAGTCATCCACTAGCTCTCCCTCTACACAAATGCAATTGCAAATTCTACAAATGATCAAAAGATTCTTTCATTCTTTGTTCTTGACATTTATAAAGTTCTAATTTCCTCCATGGGTCGAATTCCTTCCAAGAGACTCATGCCAACTCAAGTTGGGAAGAGATTCCAAAGAACGCCACTTGTACAACAATTCCTAGTCTCCCACTTCCACCAAATCACATGTGGAAGCATCTTAGCTGCCCTAACACCCTTGAGTGCCCTCTTGGAGTCTATTTTTATCCCTTACATGTCATATATGTCATATGTCAGCCTTCAGGTCTGATTTGTGTCATAGGTGTCATAGCATCTTCATCATTGTTGTCATAGAGCTAGGGAATCTAGCCCAAGTGTCTCATTAGCTCCAAATTGCCTCTTCCTCTTCCATGGGAGTTACTATTACTCTATATTTCGACCTTGGATGATTCATGCCATTAATAATACCTTTTGGACTCCCTGAAGTATGTTACCATTCACCTTGAATTCGAATTGGTGACAGAATGATGCCAAGTATAGTGGGGAAATCTAGCCATATGTGGGTCCCACTTCCTCCATGTGTCTTCATGATCAAATGCCACTTTGATTTTCACTTGTATATATTTATTTGTATCCTTTATTAAATATTTATTCCACTCTAATGTTCAAACATCATTTATTATCCCCATTATTCCAAATCCCAAAGCTTCCACCCCAAACCTAGGAAACTAGTAATTTTCCTCCTTGGCAATTATTTGACCTTTAACATCAATTTTACAAACTATAATGAATATGGCCAATGTGATTAGGCCATTGTGACCCAATTCCAAATTTGGGACATGACAAATTCTCCCTTCCCAATATTTCTTGTCCTCAAGCAATTTCAAACATGGGTGTTGAAGAACCTGCTTTCTGTATAATTCTTTGAAGTTGCCATTGAATTGCCCAAACTTGAGTCTTTTAGTTTCTATGAAGATTTTAGAGAGGAACCACCATGCTTGCTGCTGCACTACTCTGATAAAAATCACTTTATTAAGTGGGAAATCCATCTCCCATACTACTTGTTTCCCCACAAAATTTGAAACCAATGATATAAAAATTATTCCAAGGTCCCATTGCTTGTATTGCACCCCAGCAATTAAAAGTGCTCTCCAACCCATACCATCAGATAAGAGGATTCCTGGATCCCATTTTCTTGTATGCATTCTTCCAAACATCATGAGTACAAAATATATATCATCAAAGTACATAACAACATAATGAAAATGTACATCAAGAAGATGCTTCATCAAAGAATCATGAAAGTGTTTATACCTCCAAGTAAGTAGACCACCATTTGCTAGGTGCATACAATCTTCAAGTGACCAATCAAATCTTCTCCAATGACATAGGTGAGGATCCCATGTCCAATAGTGCTGCTCCAAAAGAACGTGATATGCATCAAAATATTCAGCCATGCATTCTTTCATCCAATAAGTGAATGAAGAATCTCCACTAAAATCTGAACCAAATAATGAGCAGGAAACACAAGGAGACTTCAAAGGACTCAAAGAAGTCTCATCCATACATCCATGAGGATATGTATCATCATAAGGTAAAGCAATATGCTGCTGCAATTCTAAATAATGAGGTGCTCTATTCATGTCATCATCAAAATGAGAGGTAGGAGTTTCATACCCCTCATGTGGCACCACTAGAAAAAAACCTTTCACCCAATTTTCATCCCAAAGTGATGTGGTTGGAAAAGAAGTGTGGGGTGAGGAATTATGAACCAACTTTAATTCTTTACAACTCTTACCCATTGAAATATTTAATTCATCTTCTCCATAATTGGTTGGTCCAACTATTGTGAGATCGTGTACCTCTTCCAAGGCTTTGCAACTCTCTCCATGAGGCAACTCATAATCCCTTTGAACAAGGACAAGTGCTTGTCCTTCTTCTTGTTTTAGTGTAGCATCTTCAAGAACCTGCATATCAACATGTACCTCATGTTCCACAATTACATTAGGTTCCTCTTTTGTGGCATAAATTGTTTCATCCTTTTCCTTGAAAAGAGAACCATTGCTCATTATTTTTCCCGAGTTGATTCCAAGTTCACTAAGCAACAATTTGAACTCTTGAAAGTATTTCCTCCACTTTTCTTCAAAGGAAGGCTCCAATAATTTTCTAAACTCCTCATTCTCCTTTGAGGTTCCTTTCTCATCCTTACTCATGGTGACCAATGAATGCACTTCTTCTCCTATTTATTCCCTTTCCCCAAAGTACATCCAGTTTTAGTTTCTAAGGTTGCTGGCTTATTTCTTTGACTCATGGTCTTCATTAATGTTCTACCACATTAGGTGCCAAGACCATGCTCTGATACCACTGTAATGTCCCTTATTAGGAATTTTATTAAAATTGCAATTTTCCACTTTTTTTTCCTAGTTCGACCTTTGACTAGTTTTGATCTCTAGGTCCCAAATTTGCCCCAAATGATCCCAAATATTCTTAGAAGGTATATGAATGATATTAGAACACAAATATGTGTTTCATTGATGCCTTTGGACCTTTAAAATACTTCTACAAATCCTCTTTCAATTCTGATCAATGTAGGTAACTTTACTAGTGATTTTCCTTTGACTAGTATTGGTCTCTAGGTCTCAAATTGACTCCAAATGCCTTCAAATCTTCAAGGAAGGTGTATGAATGATATTATAACTTGAATATGATGTTTATGGATGACATATGTCCACCAAAATACCTCTGCAAACTCTCTTAAGATTCTGGACCAATTATGCAATTTTACTAGTAATTTGGGGTTCAAATCCCCCTGGGGTAAGTACTGAAAATGGCTTCCCAAATGCCTCCAAACCCACTCAAATTTATGAACAGAGGTATGTAATGTGCAAAGTATTTTATTAAAGTCTCATATGCACCATTAATGGATTATTACAATTGTTCTCACCCTCTCCCATTCAACTACAAAAATCCCCAATTCGACCCTTGGGGAAATGGAACTATTTCACCTCCCAATAGCTGTGGTCTTTTCCGTCCAAAAATTGCGACACTAAATTCTGCTCAGTCATACCACAGTTTTCTCCGAATCCAACCCTATGGTCTATATCTTAAACCGGAGGCTCCTACAAGGTCGTGTTGCTAAATGGGTCATTATCCTCCAGGAATATGACCTCACTTTCAGAACCCCTAAGAGCACTAAAGCCCTCGTGATTGCCCAGATCATCACCGATCTCCCCTCCCTTCTGCCATCCCCCAAGATCTCTGATGAGTTACCCGACAATCACTTGTTCACCATCTCGTCTGATGACCCATGGTAAATGTGATATTTTGTTATACCTTCGCACACAAAAGTTTAGACCCAACGTTCGTCGTGATGGACGCCGTCATATCTGTCACCAGGCCTCTCGATATCTCCTCTTAGGAGATGTCCTTTACCAGCGAGGGGTTGACACGATCCTCCGTCATTGCCTTACCCATGAGGAAGCCGAACAGGTCCTCAATGACTGTCATAGCGATTCCTGCGGCGAACATTTCTCTGGAATGGCCACCGCCCAAAAGGTCGTCCGCGCTGGATATTTCTGTCCCACACTCTTTACCGACTGCATTACAGCAGTAAAAAATTGCCATAATTGCCAACTTTTTTCCCCCAAGGCCCGGACACCACCTGCTCCGTTACACCCAGTCATCACCGTTGGTCCCTTTTGTAAGTGGGCCATTGACTTCATGGAATGTAAACCCCCATCTGCCAATGACCATAAATACATCATTGTCACCATCGATTACTTCACCAAATGGGCCGAAGCCATGCCCACTTTCAATTGTACCGCTGACACTGCTGCCCATTTCTTTTTTAACCACGTTATCACTCGATTCGGGGTTCCCAAACAGTTGGTCTCAGACCATGGTTCACCCTTTGAAGATTCCATTTGGCACGAGTTATCCACCCTTCTCAAGTTTGAACATCAGTATTCCTCTTCTTACTACCCCCAAGGGAACGGTCAAGTAGAGGCCATTAACAAGATTCTCAAAACTATCCTTCAACGCACTGTTGACCGGCATAAGTCCAATTGGCACCACATGTTGTTCCCTTCCTTATGGGCTTACCATACCTCCACCAAGACCGCCACTGGTTTTACCCTGTTTCATTTAGTTCACGGTGTAGAGTCTATCCTCCCCATCGAGTGTCAAATAACTGCCTTACACATCACCGTCGAGCTTCTCCCCGATACCTCCCCACTTTAGCAACGTCTGCTATCCCTCGAACAAGCTGATGAAGACCATCGTGCCACTCTCCAGACCATTGAAGCCGCCAAGAACCGCTCCAAGGCTGGTTATGACAAACATGTACACCCTCGAACTTTCCATGAAGGGGATCTTGTCCTCGCCTATGACCAAGCCCATGACAAAACTGGTAAAGGGAAGTTTGAATCCATGTTGCAAGGCCCTCACATCATACAGACCTGCCTCTACAATGGGGAATACATTTTAACTGACTCAGAAGGTCACCCTTTGCGCAACCCCCGTAATGGGTTGTATCTTAAGCGTTTTTATCCCTAAATAACCCATGGCCCCATTGGTCCATATTGTACAGTTTGCTCTCTTTTTGTTTTTCACCTTTTTTACTACAATCTTACATTCATCATTTTTGCATGATCACAGATGGACCATCTTCCACCTCATTACATTGGCTTTGCCGATGGAGCGAGTCGCTAGTCTCCCAACCTGGCTTCTGCAGCATGGGTCTTATATTCCCCTTCACATGAGTTGATTCACCTTGACGGAATATGTATAGGCGCTGCTACCAATAACCAGGCGTAGTATGATGTTGTGACTGGTCTCCTAACTGCTGCCCTCCAGATGGGCATATGTCACCTTCATGTGTTCCTTGAATCCCAGCTACTTGTCTCCCAGCTCAAACAACTGCTACCAGGTGCGTGATCCCTGTCTCTTTAGAAAATTCCTACGCACAAAACAACTCAGCCAACAATTTGAATCCATAACATTCACCCATTCCCAAGAGCTGAAAATAGTGTCGCAGATCAAATGGCTAACAACATCCTAGATTGGCACATCAATCACACCATGTAAAACCTCCATCATGCATCATCATCCCATAACATCTCATAAAAATATATAAAAACCAAAAAAGATTGCAAGGGGCATCCACGTGCCTATCATCACATAAACATTTGCATCCATGTGCAATAAAAATAAAAACACATTCATATACAGGGGCATCCATGTGCCTAATCCTACATACATCATGTTGCATCACATACAATACACAAGGGGCATCCATGTGCCCATCATTCTATACTACTTGCATCCACATGCAATACAAACATATAACAAACCATAAGCGCATCCACGTGCGTACACTAAATCTTCATCGCAAAAAGGTGCACCCATGTGCATATATATATATCAAAAAATACATGTTCATCTGCTCTACATGTTCTGAGTACCCCCGTACTCAACTATACAAAAAATATCGATACATCCCTATGCCTCATAGAATACATGCCGTAGCTGCAAAATGGGGGGGAGTCCCCTGCACTCCCTAATGAGAGTCATACCCTGCATCACTGCCTACATCAGCCGCCTCTGAGTCCTCACCTTGCTCCTCCTCTGGAAGCTCCTCATCCCCTGTGGGCTCCTGTGCCCGACCCCTATCCGCCAAGATAGCCACCCGGATCGCGATCGACCGGAACTCCCGTGGTGCCCTTAGACAAGCCTGGATCACATCAGGATCCACATCCCGCCACCCATCATCGATCACTCCACCCAGCAACTGATCCAAAAGCATCCGCACAGCCTCCAGAGTCCCCTCAGCATCCCGTCGACGCACCTCCCCTCACCCTGGCAGGGATGGCATCGCCACATGCCCCCTGCATGCTACATGCCCTGGTGGTGATCTCGGACCGACATCTGTAGATCACACATCAGTCAATAATATTATATATCATAACACATATCATACACAAGACTTGACATCCATAACATGCAAGCAAAACCATACGTACCATCTGGTCCCCATGCCTGTCCTGGCACCCGTGGTGCCTCTGGGTCCCCGGTGTAGTCCATATCCCTATATGGAAAGTCATCCAGTGTCAGCGGCATCTATAACCACTACAGGTATAGCTCCTGAGTGAAATACCTACCCACCTCAATGCCACCTCGGTGGCGCATCATCTCCCCCCACCGCACCATGCACGGCTCCCTCAGTCCCCCTGTCCTGACTGGCACCTGCGACCACAGTGTCGGTACCCGCTCCATGAAGAAAGCACATAGAAAGGATTCGTAATAGAATCCCTTTCCAGATTCCTTCACCGATGTCAGCTGCTACTGCACACAGGTGAGGAACATCTGGCCCCACGCATAGTAGACACCATCTAGTACGCGCTCCACTAGCTGCATCTGGCCCCCGGACACCTTCTTCGGTGACTGGGACCCCAACACATGAACCACGCATTCCGCAATGGACTGTACTGATGGATCCTGTAGGTCCACCACCCAGAGTGCATTCCTCTGCACCCTCGCCTCTGGAACACAGTACCGCTCTAGCATATCCTCCATATCTACATCAGTGGATACTCACGGCTGCATATCCGCCACCCTACCCAGACAGGGCAACCCCGTCAGGAAGTATACATCTACCAGGGTGAGGTCCACCCTCTCACCCTGCACCCTAAACACCTGAATATCCGGCTCCCAGAAACTCACTAGCCAGTTCAGCAGCAATGCTGCTTACCGCATCATAGGTACCTGCACGAACTTCAACAGTCCGCACAATCCTAGCACCAACCGCACATGTCGATCCTCTCGGATGACAGTCACTATCTCATCTGGGACCTCCCGCTCTCTCCAAAGCACCAGCGGCATCCTGTCAATCACGCAAGGAAAACTCATCAGACTCGTGTAAAAAAAGTAACCCTGCCCCCCCCGGGGAACCCTAACAGCTCGATCCCAGTCGTAGATTTAGGGCCCCTTGCCATGGTTTCTGACCGCGGTTATCAGGGCTACAGTCACAGACCCAAACCGTGCCTGTAGCGGCCGAACCCGCGGTCGCATACTGCGTATTCCAGCCTGGAACTCCTAGTACCCAGCCACATGTTCAGCCTCTAAACGCACGGTACCAGGCTGCGTTTTTCGACCCGAACCTCGTGGTACCCAACCACGTGATCCACCTTGGAACCCGTAGTCCTCGACCGTGGTTCCATGCCTCAAAACCGCGGTCCACCCCACGTAGACCGTACAAATACCCCCTTGGGACCCACTACCCCCCCCGAACCTAAAGAAAATACAGGTATGAGTTTGACGAAATACCTGTAGCTCCCGGATCTGAAATCGATCGGTTGGATCATCCAGAAACACCAACTCAGCTCTGGTCAACTCTGATCACTAGTCAAAGTCAACAAGTACAAATGACATTTGTCATATTGGACCCACTCACTATTTATAGTCCGTTGACTTTTTCTTGTTTTGGCCATTCTGAACCCATATGGAGTCCATTTTTTGAACCGTTTCCACCGCTGGAATCAACACTACGAGACCGTCATGATGGTCCACTTGTTTTCTTATTTTTTCCACACCAGTTTTTTGGCATTTTTTTGCCACCACTCGTCGCCTCGGTTTGCGTGCCACTTCGGTTGCTCTCCATTTTTGGTATATTTTATATCATCCGATTCATTTTTTCAAGTCCGTGATGATGCTTGAGATCATTTCTCACTCACCCCCTGATTTTTTGGGTATTTTTCCAAAACGCCCCCCATCACCTCGATTTGCGTGCCACATCGGCCGTTATCCGTTTTTGACGCTTTTTATATCGTCGGATTCATTTTTCCAAGCTCGTGATGATGCTTGAGATCATTTCTCGCTCTCACTTGGTACAGTTTCAACATTGTGTCCCGACACCTTGCTGCCTCGGTTTGCACGCCACATCGGCCGCCATCGGATTGTTCCACATTTTTACATAAGCCATTCACTCCTGTCATACTGGCATTATTTTGTTATTTTGCCACCATTCATTATCCCGCAAGGAGGCCCATCAGTGTTCCCCCCCACCCTCTTTCTTGGTCATCATCAATGTTCCTTGATTGAGCACTTCCTCCTTGCCTGGCCATTCCTTTTGTTCGGTATAATTTTATCCCTTTTTCGGGCCGGACAAGTCCTTTACGAAAAAGGCACTTAGGGAGTTTCTGTTAAGCTCTTTTCTGACTCCTAAAACAATGAAAAGATCACTGAGCAATCTTGCTTCCTTTCATGCTCATTAAATTACCTGAAAGGGCATCTATCTGGTATAAGTTTAACCCTTTTCCGGACCTGGTAGACTAATTACAAAAAAGGAATACTCTGGTCACACCGGCTAGAAGAGTTCTTCATTGCATCCTTTTATGCTTCTTCGGGACTTGGAGACTAACACACGAAAAAGCAACCCCCTGGAGTCTTCTTATCGCTTTCAGACTCTCTAAAATTGAAAGCAACCACGAGCATGAACTGTCCTGGGCTCGTACAAATCCACACACAGTACCATTCCATTATTTCAGAGTCTTCTTATCGCTTTCAGACTCCTTAAAATTGAAAGCAATCATGAGCACGAACTGTCATGGGATCGTATAAATCCACACGACAGTACCATTCTACACACACTTCTTCTAGTTCCTTAACCCATGAAGAAGTCCCCCCGTGCCTCCTGGCACTATGATCGATCATCTCAGTAGCACCCCCAATCAGGTCGCCTTTGTTCAGACTATTCTGCAGTCTCCTACCATTTTCCACCAGCTTGAGTATCCCTCATCCCAATCACTATCCTCGATCCATCACAGCTATGATCCCTTTCCCACCAGTTAGTTTCATATGCTGCCCGATATTTCCCGCCATCATACTCTGAACAAAGGAAGTTTGAGTCCACCCACTCTATTTGCCCAGTTATCCCCCACAGTATGACAGTCCTACCATCAGTACTCTCACACTTCGGTTGTCCACCTCGCGCTCCTATCAAGGAAACATCATTGCCTTGCTAGTTGCAGGTCTCCCTCTGTCGACGACAGCCCCTCTATTCCAGAGGATAGACCCAGAGGTCCCTGTGCCTTGGACCCATCACCATCAGTGGTGAGTTCCTACGGACCATTTTGAGAGGAGTCCTCATTGCCTCTCCGAGTGGTTGTTTCTCACATGCTCGACTTCAACACCTTGATCGCATCGTTGAGAATCGGGCAGGGTTTATATCCCTTTAGTTATTGGTCGAAGACCCCAGATCTCCCCTGACTCTAGCACATTGGTGAGTCACTTCGGAACGCCTAGTTTATATGTTCCCGTGGATATCCGGGTTGCGTTGGCGATTGTATTCGGAATCCATCTAGTTATATGCTTCCTTGAGTACCCAGTTCAGTTCCAGTTCAGTGTACCATTGAGAGTATGACCCCTTGTCACTATGATCCAGCAGCTCATTAGTTCCTCTGGTACCACACTCAGTAGCACTGTTGTATTTCCAGTGTATTAGTTCTTCAGCTCAGACATGGTCAACCCAGCCGTATGTCCCAGATTTGTGTCCCCTCTGGACCCTTATGATATACACAATGGTTCTCTATGTATCCTACAGGTCCCCCTTCTCGGGCCTCACAGTCATTTTTTATGTATCTTGATACGAGCATGGGTATGCCCGCCTCATCCATACATTGAGATTCTTCCTCATTCATTATTTGAGGCCATGTATATGTCAGGTCCCCATATTTTGGACCCCATTGTTATTATTGTTTTATATCTTGATACGAGCATGGGAATGCCCGCCTCGTCCATATGATCAGATTATTCCTCATCCATTATTGAGGTTATGTACTTTTAGTTTTTGCAGTTTGTTCGGGACCATTCTTTCGGGCTCTAGTTTGTTTCTTCTCTTCTCCACACCCCAGGAAAACCATACAAGAGTTATGATGTCTATCGGCCATACGATGAGCTCCTGCCCTCACACATCAGGGGGCAATCTGTTAACACCCAAAAAGTGCTCACTACCTCATCTACTCCATTACATGACTCATTTGTCCATATTTCCTACCATATTTACCTTCAGAACCCTAAAATCCCATTAAAAAGCCTCCAAAAGGCTACAAAACCATAAAAAAGCCTCCAAAAGGCTAAAAAACCCCTTTTCCCCCCAAAAATTATCCAAAATTCCTCCAAAATAGCAAAAACCCTCTAAAAAGGGAATAAAAATATATAAAAAAAGGAGGAAAAAGAGGAAAAAGGAGGAAAAAACCCTATACAGCTGACCTAAACCATATGGTTCCCAAAACCATGGGCCAGCACTCCACCACTAAAAACCTATAAATAGGTGATGGAGACCCCTCATTTCACATCCACAGTCAAATACACCCTTACTCTGCCAAAATCACTCTTGAAACCCTAGCTCACCCTTGAGCTATTTTCACCATTGAGTGCCCCTTTGGCCCATTTCCACCCTTTGGAGAAAGAGAAGGAGCAAAGTTGGAGTTTGGAGCAACCCTCTTAGACAATTGCAAGAACTTCACCAACCTTCACATTGGAGGTAAAATTTTAATACAAAAGAAAACCATTTATATTCCATGTTTTGTTATGTTTCTTAATGCTCGTGCTAGTTTAGAATTCATATTGTTTTAGCATTTTAATTTACTGTTTATTGAACTGCTACTAAGGAGACCATTCTCCTTAGTAGGTGCTCATTTGCACAAGCTAGGGTGAAAACCCTAGCTACATAAACCCAATGGTATGCTGGATTGGCATGATTGTGTTGCTTGGTATGCCTGATAAACCCACTGCAGGTTGGCTTAGCATGACCAGCTAGCCTGGTATGTTTGAAAAACCCAACTGTATGCTGGATTGTCATGAACCTGTCGTTGGTATGCTTGATAAACCCAACTGGAAGTTGGCTTAGCATGACCAGTGTGTCCCTAAATGATTGATAAACCCACTATAGGTTGACTTAGCATGGGTAGGTGCCCTGGAATGCTTGATAAACCCAACTACAAATTGGATTAGCATTGGGATGGAACATTGACTGTCAGAGAACCTGATAGCCCTCCTTAGTGGATATGCAACCCAGCTCGGGGGTGATCTCTTAGCTGAAGGAGTACGTGCTAGATAGAGATCTAAGGTTGGGTGGAATGTTTCTCTCACTTAGCCAGTTGTTATAGGTCAAATCTGCACTTCTCCTTCTGTGATCACATTGCTCCGTCGATCACACAAAAGGACACTATGGATGGAAGAGCTAGGTTGACCCTGGATGAGTTATTGCTGAGATCACATTCTTCAGCTGAAAAACATATTTTTTCTACAGATTTCACCATGTGTGTGCTACTATTGCCACAGTGATCTAGCATTCTGAACACTGGTCTTATTGAAGACAACCTACGCACATCCTCCAAAATGTTGTGAACGCTGGTTGTCAGATGCAGAAGTTGCATACTGTGTGCTAGTCTATTTGTATGAAACCCGCACACATATTAATATTAAATGAAAAAATATATTAAGATTACGAATTGGGATTAGTTGAAGTTGGTTTTGCAACTTCCCTAACCTCCCAATTCAACCACCTCTCGAATTCAACTGCCAACCTTGTTCCATAAATACAAGGGGAAGCCATGAGAGAGGCACCTAGAAGGAATGATAAGCTACTGTCACGCCGGAGGAATTCTTAAGTCATTGTGAGGAGAAGGATCCTAGGACTCGGTTGCATAACTGTCTAGACAGATAAGGTATATCTGTACTTATCTACATTTCTTTGACAATAAAAGGTGGAAATTCCCTTCCCGTCCCAATTGAATGTCTATTTGATTGAACATATGATTGAGATTAATGTTTAATTGTTTCCAATTTCATTATCTATTTGCAGTCAAGATACGCTGAGGAAGGTTAACTTGTTTTGTAGGTTCATCACTGTGGAACATTGGGCGAAAGCTAGGACCAGCCATCGTTAAAAAGGTACAACTTTCAAAATCCTAATCTCTTTCCATTTGTAGTAATTAATGCCAAACATGAATGTATTTACCTGTCACCCCATGTAAGTTGGTAGTGTCATCTCCCCCACTATAAGGTATTTTCCTGCACAACAAAACTGGTGACTCTGCTGGGGAGTAACCGGTTGTATTTTGCTCCGGGGACGTTGCTAGGTTTTCTTTCAGTTTTGTTAGTCTGTTGATTTTCTAAGAGGTTTTTATAGGATACTTTGCTTTTCCTTTTGATTTGATTCATTCTAGTCTGAGTGTGCAAAGCTTTTTATTTCCTTTCAATCCTCGTGCACGAGTTTCCTGTGCATACAGGTGTGCATTTTTCGAAATGTACGTGGGTTGTGAGTATTACAACCTGCATACTTTTAGAATTGTACGCGGGTTGTCAGTATTACAGCTTGCATACTTTTAGAAATGTGTGCGAGTTGTTAGTGTATACAGCTGTGCACTTTCCTGTAGGATTGAGCCTTTCACTAGGGTTTGGTTTCCAGGTTGTTGGGTCTACTGTTGGCATTTTCCTTGCTTCTCTGACTGTTACTGAGACATCTTTGTCTATTTATGATTCTTGTTCAGCCTCTTGAAAGTCCCTTGGATTGCTTCACTTGCTTCAGTACTTGTTTTAGGCGTCTTTTCTATTTTTTAGGACTTTTGAAGCTGTGCGGGACTCCCTGCTAGTCACAGTAGCGCACTTTTTTCCCTAGATGCGTGTTGCACTTATACAGACCTGCGCACTCAATGCTTGTTGTCTGTTGCAATACTTGTTCACTTTTACTGTGTTTTGCCTTAATTTTTAGGGTTTGATACCAGTTTGAGTTTTTGGGTGGTTTTTGAAAGGTTTGATAGTCTAAGTACCTTCTGAACTTCTGTTCAGGTTAGTCTGAGTTAGTTGGAGCCTCCTTGATAGCTTTTCCTTTGAGTTTGTGTGGCGGTAGGGTTACCTTTGGTTTGCTTTCCTACCCTATTTGTTTGGCGGATGTTTTCTTAGTTTTTGGTGCTTAGTTGTAGCCTCTTGGCATGTTTTTCCGTTGCATGCATCTGTTTCCCTTTCTTCTTTTACATCCTGTTCCAAACCTAGAGTTTTTTCCATCGAAACAACTCTCCAGGTCAAGTCTTTTTCGGTCTTTTGATTCGATTTGTTTAAGCCATTAGGGCTGTTATCTTTACCCACACCTTTGTTAGATCTTACTTGTTCCTTCTTTCAAGTTCATTTTCTTTTGCAAATAAAAAAAAAGATAAAAATTGAATTTGGTAGCTTAGTAGTAAGATTTATCATCATTTTTCGAAGTAGCATAGATTATCTTGCTTTGAAAATTTAAAAGAAAAATTAAAAAATTGTATGCTTAGGATTGCCTATTTTTTGTTTTGGAAAAACATAAATGAAAATTTTGTGAAGTTTCATGCATTATTTTTCTGCACTTTACTTTCTGTCATGAACCATACCACACACTTCACCACCCTTTTTGAGGAAAAAGTAGCCTCTAAAAATAAAATTTAATAAAATTAATTAGCAACTTTTTTTTTTAGGTTTACAATTCATCAACTAGCTTAGGCTAGGGTTTCGAGGTAAATCACCTTAAACTACCCGAAATCGGTTTCATTGCTCAATAATCGTAGTAAGACAATCTCTTAGGTAAACCCACCTATATCAAAATATCCTAGGAACACTCTACTCAAACCAGAGTTAAGCTTGATGCCATGTGCAACTGGAATTGCTGAGGATACCCCCTCACTTTCCTTTCAAACATAAGCCAGAGCTGGTTCGCGTACGGGGGTCCATTAGTACTTTTAAGTGCTTTTGGATTTCAGGCTTTGCTACCCTGCCCATGCATCTTGGCTAGGCTGATGACTGTTCCCCCAAGTATTTTTGTATTTGTGGTAACCTTAGTGTCTTAACCCTAGGGCTCTTCACAGGTAGAGTGGAAGGCTATTTCCACTTCACCTTAGACAAAAATGAAAGGTAACCCTTTGGAATAATCTAGGGAGGGCGGTTTGGTGATTCAAATGCTTGCACCTAGAAGACCTCCATTGGACACCGTGTAACTGATCATCGATACTCTATTGGTTTGTTTCGGGCCCTCATCATCCCTGACTTTCTTCTGAGAGTATTAGCATTGTTTGCCTGGTTTTGATCACTATCGGACATTTTTAGTGGTGTGCTCTTTGTGCTGCTTGGTTTTAGTTGGCCTTAGAGATTTCTGGCCCATTGAGTCAGAAACTATGAATAGCATCCTAGTGGGCACCAATCAAGGTACCCCTGTTCAAGGGGATCCTTGTGCTTTTCCATTCATTGGGAACATTGGTACTCCCTTAATGGCTACCTTGAATATTCCGAGATTCACCATAGGGATACCGGTTTGGTTTTTTTCCACTTTGAACGCCTTGCATGCTCTTGATGCTTCTCAAGTAATCACCTCACATCAAGAGCATCAGAACCCTATGCCTACTTCTCCAGTAACATCTTCTCCTCCTCCTTCTACCTCATGTGGTGAAAGTAGTAATACTAGTAACTAGCAGTCTAAAAGGAATAGACAGAAGAAGAATAGGAAGAAGATGCCAAAGCAAGGGGGAAACCACCTAGCCTCTGGAAGTCATGCTGGGGGCACCTACCCAACCTTTGGTGGTCATGTTGGGAGAACTCACTCAATCACTGTAAATCATACTGAACCCACCCACCCAGCCTCTAAAAGTCATGCTGGGGGTACCCACCCAGCCTCTAAAAGTCATGTTGCGGGAACCTACCCAGCCTCTACAGGTCATGTTGGGCGTAAAATTTCAGTCACCGCAAATCATACTAAAAGTATGTCTTCAACCACTGTTGTTCATGTTGAGGACACATCATTGATCACTGTTAGTCATATTAATGACAAGTCACTAGTTTCTATGAGTCATACTGGAGACATTGAATCAACCACTACAAGTCATGTTGAGAAAGTTGACATTGTCGACAAACCTAATCAATAGAAGCTTAAGTTCCCTTGTAATTTTTGCGAGGGAGACCACCTGACCTATTTGTGCCCTATACTTCTAGAAGTGCAAAGAGTGTGGTCCATAGTTCAAAAGTCTTCTGCTTCTGAGAAAATAGCCACTGCAAGTCATGTTGGGGGCAAGTTGTCAGCTAATGCTAGTCATGCTAAGAGTACTACTGTTTTAAATTAATCTAAGCTTATAGGATGCAATCCAAAGTTCCCTTGTGAACTTTGTGAGGGAGATCACCTTACTCAATTGTGCCCTACTATTCCAGAGGTGCGGAGAGTGTGGTCCATGTCTGAAGGATCCTCTGCTCCTAAATTGTCTATAGATTCCTAATAGCCTAATCAACCTTTGGTTGATGAATTGGTTGAACCAATGTAATCTTTGGTCAACCCCACTCTTCCTTCGGAGAGTGAAGTGATCGAATCGATGCAATCTTCGACCGATCCCATCAATCCTTCAGAGACTAAAGCACCTGTCCCTGAAGTCTTATGCATTACCAGTTCGGATGTTTCTGAAAATGGGGGCACTTCATCTGTGCCGAGTGAACCCCTACCAAGATCTGGGATCATTTCCTTTGATTGGAATAGTCTAACTGGGCCTCGCCTTTCTTCTTCTTCACCTTTCCAGATAAAGGTCGATATCGGCAATCATGCGGTTCACCGATGTATTGTAGATTACAGAGCCTCTATTAGTATCTTATTGTTGGTCACCCTATATGCTAATTAATTACAACTAACACACAGGATGCTCAATATAAATTTTCAAACCCAGGAAAGTATTTTATTTCAATAGAAATAATCACAATCTATGCATAAACATTTCAAGTAGTTGATTAACTAAATGGAGATAATAATCCTACCTATCTTCTCAGCCAAACTCATTCCATAAATAAAACTAATCTAATTCATACATCTAGGAATTCAAAGTGCAGCTACCTTCCTACAGAAATCAACCTAGCAGTTGTTGATCTAAGAATAGAAATGAACTAGATTACTTTTGCAAGAAGTTAAATCCTATAATTATCAAACTACAGTATTCAATCTTTACCAAAATGATTCATCTAGCAACTACTGTAACTCAACCATAATCTGCCTAATTGTTGGTTGGTTTTTCAACCAAGCATGTGCAAGGATGCACCTGCTAACTAGTAGCAACAGTCTCAATGTAAAAGTAAAAACTAATGTAAATAATAATAAATCTGATCTAACATTAACATGTGCAAAGAAATTTAAAAAAAAACTAGATTTAAGAACAATAAACAATGAGATCTATGAGAAAAACAAGAAATTAAAAAATTTGATCTTTTGTATTACCTCAAATGGTGAGGATGGTGAGTTTGAGCAGCTCCAAGGTTGAGGTGATCCAATGTCCAATGGTCTCTTCTTCTCCAATGCTTCAATGGGGATCTTCAAACTCAAAAAGGGAGGCAATGTCTCTCAAAAGGAATTTGGCAGCATAAGGATAGGATGAAATGTGGATGAATAATGAGGAGCCCCTATCACCTTTTTATAGTTTTTTGGTGATGGGGAATACCATTATGGTTTAAGGAAACCAATGGTATTGACCAACATGGTTTAGGTCTCTTTTTCCCTCTTTTTCCTTTTTTGAATATTATTCCCTTTTAATTTTTTTTTGGGGAATTTTGGACCCTTTTTGAGGGTTTTTTTTAGGAAAAATACATATTTTGAGGGAAAAAAGGTGTATTATGGTCTTTTTGGTGACATTTTGAAGGTTTCAGAGGCTCAAATGGTGGAAAAAGTGGACAAATGGGTTTTGTGAATAAGGGAATGAGCTAGTGAGAACTTTTTGGGTGTTAACAATCATTTGTTAGCCTTTCCAAGTCTGGTATGTTAAGGCTAGCCATAAATGGAAAACTAGTAGAGGGGTGTGACATGGTTGGTGGGGCATAAATGCTAGTGGTAGCATTATGAATTGGGCCACTGCCCCCAAGCGGGATATTAGTTGTAAAAGGGATGTGCCCTCCACCTAAAGATGTGTGAGAGGGGCCAGCGCCTCCAAGTGCAACATGAGTTACAGATGGGTTTGGGATGGTTCCAGTAATTACTGGGATCTGAGTAGTGGCAGTGATAGTAGGTGTAGGTCCCATGTTGGGCATCCCTAAGGGAGGAGTCGTAGTTGCGGCTACTGTGGTGGTATTTGTTGTGGCAGGGGTGGATGATGTTCCACCAACAATCCTTGTGAAAAAGTTGTCATAATGCGAACTAGCCATGGGGCTAGTG
Source organism: Larix kaempferi (assembly GCA_027924585.1). Taxonomy (NCBI): domain Eukaryota; kingdom Viridiplantae; phylum Streptophyta; class Pinopsida; order Pinales; family Pinaceae; genus Larix; species Larix kaempferi. The sequence continues at coordinate 11,577,132 of BSBM01000361.1, forward strand.
GGAGCGGTGTATGTGGGATTTTCGGATTCTGCCTCAGAGTCAGATGTGAAATGAGGCACATCAGAATCAGATGACGAGGCTCTATGCTGATGACGTGTGGAGTCAAGGGAACCGTACTATGGGGGGTCTCCTCAAAATCACTGAGAACGTATTGGGGAATCAATGGTGACGGTTGTCTATCAAAATTAACTGGTGGTGGTGAGTGTGAAGCTCGAAAAAACCTAATGCAATAGTGTGTGCAGGTGTGTGCAGGAGGGGAGCATAAAAAATAATGGCACTCAAGCCAACAAACAACCTCAAAAGACTTACTATAATAGCTGTGCTATAGTAAGTGGAGTAATAAAAAAATGTGGTCAGAAAACCAACATGCAAACGGCTCCTAAAAATAGAAAAAAGGTGTACTCAATAACCAAAGGGAGGTAATGGAGCATGCAAACACCTAATTAAAAAGTATTATGAATCAACAAGATATATCCTCTACAAGGTGATGAAATCCAATTCAGACAATATAAATTGTAGAACCAAAGGCTAGATATCCCCTTACCAGGAAGGATACCAGGTAGTCAATCCTAGAAAATGGGCAACTAAGATACCTCGTTCATGACATGTCCGGTTGGGTGAATCTGTAGCTCTTGTTCTATCACTGTTGTACTCCCATAAGGGTGGTACAACAAGAACAACGAGTAGGTATCCTTCAGTGACTGAATGGATTGTGGTATTCCACTCAGGCCTCCGGAACCAGTCTATCTACTTCAACCCTCCTAAGGGAGAGGCCTTCCTGACGAATTGTTTTTAAACCGTTCCAACAAATAATAAGGGATTTTGGTACCCTAAATGTCAACCACTATGTCTCAACATGTAAGTGAGTGAGGGGTGTTATTTGGATACTTATCCCCTCAGTCCTACCTAACTACAATATTCTTTTTGTGTTCCCCAAAAGGGGTTAGAATGTTGGTTGAGTTAAGAGAATTTTAAGGCTCACTTGAAGTTATTGTGACAGATTGTGTGCTGGTGTGGCTATATACCAAAAAAAATTTCCTCGCTTAAGCGATTTAATTACAAACTAAAATAATGATTTCAATTTGCAAAAAATGAAAGACGCTTTCAAATGTAAATGCTTGTTTAAAAAAATATGGGTTTTTCAAAAAAAAAATTAAGGTAAAGCAAATAACATATGTAGAAATAAAAGGATTTCTAAAGCCTTTCTTGGGAAAAATATTGAGCAATTCAGAAATATGATTCTAACTTTGCAAAGTATGAAACTTACAACCTAAAAAATACTTAACAAATCTTTCTTTCACTTAACTGAAAATTTTCAAAGCGATTAGTAAAGCATATAACAAAATATAGATTTATAATGTTGCAATTATAAAACACTTATGATTTCAAAAAATTGTAGAAAATAAGGTTGGAAAAAATGGGCCGAACGAAATAGGAAATATCACGGTTGTGAGGCGAAAAGCCGCAATGTGAATCACAGCGATATGGGAAAAAGCTATGATGTGAATCATGGCGAGGTGGGAAAAAGCCACGATGCGCAGCGTGGAAAAAGGTCGAACAACCATGATGGATTGCTTGGGAAAAAGCCGAACAATCGCGATGGGCCGCACGGAAAAAAGCCAAACAACCGCGATGGGCAATGCAGAAAATAGGTGCAAGGGCGCGATGTGCAGTGCGACTATGGGTCCAAAATCTGCGATGTATGGACGGAAAAATGTCACCGAAAAATGAACCCAAAAATTGAAATTTTTGGGCTATTTTAAGCTGCCGAACATGCCAAAGGATAGAACAACAATGAAGAGGCTGACTAGTTTGGTAGATCTACAACTTTAAAGGGAAAAAAAACTAAAATATAGATCTAAATCAAAGATTTTAAAGTTTGAAAACCAGCGGAGTTGCCAAAAACTGTTGCTTGGTTTTTCAATCAAGCATGTGCAAGGATGCACCTGCTAACTAGTAGCAACAGTCTCAATGTAAAAGTGAAAACTAATGTAAATAACAGTAAATCTGATCTAACATTAACATGTGCAAAGAAATAAAAAAAAAAACTAGAGTTAAGAACAATAAACAATGAGATCTATGAGAAAAATAAGAAATTAAAAAAATTGATCTTTTGTATTACCTCAAATGGTGAGGATGGTGAGTTTGAGCAGCTCCAAGGTTGAGGTGATCCAATGTCCAATGGTCTCTTCTTCTCCAATGCTTCAATGGAGATCTTCAAACTCAAAAAGGGAGGCAATGGCTCTCAGAAGGAATTTGGCAGCAAAAGGATAGGATGAAATGTGGATGAATAATGAGGAGCCCCTATCACCTTTGTATAGTTTTTTGGTGATGGGGAATACCATTATGGTTTAAGGAAACCAATGGTATTGACCAACATGGTTTAGGTCTCTTTTTCCTTTTTTTGAATATTATTCCCTTTTAATTGTTTTTTTTGGGAATTTTGGACCCTTTTTGAGGGTTTTTTGAGGAAAAATACATATTTTGAGGGGAAAAAGGTGTATTATGGTCTTTTTGGTGACCTTTTGAAGGTTTCAGAGGCTCAAATGGTGGAAAAAGTAGACAAATGGGTTGTGTGAATAAGGGAATGAGCTAGTGAGCACCTTTTGGGTGTTAACACTAATCTATGAATTCAATTAAAGATACAACAACAACTAGAATTAATAAATAAGCCCGAACTATAAATTGATAACCATTGGAAATCCTAAGAAGCATAAATGACTGAAAGGAATGGAAGATGAGCTTGGTTGTAACAGCTATTGAACACACATGTCACACCACGCAGTTGCAGCTATTTGTAATGCAAAGAATAAACTACTAATAAAGAATGCAATTATAAACTCTCTGTTGCGGCTATTAGAAATACACCTAATCCAATTCCACAACACACAACAAGAAATTAATTAATCTAACTACCTACTTAACTCGGCAATCTCTGTGCGAAGGCGGGCCTTGGCTTTCTAACAGAGATGCCGTGAACTACCACAAATTAAGACACAGAAATGGAAGTAACTCTGCTTTTCATTAAAGATGGTAATTCACAGTCTCAGTTCTCTATTACAGCCCGTACAAAATGATAATTATCCAACCTCGGACTCTGAGAGCCTTCCTGAATTTATACATGAGGAATACAGTTCATGATCCACTAATTTCATGTAGCAATGAAGATCTACGATCTTCATGCTGCAGAGTTACAGCTAAACTGTTACAGCCATAATGAATGAGGCCATTAATCATGAAGGATGCTGTTACACTGGCAGTCAATGGATCAACGGTTCAACCAATCGGGAGGCGTCCTGTCTGTTCTAGCTATGCTCTGTTTCAACGACCTGTTACAGCGTCACCTGGAGAGATGTGCTGTCCCCTGAAAATATGAGGAATCAAGTTAGAAGAGTAACAACTGGCAACACGTATGATTCTTTCCCAAGGCATTGCAACTGATACACCTATGCTTTGATCTTAACTTAATAAAATCAACACAAGTTAGCATAAATCGAAGGATACAATTCATAACCATAACAATCTTAGGCATTTAATTAAATGAAACAATAATGAATTATACCTTGTCAGGATTGCTGATTGATCTGGAAAAAGGTATGTATATGGTGTAATTGGGCAAAATGATGAAATAGGTATGGTAAAAAAGGGGCATTTCCAGGGCCCAACATCTCCCCCAACTATCCATTTGCATGTCCCCATGCAACGATCGATTAGTTCGATCCTGACTCTGATCCTCGTTCATATTATGCATGTGAGTTGAAGGAATCAATTTTGACAATTAGCCCTTGGAAATGCTGGTTCTTGTGTGACAGCCTCTCCTCACCCTTAGCAACTTCGTCTTATATTGGAACTCACCAGATTTTCAATTGTGTTGGTCCTTCTAAAACAATATCTTTTCCTTATGTCCCTGTCTTAGCATTTTTTTCCTGAGTTTTAATTCCAACAAAAAGAAATTTTGAGAGCACTGGTTCTTGTGTAACATCGTCTTATTTCTTGATTCTTTTGGCATGCTGAATCGGTTCAATGTTCCTGAAATAATGAGGCTGTGCCCTGAGATAATTCCTTTGATTGTCTTGCTCCTGAGGTTTTCTGTAATGCTAGGTCCACTACTATAACTTTATGCCCTGCCATATTAAAAATATCTCCACATTCTGGGCATATCATTTCTGGCTGTCCTTCATTCCCTTGAATGGAGGATAAATTCCCCAATTGGTCTGTAGCTTCCACCATTGAACTCGCATATTTCTTTGCCTGTTTCCGGCATATCTCCTTCCATTTTTATAGTTCTGCATGAAGCAATTGCACCTCCTCCTTTAACAACTCATTTTCAAACAGAATATTCTCTATTTGAGGTTCTTCTACAGCAGGTTCTTGTGTATCAGTAGGTGGTCGGGGTTTCAAGATGGGAATCCCGATTTCTGCCCCAATAAATTGACCTGCTTCTGCTATAGTAGCCGTTTTGATTTTTCTCCTTTTCGCTGGGATGGATGTCTGGCCTTTGCTTATTATTCCTTATTTTCTCCTTTGAGGTAGAAAAAATCCTCTCGCCTTAGAAACAGGGCCAAATCCCTCCTTTCGAATTAAATTTCTTCTTATTTCAGGGAAGGTCTCCACATTTAGAGCTTCTAGACCACTTTCACCTGACGTTCCTCTTCTACTGTTGCAGTTTTAGCTGCCTTAGTTTCAATCTCCTCTTCATCCTCCAATTGAACTTATTGTGTTCCAGTCCTCCCCCCAACTGAGTTTGAGGAAATCCAGTTCTCATCCACTATCTTTGCAGAGAATTCATGGGGTGCCCCTAGATGAACCAGAGGTTTCCCCCAGGTCAGCTTGTTATATGCCAGGGCTCGTAAGATCAATAATTTAATTATCCCATGATTTGAGAGGGATGATAAGGGGTGTTGAGCTCTTTTAGCATAATAAGCCATGCGTTGCAAGGATCTAAGAAGATAGTATGGCATATTTAGCAGCTTACGATAACGTAAATGTGATAGGAGGAAAAATTCATAAATGTAAACAACACTGTACCTCCCTTCACATGTAATATATTTCTTTAAGAAGAGTGAAACTTGGTCCCAAGGACTCAGAAGAGTCTCCAGCGCTATTCCTCTGCCCCGTGGTCAAACAATCTCCCTTGGTGCCAGGAAATCCTCAGTTGTAGTCGGGTGATGGCGTTTCCGACTAAACCAGCGCTGCCTGATTCTGGGAAGTCTCGTTACCTCTGCTAGGATTACCTCTGAAACATCTACCCTTATGCCTCGAACCTTTGAATGAGTGTTCATCAAGTTTTGAGCAAATTCAAGGGTTGTTTCCTCATGAAAACCATTCAAATGATGAAAATAATCTGTCCACCCTGCTTCTTGGAAGATATCAAAGACATCTATGTTCTTATACAAAGATTCTATTGTTAAAGGCTCATACCTCACATGGATACCCATACCACTGAGATTTTTGCGAAATATCGTAACGAATACACCAGGTACAGTTTCGAACATCGAACTGACTACATGCAGACACGGTTGATGGATAGTCGAAGTTTGAATTGAGCATTTTTGGAAAGGTGAAACAGTTAGTTTTGGGATAAAACCGTGGTAGGATTATAGCACAAGTCAGGTAGAATGGCAGCCAAATCATAAGTACGGGTAACAACTTTAAACGTGATTCTGGTTTAGTTGATTTGCTATGGATCGATGACATGGATAAATAACAAGTATAACCATTATTGCTTGTGATGTCAATAGATTCCTAATCATGATTATAGTTAGAACCCGTACCTTCAAAATTAATCCTCAAGCCGCCATTTTGTCGTGGCATGATATTTCACAGTCGCATCTCTGGTAGAATATGCGTGTGCCAAGATGAGTTGGACATTGCCAACCAAGTTGATAAGTACATTCACGCTGATAGGAAAGAAAGAAAACCCAATAATTTCCTTCAGTCTTGGCAGAATGTGATTGAAACTGTGGAGTCATCATTTAAATTTGAGCCAGGTCAGATCATTAGCGGCGAGACTGTTCCAAAAGGCATACAATCTAGCGGATTTACATATTATGAATAAGAGGATTTGAACATAGTTCGACGAAACATGGCAGAGTTCCAGTTGCAAAAATTTAGAGAAAAGGAAAAAATAGCAGAATAGCAGCTGCTAGACTTGGCGGAATAGGAAAGAGTAGCAAAGTCGCAGCTACTGGAAAAAGGTGAAAACAAAATGGAAATAGCAGAGTCGCAGCTGCTGGACTTGGCGGAATAGGCAAAAATAGCGGAGTCATAGCTGTTGGAAAAAAGAGAAAATGAAATGGGAATAGTGGAGTCACAGCTGCTAGACTTGGCGGAATGGGAAAAAATGGCGGAGTCGCAGCTGCTGGAAAAATGAAAGGAATGAAAATAGTGGAGTTGCAGCTGCAAAACTTGGCAAAATAAGCAAAAGTAGCGGAGTCGCAGCTGCTGAAAAAGTGAAGTGAATGGAAAATAGCGGGGTTACAGCTACGAAAATTGGAAGAATGAGCAAGGTAGGGATTCGTAGCTATGCAAAATGAGTAACAGGCGTATTTTCAGCTAGCTACTGAAAACTAAGAAATCATCCATCTTCTTCAAAAGAGCTTTATTAGATCAGGAAACAATATAAGGTGCCTGCAATCGTTTGGCCCAGTCATGACTGTTGTTCCTCCAATTAATTCCTGCACACAATTCCTCGAGACAAACCCGATCAAGTGCAAAATGAAAAATAGATAAAATAGAGAATGAAAAAAATAAATTATTTATGTACAAATTATGTGGATATTGTAGTTCTTAAAAATTCACAGGGGTTGAGAAAAATCCCTTCCCTGGCGTTAACTGATAGTCTGGATCAGCTGCAACATGTGAAACGAAAGCATCCCTTGAGATAGGTTTGTGATACAATCGCAGTCGATGACCATTTGCGAATAATGGTGTCTTGTTTTCATCAATGGTGATTAACTAGACTGTTCCATTGTCAAATACTCGATCTATTTGATAAGGTCCCAACCAATGAGTGCGTAGCTTTCCTTTGAAATCCCTCTTAAACTGCGAATCATATAGCAGAGCCCAGTCTCCTTCCTTGAAGAATTTCTTCTTAATGAGTCTATCATGCCATTTAGAGCGCTGCTATTGGATTAAAGTTGTATGATTTACTGCTACTATGCACTTTTCATCCAATTCGTTAAGTTGATTCAGTCGGTTCCTCTGTGCTTATGATAAATCAAGGTTTGCTTCTACAACTGTCTTCAAAGTTTTGATTTCGAATTCAATTGGGAAAACATCATTCTTACCATACACTAACTCATATGGGGAAAAACCAGCGGTGTTACGCCATGTAGTGCGATAGGATGATAGTGCCTCTAGAAGTCTCTCAGCCCAATCTTTACGATGGTTTTTCACTGTGTTTGTCAAAATAGCCTTGATGACCTTGTTTGAACTCTCCACTTGGACGTTGGCTTGTGGATGATATGGAGAGGTTATTCTATGTTGAATATGAAATTTCTGTAACAACGCTTCCAGTTTATGAGACACAAACTACGGTCCACCGTCTGTGATGATTTCCTTAGGTACTCCAAACAGAGTAAACATTTCTTCATACAGGAAATCAATCACAGCCTGACCATTAGCCTTAACCAAGGCTACAACTTCCACCCATTTGGTCATGTAATGTCTGCAAACCAAGATGTGAACTTTCTGTTTTGAGGGAGGGTTGACAGGCCCTATGAAATCCAGAGCCCATCTATCAAATGGTTCAACCACGCATTTTGGCTGCAAAGGCATTTCATCTAATCTGTTTGGTTGGCCCATCCTTTGGCGGTTATCACATGCATGAACCTACTTCTTTGCATCCCTGAACAATGTGGGCCGGAAATAACCCATTATCAATACCTTATGACCTGTCCTTTTGTCAGCAAAAAGTCCCCCACAGGGCTCATCATGGCAAGCTTTAAGGATACTAAAAATTTCATCTTCTCGAACACATCTTCTGATTTCTAAATCAAGCCTTGTGTAGAAAAGATGTCCATCAATCCAGCAATACCTAGCACTCTGTTGTATGATTTTTCTTTTTTCTCTCTTCGACAGATGTGCTGGAAGCTTACCTGCAACCAAAAAGTTAGCAATATCTGCATACCATGGGGAATGAGATGATACTACAAACAAATGTTCATCAGGGAAGGAATCTTCGACTGGTAAATTTTCATCACTGTTAGTAAGTTGAGATAAGAAATATGCAACAACGTTTTCCTTTCCTGGTCTATCAATAATTATGATATAAAATTCCTGTAATAGTAACAGTCATCTAGTAACTCTAGCATTAATGATTGGTTTATTCATTAAATATTTGATGGCAGAATGATCAGTGTGCACAAAAGTGGAGTATCTAGTAATGTAGTGTCTAAATTTGTTGATGGCATAAACTATAGCAAGGAATTCCTTTTCTGTGACAGTATAGTTTAGTTCAGTAGGGGATAAGTTCTTACTAATGTAATAAATTGCATAGGGACCATTACCTTCATGCTGTCCTAAAACTACTCCAATGGCAGTGTCTGAAGCATCTGAAGAAATATGAAAAGGCAGAGCCCAGTTGGGACCTCGTAATATGGGTGTTGTAGACAGCCTTTTCTTTAGCTCAGTAAACGCTATTTGGCATGCATCATTCCAAACAAACTGTGCATCCTTCATCAACAAAGTAGACAAAGGAGAAGCTAGTTTGGAAAAATTTTCTATGAACCTTCTGTAATAGCCAGCATGCCCTAAGAAGCTACGTACATCTTTTTGTGTTCCAGGAGTTGGTATGTTTTCAATTACCTTAATTTTGGATGGGTCTACCTGGATACCATCAGAAGAGATTAAGTGCCCCAGAACTATGCCCTCACTCATCATCATATGGCACTTTTCAGTGCTTAAAGAGAGCTGGCTTTGTTCACAACGTTTCAAGACCTTTTCTAAATTTTTCAGTGCTTCTTCATAACTATCACCATATGGAGTCAATTCATCCATAAAAATATCCATGCAATCATTTACCATCTTTGAAAAGATTCCAATCACTGCTCTTTGGAATGTTGCTGGTGTGTTGCACAACCCAAAAGGAAGTACCCTACATGCAAAAGTGCCCCAGGGACAAGTGAAAGTGGTTTTGTCTTGGTCTTCTGGAGCAATCTGGATTTGGTTATAGCCACTAAAACCATCCAGAAAGGAAAAATACTTTTTCCCAGACAAGGTATCAATGACCTGATCGATAAAAGGTAAGGGGAAGTGGTCCTTCTGTGTTGCTTTTTTCAATTCTCTGTAATCCACGCAGACCCTCCATTTCCCATTCTTCTTTGGCACAATCATGAGTGGAGAAACCCACTCACTGTATGAAATCGGGTATGTAAATCCCGCTTCCAAAAGTTTTTGGATCTCCTCTTTCACTATGTCTCTTAGGATTGGGTTCATCCTTCATTGTGGTTGACACATAGGCCTGGAGTCGCTCTTAATATAAATGTGATGGGTACATAGATTAGAAGGAATCCCTTTCATGTTTGTGTACTCCCAAGCGAAATCTCCTCTATGTTGTTTCAGCAGAGTGATTAGTGGTTCCAGGTCACTGGGCGCAAGGTTTGTATTGATGTTCAATGTTTTCCCTCACTCAATTTCCATTGGGACACTTTTTGAATTCTTGAGAACTGGAATTATACTGGCACCATTGACTAGAGTTTCTTCCATAATATTTTCTTGTTCTTTCTCATCAAATGTACTATTGAGAATCTGGTAAACATGCTTATTGACAGACGTAGGCTCACTGATGAAACTGTTAATGGTATCATTCTCTGTTTCATATTTAAAGGTTAAGGCTCTCCAAATCATTAATAAAGGATGAACACCTTCCTCCTCCAAATCTACCCAAAGTGGAGTTTCAGCTTCTGCACTTGGTCGAGCTGGAGGGTATAAGGTTAGGATTTTGATCTCAGTCCCGTTTGAGATGGTCATAGATCCTGATCGACAGCTGATACATGCATCTGCTGTGGCCAACCATGATCTTCCCAGGATCAGTCGGTATCCCCCCAACTGAGACTTCGGCTGTAACACCAAGAAGTCTGCAGGGTATTCCCACGAGCCAACAGATATTACAAGGTCATCTAGGATCCCCTTAGGCTTGATTGTTGATCTATCAGCAAGTTCTAAAATGGTAGGGGTCGACTGAAGGTTAGTGAGTCCAAGTTTCTTCATAGTTTCTATGGTCATAACGTTAATAGCCGCACCTAAGTCTACCAAGACATTGGGGATTTGTTTGTTTCCTATGTGAATTGTCACAGTAGGATTTCCAGGGTCATCGTATTTTGCCATAGGAGTATTCCCCATTATCAATTCGGAAAGTTTTCCCAATACACAGATAGTGGGAGGATCCCTAGGCTTTCTTCCTGGTTTCTTGACACACAAATCTCTAACAGTCTTAGCATAAATGGGCACGTCATGGAGGGCTTGTAACAGTGGAATTTTGACATACAAATTTTTCAATTCCCCTAAGAGATTGAATCTAGGTTGTTCCACTGTTTTCTATAGGGCCAATCGTTCAGGGTATGGTGGTTCTCTCATCAATTGTGTAGGTTGTGCTTCATCATGTGTTACTTCCTGAGTTTCAGCCACTGTTTCGGTAGGAATGTCAGCATCCTCAATGATGGGGATTGCCGAATGAACAATATTCTCATAGTGCTGATTCACCCCAGTTTCAGCCACTGGGGATGGAACATCCTCAGTGACAATGGGTTCCAATACCCTCCCTGATCGTAATTGTATATCATTGTAGGGAACTTGGGAAATGGAATACACAGGCATGTTGGAATTCTCAAACTGATGGATTTCTTTATTGTTCGGGTTTGGGCTAGGTTGTGCAGGTAGTTGTGGTCAAAGTGGTGCATTCATAGGCGTGGCATTGTTTTGGAATTGCAGCTTTGGCTGTTGATATTGTTGATGAGGATACTATTGAGGAGGGTACTGTTGATACTGAGTCTAATGATGGGGAAAGTTATTTCCTTGGTAAGAATTTCTCCAATTGGAATTCCAAGGAGCTTGATTGTTTGACTGTTGTGACCATGGTGTCCAAGAATTAGGATTTTGCATTGAATTCTAAGATGGATGCCACTGGTTACCAGAATAATGTTAAGGGAATTGTGTATTCGTATTATTCATATTGTTCATACTATTCATATTATTCAGGAAAAATGATGGGTCCTGATTCATACCTTGATTGCGAGGCTGCCACGGTTTCTTCTGTGCACTGAAGTAAGCTTGCTCCAAATCTAAAGTGGATGCCTGCATAACTGCTTTGAACTTAGGTAGTGAGGGACATTCCTTGGTTTCATGCTCCAACTCACATATTCTACATATTTCTGCTTTGTCCAACGGACATTCCTTCAGTGGGTTCTTTTTCCTACATTTGGGGCAGAATACACCGAGTGTAAGATCTTCTACTACTTGCCTTTGTTTTGCTCTCAAGACATCTAACTCTGAGGAAATGGGGCTCATCATATCAGTTTTAAAATTATCCAGCAAGTTTCCTATCTTTGCTCGAGTGGCTCCTCCACTAGCTGACTTCTATGTCCTAGTGAAGACATCCTGATCTCGATCCTTGTCTTGTTTGTTAGTTCTAGAGGATCCCCTTGAGTAGCTTCGACATAATTCAACGATCTTCTCGAAGGGTTTTTTTGAGATTTCCCCTTTCCCAAACAAATTCAACATATCAAGGCAATCTTCCCTAATTCCTTGTAGAAAAATAATCTTAAGTACATCTTTTCCAATCTCAGTGTGTCTAGACCTTTGTAAATTGTACAACAATCTTTCCACAAAGTCTTCCAAGATCTCCTCTTCCTTTTGAACCATTTTAAACAACTCTTCCTTTCTATCCCTGGTTCTACAATATTCTTGATATTTAGAAAGAAAGGCGTGTTTCATTTGGTCCCAAGTAGTGATGGTCTCACGACCTAGACTCATGAACCAACGCAAAGCATTTCCTTTCAAGGTGGTTGGGAATAGTTTCATCTTTTGAGCACTAGAGGTCTAATCATAGCTGCCACAGAGGATACCAATCTAAAAAAGAAACTCATCAGGATCTTCAGAAGACTTACCATGGAAATTTGGGAGAACTGATGGTGAGATTTTTTTCATGGGAGCTGCTCCAGGTGTCTGGAGGATAGGGAATTCTAATGTAGCGATAGTATTACCAGGATTATTATCTTCCACTTCTTCTTCCTGGTTCTCCCTATGTTCATTCTCGCCTTCCTGTTCTCTATTAGCCATGTTGTTAGTCCAAAATTTAATGGATTCTTTTATGTGTTCCTCCTCTGCCCTTGCTTCTTGTTCTCTCCTCCTCTCTTCTTCTCGCCTTCTCTCTTCCTCTGCTTCTCGGTGAGTTTCCAACCACACTTCTTTAGTAACTCTGGTTCCATTGATATGATAAATCTCCTCTCTATCCGGTACACACACGACGCTTCCCTTGTCTTCGGGAGGTTTCTTTTCTGCAATGGGAGTGGATGGTCCCATTGTATTCTCCAAAGTTGATGCTGAATTCTCAAGATTGGGAGGAACAAAATTTCCTCTTCCTGTAGACATCCACGGTGGTCTGGTAGAAGAATCAACTTTAGCAATTATATCGTCAATAAATGTTGATCTTCCCAAACCTGCATTACAACCTCAGCCTCTTCCACCTGTAGTGTTAGTATTCAAAGGGGGTTCCTGATTTGTTTTTCTTGTATTCATGCATGCTGTAAATGATTAAACTAAAATGAAAAAAAAAACCAACTACTAACTATGTCTATCAATTACCGTCCCCGACAATGGCGCCAAAATGTTGGTCACCCTATATGCTAATTAATTACAACTAACACACATGATGCTCAATATAAATTGTCAAACACAAGGAAGTATTTTATTTCAATGGCAATAAGGACAATCTATGCATAAACATTTCAAGTAGTTGATTAACTGAATGGAGATAATAATCCTACCTATCTACTCAGCCAAACTCATTCCATAAAGAAAACTAATCTAACTCATATATCTAGGAATTCAAAGTGCAACTACCTTCCTACAGAAATCAACCTAGCAGTTACTGATCTAAGAATAGAAATGAACTAGATTACTTTTGCAAGTTAAATCCTATAATTATCAAACTACAGTATTCAATATTTACCAAAATGTTTCATCCAACAACTACTGTAACTCAACCATAATCTTCCTAATCTATGAATTCAATTAAAGATACAACAACAACCCGAATTAAGAAATAAGCCTGAACTATAAATTGATAACCATTGGAAATCCTAAGAAGCATAAATGAATGAAAGGAATGGAAGATGAGCTTGTATGTAATATCTATTGAACACACATGCATAATCAAACTAACCTACACAGTCGACTGTCACACCATGCAGTTGCAGCTATTCGTAATGCAAAGAATAAACTACCAATAAAGAATGTAATCATAAACTCTTTGTTGCAGCTATAAAAAATACACCTAATGAAATTCCACAACACACAACAAGAAATGAATTAATCTAACTACCTACTTAAATCGACAATATCTGTGAGAAGGTGGGCCCTGGCCTTCTAACAGAGATGCCATGAACTACCACAAATTAAGACATAGAAATGGAAGTAACTCTGCTCTTCATTAAAGATGGTAATTCACAGTCTCAGTTCTCTATTACAACCCATACAAAATGATAATTATCAAACCCCAGACTCTGAGAGCCTTCCCAAATTTGTACATGAGGAATACAGTTCATGATCCAATAATTGCGTGTAGCAATGAAGATCTATGATCTTCATGCTGGAGAGTTACAGCCATAATGAATGAGACCGTTAATCATGAAGGATGTTGTTACACTGGCAGTCAATGGATCAATGGTTCAACCAATCAAGATGCGTCCTGTTTGTTGCAGCTATGCTCTGTTTCAACGACCTGTTACATCTTCACGTGGAGAGATGCGTTGTCCCTTGAAAATATGAGGATTCAAGTTAGAAGAGTAATAGCTGGCACCACGTATGATTCTTTCCCAAGGCATTGCGACTGATACACCTGTGCTTTGATCTTAACTTAATAAAATTAACACAAGTTAGCATAAATCGAAGGATAGAATTCATAACCATAACAATCTTAGGCATTTAATTAAATGAAATAATAATGAATTATACCTTGTCAGGATTGCTGATTGATCTGGAAAAAGGCATGTTTATGGTTTATGAAAGTAGGGTGTAACTGGGAAAAATGATGAAATAGGTATGGTAAAAAAGGGGCATGTCCAGGGCCCAACACTTATCCCCTTATACTTGGAGATATTTAGGTTTTCCTAACCTTGTTCCAGCTGTTAATTGGTTGTTGACCTTCGGTATAAGACCTAGTGAACCGTTGGGATTCCTCCCTCAGGTAGCTGTTACTTTGAGTGGAAAAATAGTCTTAGTTGATTTTATGATTATAAAGGACCTTATGGATTTTGATATGATCCTCGGGCGTGATTACGTATATGCTATGCAGGCTATGGTGTCTACTCTCTTTCGTGTGATGCATTTTCCTCACAACGAAAGCATTGTCACTATCGATCAGCTTACATTTGTTGATCCCTCTTATTACTCAACTATAGAACAAGTATGTCCCCCGTTAGTAGGAACTACCATGTCACAATCAAATTATGTGGCATATTGTTCCTTGAGTCCAAATTCTACTGAGAAGAAGCCTCTGAATTCATGCTTACCTTCTCGGGACTGGGTCCCGACAATTGACCAGGTGATAACTTCATCTGAATGTTTAGATATGCGTTCTATTTGGGATGATATAATTCCATCTGATGAAGTTTTCCTAGAGTCTATAACACAGTCTTCCATTTATTTGGACATTGATCCACCCTCGAGCATTCTTCCACCTTTTCTTCAAGATTGTTAAAAATAGTAAGGAGGCTATGAGCATTCTTCCACCTTCACTTCGAGCTCGTTAAAAATAGTAAGGAAGTTACGAGCATTCTTCCATCTCTCCTTTGAGCTCATTAAAAATAGTAAGGAGGTCACGAGTTTACTTTTTCCGGCTCGTTAAAACTTTACGGAAAATATTGCCGAGTATAGTTGTCATCTCAGACTCATTAAAGGATTTGAAGCGACATCCACTTAGGTATAATTTTACCCCTTTTCCAGACTATTGTGGAATATTTACGAAAAATGAATACTCTAGTCATACGTGGCTAGAAGAGTTCTTCTCTTAGTTTTTTACACTTTTTTCGGGTGAGGAGACTAACTGTACGAAAAAGGACCATTTGGAGTCTTCTTTAGGGTTTTTAGACTCTCGAAACATGAAAATACCGAGCAAGCATTCACCTACTCGGGCTCGATGTAAAATCCACGAAAGGGTATATAGAAGATTGTTTAAGTTTTTCATACTCTATAAACAAGAAAACATCGACGAGCACATACCAACCCGGGATCGATACTAAATGACGCAAGTCACCTTACCGGAATACTTTCTTGATTAACAATACACACGACACAAACCACAATGCTTACATGAACAAGGTGTAAAACCGAATGCCAGAAATGGATTTATATTACTTCTCTGAATTCAGTTACAATGCAGAATAACTGTAAGCAAATAACTAACTACAGTCGGCCTTAGCCGTTACAACTCAGAAGTAATTGTGGTGTGTTCTCCCTGTGTGTCGACCTCACCCTCTCCTGGTTCAACCTTGAACGCTGAGCTACGGCTCAATCTCAACCTTGTTCTACGAGGAGTGTGAGTCTTCACAACTTGTCTTAGCTCCCCCCTCTCTGATGTCGTTGATCCAAGACTTTTTTTTTTATCCTGATGATCCTTTGTACGTCTTCTACTCTGCTGCTACTATTCCTAAGACATGCATCCACCTGTTCTCTGATCCTCCCAGATCCTACGAACCTACACTATCATATCCTAGCCGTGCTGCATAGCCTCTGTCCATGATGTCACCTGTCATGTCCTTCACCAACTCGCAATAACTGTATTAAATTCCTCAACAACCTCGAGCGACTACCAGGTACAGTCCCTTGACTTTCTGTCCTTCTGACCCTGCTACAGTAGTCGGTCACATCTCGACTCCTTGTCAGCTTGTTTTCTCATCCTTTGCGTTCGCCAGTCCTCTCGTTCCTCCGCGCTTGTCTCCACCAAACCTGTCATGTCATGATTTGACCCCTCATCGACTACCCGACATTCTACTCCATTTGTCATCTATCGACTAATTCCTGTCGATTTTCGACCCTTTTTCTACGTATGTCATGTTACCCAGTCGGTCGCACCTCGACTGCTTCTTCTTGACTTGTTGACTTCGACAAGTCAACCTGCTCTCCGCACGAGTGATCATCGAAACCCCCGCTGGTCGGCTCCTTCCAGTCGATCAACTTCGACTGATTTTCCTAGGTCCCGATGCTCCTGCATCATACTCCCTAGGTGAAAAAGAATTCGACTGCTCCGTCAGTCTCCTGAACTCTTCTTCGGAAATCCACATTGTCTCCTGAAACTCATCATTTGTCCATCGCACCAAGTATTCCTTCATTCGTGATCTACGGGTACGCCCCACTTCGCGCTCTTCGATTACTTCTGCGATCTCCTCTTTATGTCGGTCTAGAATCTACTCTGTCCAGTCGATGCTTATCACTTCTTTTCTTCCACTGCTTGACCCCTTTTCAAATTTGTACAGGTATGAGTTGTTGAATGTTGCTGAAATGTTCAAGTCTTCTGGCAATTCCAACACATAAGCGTTGTCCGAAATCTTCTTCAGAATCCTGCATGGTCCTATCTTTTTTAGCTTCATCTTGTTGTACATTCCTGTCGGAAATCTTTCCTTCCGTAAGTATGCATAGACTAAGTCCCCTTCCTAGAATGACTGTAGTCTCCTTTTCCTGTCGGCCCTCAACTTATATGCTGCATTGCTCTTCTCTAAGCGCTTTCGCACATTTTCATGGACTTCCTGCATATGTTCTGCGAATGATTCTTCATCCGTGCTTTTCCTGGTTTCTATCAGCAACTCAACCAAATCCACCACTCCATGTGGGCTTCTCCTTTAAACAATCTGGAATGGGCTCAATCCCGTCGACCGATTGACAGAATTGTTATATGTAAACTCCGCTTGTGCCAATACACCTTCCCACTGCTTGGGTCTGTCGACAACTAGACACCTCAGAAGGTTTCCCAATCTTTTGTTGACCACCTCGGTCTGTCCGTCCGTCTGCAGATGATGCGCAGAACTAAACTGCAACTTTGTGTCCAGTTTCTTCCACAAGGTTCTCCAGAAATGCCCCATGAATTTTGTATTCTGATCCGACGTGATACTCTTTGGAAATCCATGCAATCTGACTATCTCCTTGAATAATAGTACAACAATCCCTGTGGTGTCACTCGTCTTCTTACATGGTATGAAATGCACCATCTTCAAAAATCTGTCGACTACAACAAATATTGAGTCGCTTCTCTGCTGAGTCTTTGGTAATCCTAACACAAAATCCATGCTAAGATGCTCCCAAGGGTTCTCTGGTACTGGAAATGGTGTATACAACCCTGTGGTCTAGCTCCTTCCCTTTTCCAACTGGCAAACTTGACATTGTCGAACTCACCTTCTGACATCTGTCGACATTCTTGGCCATAAATACTTATCGTCAACCAATGCTTTGGTCTTATCGATTCCAAAGTGTCCTGCTAACCCGCCATTATGAAATTCTCGGATTAGGTTCTCTCTTACTGATCCTCTGGGAATACACAACTGACTTCCCATGAACAGATAACCTTCTTGGATGAAGTAACTCAAATATGGAGTTCTGTCGATACCCCAAGGTTCACGACAAGCCTTCCATGCTTTTGCAAAATCCTCGTCGGTCTCATACTCCATCTTTATCGACTCTATTCCTGTTGCTTGAACCATCGTCGTGCTTAATATCACAATTCTCCTGCTCAATGCATTGGTAACTTTATTCGACTTGCCCGACCTATGTCGCAACATGGATGTATATCTCTGAAGCAGCTCCACCCACTTCATGTGTCTCTCGTCCAATTTCGACTGAGTGTTCAAATACCTTAGTGATTGGTGATCTATGTATAACACAAATTCTTTGGGAAATAGATAATTCCTCCACTTCTTCAATGCTTGAATGATAGCATAAAATTCCTGGTCATAGACCGAATACTTCTTCTTCGTTCCATTCAGCTTTTAACTAAAGAATGCAATTGGTCGACCCTCCTAGGAATGCAATTGGTCGACCCTCCACTGCCCCAATTGTCGTTCCACTTGCATCACAATCGAACTAGAAAACTTTGTCAAAATCTGGGAACGCCAACACTAGACTCTTAGTGACCTTTTCCTTCAACTCGTCGAAAGTTTTCTGGGCTTCGTCTGTCCACTTCAACTCACCCTTTCTCATGCATTTTGTTAGTGGGGCAAAAATTTGACTGAATCCCCGAATGAACTTCCTATAGAAACTAGCAAGTCCATGGAAACTTCTCACTCCAGTCATACTTGTCGGTTTCGGCCAATCCACTATTGCCTTCACCTTCTCCGGGTCCATCACCAACCCTTTACTCAAGATTACAAATCCCAAGTACACCAATTCCTTCTTCATGAAGAAACACTTTTGTAGATTTACCATCAGCTTCTCTTCCTGCAATCTCTGCAATACTTGTTGAACGTGTTCCAAGTGTTCTGCCTTGGTTTGACTGAAAATCAGAATGTCGTCTAAATAGACTACGACAAAATTTCCCAGAAATGGTTTCAACACTTCATTCATCAATCTCATGAAGGTGCTAGGTGCATTAGTCAACCCAAATGGCATGACTAACCACTCGTATAACACTTCTTTTGTCTTGAATGTTGTCTTCCATTCATCTCCCTCTCTGCCCTAATATGGTGATATCCACTCTTTAGGTCTATTTTTGTGAAGTATGTCGCTCCACTCAGGCAATCCATCAAGTCATCCATCCTCGACAATGGAAACCGATACTTGATCTTGATCCTGTTGATGGCTCTGGAGTCGGTACACATTTTGCATTCCCCACCCTTCTTCAGTGTCAATACTGCTGGTACTGCACACGTGCTCATAATTTCTTTGATTAACCTTTTGTCCAACAGCTCTTGGACTTGTCATTTTAAATCCTGTCCCTCTACCGGACTCATCCTATATGGCGCTTTGTTTGGCAGACTTGACCCTGGAATCAAGTCGATCTGATGGGATATGCTCCTTGTCGGTGGCAGTCCCTTCGCTTTCTCATCAGCCATTATGTCCCTGAATTCTTCGAGCAACTCCTTGATCTCGACTGGAATGTTCTCCTCCCTGGTTGTTCCTTCGACATATGGTCCTTTCGGAATGATCACAAAACATCCCGACTGCTTCTCCTCTTCCGCAAGGAATTCCTTCGCGGTGCTCATCAACACTCGCTTTTCCCAAAGATTGTTTTCGTCGTCCCTATTGTCGGTTGGATCTTCTCGCCTCGGCTTAAGAGTCCTCTTCATGCCATTCTTCCACACTGTGACTATGTTGGCTCGACCACCATAGAGCATTTTCCGATCATATTTCCATGGCCTTCCTAACAGTAGATGGCATGCATCCATGGGAACTACATCGCACAGTGAGCTGTCCTCTAATCCTTCAACTCTGAAGTTGATCAGGCACTGTCTGGTCACCCTGACATGGTGTCCTTTCTGCAATCATGAGATCTTGTAGGGGTGTGGGTGTTCTTGAAATTTCAACTCGATCTTGTCGATGACTTTTGTCGACACAAGATTCTCCGTGCTTGTTAACACCTAAAAAGTGCTCACTAGCTCATTCCCTTACTCACATGACCCATTTGTCCACTTTTCCACCATCTGAGCCTCTGAAACCAACAAAAGGTCACCAAAAGACCTTAGTACACCCCTTTTTCCATTAAAAAAGATTATTTTTCCAAGAAAATCATAAAAAACCCTCAAAAAGGGTCCAAATTCCCAAAAATATTAAAAAGGGAATTAAAATATTATTTTTATTCAAAAAAGGAAAAAGGAGGGAAAATTACCTAAACCATGTTGGTCAATACCATTGGTTTCCACAAAACCACAAATGGTATTCCTCACCACCAAAACCTATAAAAAGGTGGTAGGGGCTCCTCATTTCAGATCCTTCCATTATCTCATCCTTATGCTGCTGAAATCTCCTCTGAGCACTTTTAGCCATTGAAGCAACCTTGGAGAAAGAGACCTATTGGAGTTTGGAGCTACTCATCTTGGGAGTTGCTCAACATCAACCTTCACCATTGAAGGTAATATCGCAAGCACTTGCTTGCCCCCCCCCACTTTTCAATACAAAAAATTATTTATTATGTTTCTTGTTCTTGATTTTGAAATGTTTACATTATTTGCTTAGATTCTTGTTTAGATCCATGAAAAGTATTGTTTATTTAGTTTATTGTTTTTATTTCTATTGAAACTGCTACTACTAGTTAGTAGGTGCCCATAGCACTAAGCTTGGTTGCAAAACCGAGCCAACAGTTTTTGGCGACTCCGCTTTGGTTTGAACTATAGATCTCTAGTTTTGCCTTTAATCTTAGTTTTTTATGAGTTTTTAACCTTTAGATCCATAGATCTGCCATCTTAGACAGCAGATCCATTGCTGCTCTGAGTTTTGGCCCCATAAACAGCCCGAAATTTTCAATTTTTGGGTTCGTTTCTCGGTTTCCGTGCACGGCTTCCGCCTCGCGGTTTTTTGCCACACAGTCGCGCGGTCCATCGCGACTTTTCTGCGTTTTTCCGCGCGGCCCATCGCGGCTTTTTGCCAGATAGTCGCGCGGTCCATCGCGACTTTTCTGCGTTTTTCCGCGTGGCCCATCGCGGCTTTTTGCCAGAAACCCGCGCGGTCCATCGCGACTGTGCGACAGAAACCCGCGCGGTCCATCGTGACTTTTGGCCCAAAACCCGCGCGGTCCATCGCGACTTTTGGTCCAAAACCCGCGCGGTCCATGTCATTTTTTGGCCGCGCAGCTCAATTTTCAAACGACCATATCTCCCTCTCCCGAACTCCGTTTGAAACGATTTTTTTTTTCAAATTGGGTGTTTTCGATCAAGGAATCCAAATATGCTATTAGATTTAAGAAATTTTCCATAGAAATTTATCTAATATTGTATTTTAGTGTTATTTATCACTTCAGTTCACCCATTTTGGCTCATTTTTTACAGTATTGATTCTTCATATTTTACAGCCATAGAAATTTTTTTTACTATTTAAAGTGCATATCTAGAAATCTTTTTAAAAATTTTCAAGAAAGTGAAAGAAAGACTCATTATTGCATTTTCATCTAGATTCAAATTTTTTCCTGTTTACTTCTTTAAAATCTTGCCCTTAGCAATTTTTCTCAAAACAAAGAAATCCATTATTTCTTTTAAAAAGAAGTCTATTATTTGCTTTCATAAATCCAAGAAATCCTTTATTTTTTGAGTTATTTTTTGAAAAGCATTTAAATTCCTTTTTAGTGAAAAAGTCATAAATATTTGCTTTTTATTTTCGAAAAATCCTTTATTTTTTTAAAATTTCTTGTAAAAGCATTTAATTTTTTGAAGTTCAGTTTACAACACCTCACGTGCACTCACACGATCACTTAATTGAACTAAGCCTTAAAACGTACCTTAATTTGAACACACTTTTAACCCCACTTGGGGAACACTAAAAGAATTCTTGTAGCTAGGTAGTATTGGGGGGATAGGTGTTCCAATAACACCCCTCAGTTCATACATCTGAGACATAGAAGTTGTCCAATTAGGGAGCTAAAATCTCTTAGTACTTTTTGGCGCGGTCACAACCGGTTTATGGGAAGGCCTCTCCCCTAGGAGGGTTGAAGTCGCGAGGATGGTTCCGGAAGCCTGAGTGGGATACCGAAACCCATTCAGTAACCGAAGGGCTACCATTCGCAGTTCTCGGGATATCCCTGTATTGGGATATTGCGATCAAAGGACCAAACGACAGATTTGCCTTTTCTCGACGCGTCATGAACGGAGTATCCTAGTAGCCTGTCTTTTTAGGATTGATTACCCGGTGTCCCTCCCGGTAGGGGGATATCTAGCCATTGTCTCAACATTCATATTGTCTGACTTGGATTTCATCACCTTGCAGAGGATATCGTCTGTTTGAGTCACAATACTTTTAGATTAGGTGTTTGCATGATCTTTACCACCTTTTGAGTCTAGTTACACCTATTTTTTCTAGGAGCCGCTTGCATGTTGGTATTCTGACCGGTTGTTGCATTCCTCCACTTATTGTAGCACAGCTGCTAGGATAAGTGCATTTTTTGAGGATTGATTTTTTGGCCTGTGAGCATTATTTTTTCACTCCCCTTCTTGCACCCTTGGTTGCATTAGGGTTTTGAGTCTTTTACATATATATCACCACCTGATACTTAAAACAATTTTTTTTAAATAAAAAACATATTCTCACCATTGAGAATTCTAGACGTTCTCGTCGTCTACGGGGCGAACTCCCAGAGTTTAGTCCACTTGGCTCTCCACGTCACGGACGCAGAGCATTATCCCTTGATTCGACACATCGTCGATCATTTAGACGGTCATCCGATTCTGACATACCCCACTTCACCTTTGATTTGGAGGTAGAATCCGAAAACCCCGCAGAGTTACCACCAACCACAATTATGTCTGGAACACCAGTTGATCCACTATATACATTAACCATAGGTCAGACATCCGCAGACCCTTCTGCGGTAGTACCATCAACGGCAACAGCCACCCCCTTGGGTATGCCCAATATGGGTAACACTCCACATTCAGGAATGCCTAGCACAGGACCACCACCTGTCATGGGCATGCCCAACATGGGGGTCATACCCCCTTCGGTTTCCACAAACCCTATCCCAGGAATCCCTAGTGCGATTCCTAACCCAAGTGTAACTCCTGTTGCACTTGGGAGTGCTATACCAGGAATCCCTAGTGCGATTCCTAACCCAAGTGTAACCCAAGTTGCACTTGGGAGTGCTAACCCATATCAGGCCACACCTTTTGGAGGGCACATACCCTCCATACCTAGCATACCTATAGGAGCTACTGGACCCCTACACCATACCACAATGACTAGGCAAGTCCCGGTTCCGGTCACCACATCTGCTAGTCTACCATACATGGCAAGTCTGAACCTGCCAGATTTAGCTAGGCTCACAAATGACCCCATCAGACATGATCCTGCTTGGCCCCATATGCCCACTAAGCTTCCCTCTGACATCCCTAAGTTTGAGGGAAAGGCTGGAGAAGACCCCCAAAATCACATCATGTCCTTCCATTTATGGTGTTCCTCCAACTCCATAGTGGATGACTCAATCCGCCTACGGCTTTTACAACGCACCTTCACTGGCTCCGCAGCCAAATGGTATATCGAGCAACCCCATGGGACGCATTCCACATTTACCTCCCTTGCCTCGACCTTTCTACAATTCTTCCAGCTACCTGTCCGCTACGATGCGGGCGTCGAGATCCTACTGTCTTGCAGACAGAACACGGCCACGCATATCACTGACCATATTCATGATTGGCGTCGGCGCCGAAGCCTATGCAAGATCAAATTAGACGACCGAATCTTTTTAGACTGGTTCCTTAAATCCCTCCTTCCTCTCATTGCGAAGGATGTAGCATCTGAAAGACCCCAGTCGGAAGAGGAGGCCATCCTTAAGGCCCAACAGTTTGATCTTATCTATGCCCAGTCAGGTTACCTATACACGATCATACCTGACGCCCCACGAGGTGACTCTGCACGCGGTGACACACCGGGGGCATCACATGCCGCTGATGGCATTATTGGCCAAATTACACCGCAAGCAAAACCTTTCAGTATGGTGAGCACCATGCCCGCCCCAGACCTTTCTAGGGCTACATATAGTTCCGGGGCGACAACTTCTTATGCTCCAACAAACCAGACCCATCACGTTCATGGACCCTCTTGTCCACAACATTGTTATGGCCAAGCGCCATCGACATATGTACCCCCTACATACTATGCTCAACCTACGGTACAAAACCCCATGCAGTTCCAACAACAGCCCATGCATTACCCACAACCGGTTGCACCGGCTAACCTCACACCTCCACCAGCTCAGGGGTACCAACAACCCCAACAGGCAACTGGACCACCTCCACCTCCACCTGCATACTATCTACCGCAACCTGCTCCCGCACCTGCGGCTCCCCAAAATCCCCCCAATGCTCAAGGGCACGTGTACGCACAACAACATCAGCCCCAATACCAAAACAACCAGCGCAACCAAGGTGCGCAACAGAACCGTGGTAGAGGTCATAACCATGGTAATAACCAACAACATCAGCAAGGTCCTCCACCTCCGAATCCTCCGCAAAATAACAATGCTGCTCCTCCCAACCGCAATCCGGATCGGAATCCTAAGCAGCCTAGAAATAATAACCTCAGAACAAACCACCCTTGTTCTATTTGCGGGGTCTATGGTCATTACACGCATTCTTGCCCACATTTGGAGCGAGCTCAGCAACTCTGGACCAACGATGCCCATCGTAAAGGGCAAGCGGTTCCTCAGCCACCACCCAACCCTCCACCACCTCAACATCAACCTTTGGTGCTGCAAAACCCCTTTCCAAACCAGGGTGTAGTGAACACTCAGCCGTTAGCCCCCCCTCAGGGAAACGTGCCACCACAACAGATCACTTATGCAGCCCCTGATCAACCCATGTTCGATTCAGGTACTCACCATTTGTTGATGATGTCGACTGCCGATGCTAACCTCCAAACTCGTTGGAACCAATATGGCTCCACCTCTGAAGCCCCTCCCGCCGACAAGAACACTAACGTTAATCCCACAGATCAAACGTTACGTATACCTCCGGCTTCACTTGATGGCGCTTCCAAAGCACCTCGCTTCCCACTTTGTCGCATCAACAGTAATCCCAATGCTCGCGCTGCGTCGAATTACAACATCCTAGACGACTTAGCCCAATCTCCTGCAGCCATGTCTGCTTTAGAAGTTTTGCAAAACTGTCCTTCGCAGCGCAAAACTTTTCTCTCTGCCATTGGCGCCATTGACCCCAATGATTCACAGTTGATCGCATTCGATTCAGACCAGTCTGAACCCCGCCTGCCTTCCTCTTTAGCATTCCAAGTTTCCGTTTCTGTTCGGAATCTTGTCATCCATCGGTGCATTATCGATGAAGGGGCCTCCACATGCGTCATGTCCACATTTGTTTGGCAGAAGTTGGGATCCCCTACTCTCCAGCAGTCCACCACTGCATTACGAGCTTATGACGGCCGTTCGGCTCAACCCCTAGGTCTGTTAGCCAATGTCCCTGTATAGCTGGCGGGTAAAACCGTGCTCATTGACATTGAGGTCATCAATGCCCCACTAGACTATAACCTTTTACTTGGTCGCAACTACATGTACGCCATGCAAGCGGTTTCCTCATCCGTTTTTCGTACCATGATGTTCCCCCATGAGGGACGCGTGGTCAAGGTCGACCAGCTCACCTATTACGATCCCAAGGCCCCTACCACACCTGAAAATGGTCTCACCATGGTTGAACAACCTGTTTGTGGTGCAACTACCTCATTCATTTCCTCAGTAGGACCCAGACTTTACTCTGAGGCGTCGATAACCTCTACATTCCAGGACATTCCACCACCGTCACCGGAGACCCAGGTCGCTAACCTCTGCACTCTTTCACAAACACCCGGTAATCAACCCTCCTTGTTACCCAAACCACCATTGGTCCCTAGTCACATCGGTGTTACACCTATCCACACAATCCCCTTTCTATTTCCTCCTTCGGGTGTAGTAAGCGCCCCGTTTATGGCTACCCTTAGTCTCCCCGGGTTAACATTAGGATTACCCGTGTGGTATATTACGCCTCCCGTTCCTCCACCGACACCAAATGTCATCCTACAACCGGTGCAACCCATTGTTACTTCTACCCAACCACCTCCCGGTATCACGACTCCTTCGTCGTCGACGAATCCCCCTCCATTCGTCAGGCCCACTGGGGGCAGAGGCCCACAACCATACACTGCGGTTCCCCCACCCAAGGCAGTTAAACCTCCCCCCATATTTCGTGCTCCTCCAAAATGCTCGCTGTGTGATGAGTTAGGCCATCCAACCCATCAGTGCCCACAGTTACCTGCATTGCAGGAACACATGCAAATGTTGGACGACGACCCCAACATCCCGGTGGTCAAAATAGATCCAAACCCTATGCCTCGTGATAAATCACTGTGTACCAACCACCCATGTGCGATATGCAATATTTATGGCCACTACTCGCATAACTGTCCTGACATCCCAGACTACAGAGCAGCTCTCTACGAGATGAACAATTTGGACCTAGAGACGGCACCCTCTACTATCGAGGAGATCTACCCTCCCGCATCATCCTCATCCGGAGAGATTAACACCATCTATATGATCTCTTCGACTACCACTACCTCATCACTCGATTTGACCACTCAAAGGTCCCGCAATGATGAAGAGGTTCTCGAGACTCCTACTACCTTTGATTATCCCGGGGAAGACATGCACCATCGTCCATACTTCCTCCTGGAAGAGACTTCATCCACCACCGCTACCCAATCCGCGGTTGAGTCCAAGGATTTCCTTCCTACTAAAATCGACTGGTTAACGGATCCCATGGCCGATATTTCTCCCGTCATCCACATTGACATCTCTGACCCACTTGGTGCCCTTCATACCATCACATTAGGAACCTCCCACAGTGAGCATGAGATCGGAGAATACCAACAACTGTTCCAAGAATTCACTGATGTCTTTACTTGGTCAGATACCGAAATGCCTGGCCTTGACCCCGCCATTTATATGATCTCCAATGGATACCCCTCTGTCCGGTCGGCCCCTTCCATTGATCCCTTTGACACACAGGTTGAACCCTTTCAAATCAACCAGGAAACCACATGTCCACAACATGGGGGCATGCCCAAAACCTTGCCTACTCATCATCACCGTGATCCTCGTCGGAGATACTGGGGGCATCCACCCCACAAAGGGAATCCCCCATCATCATATCATCACTTCAGTATGCCACCACGACCCACAGCCTCATGGTATAACACCCCGCCAGCAGTTGCTCAATGCCCTATTGATCTCTCTATGAGACAACATCTGCACCACATTGACACCTCTGAGTTAGGAGGCATAATAGATTACCTCGACCCCGGGATAGGGGGCATGATCAATCATTTTGAACCTTCCCCATCATCTCTATCTCAACACCTCAATGAGCCCATCGTTCAAACCAACACATATGTGATCCACAATCACAAACCCCATGCACATAGCATGGGGGCAGGTCATTAACCCTGCTCACTTTTTCATATTCGTGATCTCAACCATTTTTGAGGTCATGTGTCACTTGTATATTTCAGTTGATTTGATACACCTAGTATTTTTCCCCCACGGGTCATCATTTCTCCCCACCACTGCATCCTTCGCTTGGTGGGATCACCTTTATTTGTAGCCATTTTTTAACCTAGTTCTTTCCTTTAACCATTCCGGAGTCCTTATGACCTCCGTTTTTCGCACCATTTGCACTGCCGGATTCATATTTCCGTGCCCGTGATGATGCTTGAGATCATTTCTCGCTCTCACCTTTAGATTTTCCGGGCATCTTTTCCACGCCCCCTCGTCACCTCGGTTTGCGTGCCACATCGGCCGTTCTCCATTTTCGATGTGCCTTATATCGCCGGATTCAGTTTTCCGCGCTCGTGATGATGCTAGAGATCATTTCTCGCTCTCACCTTTATATTTTTCGGGCATCTTTTCCACGCCCCCCTCGTCACCTCGGTTAGCGTGCCACATCGGCCGTTCTCCGTTTTCGACTTGCCTTATATCGCCGGATTCAGTTTTTCACGCTCGTGATGATGCTAGAGATCATTTCTCGCTCTCACCTTTATATTTTTCGGGCATCTTTTCCACGCCCCCCTCGTCACCTCGGTTAGCGTGCCACATCGGCCGTTCTCCGTTTTCGACAATCCTTATGTCACCGGATCCAAATTTCCGCACAGATGACGGTGCTTGAAACCTTTTCTCGCCCTCATCAATCCATTTTTTGTTCGGTATAATTTTATCCCTTTTTCGGGTCGAGCAACCCCTTTTACGAAAAAGGCACTTAGGGAGTTTCTGTTAAGCTCTTTTCTGACTCCTAAAACAATGAAAAGATCGCCGAGCAATCTTGCTTCCTTTCATGCTCGATAAACGTATCTGAAAGGGCGTCTACCTGGTATAAGTTTACCCCTTTTCCGGACCTTGTAGACTAATTACGAAAAAGGTATACTCTAGTCACATCGGCTAGAAGAGTTCTCCATCTGCATCATTTTATGCTTTTTCGGGCCTTGGAGACTAAACTTACGAAAAAGAAATACCAATAGAGTCCACTTACAGCTTTCAGACTCTCTAAACACGAAAGCAACCATGAGCATGAGCCGCCCTGGGCTCATAAAATCCACAGGACCGTACCATTTTTAGAGCACACTTTTATCCCTTCTTGGAGCTCATTAAAACTACGAAGAAGGAATCATTGGTGCCTCTTGGCGCTACAACACATCATGTCTACTCACATAGCAGCTTCCCCATTTTGGTCGCCTTTGTTCAGAGTATTCTGCAGTATCTCACCTTGATAATTCCTCGACGGCACCTATCAGCTCGTCCTCCCCCCCAGAGTCAATATATACCATTCAGTCAAAGCTATGATCCCTGCACCTACAAGTCAGTTCCATACGCTGCCAGGTCAACCATGTCATCATGCTCTGAACAAAGGAAGTTTGAGTCTACCCATTTTTTGACCCAGCTATTTCCCATCCCCACAAGTATGTCAGTCCTACCAGCAGTACTACATCACTTCAGTTTACACCTCGCGCTCCCAGCAAGGAAACATCATTGCCTTGTTAGTTGCTGGTCTCCCTCTGTCGACGACAACCACATTGATTCCAGAGGATAGACCTAGAGGCCCCTGTGTCTTGGACTCATTACCATTTATGATGAGTTCCTACGAATCATTTCGAGAGGAATCCTCAGTGCCTCTCCCAATGGTTGCTTCTCACATGCTCGACTTCAACACCTTGATCGCATCGTTGAGACTCGCACAGGGTATTGGTCCGTTCAGTTATTAGTCGAAGACCCCGGATACCTCCTGACTCCTCCACATTTGAGAGTCTTCCTATGGATAACACCAGTTACACTTTTTCTATAGATATCCGGGCTGTGCATGGCGACAGTATTCAGATTTACCCAGGTTCCATACTCCCTTGAGTATACAGTTATAATACTCCCTAGAGATGGCTCACAGTCATTGAGTCCATACAGATGTTGGACACCTTCAGTTTCAGCAGTTCAACAGTTATTCCAGTGTATCAGTTATTGAGATCAGCCATGATCATGAGTATATCCCACAATCATGTCCCCTCTGGACCATTATGATGTACCAGTATATTTCTTTACGTATTAGATCCCCCTTCTTGGGACTAATTGTTTTGTATATGTCTTGATACGAGCATGGGAATGCCCGCCTCGTCCTTTATCAGAGATTATACCTCATTCATATTGAGGCAATGTAATATTTTTTGTTTTTGCAGCTTCCAAGGGCCGTGGCTCCAGTCTCCAACCGGTCTCTTCTCTCCCCTAAAACCCAGAAAAAGGACAAAAGAACTATGATGTCTATCGGCCATACGATGAGCTCCTGCCCTCACACATCAGGGGGCAATCTGTTAACACCTAAAAAGTGCTCACTAGCTCATTCCCTTACTCACATGACCCATTTGTCCACTTTTCCACCATCTGAGCCTCTGAAACCAACAAAAGGTCACCAAAAGACCTTAGTACACCCCTTTTTCCATTAAAAAAGATTATTTTTCCAAGAAAATCATAAAAAACCCTCAAAAAGGGTCCAAATT
This sequence comes from Larix kaempferi, assembly GCA_027924585.1. NCBI lineage: Eukaryota > Viridiplantae > Streptophyta > Pinopsida > Pinales > Pinaceae > Larix > Larix kaempferi. The sequence continues at coordinate 11,607,054 of BSBM01000361.1, forward strand.
CCCAAAAATATTAAAAAGGGAATTAAAATATTATTTTTATTCAAAAAAGGAAAAAGGAGGGAAAATTACCTAAACCATGTTGGTCAATACCATTGGTTTCCACAAAACCACAAATGGTATTCCTCACCACCAAAACCTATAAAAAGGTGGTAGGGGCTCCTCATTTCAGATCCTTCCATTATCTCATCCTTATGCTGCTGAAATCTCCCCTGAGCACTTTTAGCCATTGAAGCAACCTTGGAGAAAGAGACCTATTGGAGTTTGGAGCTACTCATCTTGGGAGTTGCTCAACATCAACCTTCACCATTGAAGGTAATATCGCAAGCACTTGCTTGCCCCCCCCCACTTTTCAATACAAAAAATTATTTATTATGTTTCTTGTTCTTGATTTTGAAATGTTTACATTATTTGCTTAGATTCTTGTTTAGATCCATGAAAAGTATTGTTTATTTAGTTTATTGTTTTTATTTCTATTGAAACTGCTACTACTAGTTAGTAGGTGCCCATAGCACTAAGCTTGGTTGCAAAACCGAGCCAACAGTGCTTCTACCATCACCTATGGTTTTGCAATGCCATTCCCCAATCTGCACCTTCATTCGAAAGATCGGCTTCTGTTGTGCTGGTTCCATCGAGTCACGTTGATCTTCCTAGATCAAGGCTCTTTGAACTGCCAAATTTCGGTTCTTGTTTTTCTCACCCTCACTGCTGTTAGATGTCGGTTATTCCCTCTCATCGACTTGCTCATCTTTTCGACGTCTGCATTTCGACTCCTTTGCAGCATGTAAGTTTTCTAGGAACTCATATGCCTTGTGTCCCGTTCCTCAACACTTGTAACAGATTATGGCTGGTCTATTAGCTCCTTTCTTTTCGGATGGACCACTTCGACCATACGCACCTCAACCGCGGTTCTCACGACCATCACGTCGGTTTTCTTGCATTTTCCCTGTCGATGTCCCTCCTGTGTGTCGGCTATCTTCGACACCTTCCTTCCTGTACCCGCTACTTTGGCCTTTCACGGAGACAGTTTTTGCACCTCGACTTATCATCCTTCCCCTGGTCGCTCTGGATTTCCTCAATAGTTTCTCTTCTGCCTTCAGAGTTAACTGGTAGGCTTCGCCAACTGCTCTGAATCTCGACATGCCCAGCTTGTCCTGAATAGCATATTTCAAGCCGTTCATGTATCTAGCAACAGCTTCTTCTCCTTCATCAGTTTGTCTTGACCGAATCGACAATCGGTAGAACTCCTCCATGTATTCTTTCACGGTCATTGCTTTCTTTCGAAAGTTCTATAACTTCCCGAACAAGGAAATCACATAGTCATTTGGCGAGAACTTTCCCTTCAACTTGGAAATCATTATGTCCCAAGACTTGATTTTCTCCTTTCCTTTCTTGAGTTTGTTTTCCTGTACATTGTCCCACCACAACAAGGCATGACCCTTCAACCTCAGACATGCAGTCTTCACCCGCTTAGGGTCCTCGATCTGCTCTACATCGAAGTATTTTTCCATCTCTCTGAACTAGTCGATCAAATCTTCTGGGTCCAGGCTTCCTGAGTACATATGTACGTCTATCTTCGCCTGAACTCTCATATCTGTGAGAAGCTTGATGAGTCTTTCCTCTGGTTCTTCTACTGCGGCTTCCCAAGCTTCCACTTCCTCGACTTCCTCATTGCTGTGGTCTAACGCATCAGGAATACAACCACATCTCTGGCTTTCTTTTATTGCTACGACCTCACTCGTCAAAGTACGCATCGTTCTGATGCATTCATCGAACATCTCACGATCCACTGTGATGGCTGCTGTGCCACGCATCCTTCGTCCTCAGACATGAATGCCTCTGTAAGCCATTTTCCAACCTCCGCTGAAAACTCTCACACGTCCAAGTGCAACCGGACTTCTTTTTAGGCTTTGATACCAACTGACGCAAGTCACCTTACTGGAATACTTTCTTCCTTAACAATACACACGACACAAACCACAATGCTTACATGAACAAGGTGTAAAACAGAATGCCAGAAGTGGCTTTATATTACTTCTCTGAATTCGGTTACAATGCAGAATGACTGTAAACAAATAACTAACTACAGTTGGCCTCAGCCATTACAACTCAGAAGTAACTATGGTGTGTTCTCCTTGTGTGTCGACCTCACCCTCTCCTGTTTCAACATTGAACGCTGAGCTATGGCTCGATCTCAACCCTGTTCTGCGAGGAGTGTGACTCTTCACAACTTCTCTCGGCTCCCCCCTCTCTGATGTCGCTGATCCAAGATTTTTTTTTATCCTGATGATCCTCTCTATGTCTTCTACTCTGCTGCTGCTATTCCCGAGACACGCATCAACCTATTCTTTGATCCTCCCAGATCCTGCGAACTTGCACTGTCAGCTCCTAGTCGTGCTGCATAGCCTCTGTCCATGATGTCACCTGTCATGTCCTTCACCAACTCACAATAACTGTATTAACTTCCTCAGCAACCTCGAGCAGCTACCAGGTACAGTCCCTTGACTTTCTGTCCTTTTGACCCTACTACAGTAGTCGGTCACATCTTGACCTCCCTGTCAGCTTGTTTTCTCATCCTCTACGTTCGCCAGTCCTCCCCTTCTGTTGGGCCTGGCCCAAGTTGGGGCAATTTTTGATAACATAAGGAGGTTAAGATGCGAAGTTGAGCGCAACTCAACAAAAGATATAATTTTGTACAAGTATGGGGGATGCTGCGAAGTTGCACGCAACAACCAAATTTTGGCAGTACCGCGAAGGTCAGCGCTGCGAGGAAGCAGTACCGCGAAGGTCAGCGCTGCGAGGAAGTAGTGCTGCGAAGTGATCAGGCCACGTAGAGCCAGCAAAGCGGATTGATGGACGAAGGATAGATACAGGTTCTGGATAGACCAGTGATGGTCTAATTTTGGCAAGTATGCTCCAGGATGCCAAGCTGCGAGCATGAGCATATCAGGAAGGCGGCCAGCTGTACGTGTTCGTTAAGTGGAGAACGACTCAAGGAAAGCAACAGCTGAACGTGCTTAGTGGTATGAGACCGTTAAGTGGAGAACGACATTGAGAAAGCGACTGGAGGCCGAGCTAGTTGTATGAGGTGATTAGGAGGGTGAACGATCTGCAAAGAAAGCAACTGGGAGCTGAGCCAGTCATATGAGTCCGTTAGTGGAAGTGTGGCTTGATGAAGATGACTTGTTGGTGTGCGCACAACAAGAAGGCCGAAAGTGACATAACAAAGGCATGGAGGACTTCCACGACAACACACTCGCTACCAGAGGCCAGTAAGACGGTTTAGAGAAACCATAGTAGTTTTGGAAACCCTAAGGGTTTCGGTCTTCAGTTTTGTAAAGACATGACCTTCGGGCATGGTCTATAAAAGAAGACATTTTTGTAAGGGAAGGGGTTACGTTGTTACATTGGTTACTTTTGGGGGTTCTCTCGTTACTTTTGTTGTTGATGTATTGTAAGATCTTTTCTGGGTAAGAAGCCTTTGTAAAGGCTCTGTAGCTGTGTGCGCAGAGACCTAGCTAAGAGAGAGAGAGAGAGTCTGCAGCTGAGTGTGCAGACCAAGAGTGGTTGTCCCCTTCCCATTAAAGATATATATATAACAACCGTTCTTGTGGACGTAGCTTCCCACCCGGGGGAGTGAACCACATTAAATATTGTGTTGTGTGATTGAGTGGAATAATGTTGTGTGTGATTGCATTTACCTGTTTTCTATAGATGGATGTCTGAATATTTCCTTGCATTCTGTTATGTGATGAATTTTGTATGCATTTTCCATCAGGAGAATATGGAGATGATATGTTAAGTCTGCATGAATAGATGAATGGTTAATACTTATCCTTGCTTCTGAAAGCAGTGAATTAGTTATTTGTTCAAGTGTTAAGAGATTTCTTAAGTACTTTCCTATGCACAGCAGACGAATGAATGATAAGTGATTTACATCTGCGGTAGACGCTTAAATAGTCACATTCGGAGTGTATAACGCATGTTAGAGTAATAGTCATTTCAGTGCATGAATGAGTGGATGAGTGGTACTCAGTTCAGTGCCTTAAACGTTTTCGTGTACTCCAAGTATAAAGTTGAACTGGATTGTTCACAGTCTCAGTAGAGGTCCTGCGGTAGAAGGAATTAGTGGTGCGGACCGCAGCATTGTCCATCGCTGCGCAGTCTCACCTTGCAGCAGATACCCCCTGCTGCGCTGCACAGTACGTCTGTCCAAACAACTCATCACATACTGTGGAAACCTGATTCCGTAGTACCCCGTAGATACACCTCGGGTGAGACCTCAACTTGCTCGCAGGTTGTTGCCGAAAGGGCCGGTGCGAAGGGGTTTTGTTGGTCAATGTAATGTCCCGCCCATCCTACCAAGGAAATGGACAGAACATGATGCTAAAGCTGGGAAATTGGACCCATGCTTACTAAATTGTCATTCTCATAATATGAAAGGATGCATGTAGATGTATAAATCTAAGAAACATAGCAGAATTAAAATCATGTTGATATCTAGCATACATTTAGCATTTTCATGATAGCCATTAAATAAAGGCATTGCAGAATTATAATAGAGAGTACTTATCTTAAAAAAAAGTAGTCCTTGAGCAACCAGCTATGCATCTGCAATGTTCCACCCAACCGTAGGCCAGTTGTGCTTATCAATCTCTTGATGCAACTGCCACCCCCGAGCTGGGAAGGATTTCTACAAGGAACCAGGGAACAACAGACTCACACATAGCCAAACATACACCAAATTGAGCCAAGCCAATCTACAATTGGGTTTATCAGGATGCTAGGAGATGGAAAGGAAGAATTGCTAAGCTAGTGAGCTCAACCACATAGCTATGGATACCCCTACAAGATCTATCTAGTTGGGCACCCACAATGCCTACACACCCCACTCAAGGAAGCATTCCCTTCACCAATACACAGTCCCTTAGGCCATACCTTCCCATCTAGAGTGTCCAAGGTGTGCATAGAAGAGTAGCCAACCCTCTTGATCTTCTTGAGAGGTTATTTTTCCCACTAGGTTTATCAAGCCAATTCTTTCCACTACCACTCCAAATTTCTTGCTCACAGGTTCAAGCCAAAACAGGGACGGATGCACATAACAACAAAAGTATAAGTGCTAGGCATGAAGAAACGTTTATACAGTGAGATGCCCAAAGATGGGGTTTCCCTGAGCTTCAGAAAAATGTGGGTAAGCATAAATGAAATGGAAAATGGAGAATAAACCCTGGAAAGGAAAAATTCGTTTTGAGAAAACGTATATGGACAACCCAGGAGCAAAAACGACCTCCATCAAACCCCCAATTCATGGTTCTCTTCTCCCAACCACTATGCTAACCAAAAACGAGTTCCCAATCATGGAAAAATGCAGAAAAAGGATGAAAAACGTGAAGGAGAAGGCCCCAACAAGCTCAGATTGCATGAGAGAACAAAGGCAATGGATGAAGAATGGATTTGGGCACCATTTCGTCGGGGTTTTCTTTCCCAAGAAGCAATAGTACATTTTTCCAGGTTGATGGCTTGCCCATGGACGAAATTGACTGCCATACCTCTTCATTCCCAAGGTATTAATTGCCTCAACCAACTCTTGGAAGAATTTAATGATTGGGTGCATAATCCAAAATGGGTAGTTGAGGGTTTATGGGTTCACTCAATGACATATGGATTAAATCTATTGGTTCAAGGGTTCGAATGATTTCCCTCCCTATTTCTTGTAGAATCATGCCCCCATCTCTTTGTTGCATTGCATAGCTAGTTGTGGTTATTTCATTAAATTTCATATTTACATGATGTCTTCATTTACATTGTGCCTATCTAGCACAAGAACCATAGGCATCTATTTTTAATTTCCAATACATAAAATGCTAAATCAATGGTAGGGCCTTGGCCTTGAGCTCCTCACCATGATTAAATAACAATATTTACATCATTTACAATCTTAATGCAATAGGTTCAAGATGGGGACATTACAGTCAAAAGGAAATCGTGAAGAACCTGGGTCTCATTAAAAACCTCTGGGTCAGTATCAGTCAAGCTAACAAATGGTTCCATTGTTGTGCTAGAATCCATGATGAGTTGCAATCGTGATGTGTGATGAAGAATATCAGTTCCCGGAAGGCTCCAACAACTGGCACCCTAAAAATACAGAGATCCAAGCTTGGTGGACAAGACCATAAGAGACTTTGCAAGACAAGAGAAGAGACATCCACGTCTATCTGACACACAGTGGTCGAATAGATATCCGTGGAAAGATATTCACGAGATTCTCTGGGCATCATTTCCAAACGAGCTGCACGGGTAGATCTCACCGCTTATAGAAAAGAAAACCTGTTTTCAAGGAGGAGTTCCTACAGAGTGGACTCCCGAGCTCACAGCGCAGCTCAAATCGATACACAGCCCATTGACACGTGCAATTGACTTCTGGGTCGATCATATGCTAGAAGGCTTCGTAACAAAATTTGCTGTAGACACACTCAAATCCTATATCCAAGCAGAAGCATATTTTTTCCAAGGATTCCAAGGTAAGTTGCTAAACAATCTCAGTCTATACATTAAGATGATGTTAGCTGAGAAAGGTGTTTTAAGAATGCAGTAATACTCTCAAGTTTGTCATGGTAAACAATATATATAGTGATTCTGACGAAGACACCCATAATCTTAGAAGTGGGAAGAGATATAAATTTAATAAGAATCTTGGAGGCCCTGGACTCCACATAGATACCAAGATTCCTTGTGACCTTGACAATGAAGCTACACCACCATTTACCCCTCAGAACCCACCGGTAGTAGAGACCGTGTCACCCTTATCTCAGAACCCACCCGCTATGCAGCTCACCCTGCAGAATACACAACCCAGCACGTCTACCCCGAGAAGCCCATTTGTTTTCACTGCACAGAGCCCTTTATAGCAGCCGCGCACTAATCTGGGCGCTACACCACCTAATATGACAATAGAAAACACTGATATGAAGCTACCAATCTTCAAAGGAACTGGTCTAGAAGACCCTGACCAGCATTGGTTCCTTTGTGAAGCCGTATGGAGTGTAAGACAAATCCAGGATGATGTCGTGAAAAGAGAACAACTCATCACCACCTTCAGAGATAGAGCTTTACATTGGTTTATGAACTACTATCAAGCACAACCGAGAACCCTTGCGGAAATTAAAGATGCACTTGTGGCAGAGTTTAAGAAACCCAAATCTGAATCTCAGTGTATAACCGAGTTGAAAGAAATAAAGTAGAAACCGACTAAAACGGTCTGGGAGTTTGATCAGAAGTTTAAGACACTTTTGGACCAAGTGAGCTTTGTTATAGCCCCGCAACAACACAAGGAATGGTTCATTGCTGTGTTGTTTCCCCACATCAGATTACCATTGATGCAGCAGAAGGTTGTGTCACAGGCAGAGGACTTGGAGATCGCAATGAAGATAGAGGCTTCGCCGATTGGTGAGACTAGTTCTGAGATGTCTCAGATCTAGAACCAGCTGACCACCCTGACACTAGAGTTGCAAAGCATAAAAAATGGAAAAGAACAAAGGTATGAACCTAGAAATGAGGTCTGGTGTACAAGTTGTAAAGGAGAAGGCCATGACCGGGAGCATTGTTCAGTATACCGCAATTATCTTAATAGTGGTGCGCCCAACCCGATAAATCAGAATCAGTCCCCATGGTGTGAAATTTGTAGAACCATAGGACACAGACCTGAAGACTGCTACCTCATACAGAAATATGTGAAAACACCTAAAAATTTATACTGCACTTTCTGTAAATCAGTTGGACATGATGAATCCAACTGCCACGCATATGAGCTAATGAATGAGAGAAAACGAGATATGGAGTCAATGAGAGGCACTGGCTTGTACCACGTACAAGAAGAAAACCAGCCAAAACAAGAAAACACGCAATATGACCAAGGAGGATACAGAGGTCGTGGTGGTGGATACCATGGCAGAGGAAGAAATGCTGGCCCGACGCAGGGAAGAGGCCGCGACCAGGTCATTTGTTACAATTGTGGTCAGCCAGGTCACGTATCTAGAGATTGTGTTAACCCATGCACTACATGCAACTATTGTAAATCATTCGAGCATGCTATTGAAGACTTCCCAGTGCTAGAGGTGGAAATGCAGAAAATAAGACGAACGGAGACACCAAATCCAAACATCTAGTGGATAGCAGCAGAGAACAAACCAGTGGACCTGAGCATCAATGTGGTCACATGCAGTGGTGCCAAGACAGGCCACGATAGGGGAGCAGAAGCTTCCACATCAGGGGAGGCTCACACAAAGTATACCCCTCTTGAGACAGTATGGATAAGGAAAGCCCCGGGAAAAATACCTGCTCTCGACCTACGAAAGAACAGGGAGGTCTTCATCGACGTGCGGGATATCTTTAGAGAACCGAAAATAGAATCACAGAGGATCCCGTTGCGCAGCGAAACACTGCATGTTGAAGACATGCCAGTAGCATATGACAAAACAAGTACCGCAACAGATGTCAACACCTCCATTGCGCAGTTCCTGTGAAGCTGCATGAAGTTACTAAAAAGTGAAAATGCCATAGTAGAGCTACGGAAGCTCATAAACCAATATGAACCACAGACGGGAACAAAAAATTCTAACAGTGTCGTACATCACATAAGGAGGCATAAAAGAACAGGCCGAGAAATGAGTCTTATCGCGCAGATAGGAGATTTTGAAAGGGATGAAGTCATCCTTGATCTGGGATCTGAAGTGAATGTTTTGACTAAGTAGACATGGCAGTAGATGGGCTGACCAAAGTTGTCATGGTCACCTATCCAGTTGAGAATGGCTAACCAATAGAAAGTCATACCTTTTGGCCAGTTAGCTGATGTGGTGGTCGACATCGATGGAGTCCAAAGTCATGCAGAATTTGAAGTTATCAAGATTGTGGATGATAGTCAGCCTTTTCCTGCACTGCTGGGAATTGACTGGGCTATTGATAACTTGGCTATCATAAACCTGAAAACAAAGAAGATGATATTTGAAGGAAAGCATCTTAGGGTCATTGCACTGTTGGATCCTGCAGATGGTGACAGATACAGCGAGCTGATTCAAGAGGAATCCAAAGCTCAAGACTTGGACAGACTATACCAACTCACATCAAACCAGGAAGATTACATTAATCCTACCGCGGATGGTACACTCAGCTGGAGATGTGACAGCTCCTATGTCTCTAACTCGGAGGCAGGACTGGAAAATTGGCAAAGCTGCATGCATGAAGTATTAGCAAGAAGGTGCGCATAGGTTACAAAATCATTGCGCTAGATTGGAAAGGAAGTAAGTCTCATTCCCACATATGATGGTTCCGCTAATGTTTACACTTTCATCCAGGAATATATTGTAGTAGTTCCAGAAGAGCATAGGTTACCCACACTGGATATGGCATTGCGCGACACACCAGCCAGATGGTGGGCTGTGCACAAGCATACATTGACCACTCGGGATCAATGCAGGATTAAGATGCAGATTCGGTTTGCCGACAGGGTTACTTTACCCTTTGAGAAGTTTAATGGACACACAGATCCTAGTCAGCACATTGAAGTCTATTCACAGGCATGGCTGGAAAGGCCACATAAAGAATGGGTGCACCTATTTGTGCATACCCTCGAGGACGACATTCCAAAGGAATGGTACCTAGACCTGGAGTTGCACAGGGAAATGACGGATTGGGAGATGTTGACTGCCAACTTCCAGAAGGACTTCAGCTTTGAGGATGAGAATCCGCTGATCCATGAGGCATTGCAGATAATTAAGGAACACATATTCAGGGGAGACTATCTTCACGAAGATACGACATGGGAAGAATTCTTCGAGGCAGATACTGTTCCTGCGAACCCACACTCAAAATGGAAGAAACATGAAGAACATACCATAGAGTGTTATAACCTAGCTGAAGAAAATGGGGATAGAAACGAAGATGATGAGGATGATCTGCGCAACATAAACATACCAGAGTCAGAGCGTGCGTGCGATGTAGAAGGACCTCCGTTGGAAATCCCAGATATGAGCAGACCGGTAAAGACACAGAAGGTGAATATTGGCATAGGTAAAGAGCCAAAGTTCGCATCAATTGGAGACTATTGGGACGAGCAGAATGTTGCGGAGATCGCAGACACTTTACATGAGTATCAGGATTTGTTTCCGACAAAATTTACAGAAATGAAAGGAATTCTGGGAGACCTAGGAGTCATGAAGATCCCCTTGAAGCCAGGTGCCAAGCCTGTGAAGCAGAGGCCATATAGATTGAACCCACGGTATAAAGAAAGAGTCTGCGCAGAGCTGGATAAGATGATAGAAGCAGGAATCATTGAACCTGTCAAGGAATCCGAGTGGATTAGTCCCATGGTCGTTCAGGATAAGAAAACTAAGGGTGAGATCAGGATCTGTGTGGATCTTAGAAAACTGAATGATGCTTCTATGCATAACCCATTCCCCACTCCTTTTACAGATGAAGTGCTTGACAATGTTGGAGGGAATGAGGTCTATTCCTTTACTGATGGTTTCTCCGGATATCATCAGATTAGAATTGATCCCACAGATAGGCATAAGACGACATTTGCTATAGAATGGGGGTCGTTCCAGTACATAGTATTGCCTTTTGGGCTGAAGAACGTGCCTACCATATTTTCCCGAGTCGTCATCGCAACATTTAAAGATTTCATGCACAAGTTTTTGGAAGCCTATTTTGATGACTAGATTGTGTTTGGTCTATTGAAGAACCATTGCACAAATCTCAGAATGATGCTTGAGAAGTGTAGACAGCATCAGATCTCATTGAATCTGAAGAATTGCATCTTCTGTGTTCCATACGGAATTTTACTCGGACACATTGTCTGTAAGCAGGGATTGATGGTGGACCCTGCGAAGATTGCCATTATTGTGAATTTGCCTACACCAACTTCCGTTAAGATGTTGCGCTCTACCTTAGGCCATACTAGATATTACAGGAAGTTTATAAAGGGTTACGCATAGATAACCGCGGCAATGAAAAAGCTACTAAAGAAAGATGCACCGTTCATTTGGAATGCGGAATGTGAATAGGGTTTTGACACACTTAAAGAAAACATGGTTACTGTGTCGATCCTAGTCTTCCCAGACTAGGCAAAGCCATTCCATGTTCATGTTGATGCATCATGCATTTCCCTGGGAATTGTATTAGCTCAGCCAGGAGAAGGAGGTATTGACCATCCCATTGCATTTTCAAGAAGAAAGCTCTCGACAGTGGAAAAAAATTACACTACAACTGAGACGGAAGGCCTTGCGATGGTATACGCGCTCCAGAAATTCAGACACTACTTGCTTGGTGTGCACTTCCTTATGTTCACTGACCATTCTGCGTTGAAATACTTGGTCAATAAGCCAGTGTTAGGGGGGCGCATATGTAGATTGTTAGAACATTTTTCCACCTATGTACATTAATCATTTATTAATGATGATTAATTAGCCCAAGTGATTAATGATTACATCCCTAAGTTGATTAGTTGGTAAATGGTCAAATTATCATGAACTGGTTAGCAATGTGAACAAGTGCTGAGTCAAACCAGCTTTGTGGAGCGCTCCCCAGGACAATTAATGCACTCAGCATGCCTAGAGCGCCCTCCTCAGGTCATTTAATGCACTCAGCATGCTTCTCTTCTACCTAGGGCGCATTTGCTCACTTTGTGGACAATCTTGCCTTGTTTTGTCATATTTTTGACCATTTTTAGACTCCAAACCTCTAACCAACCAGTTTCTTCACATGTGTGAGGTCACATGGGCCTGTCCAGTCATTCCCAGCATTCACACTGCAGATTCGAACCAGTTTGGGATGGTTTGGGATATTTTGGTCAACCTAGGGGGGTTTGAGCTTTTTCTAAGCTAGATCAGTGTGAACACTCCAGATGGATTCGAATTCTTCCAGATTTGTATATATGGGTGTTCTTAACCTTTGTTAAGGTTGGACAATTAATAATATTGACATTATTCACCATTTCATGTGTAATTGTTCTTCATTCATTTAAATTTTTTTATGCCATTCTTGCAAATGTTGTGCAATCTTTCACCAGTGAGGAATCCACAGTAGCTAGATTCAGCTGTGCTTGAGATTTTACATGGTATCAGAGCTCTTGGAGCTAGAATTCGAACCAGCAAGACTGTTGTAGTGGATTGCCAGAAGCAGTGGAGAAACCACATAATTCCTGAGGCCATTGCCTTGAGCTTACTGGAGAAATCTAGTGGCTCCTCTCAGGTGTGATGCTCTCCCGAATGCACCCACTATCCATACAGGGTTCGAATCTGTTAGTGTAGATCCCTCCTGAGTGATTTGAGAGTTGTTTGCAGGTACTGAAGATAAGCATTGTCAGCAAGTGCGAATTGCAGCAGAGGAGAATGGATCCATCTCACCCAAACGTGCTCACTCCCTTCAACTATTTCGATTGGAAGGCAGAAATGGTGATTTTGCTGAGATCCAAGGGTCTCTACGGAATCACGATGGGCACTGAGGTTGAGCCAAACTCAGCTGTGGAGAAATCCAAGTTTTTTAACAGAATGGATGAGGCATTTGGCCTCCTTTGTCTCAGCATTTCGAGAGACCTCCTGTTTCATATAGAAAGTCTAGCAACTCCAAATGAAGTGTGGCTCAAGCTTGAGACACTGTTTGGAAAGACTGATGAGATGAGAGGCCACCAGCTCGAAAATGAGCTTGTCTCATTGAGCCCAGGGAATTTCGATTCCATCCAGGACTTCTTCACCAAGTTCAAGAACTTGGTCTTGCAGATCAGACAATGTGGCATAGAAAAGAAAGAAGAACAGTTGGTGTTGTCCATTCTCTCCAAATTGGGTTCTGAATACTCAGTTTTTGTGTCTTCCTTCAACTCCACAAGGCTCACAGTTAGAGGTTGGAAGATGCCATCTTTGGCTGACTTCATGGAGATGCTAACTCAAGAGCAAGACAAGCTGGTCTTGATGGGCTCCATCAAGCAAAAAGACCAAGTTCTTGCAGCTGGAGATTCGAAATATGGAAGAGGCAAGCAAAAACCAAAGGGGCCGAAACCTCAAGAGAAGAAGATGAAGGAGAAGAAGCATTCAAGTGATGAAAGCTCAAGTTCAAGTGATGAAGATTCAAAAGTCAAGAAGATGAAGAGCAAGAAAGAGAAGCCCAAATGTGGTTATTGCAGAGGTTCTCACAATGAAAAATCATGTTTCAGAAAGAAGATAGACATTCTAACCAAGCTACTTGAAGAACATAACATTGATGTTCCAGATTTTGCAAGAAGAGAAGAAGCCAAGCTCTCTTTGGAACAAGATCATTGCCTCTATGCCACATGCAAAGGTAAAAAGCTCTATGATTTGGGTGAAAGAGCCAAATATTTTTCTGATATCTCTGTTTCTGATTTACATTCTGATATATCAGATTCAGAAAAATCAGTCTCTTCCCTGAAAGAATCTCCATCCAGTTCACCGAAGCTTTCTCCCAATACTAGTAATTTTTCACTAGTTTTTGACATGCCTTCTGAAAGCTCTTTCCCACTTCAATCAGATCTTTCATATTCTGATATGGAAGATAATATGCAGGCTGATATACAGGTTATGACAGCCATCAAACCATTTCCCCAACCATCGGATGCCCAAAAGACCACACAAACCCCAAGTTCTACAGTTGGAAAATCTCACAATTTTATTGTTTCCAAAACTGTGTCACTGATCTATCTTGGTTTTATGTCTTGCATATCATTCCTTGGTTGGACAGCCATGTCATTGGCTATCATGGGACTGCTGTTCCACATGTCTGGACCTGATCTTTCCACCTATGGTTCAAAACTCAAGTCTCCAGACCCTTCAAGTTTGCTCAACTGTCAGTGTGATCCAGTTACACATACTTCTCTTACTGTAAAACCATTCGATCATGGAGACATTATACCTCTAGTTTTTGCTGCTCCATATGGCTCCTATTCTGATATATCAGAGCCACATGATCTCTATTACAGATTTGGGAAGGTGCTACATCAGTTCGGAAAGAAGATTCATGGTTTGATTTGCCATGTGGAAGCTCCTCAAAATGCAGATTTTGTTGAGATTTTTGATGTTCTTTGGGAAGGATTTTGCAGAGATATCTTTTCCATTATTGATCATGTATTCATATCAGAGTATGTATGCAGCAAGAAGCATTCTTATAATGCTCCCCCATCATCAAATGATGAGATTCAAGGAGCCTTCCAACATGTTTTTTTCCTACAAAACATTGAAGAATTGGTGCATGATCATGACATCCACAACATCTTCACCAAGTATTTCAGCAAGAAGTTGTTCATTCAACTCATTCAAGTGAAGAACAAGACCTGTTGAAGACCTTTTGATCATCTCTGTATCATGTCCATTCTTGAGGGAGGATTTTTCCCATGTGGTTTTGCCTCTTTCCTCATTTTACATGGACAAATAAATTTTATGATGTAAAAGGTGACTTGAGCCTAGTTGCCAAGGCCTTAATTTTTGATATTTCACTAAGTCTAGCTTAAGGGGGGGTGTTAGAACATTTTTCCACCTATGTACATTAATCATTTATTAATGATGATTAATTAGCCCAAGTGATTAATGATTACATCCCTAAGTTGATTAGTTGGTAAATGGTCAAATTATCATGAACTGGTTAGCAATGTGAACAAGTGCTGAGTCAAACCAGCTTTGTGGAGCGCTCCCCAGGACAATTAATGCACTCAGCATGCCTAGAGCGCCCTCCTCAGGTCATTTAATGCACTCAGCATGCTTCTCTTCTACCTAGGGCGCATTTGCTCACTTTGTGGACAATCTTGCCTTGTTTTGTCATATTTTTGACCATTTTTAGACTCCAAACCTCTAACCAACCAGTTTCTTCACATGTGTGAGGTCACATGGGCCTGTCCAGTCATTCCCAGCATTCACACTGCAGATTCGAACCAGTTTGGGATGGTTTGGGATATTTTGGTCAACCTAGGGGGGTTTGAGCTTTTTCTAAGCTAGATCAGTGTGAACACTCCAGATGGATTCGAATTCTTCTAGATTTGTATATATGGGTGTTCTTAACCTTTGTTAAGGTTGGACAGTTAATAATATTGACATTATTCACCATTTCATGTGTAATTGTTCTTCATTCATTTAAATTTTTTTATGCCATTCTTGCAAATGTTGTGCAATCTTTCACCAGTGAGGAATCCACAGTAGCTAGATTCAGCTGTGCTTGAGATTTTACATAGATGGTTGTTTCTATTCCAGGAGTATGATTTTGAGATTGTTGTTAAGCCCGACAGGATGAAATTGGGACCTGACCATCTCTCTAGGATTGAGTCAGGAGAAGAGTCGACGAACATTGAAGACAGTTTGCCTGATGCGCAGTTATTTTCTATACAAATTTCTAATGATTATTATAATGACATCATCGAGTTCTTAACAACAGGATTGGCACCGCAGGAGTTCTCCATCCAGTAGAAGAAGCAGCTGGTAGTGCGGGCCGCAGACTTCACTATTATTGCAGGTCAGTTATACAAACTCGAACTGGATGAAGTTTTGCGCAGATGTGTACTAGACCATGAGAGACCATTCATCTTAGCAGATGCGCACTCAGGGATCGTAGGAGGATATTATGTAGGAAGGGATACCGTGCAGAAGATACTACGCGCAGGGCTATGGTGGCCTACGATCCGTAAAGACTCTAAAGAACACTACTAAAACTGCGATGTATGTCAGAGGACAGGAAAACCTTCGCCCAGGGATGAGATGCCATTGAATCCGCAGTTTCCCTTGTAGGCATTTGAAAAATGGGCCATTGATTTTGTGGGACCTATAAACCCACCAGGGAAAAGAACTGGTGTGAGGTATATCATTACTACTACTGACTACGTCACCAGATGGGCAGAAGCAAAATCGGTGAAGGGCTATAGCGTAGGCACTGCCGCACAGTTCATTTTTGAAAAATTATTGTCAAGATTTGGGTGCCCAAAGATTTTGATGACTCATCAAGGCACTAACTTTTTAAACAAGACTATTGAAGCTCTCACAGAGGAATTCCATATCCATCATCAGCGTAGTACACCATATCACCCACAAACGAATGGCACTGTTGAGGCTTTCAATAAAATACTGGAGAATGCGCTGACTAAAGTTTGCAATGTGAATAGAGATGATTGAGACC
The DNA here is from genome assembly GCA_027924585.1 of Larix kaempferi. Taxonomy (NCBI): domain Eukaryota; kingdom Viridiplantae; phylum Streptophyta; class Pinopsida; order Pinales; family Pinaceae; genus Larix; species Larix kaempferi. The sequence continues at coordinate 11,623,212 of BSBM01000361.1, forward strand.
TGTGCATCTCATCTGTGTTATGGGCATACAGGACCACTTGCAAGAAATTGACAGGGCACAGACCCTTTCGGTTGGATTACGAACAAGAAGCTATAATTCCAATGGAGTACATTGTCCCCAGCTTAAGAATCGTTGCATTCACAGGGATGGCATACCCCGCAGCGCTAGAAGAAAGGTTGCTACACTTAGTTGGGTTAGAGGAAGATATCGTCATCGCTGGCTTCCACCAGCAAGTCCAGAAAGACCACGAGAAAGCATGGCATGATCGCCATATAAAGAATAAGTGCTTTCAGGTAGAAGACCTAGTCCTCCTGTATGATAGCAAATTCATGAAGTTTCCTGGTAAATTTAAGATGCATTGGCTTGGTCCATATACTGTGATACATGTTACTAACACTGGTGCAGTCCAGTTAGCCAATTTAGCTGGCGATACCCTACCAACTTTGATAAATGGAAGCAGGCTAAAGCTATACCATGACAACACTGCTTTGCAGAATCCTGAATGATAAGCAGAGGGAGAAATTTCTAAGTGTCAAGTACAGTTGAAATTGGACACTGGAAATGTAAAGGAGCCTGTACATGTACGATAAGTAGAACAATGTGTGTACCGCGCAGCACTACTGAAGCTGCGCAGGAAAGAAAAAAAGAAAAAGAAAAAGGGAGCTGCCCAGTTCAAACACCGACACTGCGAAGTAACTACGTAGGATTAGAGATGCACTACCGCACAGTTCAGCGCAGTACTCAGAAAAATAGCCGTTACCCTGCTTTTGAGGAAAATATAGCCGTTAGGTGACCGTTGCAAGCACTCGCTTGAGCATTTAACGAAAAGATAACCGTTCTGAACACGCTGACAACGGAAGGGACTGAAGGATTCGCTCAAATTGGCCAATAGACATCTCATTAAATGCTCATCTAGCCGTTGGATGGTGCGGGGGAACTCAACTGTGCCTATAAATAACACCGCATAAGAACTCGCAGGCATTACCAGACACTTAGAATTTTCATCCGTTCGCTCTTGTGTTCGCAATCCTTAGTCATATCTCAGAAACAATTGCCTACTGTCGCCAATGAATGTCCAAATCACCAAACAGAGAAGAAGAGATTACACTTCAAGAAGCAATCCGAGTCTTTCAGCACAGGGGGATTGCAGAGTTAATGAAAACCCCTGCCAAGAAGGTTGTACTTGAACCCGGTCAAGTGTCTAGAAGGTCACCTCGACATAATCCAACCATGCAGGACAAAGGGAAATCCATAGTTGGACCATGAAGCAAGACTCCCAAGACAGGCCAAACGGCGCCAAGATTGTCGGTATTTCCGAAGGAACCCTTGAAGTTGACACCGGAGTACATATCACATCGGGCGCTGGATGCCCCTATTTTTAATCTGGTCAAGAGTGCCCATTATGAAATTCCCTTGTCACCCATTTTGAAGCACGTAAAGGTTGCCCAAAACCTACTAGGAAAGATCCCAGAGTATAAATGGGAAGACTATAACCTCCTAAGCGTATAGAAGGAAGAACCCCACGATCCCAAGTACACTTGACCAGTACATGTGCTAGAATAAAGATGCTAAGGGAATATTTAACTTGGTCACCTAAAGCTGGTTGACACTGGTCGTGGATTTCGGATTGCTGAACCTGCTCCAACTACCTCATTTTGAGCTTTCACCAGAACTTAATGTAGTGGTTCGCACTCTGATGGCACGAATTCACCAGGGGTACCTATGGTGGATTGAAATGTGGATTTGAACATTGACTTAATCCACCGCATAACAGGACTAAGCAAGCGTGGCAAGGATCCCAATTAGTTCTTCCAAGGGAAGAGTAAGGAAAAAGAAGCTGTCGCGAAAATGAAAAGAGCCATGCATTGGTAAAGGGAAAAAGAGGGTTTCTCATAGAAGAAATTCAAGACAGAGTGACTAGATTTGTCACATAGTTGCTCCCAGGAAAAATAATAAGAATAGCTAGGCCTCCGGAGGTGCTTGTGAGCGTAATACTACTCGGTGCCGCAACGGCTGAGGGGACCCAATTCAATTGGTGTCAGTACATTCTAAATGAGTTCCTGGATGAACTCAATGATACTCAGGAGAATGGAGGTCAATTCCACTTCATGTGGTTGATTATCCTCATTGCATTCATAGGATGGAAGGAACCAAAAAAATATGTCGGTGTAATAACAGAAAGCAATGATCCCAGAGGATTTCGCTATGCCAACCTTTGGGAAAATCTGAATGCAGAGCGGCAGCACGCGACAGCTGAGGTATTCTATCAGTATTACACCCAGCTGCGCCAGGCGATCACCCGTACGTCGTGCATTACAAAGCAGGTAATGTCAAAGTACATTCTCATTATTGATTTTATGGCGGACATGCGATGTATTTTTATCTCACCCAAAGCAAAGATGAAGAAACCAGAATGGTATGCGGGTAATTACCATATGTACGAGGAAGACATTGACATCCTCATGAAGGACTGGCCAGTTGACTTCCATGTCAAAGTCATGGATGTTGAGACTGATTCAGAAGAGGATGAACCAATCCCGCTGTCATGCCCTATTGTTGAAGAAAAATGAAAGAGGAAAGAACCTGAAACCCCGCAGAAGCCAAAGGCACGGAAGAAGATGAAAGCAATAAAGAGTCATTATGAGACAGTGCTGAGCGAAGAAGACCTCGACATGATTGTAGAAAAGGTTTCAGAAAAAATGGAAGGGCTGATGACAGAAAAAGACAAGAAGGACAAGGTCATACAGGATGACCTACAAAAGACTAGGCTCGCACTGCAAGGGCTTATGAAAAAGATGGACGGTGTCCAGAAGAGACTACTCTTTCCACATGATGCAGGAGCTGAAGGGAGGTCGACAGGAACCTTGCAGCAGGCATTGCCGCAACTATCCATAACGCTGCCTTCAAAGACTAGGGTTGTTCATCTGGATGCATTGACGATAGCGTTACCAATGGCAGAACAAATCATTCTGGACACAAAGGGTGTCGAGCGGGTAGAGCTCGACCTGGCTAAGATTCCTTTGCCTGGATTACACTTTCTGCACACACAGATCATCGATGAGATGCATGAAAGAACAGTATATTCCATGAAGTCACAGGCGGAGCTACAAGCCGCAAACAGGAAGCTCGAGGACTCTAGTTCGCGCACACAGATACAATTTTATGATGAATAGGACTGTCGGTTACGACTGGAGAACACCATCACTGATGTCGCAAAGGATATTGAAGATTTAGAACTCCAGGCCAATCCTGCGAGCACCGTTCTAAGGATCGGAGAAAGGGTGAAATATTTGAAGATGGAATTACAAGATAAAGAGATTCTTCATGAGGCCGATCTTGCCGCCTTGAAGGAAAAGCTCAATACACAGACACCATTAACTGAGCAGCAGTTAAGAGCAAGCAGTTAGCGCCGCGACACAGAACATAACCAGCGAGATGGCTAAGTGCCAAGATTTGTTGGAGAAGGTTTCAAAGGCATTCACTGCCGTTGAAGAGGATCAAGGGCTACTACAGGTAAAGACTGCGGTAAAAGAAAAACAGACTGCGCTGGAACAACTGGATGCAGAGGTAAAGGCTCTGCCACCCAGAGATAGGCTGCCAAGGTATAAGGAGATATCAGGCTTGAAGAAGGAGGTCCAAACGCTAAGAGAAAAAGAGACTGAGATGGATAATCAAGCGCAGCAAATCCTGGAGGATGCTACAGCAGTATCGCAGCGGATTGAAGACAAGCTAAAAGATCTGCATGACAACCAGGAGCAGGTACAAGAACAGATTGGAGAAGAGATAACTCCGACACCACTTGATACAATAAAGCAAGTCGAGCAAGACACCAAGGAAGCAATGGAATAGTTGATCGACACTTAACATGAGTTTGCGGCCAAGCTAGCTCCATAGGTTGTGGAGCAGATCCAGAAGGCCGAAGCAGAAGGTGGCTTGGGCACGAGCCACATGTAAGTGTTAGGGGCATGTTGGGCCTGGCCCAAGTTGGGACAATTTTGGATAACACAAGGAGGTTGAACTGCGGAGTTGAGCATAGCTCAACAAAAAGATATAATTATGTACAAGTATGGCAGTACCACGAAGGTCAGCGCTGCGAGGAAGTAGTGCTGCGAGGAAGTAGTGCTGCGAAGTGATCATGCCACATGGAGCCAACAAAGTGGATTGATGGACGAAGGATAGATACAGGTAATGGATAGACCAGCGGTGGTTGAATTTTGGAGAGTATGTTCCAGGATGCTGAGTTGCGGACATGAGCATATAAGGAAGGCGGCCAGCTGTACGAGTTTGTTAAGTGGAGAACGAATCAGGGAAAGCGATAGCTGAACATGATTAGTGGTACGAGACCGTTAAGTGGAGAATGGCGGTGAGAAAGCGACTGGAGGCTGAGCTAGTTGTACGAGGCCATTAAGAGGATGAACGGTCTACAAAGAAAGCGACTGAGAGTTGAGCCAGTCGTATGAGTCCGTTAGTGGAAGGGCGGCTTGATGAAGATGACCTGTTGGTGTGCGCACAACAGGAAGGCCGAAAGCGATAGAACAAAGGCGTGGAGGACTACCATGATAGAACACTCGCTACCAGAGGCTAGCAGGATGGTTTAGAGAAACCATAGCAGTTTTGGAAACCCTAAGGATTTCGGTCTTCAGTTTTGTAAAGACATGACCTTCAGGCATGGTCTATTAAAGAAGACATTTTTGTAAGGGAAGGGGTTATGTTGTTACATTGTTACGTTGGTTACTTTTGGGGGTTCTCTTGTTACTTTTGTTGTTTATGTATTGTAAGATATTTTCTAGGTGAGAAGCCATTCTAAAGGCTCTGCAGCTGTGTGCGCAAAGACCTATCTGAGAGAGAGAGAGAGAGTCTGCAGCTGAGTGTGCAGACCAAGAGCGGTTTTCCCCTTCCCATTAAAGATATATATATAACAACAGTTCTTGTGGACGTAGCTTCCCACCTGGGGGAGTGAACCACGTTAAATATTGTGTTGTGTGATTGAGTGGAATAATGTTGTGTGTGATTGCATTTACCTGTTTTCTGTAGATGGATGTCTGAATATTTCCTTGCATTCTGTTATGTGATGACTTTTGTATGCATTTTCCATCAGGAGAATATGGAGATGATATGTTAATTCTACATGAATAGATGAATGGTTAATACTTAGCCTTGCTTCTGAAAGTAGTGAATCAGTTATTTGTTCAAGTGTTAAGAGATTGCTTAAGTAATTTCCTATGCCCAGCAGATGGATGAATGATAAGTGATTTACATCTGCGGTAGATGCTTAAATAGTCACATTTAGAGTGTATAATGCATGTTAGATTAATAGTCATTTCAGTGCATGAGTGAGTGGATGAGTGTTACTCAGTTCAACGCCTTAAACATTTTTCGTGTGCTCCAAGTATAAAGTTGAATTGGATTGTTCGCAGTCTCAGTAGAGGTCCTGTGGTAGAAGGACTTAGTGGTGCGAACCGCGGCGTTGTCCATCGCTGCGCAGTCTCACCTCACAGCGCATACCCCTACTGCACTGTGTAGTACGTTTGTCCAAACAACTCATCACATACTGTGGAAACCTGATTTTGCAGTACCCCATAGATACACCTCGGGTGAGACCTCAACCTTCTCGCAGGTGGTTGCCGAAAGGGCCGGTGCGAAGGGGTTTTATTGGTCAAAGTGAAACCGCGAAGAACCTAGGTCTCATTGAAAACCTCTAGGTCAACATCAGTCAAGCCAACACCTTCCTCTGTGCTTGGCTCTGCAAAACCTGTCGTGTCATGATTCGACCCCTCGTCGATTACCCGACATTCTACTCCATTTGTCGTCTATTGACTAATTCCTGTCGATTCTCGACCCTTTTTCTACGTCTGTCGTGTTACCCAGTCAGTCGCACCCCAACTGCTTATGCTCGACTTATTGAGTTCGACAAGTCAACCTGCTCTCTGCACTAGTGGTAATCGGCATCCTGGCTGGTTGGTTCCTTCCAGTCGATCAACTTTGACTGATTTTCCTAGGTCCCGATGCTCCTGCATCAGTAAAATCCACAGGTATGTGTATGGAGTTATTGTTTAAGTTTTTTAGACTCCTTAAAATTGAAAACACCGACGAGAAAGAACAGATCTCGGCTCGATATTAAAATCTAGAGATTAGTATTATAGAGTATTCTTCTATCTCTTATTCGAACTCTGTAAACAATGAAGAAGGTCTTGAGTCTTCCTCCCATGGGATCATTAAAATTTTACATGGTTGGACTTATTGAGTTTGCTTTCTTGGACTCATTAAAACAACGAGAAGGAAATTATTTTACCAAAAAGAATAAGGGAAGAGAAGGGTATATCACATCTTTTCAGTTTCAAAGGAAGCTAAGTCGGTCATGTCCTTGAACACAACACCTATTTGAGTCCATCATTCAGTTGGGTTTCAATTTTTGACCTTTGGGTGAGCATGATCTCAGAGTTTCTACTCCTCCGGTTGGTTATTCTTCCAATCATATGGAGAGTATGCTAATGTCTCCTACATTGCAGGGTTATATCACTTTCCCCCTCATGTTAAAATCTGCCTAAGTCACTTTGTGTCATGCTCACTGTTCAAGGATACAGCTTGTGTCGTCCATTTTGCAGTTACCTTGAATTCATGTGTCGGCCATCCCGGTGTCAGTTTGTTTCATCTTGTTACTTGTCCTACTCTAAATCAGCTCAAACTTGTGAGTGTTCTTCGTGTTGGATGATGGAGGATGCCTTAAGGCCTCCCTTCCAACGAACTTCTTCTCATCGACTTCAACTCATTATGCTCTGGGAATGAAGTTTAGAGTTTCGGTTAGTACCTTGGGGATTGCAGTCATCAGTGGCAGTTTCCCTCGCTGTTGAATAATGGGAATACATCAATGTCTCTTATTCGACAAGGTCCTCAGGTGTTCGACTTCAAGTCCACTTATTCACACTTGTTGGAACATACTAGGTACCTTGGGACCCATTATCATTATTGATGGAATCCCTTGCGTTTATTAACGGTATACGTCAATGACCGGTAATCAAATGATACCCCCCATGTTTGACTCTAGCTCATTTATTCACATGGTTAGGGTTTGTACCTTGGATTGTTTGGATGAAGACCTTGGGACTCTGATAGCATCACTATATTTATGTTATCACCCAAGTTGCACCAGACTGAGCCACACTCATTTTGGCTCTACATGAGACATAGATCCAGCTTGTTGTTATGGCTATGATCTCTCATCTTTGACATGGATCCACACTTGTATTTCAGTGGCCATGCTATATATACATCTCCCAGTTATGTATCGTAGATCATGTTGTATCATACCGAACATCTATATGATGTCAAGATTGTAATTGCTTGCTGACCTTGATCTTTGTTTTTAGGTACTTTTGTGACTTGGTTATGCGGTTTCTTGCTCCTCCTCTGACTTGGAATTATAATGTATTTCGGCCATCTTTTCCCTCTGACCTCACACATTAGGGGACATCTATTATAGGTCAAATCTGCACTTCTTTGTCTGTGATCACATTGCTCTATCGATCACACAAAAGGACACTATGGATGGAAGGGCTAGGTTGACCCTAGATGAGTTATTGCTGAGATCACATTCTTCAGCTGAAAAACATATTTTTTCTACAGATTTCACCATGTGTGTGCTACTATTGCCACAATGATCTAGCGTTCTGAACACTGGTCTTATTGAAGACAACCTGTGCACATCCTCCAAAATGTTGTGAACATTGGTTGTCAGATGTAGAAGTTGCATACTATGCACTAGTCTATTTGTATGAAACCCATGCACAACTTAAGATGAAATGAAAAAATATATTAAGATTACGAATTGGGATTAGTTGAAGTTGGTTCTACAACTTCCCTAACCTTTGAATTCAACCAACTCTTGAATTCAACTGCCAACCTTGTCCCATAAATACAAGGGGAAGCCATGAGAGAGGGACCTAAAAGGAATGATAAGCTGTTGCTATGCTGGAGGAATTCTTAAGTCATTGTGAGGATCAGGAGCCCAGGACTCTGTTGTAGAAGTGTTTGGAAAGATCAAGTATATCTGTACTTATCTACATTTCTTTGACAATAAAAGGTGGAAATACACTTCTCGTCCCAATTGAATGTCTATTTGATTGAACATCTGATTATGATTAATGTTTAATTGTTTCCAATTTAATTATCTATTTGCAGTCAAAATACACTGAGGAAGGTTAACTTGTTTTGCAAGTTCATCACTTTGGAAGATTGGGCGAAAGCTAGGACTAGCCATCGTTAAAAAGGTACAACTTTCAGAATCCTAATCTCTTTCCATTTGTGGTAATTAATGAAAAACATGAATGTATTTACCTATCACCCCATGTAAGTTGGTCGTGTCATCTCCCCCACTATAAGGTATTTTCCTGCACAACACCAGTTGCTTTTAAATTCAAAGATAAGTACTCTTGTTATTTTAAATGATGATGTTTCAATTGTTATGAGATGGTTGCTTATGTTCAATTGTGAAATTGTAGAATGCATGTTCATATGAATTTGATTGACATAGAGTCACGTGCAGACCTGAGGAAAGGGCTGAGTTCATTGCTGCATGAATATCCTTGTATTGCATGAGTTTAATGCATTATAAGTCTTGCATGTGATAGATGTATTTGTTAGATCTGATTTAATACATTTTACATGTTATGATGTGTATTATTAACTTGTAAATGAGTTGTATGCTTACATCTGATCCTTGGGAAGGAGGGGAATGCCCTGGAAGTGTTTCAGAACCCTATGTGGGTTAGGTGGAAGGAAATTCATGTCAGGAACAAGCCTTAAGTCTCTTTTTGGCAGCGTTATGGACATAACTTCAGTGGGAAATTTGATAGGAAAGGAGTGCTTAGATGGGGCAGGATTTCACCATTGGATAGAGCTATGTAAGAGCTTTCCAATGGCACTGACCTTGTCTCATTTGGACCAAGGATGGAGAAGTTATGCATCTCTGAGGTTTGTGTAAAGTTGCCATTATAGGGGTATGCTTCCGCATGCCCGCATCCACAATTGCAGATTGCGGATTGTGGAAGTGACCGTTGAGGGAATATGAGCTTGGGCACTTCTGCATCCACAATTGCGGATTGCGGGTTCGTCATTGCGGATTGCGGATTGTGGGTCTGTCGTTGCGGATTGCGGATTGCGGAAAGGTAAGCTTTCTGGGTATGAGTTTTGGCACTTCTGCATCCACAATTGCAGATTGTGGATTGTCGTTTCACAATTTCACATTGTGGATTGCGGATTCACTGTTACGGGTTGCGGATCCGAGTCATTCTGACTGTGTGTGGGTATTCAGTCGATTTTGAAAAAAAAAAAATGTATCATGGTCTTCTGTGGCCATGGAGGTTAGTGGGGATGTGACATTGCATAATGACCATTCTTGTCATAGTTTTAACATATAACATTTGAATTGTCGAATTCCTTGTTGCATACCTTATTCTTCGAATGGGAAAACTTCATTTGAGAGAATTTCTTCTTGTCTTTCTTCATCCTTTCCATGAGGGAAAGGTTTTATTATTTGATGCACGTTGACTTTCTCTGGATTTCCCCTCCTATCGGAGGTATTCATACCACAACCTTTTGAAGTTAGTTTGTACCTCTCAGTCATTTACTACAGCTAAGAATTTCTTCTATGAGGATGGGAGACCATCAATAGTGGTTTGGAGATCATCTTCATCTACCATGACTCCAATACTAGCAAGACAATATCTTACCTGATATATCTTGGTGAAGAAGGAGTACATTGTGTCATCCTTCCCCATATTTAGGTTTCGATGCTTACTCTTTAATGCACTCTTTTGACTCGAGGCCTTCTTCACATATAGATTTATCAATGTATCAAAACACTCTTTTGTGGTCTTCAACGGAGTGATCATAGACATCAAATTGTCCTTTACGAAATCATAGATGATCCATTTGGATTTAGCTTGGTTCTTATTAAATTTTATGTGTCTTGCATTAGATGTAGGCTTCTCCACCACAATGGATACAATTCCATCAAATTCATGTTCCTCCAAGATGTTCAACACCCTCTCCTTCCAAGTGTTGAAATTCGAAGTTCCCTCAAGATGGTCTTCAGGTCGAACAGAGATTGATGCCATGGCTATAAAGTATTTTTCTCACCTCCTCAGGATCTACATAGTCTCAAGTTTGCTTGACAAATATTAGCTCCTTCATGCCCTGAGCTTTGATACCATGTTAATATTTGATCAAATATGGTGAGATTTGAAATTTAAAACTTTAAGTGCGTAAATATTGAATAATTGAATCAATGAACCATTCAATCACATGAAACATTCAACCATAGCACAAGATGTAACCATAACACAAGATGTACCCTAGGGAAAATAGTCATAACAATGAGGATGAAAAAAAACAACAAATCTTTAGAGTATAATTGATAAATAGAAAAGAATGTATTTTACATCAAGCACTCGCGGTGAGTTACAGAGGAAGAGAAAAAAGAACAAGAGAGATTCATAATAATATCCTACATAAAGAGAAGCGCCTTGCCTTCAAGGGAGAAGATAATTCACTTCACATTGAATTCATCAATACTATATAACATATTTATATATTATTCACATGCATCGACTTCTATTTTTATCTTTTGAATTCATTATTAACTCTCCCTCCATCTGGATGTATCATTCTTGCATGAACAAGAGCGCCCCACTTCTCATACAGTGCATTCACTCACTGAATTGAGTCTTGGGATGAACTCACCCCTTAATTGAAATATTTCCCACTTATTTAGGTGGCTAACTTAAGTGTCATCCTGCAAGTGTTGCAACAAGTGTCATATTTTAGTTTAACATAGGTGTCATCTTTGAGTTTAACGTAAGTGTCATCATGCAATAACATTTAGTCAACTAGATCTTCTTTGTTATCACTTAATTATTTCTTGTTAACATCACTGTAGTGATCAATTCGAGTTCTACTTTGATTCACTGAAGTTTAAAAATTTGAATTCTCTCTTAGTTAATTATTTTATGTGCAATTTGAATTCTCTCATATCTGATCACATATTATATTTATCTCTTGTATTCTCTGCATGGTCAATATGTGTTAACCTTAGTTATCTATCATATCAGATTATACTCAAAATATTTGTCATATGTTGTGATCATATTATATTACTCTCAGACCAAATGATCATATGCTAAAGTAATTCGCTCTAGAGGTGGTCAGTCTCTAAAGGAGACTTAATAGCAATCAGTGACAATGGTTAGTGATACATCACACAACATTAATGCTTCAACATGCAAAGCATATACCTCTATAACTAGAGGTCTACCCCATGGGTACCTACTATAACTGGAGGTCCACATGAGAATATGACTCGACACACAATTCCTAAGACTTGTTCAACAAGACTTTACAACATCATCACTTTCATACATCAAATAATTCACCTCAAAACATGAGGAATAACCTTTTACAGCTGAAGGATTAGTCATTATTGAGTCCAACTCAAGAATCTACTCCAGTTTCCTAAGTCCAACTCAGGCTCCCTACCGAAACACATGAGGCCCAATCCTGGCTACACAAGATTGGCTTGGATAATGACTCATGATGTTGTAGATTTAACACTATGTATGGAAACAATCCATTCATTGGAGGTAACCAATCCTATTGAGGAGGGAGGGGGGAATTTATTAGGGGAAATATTTCCTATCGAGGAAATCAATTTCCTTAGGGAAATCATTCCTTCCCAAGTTCTTATACTCCTAGATTCCAATATATAGGAGGACCTCATGGTCCAATAGGACTTAACGCACAATTACCTTTTACAAAAAATCTGTTTCCTAACACGCATCTTCCCTTCTTGGCTACTCTTAATTTACCAGACTTGTCAAGGTTAACCAATGACCCCATACTACATAATCCCATATGTCCGGCGATTCCACATAAGGTTCCATTTGACATCCTAAAGTTGGATGGTAAAAAGGGGGAGGACCCATCCACACATATAACAACTTACCATTTGTGGTGTGTCTCTAACTCTATGTTGGATGATAGTGTCAAGTTACGTACTTTCCCTCGCACCCTAAAAGGGAATGCTGATAAATGGTATATTGAATTTCCTAGTTCCTTCTACACCAACCTTAACACGTTAGAAATTGAATTCTTAATACATTTCCAATTTCCTATCCGTTACGTAATAGGAACCGACCTTTTGATGTGATTATGTCAAAACACCACTACGCATATCTCTTTTCACATTCATGAATGGAGGATACGATTTGTAAAAGATGTTATTCCTGATCAATTATTAGTGGATTGTTTCATGAAATCACTTCTACCTCCCATCACTTGTGATGTTTTTATGGATGGGGTTGTAATTGAGGAACAAGAAATACATAGGGCCCAACATTTGGATTGGATATATTCACAATTGAGCACCTTATATGACATTATTTTGGATGCTCCTCAACCATCAACTAATCCATCAAGACCTAAACCTATACCATATGTTGATGGTGTTGTTGGTTCTATATCCACTACTACAATAATCCAATTGAGTGGGAAACTTAATCAAATTTCTATTTCCAATAAATCAACTTCTATTGCGCCTACTGGAAAACCACATTTTGTTCCTACTCAAACCTCTATGGTCAATATGGTCCAATCATCACAATTGAAAAACCTCAACAATCAAGAGGTAAAAAGAAAAAAAACAAAGAAAAGAACACTTCTGAAGAGTTAGGAACATAACAATACCCACCACCTAATGTTGGGGGTATCAAGAAGGAAAGGAAACCCAAGTTCCCTTGCAATATTTGTGGTGGTGGCCATATGACCCATTTTTGTCCATGTCTAAAAGAGGTCAATGAGTTTATTACTCACAAATAATTTTCCCCACAATATGTTGTTCTTCCTCCTTCGTAAGGGGGAAACGGAGTTCATCCTTGTAAAGGGGATGGGTCCTCAAATTCCAATGCATTTTTATGTGAGGAAACCATTTCCTTGACCACTTGTAATCACATTGATGATTAATCTGAGGCAAGTTCTCCCAAAAAGGACTCATCCCCATCATCCCAACCTAATGGACCTCCTCAAATAGAGAATCTTGTTCTTGAAATAGTAATTCACCATCCTAAAGGGATACTTTGACAAGCTACACATAATCCCAATTCCCACACTACACACAATTACAATATTGTGGAATATTTAACTTAGTCCCCTTATGCCATGTCTGCTCTTGAAGTGTTGCAAATTTTTCCTGCAAAACATAAATAATTGTTTTCGTCTATTGGAGGGATTGACCCCACTAAGTCAAGTTTGGCCATCTATGACATGGAATGTATCCAACCAAGTATCTCCCACTAGATTGCTTTTCAAATTCAAGTAGTCGTACTTGGAAATAACATCTTTCACACTATCATTGATGAAGGAGCCTCTACTTGTGTTATGTCTATTTCATGTTGGCGTGGGATAGGCCCCCCTGAGCTTGTGTATTATTACACAACGTTAAAGGAATTTTACAGCCAAACATTTACTCCTCATGGAATCCTTGTTGCCTTACCAATTGAACTAGGGTGAAAAACTGCCATGGTCAATGTTGAGGTAGTCGATGCTCCCTTAGATTATAATCTGATGTTGGGATGTAGTTTTTTTATGCCATGAAGGTCATAGTCTCGTCGATTTTTCGACTACTTTGTTTCCTGGACCTAGGTAAAATAGTCACTATAGACCAAATTGCTTACTGCACGCAAGATCTATTCCTCAACCCCAGTGGTAATGTTCCATTCATAGGAAATTCCATGAGTTCATATGAGTGTGTAGGTGCTAGTTTATTTAAGAACTCATATTTGATGGGTTCCTTCCCTTTTCCAGCACCTAGTACCTCTAAGGTGGAAGCTCTTATTTTCATGATCACTTTCATGATTAACAGTTCCCTTAGCTCATTTGATCCTGTTGTTGCAGAAACACCCCCCCCAAAAAAATTTTGTGCATATTGGGGCCCCTCCTTTCATTTTGTAGAAAGGCTACCTTAATGAGTCATTCTCAGCTTTTGTCTTTGTTTTTAACAGAAAATTCTCGTCATGAAAAACTCCAAGTTTGCCAGAAGATCCTGTTTCTCAAACAGAAAAATTTTCATGAAGTCTTCCTCGAAATCGCAGAACAGTTTGATAAAGCCCCGCAGTGGCGGAAGCCCTTCGTTTAAAACCCTGAAAAAAGGACTTAGAAAATTTCGTTGGAAAAATTGCGGAAACCACTCGTCTAAGCTTTCCGAAAAGGACTTAGAAAACTTTTGTTTTTGTTTGCGGAGAGATTCGGGTTTTTCTCCCGAAACGGTGGAAGAATTCAACGAAACCACCCGAAACTTGCGGAGGTTGCCACGATATCTTTCCGAAAAGGAACTTAAAAATTTGCCCATAAGTTGCGGGAGCCATTGGAAAATTCTTTCCGAAACCGCGGAAGAATTCAAGATTTGCTCCCGAAACAGTGGGAACCGTTCGTCTAAACCTCCCGAAAAGATTTGAAAGTCTTTGTTAAACAATTACGGAAGCTTCTGGTGAATCCCTCCCGAAACGGCGGAATAATTTTACGAAGCCGCCCGCACTTGCGGAAGCCGTTAGCATAAACTTTCCGAACAAAACTCAGAAATTTTCTTTAAAACTCGCGGAAACCTTTTGGGTTTTTCTCCCGCAGTTGCGGAAACCGTCACAAAACCTTGCCGAAACGCCAGAACAACAAATCTTTGCGGAACCTTTCAACGAAGCCACCCGCACTTGCGGAAGCCGTTCACATAAACTTTCCGAACAAAACTCAGAAATTTTCTTTAAAACTCGCGGAAACCTTTTGGGTTTTTGTCCCGCAGTTGCGGAAACCGTCGCAAAACCTTGTCGAAACGCCAAAACAACAAATCTTTGTGGAACCTTTCAAATAAGCCGTACGCAACAACGAAGGCATTCACCAGTCCCGTTTGAAACAGAGGAGGCTGAAGGCAAAGGCTTTCTAAAACTCTCTCGAGGCCCGACCAATACTTAGAAACTTTTGAAGTTTTCGGAAGCCTTCTGCGAAAGCGTTCACCGAAACCTTCCGAAACGTTGGAATCTTTTAAAAAGTTTTCTCTCCGCTGCCGCGGGAGCCCTTTTCAAAAGCTTCACATTCACGATTATTTTACGGAAAAGGTTCACCGTTGCCCCCCGAAACAGCGGAAGATTCCGTGATATCCTTCCAAAAGATTTGAGCTTTGCGGAACGTTTTTCTTCCGCGGGACAGAAGCCTTTTTACGGAGCCATTCGACATCGTCTCCTGAAACGGCGGAAGCTTCCGCTATATCCTTCCGCAACGGTGGGTGAAATTCACGATTTTGTCCCGCAAGTGGCGGTTACGCACGCAAACCGAGACGGCCCAATTCGACACCGACGTACGATACATTTAAAACATGTTTTAATATGCCACCAACCGTATTAAAGTCCCACACGTGTTCGATTTGTTTAAATATACGGTGGGGGCTCGAACCGACCCCATTGCTGTTTGTCGATTGCCAAACCATTGTTGGACGTCGCGTGACCGTTCCAGCTCAGATTGCTCGACCACGTTCACGACCACCTCAGTCAGCTATCCTCATCAGTGCCAGGTAGGATCTTAACCGTTAAACTTGTTTCTTCCACGCGTTAGATTACTATTGGATTTCCCTTGTCTAAAGACAATTGGTCTAGGTTAGATTTTGACGGGAAAATGCTCGTCACGGGTACTTCGCCCGTCAAATTACCTTCGAAATCTCTTTTTTTTTTGTCATACAAAACATAGAAATATCAAAACGTTTTGAACGTCAACCTTGACGGGTGGATTGTTCTAAGCTCCTACCCTAGCCGCGGGTGTCGCTGTTCTTCGCGTTCGAATTCATCAAGGCCCCGTGAACGTTCCATGTCCCCAGCCGAAAGCCAAAGCCGTAGTCACCCGGGCTTTACCATAAGCCTCAGTCCTAGCATAGCCTACCCATTTTAAAACTAGAAACAGGTTCCATCACCCTTGATCAAACCAGCCCTAGGACGCCCCTTTAAATGTTATGAATAATGACAGCGTTTGGGCTGAAACCCCTCGCTTATGTGTCAAAGCAGGAGCTCCTCCCTGGTCTCGTAATTAAACTTGTTATGTCACCCCGAACTTACCCGCCATTAGCCATTTAAAAAAAACAATGACGAAAGATCACCAGTTCGCCTAAGGTGAGCCCGAGAGCGGATTGTTTCCGCGACATACCTATCCTCACAGGAGCATTCCAAACCTACCCCTTCAAAGAATTAGGATGGCTAAAATTTATAATTATATTCCTGTTGAAGTGATGTATTCTGATTCCTAAACATGCAGCTCCACATTGCATTTATCTCATTGACATGTTAGAATGGTGATGCTCTTGAAATCTCACAGTATGTTGCTCATGTTTATAATAACGTATATTTGGTTGCTACCAGGGATAAGTCAAAATGCCAAAAGGTGGGAAGAAGAAGGCTAAGATGACAGAGAAAAATCCTGCACCACTTAAAACTGAAACCTCACTCCAGGATACTAGGTGCACCATCGGTGTCCCTCCTGAAATCAGATGGGGTGACATCTACAGAATGATCCGGGACCAAGAGATCCAGGATATGTTGCTAGAAGAAGGGCCAATTTATCTCAATATCAGAGCCTCAGGCATAACTAGAGCCGCTACCTGCCCTGAGCTGTTCCCCTGTGCTGAAGTGATCGGATGGATACTCCAGCATGCCGATGCTGAAGGGAGAGTGATAAATGACAGCGGGAAAGTGGCCATTGCCTCATTTCAACCCGCATATCTTGCGGCAGCCTACAAATTTCCCCATGTCCAACAATCTCTGACTGATGAATGGCTGAGCCAGATGAACAACGTCGAGATGGCCAAGAAGCTACTAATGGCAGGAAAACATTTGAGAAAGAAAGGAAATGATGAATATCACGTACAGAATCTGAGACCTCCTTTCAGATTGATCGCCTTGATGCTGTGCAGAATCTTCGGCATGCCCGATGGCACCGTGTATAAGATTCAGTTGGTCCCTATTATCCACTTTTTGGCATTTAAGGGAACTGTGTTTGACTGGGCCACTCTCCTGTCAGATAGTCTGGCCTCAATGATAGTAGCTGCAAGGGAAGGACTAGCCTTGAAGAAGGAAGAATTTTTTATGTCCTCATATCTGATTGATTGTATTTTGGCCAAGATGGACTTCCCCAAATTGGGCTACACATGGGATAAGGCCACCACCCCGGTCTATATCGCTTTCAAGATGTTGTGGGCTCAAAATTACAAACCCAGCTACAAACTCATCTGTGAGGGGTTCATCATGCCCCTATATGAGAATTTATTCAAGGAGGAGCACAACTGCCTGTCAGAGAACGCTGTGGAAGTCCTCAAGGATTACGGGGATTTTTACTTTTCAGAGCAAGGCACCTACCTCAAAATGTTTGGAGGGACTAAGCCCCCATACATTTTGCCGCAGTATGCCACGGATTATGTGGTCCTCAAGGAAGCAGTAAGACAAATCTTCCTAGATGGAATTGGAGCAATGCTCCACAAACAGCATAAGGCTTCCTTTTCCCCTCTACATTTCTGCATAGGTGCTTACAAGTTCTCGGGGGTTGCCTCGGCCGATGAATTTGTTCAAGAGCTGAAAGCCTTCCATTTCGTTGAGGTAATCTTCCACCGGAATGACAGAAAGGGAAGAGTTGCTGAGCACTGTAAGGAGATTTATGCTCACTTCGAGTACTCTCACTATCATGATGGCGAGGAAGAGGCATTCAGTGGCATCAGCAACATGGCTGAGCTACGGGTCTATCGCCAAGGCACTAGAGCAAGCTCTAGCTCAACCAAGGTCCAGAAGACCAGCCAGCAGAAGGAGAAAGAAGCTGAGGATGCCCGAGCTCAGGAAGAGCTCAGATTAAGAGAAGAAGCAAGGTTACTCCAGGAAGCTGAGGAAGCCAGACTGCAGCGGGAAGCTGAGGAATCCAGGTGGCAGCAGGAAGCTGAAATGGCAAGAAAGCAGCAGGAAGCTGAAGTGGCAAGAATGCAACAAGAAGCTGAAAATGAAAGCCTGTGGAAAGAGGCTGAGGAAGCCCAGAAGCAGAAAGAGGCTGAAGCTGAGCAAGCTGAGGCAGTCAGGAAGGCGGAAGAAGAGTTGAAAGTAGTAGAAGATGCCCAAGCGAGTGGATCTGGTGTCCAAGACATGGAAATAGACGCATCTCAAGTAGGTGGCTCTGGTACCCAAAATTTGGGAACAGATCCAGCTCAGGAAGTCTGGACCCCACCTGCTGAAGAAGACATAGACATCATGAACTTCCCAATTGTCCTGTACATGCCATCGGGAAAACATACGGTGTCCAGGTGGAATGAGTTTGTCTATGACAAGAAAAGGAAAGCAATGGTCCTCAAATCAGAAGAGAGGATCAAAAGTCCCTTCCACGAGGACATCATTACCCACCGAGAGGTCACTATAATGAAGAATACAGATCAAGATCCCTTTGCGATGGCATTCACAGCTGTAGAAACAGCAAAATCCTCATTGGATAATGTAGGGGTTATAGTTAGAGAAAATGTATTGACAAAGAAGAGAGCTCGTTCGCTACAACAGACAGTGGCTAATGAGCAAGCCCACAGGGATCTGGTGGTGAACAAGTATAATTGCTTATATGTCGAACATAAGGAGCTGTCAAGCAAGTATAGCCAGCTGGAGGAGGAAAATGACCAGCTAACACTCCAAATGATGATTGTGGAAGTAGAGAAGAACGGAGCAGAAGATAAAGCATCCCAGCTAGAAGCAGACAAGCGGGCATTAGCTGAGCAGTTAGAGCAGGCTGAGGGTAGAACAATGGACATGTCTCCCTTCCATGAGCTGTCATGCAACATCCTGAAGCAAGTGTATGACACTCAGGAGCTAATCACTAATGAGGTTTGCAAGCTCAAGGCCATGGTAGTTAGGTTAAAAGAAATTAATGCGGAGGCCCATAGGCTCAAAGCTAAGAATACCTGTTTCAAGGAAAATATCATAAGTCAGATGGCATGGAGAGAAGGAAAAGGGGGTTTCCCCACGCATCTCCCATTTAAATTTGTGGACGATTTTAATGAGGACATAGCCTTGTTGGAGTTTGGAAAGAACTGTGCCAGTAAGCTGATAGCCAGTGTGCAAAGAACAAGGGATAAGATCAACAGTCTGTATCAAAGGCTCCAAGGGGTGCATGACAAATGCAAATTGGACTTCCCTCAGACCCTGGAGGATTTTCCGGAAAAGGAGCAACGTTTGTCTCAATTAAAGGAAGAGCTGGGCATTCAAACGGAGTATGTGAAGAGGATTGATGTCTTGGCTATTGATTGACTCCAATATTATATTGGATTGTCATCACTCCACAACCATCTGCTGAAAGAAATACATCAAGCTGCAGTAGCAGAGGTTCCAAACATTGGAGCAGAGCTAGGGAAGAATGTGACTTCTCAGAAAATCTTGTTTCCTGTTGCAGCAAACATAGTCATAAGGGACACGGGTGTGTGGTATAACTACATAGCGGAGGAGGAGAAGAAAGCTGCAGCAGTAGCAGGAGAATCAGCAGATCTAGAATCTTCTCTCCCGGAAGCCACTCCAGCAACCACAGTGGGCTCAATTCCCTCTTCCCCAGCAGTGGCAGAAATTCCAGCTAGCTCAGTCCCTTCTTCCCAGGCAGCAGCAGCAACATCAATTGACTTGGGCGATCCTCTCCCAGCTGAAGCTCACGCAT
Organism: Larix kaempferi; assembly: GCA_027924585.1. Taxonomy (NCBI): domain Eukaryota; kingdom Viridiplantae; phylum Streptophyta; class Pinopsida; order Pinales; family Pinaceae; genus Larix; species Larix kaempferi. Next base: position 11,642,958 of record BSBM01000361.1, read on the forward strand.
GAGAGTGACAGCACGATATTAGAACATTATTTCTGCTATGTGTATTTTGTTAAACTTTCAAATGTATAAAGCGTGAGCTATGGGACAGCTGTCCATTCTTTTGTTAAATATTTTGTAAAAGAAAAGAATCACAATTTTGTCTATTATAGGAGAGAAAATTCTGTAGATGACAAGTGGAAGATGCTAGGTGGAAGCCCAAAGGGCAGATTTGTAACTATAAATAGAAGTTAGGAAAGATTAGGAAGGGCTTTTGGCAGGGAATGAAATTTTGGAAAGCCTGTACGAGCTACCTTGTATCGGTTCTTTGAAAACAGAATTTTCTAATAAAAGCCAGGGAGATGGACGTTTTGCATAAGAATGATGGATGGATGTATGTTGGACTACTCTAATGACTTCCGTACTGTAATGTGAGATCATTCCTACTATCTGAATTATTTCTTTGTATTAATGATTTTGCTCCTTCCTGTGCAAATGATTTTCTCCATTTCATGAACAGTGAATGTGTCTCAGATTAAATCAGGAGCTATCTGCTGATATCTTGTTTTGCTGTAGAATTCTCTTTTAGATTAAATGGCTAACTGTTCTTTCTTCAAGATGACTCCTATGGCTCGTTGTTCATGCCTTTAATTGTGCTCCCTGCAGGGATCTTTAGAGTTATTTCAGTTTGTTTATATTTAGCTCTGTTTCTTTATTCTTTCCATTTAGATTAAATATTTTTTTTGCTTTTCTGTTTCATGAGCAATAGATACGTTTTATATTGAATTAGAAGCTATCTTCTAAAGATATCTTATCTTGCTGTAGCTTTACCTTTGAGAATCGATGGCTACCTGTTCTTTCTTTATGACATCCGTTACAGCTCATTGCTCATCCAGTAAATGTGTTCCCTGCAGGGATAGGTACATTTACTCTAGTTTAGATTTAGATCTATTTAGTTCTGCATTTAGATCAGATATAACTTAGGCACTTGCATCTCATAAAAAAATTAAAATCCAAAAGAAAGGTGGATCGAGCCATAACCGATATAATCAGAATTAAACTCCAAACCCACGGTTGCCGGAACCGCTAACCGAGCGGATTCCCTACACCAAACGGGAGATAATCTAATTGGGATCATCTCTCGGGGAGAATCCCTTTCTGATTGATGCTACGATATCCGAGGCATCAACAGTTTTTGGCGCTAGAAGGAGGGCCTGAATGTGCATGGATGATAGAGGAAAATCTTCCACTGTCATAGATGACACTGAAAACCCGCTTAAAGAAAGCATTTCGAACAGCCCATATCTTGAATTATTAAATCAAGAACACCTCATTTCTGATCCTGAGCCTCAAGAATCCTTATACGCTGTCCCTTTTACAGAAATAGAGGATTTAAGAAGACATACAAGATCCTAAGTTAGGCAGTTAGGTGGTTTAAACGCTGTCAATTTCCTCCCTAAGAAAACTACCCCTAGAAAAGAGCCACAATATACCCGAGATTCGATTCTTGTTCAAAGTTTTGAAGAACTTGTGAATCTGACTTTGGAAGAAATTTCAGACACTTTTAACAAGGCAGATCTTGAAAACTCAAAAAAAATTTCAGACCAAGAAAACCTTGAAGAACCAATTACTCCAAAGAGTACTCCTCAGAATTCACCTTACAATTCTCCACCAGGGTCTCCACATCCAAACATGGTTGTACCTGCTTGGAGAGCAAGGGGAGCGCTGAACCTAGCTGGACCATTCCATAATCTTCCTAAAAACCCAGAAAAGGTCTTGCCTAAGTACGATCCAGGGAAATCCATTTTGGCAGAAGATCACCTCAAGAGTTTTTACGTAGCTCTGAACCTTTTGAACGTACAACATGAAGACGTAGTCTGCAGGTTGTTTCCATATACATTTGAGCCAAAAGTATCATCATGGTACTTTAGCCTACAACCCAGCTCAATCTCTAGTTGGGATGAATTCGAGAAATGTTTTCTAGAGAAATACGGAAACCAAAAGACTGTGGCAACACTTATGAAAGAACTCTTATCCATGAGAATGGAAAAGAAAGAAAAGGTTCAAGATTTCAATCAAAGATTCACAACACTGTTAAATAATTTCAGCAAAGCTAATAAACCAGCAGAGGAGTCTTTGATTGAATACTACACAACAGCTCTTGAAGGACCAATAGCAATGTTCGTAAAACGATCCAAGAAAACTACCGTGATAGAGAACTTTGAGGAAGCTAGAAAGGTAGAAGAAGAAGCTGATAGCATTGCTAAACATGCCTTAGATGTAGAACCAAAACCAACAGCTAGCAAAAAACCTTTGCTGCTCACTAGAGGTAAAGAAGAGCCATCTACAGACATGGAAAATGTAGTCAAAATGATGGAGAAATTATCTAACAAAATCGTAGATCTCGAGAAAGACAAGGCTGCTAGCATATCTAGGAAACCTTTCAAGCCATTTTATAAAAGAAGGGAAGACGGGGAACAGACTCATCCACCAATGAACGCTGCGCCTGTTTTAAACTTGAATGAGATTGGGATGGAAAATTTCTGCACTTTTCACCAAGAACCGCATTCAGAAAAGAGCTGCCCGCAATGGATTAATTCCATGAGCTAAGTCATGAACCAAATGCTAGATTCACAAATCCCAGACCAAGATGATCCTCCAGAGGAGTCGAGCCCTGGGTTAGAGGAACCAACCCCGGACACTACTATGGTGTTGTGGGATTGGGTACCTATGACTGAATTAGTAGAAGAAGATCACATAGATAGCTCTCCCTCTACCATAAATGTGGCTACTCGCAGCAAAGGCCCAATTGTGGATCATATGCCAGCCACAGTTCCCCATAAGCCTAAAGTTTCAAAAGATCCGCCTAGGAGGCATATACCAATCATCCCACCACAGCCCAAAGTTAACCAAACAGCGGCCAAACAGCCAAGCGCTGACACCATAGTTCAGCCACCTAAGGTCACAATGAGCAAAACAGATCAGCAAGCTCGAATTGGAAACGAATCTGACATAGGATACGATATTATCGAAGACATCAAGAAAGTCAAAGCGAATGTGTCAATATTTGACATGTGTAGCTTGCCACATCAACGAGACAAACTGCTGCATGTTCTGCAACCTCAGACCAACACTCCATTAGCGGACTCTCAAAACAGTCCCGAAATTAATGAAGCTAGCATCGGTGGGAAGTCTAAATCTCAAACTTTGCCATTCCTTTTGAATTTTGAAATTTTCAACCATAATGTTCACAACTGTTTGGTAGATTCTGGAGCATCCTCAAAGGTTATGCCACTGTCAATTTGTAAGAAAATTAACGGGCAGCCTGTGCCATCCCCAGCTCAAATTATCCAATTAGATAGGACTGCTTTCAAGGTTATTGGGAAATGAAAGATGTTCTAATTAGACTGTCAGCTAACCCTAGAGTCTGTCAATTCATTGACATAATGGTGGTCGATATTCCTGAAGCCTATGGGCTGATTTTAAGTAGGGATTGGTCTACCAAGCTAAGTGGCTACTTTGCTACTGATTGGTCTCATCTATGGCTGCCTTATCAGAACAGGCAGAATCAGATTAAAGTTCTTAGGGAACCTCATATGAAGCAAAACGTAACTCAATTAGAAGAAAAGAATGAGGCTGTAGCCTTCTCATCCTCGGTTCTGGGGAATTACTTCTTAGAGATGGATCCGGGTAATTATCAATCTGAATCCATTAGCCATGAATCGGATAGACAGTCCAATCTCCTTCATTTCTCTCGGGCTGATGATGTTGATTATAACATAGTCAATTTAGTTACTGACGTAGATTACAAAGAAACTAACTTAGTTGAATCTAAAGATATCTTTTGGACATTATACTTTGATGGTTCTAAAACTCTGGAAGGATTTGGAGCCGGTTGTGTTCTAATGGATCCAAAAAGAAACAAGTATTTTTTGTCTTGTAGATTAGAATTCGATTGTACTAACAACACCGCTGAATATGAAGCTTTGGTACATGGATTAAAGAAGGCCATTGGCTTAAATGTTAAGTACCTGAAGGTCTTTTGTGACTCCGAGATAGTTGTAAGACAGGTAAGGGACACCATTCATTGTCTCTCACCTCATTTGAAGGGTTATCAGGCTGAGGTATGGGATTTAATTATGCATTTTGACGCTTTCAATATAAAATCAATTCCTAGATTGCAAAATTCTGCTGCTGATTTATTAGCAACATCTGCTTCTAGATTGGTGCCATCAAATAATAAATGCTCAATTGAATTGATTTTCAGGCCTTTTGTTCCCGATAACATCACAAACTTCAGAGTCTTCGATGATAATGAACAAATTATCAGCTTTCTAACAAACGAAGATAGCTTTCAAGGAGCTGCAATAGATGAGGAAGAACACGATGCTGATTTGATGAAGAAGGATGAGGAGAAAGGAAATTTCATGCCCAAGGGGGTAAGGTCCCTCGAAATGCTGTTCGATCTTCAAAATAAGTTCAAAAGGCCAGCTAACACCCAAACTAACAGCTCATCAATGCAACATGAGTTAGTTAATTTGGGTACTGAGGCAGAACCAAAATTTGTCAACCTTGGCAAATGTTGTTCACCAGGAGAAAGAGATAGGTTATCAAATTGTTTAAGCAATACAAAGATGTTTTTGCATGGACCTATGAAGATCTGAAAACGTATGACGTTCGCATCATTCAGCATGTTATACCAATGAAAGCGGGTGTCAAGCCATTTCAGCAGCAGTTAAGAAGGATGCATCCTACTCTAGAACCGCTGATCCAAAAGGAATTAAAGAAGCTCCTGGACGCTAAGATAATCTTCAAAGTCCGGCATTCTGAATGGGTTGAAAACCTAGTCCCCGTAAGAAAGAAGTCAGGAGAGATAAGGCTATGTGTAGATTTCAGAAATTTAAACAAAGCCTCGGATAAAGATAACTACCCCATACATTCAATGGAACAAATCCTACAAATGGTGTCAGGATCCGAATTGTTTTCTCTCCTCGATGGTTTCTCTGGCTACAATCAAGTGTTAGTAGCCGAAGAAGATCGCCTTAAGACTACTTTCAGAACTAAGTGGGGAACTTTCGCCTACAGAAGAATGCCATTTGGTCTGATAAATGCAGGAGCTACATTCCAAAGGGCGATGGATATTGCCTTCCGAGGATTGGGTGGGATATGTGTTGTTGTTTACTTAGATGATGTGACAGTCTTTTCGAAGAAAAGGGAAGATCATGTTGTTCATCTGAGGCATATCTTTGATCGTTGCCAGAAGTATGGTATTTCCCTGAATCCCAAGAAGAGCGTGTTTGCTGTTCCCGAAGGTAAGCTCTTGGGTCATATCATCTCCAAAGGGGGAGTGTCAATTGATCAAGAAAGAGTCCAAGCCATTAATAAGATTCCAATGCCTCACAACAAGAAATCTATGCTGTCCTTTATGGGCACCATCAATTTTGTCTGAAGGTTTGTTCTAGATTTCGAACAAATTGTTAAGCTGTTGCAACAGATGGTGAAACAAAGTATACAATTCAAGTGGACAGATTTGGAGAAGGACGCATTTAGAGATATCAAGGCAGTTGTAGCTAAGGCTCCTTCCTTAAGAAGCCCAGATTTTGATAAGGATTTCATCTTGTATACCTTCGCTTCGGATGACTCTCTTGCAGCTGTACTCACGCAAAAGGTGGAGTTGGGGGATGAATACCCAATTTTGTTTATGAGCACTGGTCTGCAGGGGGCTGAGCTGAACTATCCCGTAGTCGACAAGCATGCATATGCTGTCTTCAAAGCAGTCAAGCAGTTTAGGCCATACATTCTTAAGAACAGAACTAAAATCGTAGTTCCCCACCCAGCTGTTAGATCCCTTTTTCGTTCAAAAGGAATTAGGAGAAAGGAGAGGGAACTGGGTCATAGCTCTGCAGGAATATGATTTGGAATTTAAACCAGCCACGATCATTAAAGGACAAAGCCTGTGCAAGTTACTTGCGGGAAACTCGACTGATGAAGAGCAACATTGGAAAAATGAGGCTGAGTTAAATTCGATTGAATTGTGTCTTATCTTCACATCCCCTCAGTCATGGTATAGAGATCTGGTGCACTATTTACAGCAGGGATATATACCTGAGCACTAGAACTCCAAGCAAAGAAGGGCCCTCCGTTTGAAATCAGCTCCTTATCAAATCATTGATGGGATACTATTCAGAAAGAATTATGATGGAGTTCTTCTTAGGTGCCTAGAAAAGGAAGATGCAAGTAAAGTTGTCAAAGAACTACATGGCGGCCCCGTAGGCGGACATTATTTAGGAGAGAGGACAGCACACAAGATATTGAGAGCTGGTTATTATTGTCCCACTCTGTTCCGAGACGCCCATACGTATGCATGGAACTGTGATGTATGTCAAAGAAGCGCTGGGAAGTTACCTAAGGCAGCAGGACCATTACAGCCGGTCATCATCTCTGAGCCTTTTGAGCAGTGGGGTATATATGTTATCGGAGAGATAAATCCAAATTCTTCATTGCAACATCGATACATTCTGACGGCTACCGAATACTTCACTAGGTGGACGGAGGCCATCCCGTTGCGCAAGATCAACGAAGACGCAGTCATCAGCTTCTTGAAAGAGAACATCATAACCAGGTTTGAGGTTCCAATTTCCCTTGTTTTTGATAATGCTACTTATTTTTCATCTTGCAAGATAAATGAATTTGTTTATGAATGGGGGATTAAGTTGCATTATTCAGCTAATTATTATCCTCAGGGGAATGGATTAGCCAAATCCTCGAACAAGAATCTGATTCGAATTCTTAAGAAGACTGTGATAGAAAACCAAAGAAGTTGGCATGTGGCTCTCCCAAATGCCTTATGGGCAGATAGGGTAACCCCGAAGAACGTTTTAGGTGTCTCCCCTTTCACTCTTGTCTATGGCAAGGAAGTCATTCTTCCCCCAAACATCTTACGACCATCCTTGCAATTATCCCAAGCCTCTCGGGGTTCTGGTAGCCAAGCTTTACAATCCAGGATCAACACCCTGCTTCAACTTGAAGAAGCCCGACACAAAGCTAAAGATCGATTCCATCAACACCAGGACATAGTTAAGAGATGGTTCGATAAGACGAAATCCGGTAAAAGAGATTTTGAAGTTGGGGATTTGGTCCTGAAATGGGACCATAACCATGAAGGCAAAGGAATGCATACGAAATTTCAACATCTATGGGTAGGCCCGTACCAAATTTCTGCAAAATTAGGCCCATCCACTTACAAATTGACAAATCTCGAGGGAGAAGAAGTAGCCCTTCCTCTCAATGGCCTCGCTCTCAAACAATACTTCGCATAGTCTCTTTGAGACTCACTGTACATAAATAAAGTTTTCGTTTGTTATTGCTTTAGCCTTTAGTTGCTTTATTTTCGGCCATTTTATTTCTTTCATTGTCGTTTGAACCTTTGCTACAAGTTTTGTTTTCTGAACTCCCTTCTGGTTGAGTTCCCCGTCGAGGATATCTCTCTCAAAGAAATCTCGCAACCCATGAGTCGGGAACGATGCTCGAATGAATTCTGTCTGTTGTGCTCTCGCTGAAATGCTCATTGAAATGCTCAGAAGGAAGGAAGCCTACCCTGCTAGTCACACTAATCCTGTTTAATAGCAGAGACCTATGACCATCTTCACTACTATTGTTGGGCTCCACCCACTCTCACACTTTAAAGGCATCTCAAGAAGGTTACCAAAGTTGGACCCATGGAAAGTAGCACCTCTCGAGGACATAGGGTATTGAAATGACTCCATGCTGCAGATTTAACAGCCAAAATGGCTTATATTCAAGAGTCTATTTTTCTAGAGATTCTTGCCTCAATTAAAGCATGGCTGAGACAAAAGCAAAAGACATGTAAAATCAAGAAGGTTGTCCAAAAGGCTCAGCTCAAAATGGGCTCCTCTCCGTCCGTGAGGTTTGATTAAATCAATAAAATTCCTAACTCACACAAAAGGACATTATGGATTGACGAGCCTAAATCAAAGATCATGCCCAAAAGAAAATATCTCTGGGAGGCTCAAACATCTAAGCTGTCCAAAGTGCAAACATCCAAAAGGATGCAAGGAGCATGGGAATGAGGAACAAGAGCAATGATGTCCATGAGAAAGTGTTGCAAATCCTGTGGAGTCCGGCAGTAGTGACCATATGAAAGATGACCCTCCTAAAATGAATCTCATATACTGGCCCTTTGAGAGTGGTGAAGATGTCCCGGTCAAAGCTCCCCTTTCCCCCAATGGCTAACAGGTAACGTGCCTTCTTCCCCTCGCATGAATTTGAAATGCTCAGCTGAGTCGTGCACTTAAGATGGATGTCTTTGACGAGATTTCGGACCATGAAGATAATATTTTTCAGAGATCTGTGTTCGCCAGCGACTCGCCATTGTTGTTGCAGCAACACCCCCCCCCCCAAATTTTTGTGCATATTGGGGCCCCTCCTTTCATTTTGTAGAAAGGCTACCTTAATGAGTCATTCTTAGCTTTTGTCTTTGTTTTTAACAGAAAATTCTGGTCATGAAAAACTCCAAGTCTGCTAGAAGATCATGTTTGTCAAACAGAAAAATTTTCGTGAAGTCTTCCTCGAAATCGCAGAACAGTTTGATAAAGCCCCGCAGTGGCGGAAGCCCTTCATTTAAAACCCCGAAAAAAGGACTTAGAAAATTTCGTTGGGAAAATTGCGGAAACCACTCGTCTAAGCTTTCCGAAAAGGACTTAGAAAACTTTTGTTTTTGTTTGCGGAGAGATTCAGGTTTTTCTCCCGAAACGGCGGAAGAATTCAACGAAACCGCCTGAAACTTGCGGAGGCCACCACGATATCTTTCCAAAAAGGAACTTAAAATTTTTCCCATACGTTGCGGGAGCCATTGGCAAATTCTTTCCGAAACCACGGAAGAATTCAAGATTTTCTCCCGAAACAGCGGGAACCGTTCGTCTAAACCTCCCGAAAAGATTTCAAAGTCTTCGTTAAACAATTGAGGAAGCTTTTGGTGAATCCCTCCTGAAACGGCGGAAGAATTTTACGAAGCCGCCCGCACTTGCGGAAGCCGTTCGCATAAACTTTCCGGACAAAACTCAGAAATTTTCTTTCAAACTCGCGGAAACCTTTTGGGTTTTTCTCCCGCAATTGCGGAAACCGTCGCAAAACCTTGCCGAAACGCCAAAACAACAAATCTTTGCGGAACCTTTCAACGAAGCCGCCCACACTTGCAGAATCCGTTCGCATAAACTTTCCGAACAAAACTCAGAAATTTTCTTTAAAACTCTCGGAAACCTTTTGGGTTTTTCTCCTGCAGTTGCAGAAACCGTCGCAAAACCTTGCCGAAACGCCAAAACAACAAATCTTTGCGGAATGTTTCAAAGAAGCCGTCTACAACAGCGGAGGCATTCACCAGTCCTGTTCGAAACAGAGGAGGCTAAGGGCAAAGGCTTTCCGAAACTCTCTCGAGGCCCGGCCAATACTTAGAAACTTTTGAAGTTTTCGGAAGCCTTCTGCAGAAGCGTTCACCGAAACCTTCCGAAACGTTGGAATCTTTTAAAAAGTTTTCTCTCCGCTACCGCAGGAGCCCTTTTCAAAAGCTTCACATTCAGGATTATTTTACGGAAAAGGTTCACCATTGCCCCTCGAAACAGGGGAAGTTTCGGCAATATCCTTCCAAAATATTTGAGCTTTGCGGAATGTTTTTCTTCCGCGGGACGAAAGCCTTTTTACGGAGCCATTCGACATCGTCTCCCGAAACCGTAGAAGCTTCCGCTATATCCTTCCGCAATGGCGGGTGAAATTCACGATTTTGTCCCGCAAGTGGCGGTTATGCACGCAAATCGAGACGGCCCGATTCGACGTCGACGTACGATACATTTAAAACCTGTTTTAATACGCCACCAACCGTATTAAAGTCCCACACGTGTTGGATTTATTTAAATATATGGTGGGGGCTCGAACCGACCCCATTGTTGTTTGTCGATTGCCAATCCATTGTTGGACGTCGCACGTTTGTTCCATCTCAGATTGCTCGAGCACGTTCACGGCCACCTCAGTCAGCTATCCTCATCAGTGCCAGGTAGGATCTTAACCATTAAACTTTTTTCTTCCACGCGTTAGATTACTATTGGATTGCCCTTGTCTAAAGACGATTGGTCTAGGTTAGATTTTGACAGGAAAATGCTCGTCACAGGTACTTCGCCCGTCAAATTACCGTCGAAATCTCTTTTTTTTTGTCATACAAAACATAGAAATATCAAAACGTTTTGAACGTCAAACCTGACGGGTGGATTTTTCTAAGCTCCTACCCTAGCCGTGGGTGTCGCTGTTCTTCGCGTTCGAATTCATCAAGGCCCGTGAACTTTCCGTGTCCCCAGACGAAAGCCAAAGCCGTAGTCACCCGGGCTTTACCATAAGCCTCAGTCCCGGCATAGCCTACCCATTTTAAAACTAGAAACAGGCGCCATCTCCCCTGATCAAACCAGCCGTAGGATGCCCCTTTAAATGTTATGAATAACAACAGCATTTGGGATGAAACCCCTCGCTTATGTGTCAACGCAGGAGCTCCTCCCTAGTCTCGTAATTAAACTTGTTATGTCACCCTGAACTTACCCGCCATTAGCCATTTAAAAAACACAATGACGAAAGATCACCAGTTCGCCTAAGGCGAGCCCGAGAGCGGATTGTTTCCGCGACATACCTATCCTCACAGGAGCATTCCAAACCTACCCCTTCAAAGAAATAGGATGGCTAAAATTTATAATTATATTCCTGTTGAAGTGATGTATTCTGATTCCTAAACATGCAGCTCCACATTGCATTTATCTCATTGACATGTTAGAATGGTGATGCTCTTGAAATATCACAGTATGTTGCTCATGTTTATAATAGCGTATATTTGGTTGCTACCAGGGATAAGTCAAAATGCCAAAAGGTGGGAAGAAGAAGGCTAAGATGACAGAGAAAAAGCCTGCACCACATAAAACTGAAACCTCACTCCAGGATACTAGGTGCACCACTGGTGTCCCTCCTGAAATCAGATGGGGTGACATCTACAGAATGATCCAGGACCAAGAGATCCCGGATATGTTGCTAGAAGAAGGGCCAATTTATCTCAATATCAGAGCCTCAGGCATAACTAGAGCCGCTACCCGCCCTGAGTTGTTCCCATGTGCTGAAGTGATCGGATGGATACTCCAGCATGCCGATGCTGAAGGGAGAGTGATAAATGACAGCGGGAAAGTGGCCATTGCCTCATTTCAACCCGCATATCTTGCGGCAGCCTACAAATTTCCCCGTGTGCAACAATCTCTGACTAATGAATGGCTGAGCCAGATGAACAACGTCGAGATGGCCAAGAAGCTACTAATGGCAGGAAACATTTGAGAAAGAAAGAAAATGATGAATATGACATACAGAATCTGAGACCTCCTTTCAGATTGATCGCCTTGATGCTGTGCAGAATCTTCGGCATGCCCAATGGCACTGTGTATAAGATTCAGTGGATCCCTATTATCCACTTCGTGGCATTTAAGGGAACTGTGTTTGACTAGGCAACTCTCCTGTCAGATAGTCTGGCCTCAATGATAGTAACTGCAAGGGAAGGACTAGCCTTGAAGAAGGCATAATTTTTTATGTCCTCATATCTGATTGATTGTATTTTGGCCAAGATGGACTTCCCCAAATTGGGCTGCACATGGGATAAGGCCACCACCCCGGTCTATATCGCTTTCAAGATGTTGTGGGCTCAGAATTACAAGCCCAACTACAAACTCATCTTTGAGGGGTTCATCATGCCCCTATATGAGAAGTTATTCAAGGAGGAGCCCAACTGCCTGTCAAAGAACGCTGTGGAAGTCCTTGAGGATTATGGGGATTTTTACTTTTCAGAGCAAGGCACCTACCTCAGAATGTTTGGAGGGACTAAGCCCCCATACATTTTGCCGCAGTATGCCACAGATTATGTGGTCCTCAAGGAAGCAGTAAGACAAATCTTCCTGGATGGAATTGGAGCAATGCTCCACAAACAGCATAAGGCTTCCTTTCCCCCTCTACCTTTCTGCATAGGTGCTTACAAGTTCTCGGGGGTTGCCTCGGCCGATGAATTTGTTCAAGAGCTGAAAGCCTTCCACTTTGGTGAGGTAATATTCCACCGGAATGACAGAAAGGGAAGAGTTGCTAAGCACTGTAAGGAGATTTATGCTCACTTTGAGTACTCTCACTATCCTGATGCCGAGGAAGAGGCATTCAGAGGCATCAGCAACATGGCTGAGCTACGGGTCTGTCGCCAAGGCACTGGAGCAAGCTCTAGCTCAACCAAGGTCCAGAAGACCAGCCAGCAGAATGACAAAGAAGCTGAGGATGCCCGAGCTCACGAAGAGCTCAGATTAAGAGAAGAAGCAAGGTTACTCCAGGAAGCTGAGGAAGCCAGACTGCAGTGGGAAGCTGAGGAATCCAGGTGGCAGCAGGAAGCTGAAATGGCAAGAAAGGAGCAGGAAGCTGAAGTGGCAAGAATGCAACAAGAAGCTGAAAATGAAAGCCTGCAGAAAGAGGCTGAGGAAGCCGAGAAGCAGAAAGAGGCTGAAGCTGAGCAAGCTGAGGCAGTCAGGAAGGCGGAAGAAGAGTTGAAAGCAGGGGAAGATGCCCAAGCGAGTGGATCCGGTGTCCAAGACATGGAAATAGACGCATCTCAAGTACGTGGCTCTGGTACCCAAAATTTGGGAACAGATCCAGCTCAGGAAGTCCGGACCCCACCTGCTGAAGAAGACATAGACATCATGAACTGCCCAATTGTCCCGTACACGCCATCCGGAAAACATACGGTGTCCAGGTGGAATGAGTTTGTCTATGACAAGAAAAGGAAAGCAATGGTCCTCAAATCAGAAGAGAGGATCAAAAGTCCCTTCCACGAGGACATCATTACCCACCGAGAGGTCACTATAATGAAGAATACAGATCAAGATCCCTTTGCGATGGCATCCGAAGTTGTAGAAATAGCAAAAGCCTCACTGGATAATGTAGGGGTTATAGTTAGAGAAAATGTATTGAGAAAGAAGATAGCTCGTTCGCTACAACAGACTGTGGCTAATGAGCAAGCCCACGGGGATCTGGTGGTGAACAAGTATAATTGCTTGTATGCCGAACATAAGGAGCTGTCAAGCAAGTATAGCCAGCTGGAGGAGGAAAAAGACCAGCTAACACTCCAAATGATGATTGTGGAAGCAGAGAAGAAAGGAGCGGAAGATAAAGCATCCCAACTAGAAGCATACAAGCGGGCATTAGCTGAGCAGTTAGAGCAGGCTGAGGGTAGAACAATGGACATGTCTCCCTTCCATGAGCTGTCATGCAACATCCTGAAGCAAGTGTATGACACTCAGGAGCTAATCACTAATGAGGTTTGCAAGCTCAAGGCCATGGTAGTCAGGTTAAAAGAAATTAATGCGGAGGCCCATAGGCTCAAAGCTAGGAATACCCGTGTCAAGGAAAATATCATAAGTCAGGTAGCATGGAGAGAAGGAAAAGGGGGTTTCCCCACGCATCTCCCATTTAAATCTGTGGACGATTTTAATGAGGACATAGCCTTGTTGGAGTTTGGCAGGAACTGTGCCAGTAAGCTGATAGCCATTGTGCAAAGAACAAGGGATAAGATCAACAATCTGTATCAAAGGCTCCAAGGGGTGCATGACAAATGAAAATTGGACTTCCCTCAGACCCTGGAGGATTTTCCGGAAAAGGAGCAACGTTTGTCTCAATTAAAGGAAGAGCTGGGCATTCAAACGGAGTATGTGAAGAGGATTGATGTCTTGGCTATTTATGACCTCCAACATTATATTGGATTGTCATCACTCCACAACCATCTGCTGAAAGAAATACATCAAGCTGCAGTAGCAGAGGTTCCAAACATTGGAGCAGAGCTAGGGAAGAATGTGACTTCTCAGAAAATCTTGTTCCCTGCTGCAGCAAACATAGTCATAAGGGACACAGGTGTGTGGTATAACTACATAGCGGAGGAGGAGAAGAAAGCTGCAGCAGTAGCAGGAGCATCAGCAGATCCAGACTCTTCTCTCCCGGCAGCCACTCCAGCAACCAGAGTTGGCTCAATTCCCTCTTCCCCAGCAGTGGCAGAAATTCCAGCCAGTTCAGTCGCTTCTTCCCAGGCAGCAGCAGGAACATCAATTAACTTGGGCGATCCTCTCCCAGCTGAAGCTCACGCACAAAAGTGACAGCACGATATTAGAACATTATTTCTGCTATGTGTATTTTCTTAAACTTTCAAATGTATAAAGCGTGAGCTATGGGACAGCTGTCCATTCTTTTGTTAAATATTTTGTAAAAGAAAAGAATCACAATTTTGTCTATTATAGGAGAGAAAATTCTGTAGATGACAAGTGGAAGATGCTAGGTGGCATCCCAAAGGGTAGATTTGTAACTATAAATAGAAGTTAGGAAAGATTAGGAAGGACTTTTGGCAGGGAATGAAATTTTGGAAAGCCTGTACGAGCTACCTTGTATCGGTTCTTTGAAAACAAAATTTTCTAATAAAAGCCAGGGAGATGGACATTTTGCATAAGAATGATAGATGGATGTATGTTGGACTACTCTAATGACTTCCGTACTGTAATGTGAGATCATTCCTACTATCTGAATTATTTCTTTGTATTAATGATTTTGCTCCTTCTTGTGCAAACGATTTTCTCCATTTCATGAATAGTGAATGTGTCTCAGATTAAATCAGGAGCTATCTGTTGATATCTTGTTTTGCTGTAGAATTCTCTTTTAGATTAAATGGCTAACTGTTCTTTCTTCAAGATGACTCCTATGGCTCGTTGTTCATGCCTTTAACTGTGCTCCCTGCAGGGATCTTTAGAGTTATTTCAGTTTGTTTATATTTAGATCCGTTTCTTTATTCTTTCCATTTAGATTAAATATTTTTTTGGCTTTTCTGTTTCATGAGCAATAGATACGTTTTATATTGAATTAGAAGCTATCTTCTAAAGATCTCTTATCTTGCTGTAGCTTTACCTGTGAGAATCGATGGCTACCTGTTCTTTCTTTATGACATCCATTACAGCTCTTTGCTCATCCAGTAAATGTGTTCCCTGCAGGGATAGGTAGATTTACTCCAGTTTAGCTTTAGATCTCTTTAGTTCTGCATTTAGATCAGATATTACTTAGGCACTTGCATCTCATAAAAAAATTAAAATCCAAAAGAAAGGTGGATCGGGCCATAACCGATATAATCAGAATTAAACTCCAAACCCACGGTTGCCGGAACCGCTAACCGGACGGATTCCCTACACCAAATGGGAGATAATCTAATTGGGATCATCTCTCGGGGAGAATCCCTTTCTGATTGATGCTACGATATCCGAGGCATCAACAGTTTTTGGTGCTAGAAGGAGGGCCTGAAAGTGCATGGCTGATAGAGTAAAATATTCCACTGTCATAGATGACACTGAAAACCCGCTTAAATAAAGCATTTCGAATAGCCCAGATCTTGAATTATTAAATCAAGAACACCTCATTTCTGATCCTGAGCCTCAAGAAGCCTTATACGCTGTCCCTTTTATAGAAATAGAGGATTTAAGAAGACATACAAGATCCTACGTTAGGCAGTTAGGTGGTTTAAACACTGTCAATTTCCTCCCTAAGAAAACTACCCCTAGAAAAGAGCCACAATATACCCGAGATTCGATTCTTGTTCAAAGTTTTGAAGAACTTGTGAATCTGACCTTGGAAGAAATTTCAAACACTCTTAACAAGGCAGATCTTGAAAACTCAGAAAAAATATCAGACCAAGAAAACCTTGAAGAACCAATTACTCCAAAGAGTACTCCTCAAAATTCACCTTACAATTCTCCACCAGGGTCTCCACATCCAAACATGGTTGTACCTGCTTGGAGAGCAAGGGGAGCGCTGAACCTAGCTGGACCATTCCATAATCTTCCTAAAAACCCAGAAAAGGTCTTGCCTAAGTACGATCCAGGGAAAGCCATTTTGGCGGAAGATCACCTCAAGAGTTTTTACTTAGCTCTGAACCTTTTGAACGTACAACATGAAGACGTAGTCTGTAGGTTGTTTCCATATACATTCGAGCCAAAAGTATCGTCATGGTACTTTAGCCTACAACCCAGCTCAATCTCTAGTTGGGATGAATTCGAGAAATGTTTTCTAAAGAAATACGGAAACCAAAAGACTGTGGCAACACTTATGAAAGAACTCTTATCCATGAGAATGGAAAAGAAAGAAAAGGTTCAAGATTTCAATCAAAGATTCACAACGCTGTTAAATAATTTCAGCGAAGCTAATAAACCAGCAGAGGAGTCTCTGATTGAATACTACACAACAGCTCTTGAAGGACCAATAGCAATGTTCGTAAAACGATCCAAGAAAACTACCCTGATAGAGAACTTTGAGGAAGCTAGAAAGGTAGAAGAAGAAGCTGATAGCATTGCTAAACATGCCTTAGATGTAGAACCAAAACCAGCAGCTAGCAAAAAACCTTTGCTGCTCACTAGAGGTAAAGAAGAGCCATCTACAGACCTGGAAAATGTAGTCAAAATGATGCAGAAATTATCTAACAAAATCGTAGATCTCGAGAAAGACAAGGCTGCTAGCACATCTAGGAAACCTTTCAAGCCATTTTATAAAAGAAGGGAAGACGGGGAACAGACTCATCCACCAATGAATGCTGCCCCTATTTTAAACTTGAATGAGATTGGGATGGAAAATTTCTGCACTTTTCACCAAGAACCGCCTTCGGAAAAGAGCTGCCCGCAATGGATTAATTCCATGAGCTTAGTCATGAACCAAATGCTAGATTCACAAATCCCAGACCAAGATGATCCTCCAGAAGAGTCGAGCCCTGAGTTAGAGGAACCAACCCCGGACACTACTATGGTGTTGTGGGATTGGGTACCTATGACTGAATTAGTAGAAGAAGATCACATAGATAGCTCTCCCTCTACCATAAATGTGTCTACTCACAGCAAAGGACCAATTGTGGATCATATGCCAGCCACAGTTCCACATAAGCCTAAAGTTTCAAAAGATCTGCCTAGGAGGCATATACCAATCATTCCACCACAGCCCAAAGTTAACCAAACAACGGCCAAACAGCCAAGCGCTAACACCATAGTTAAGCCACCTAAGGTCACAATGAGCAAAACAAATCAGCAAGCTCGAATTGGAAACGAATCTGACATAGGATACGATATTATAGAAGACATCAAGAAAGTCAAAGCGAATGTTTCAATATTTGACATGTGTAGCTTGCCCCATCAACGAGACAAACTGCTGCATGTTCTGCAACGTCAGACCAGCACTCCATTAGCGGACTCTCAAAACAGTCCTGAAATTAATGAAGCTAGCATCGGTGGGAAGTCTAAATCTCAAACTTTGCCATTCCTTTTGACTTTTGAAATTTTCAACCATAATGTTCACAACTGTTTGGTAGATTCTGGAGCATCCTCAAACGTTATGCCACTGTCAATTTGTAAGAATATTAACGGGCAGCCTGTGCCATACCCAGCTCAAATCATCCAATTAGATAGGACTGCTGTCAAGGTTATTGGGGAGATGAAAGATGTTCTAATTAGACTGTCAGCTGACCCTAGAGTCTGTCAATTCATTGACATAATGGTGGTCGATATTCCTGAAGCCTATGGGATGATTTTAAGTAGGGATTGGTCTACCAAGCTAAGTGGCTACTTTGCTACTGATTGGTCTCATCTATGGCTGCCTTATCAGAACAGGCAGAATCAGATTAAAGTTCTTAGGGAACCTCATATGAAGCAAAACGTAACTCAGTTAGAAGAAAAGAATGAGGTTGTAGGCTTCTCATCCTCGGTTCTGGGGAATTACTTCTTAGAGATGGATCCGGGTAATTATCAATCTGAAGCCATTAGCCATGAATCAGATAGACAGTACGATCTTCTTCATTTCTCTCGGGCTGATGATGTTGATTATAACATAGTCAATTTAGTTACTGACGTAGATTACAAAGAAACTAACTTAATTGAATCTAAAGATATCTTTTGGACATTATACTTTGATGGTTCTAAAACTCTGGAAGGATCCGGAGCCGATTGTGTTCTAATGGATCCAAAAAGAAACAAGTATTTTTTGTCTTGTAGATTAGAATTCGATTGTACTAACAACACCGCTGAATATGAAGCTTTGGTACATGGATTAAATAAGGCCATTGGCTTAAATGTTAAGTACCTAAAGGTCTTTGGTGACTTCGAGATAGTTGTAAGACAGGTAAGGGACACCATTCATTGTCTCTCACCTCATTTGAAGGGTTATCAGGCTGAGGTATGGGATTTAATTATGCATTTTGACGCTTTCAATATAAAATCAATTCCTAGATTGCAAAATTCTGCTGTTGATTTATTAGCAACATCTGCTTCTAGATTGGTGCCATCAAATAATAAATGCTCAATTGAATTGATTTTCAGGCCTTCCGTTCCCGATAACATCACGAACTTCAGAGTCTTCGATGATGATGAACAAATTATCATCTTTCTAACAAACGAAGATAGCTTTCAAGGAGCTGCAATAGATGAGGAAGAACACGATGCTGATTTGATGAAGAAGGATGAGGAGAAAGGAAATTTCATGCCCAAGGGGGTAAGGTCCCTCGAAATGCTGTTCGATCTTCAAAATAAGTTCAAAAGGCCAGCTAATACCCAAACTAACAGCTCATCAATGCAACATGAGTTAGTTAATTTGGGTACCGAGGCAGAACCAAAATTTGTCAACCTTGGCAAATGTTGTTCACCAGGAGAAAGAGATAGGTTCATCAAATTGTTTAAGCGATACAAAGATGTTTTTGCATGGACCTATGAAGATCTGAAAACGTATGACGTCCGCATCATTCAGCATGTTATACCAATGAAAGCGGGTGTCAAGCCATTTCAGCAGCAGTTAAGAAGGATGCATCCTACTCTAGAACCGCTGATCCAAAAGGAATTAAAGAAGCTCCTGGACGCTAAGATAATCTTCAAAGTCTGGCATTCTGAATGGGTTGCAAACCTAGTTCCCGTAAGAAAGAAGTCAGGAGAGATAAGGCTATGTGTAGATTTCAGAAATTTAAACAAAGCCTCGGATAAAGATAACTACCCCGTACCTTCAATGGAACAAATCCTACAAATGGTGTCAGGATCCGAATTGTTTTCTCTCCTCGATGGTTTCTCTGGCTACAATCAAGTGTTAGTAGCCGAAGAAGATCGCCTTAAGACTACTTTGAGAACTAAGTGGGGAAATTTCACCTACAGAAGAATGCCATTTGGTCTGATAAATGCAGGAGCTACATTCCAAAGGGCGATGGATATTGCCTTCCGAGGATTGGGTGGGCAATGTCTTGTTGTTTACTTAGATGACGTGACAGTATTTTCGAAGAAAAGGGAAGATCATGTTGTTCATCTGAGGCATATCTTTGATCGTTGCCGGAAGTATGGTATTTTCCTGAATCCCAAGAAGAGCGTGTTTGCTGTTCCCGAAAGTAAGCTCTTGGGTCATATCATCTCCAAAGGGGGAGTGTCAATTGATCAAGAAAGAGTCCAAGCCATTAATAAGATTCCAATGCCTCACAACAAGAAATCTATGCAATCCTTTATGGGCACCATCAATTTTGTCCGAAGGTTTGTTCCAGATTTCGCACAAATTGTTAAGCCGTTGCAACAGATGGTGAAACAAAGTATACAATTCAAGTGGACAGATTTGGAGAAGGACGCATTTAGAGATATCAAGGCAGCTGTAGCTAAGGCTCTTTCCTTAAGAAGCCCAGATTTTGATAAGGATTTCATCTTGTATACCTTCGCTTCGGATGACTCTCTTGCAGCTGTACTCACGCAAAAGGTGGAGTTGGGGGACGAATACCCAATTTTGTTTATGAGCACTGGTCTGCAGGGGGCTGAGCTGAACTATCCCGTAGTCGACAAGCATGCATATGCTGTCTTCAAAGTAGTCAAGCAGTTTAGGCCATACATTCTTAAGAACAGAACTAAAATCGTAGTTCCCCACCCAGCTGTTAGATCCCTTTTCGTTCAAAAGGAATTAGGAGAAAGGAGAGGGAACTGGGTCATAGCTCTGTAGGAATATGATTTGGAATTTAAACCAGCCACGATCATTAAAGGACAAGGCCTGTGCAAGTTACTTGCGGGAAACTCGACTGATGAAGAGCAACATTGGAAAAATGAAGCTGAGTTAAATTCGGTTGAAGTGTGTCTTATCTTCACATCCCCTCAGTCATGGTATAGAGATCTGGTGCACTATTTACAGCAGGGATATCTACCTGAGCACTGGAACTCCAAGCAAAGAAGGGCCCTTCGTTTGAAATCAGCTCCTTATCAAATCATTGATGGGATACTATTTGGAAAGAATTATGATGGAGTTCTTCTTAGGTGCCTAGAAAAGGAAGATGCAAGTAAAGTTGTCAAAGAACTACATGACGGCCCCGCAGGCGGACATTATTCAGGAGAGACGACAACACACAAGATATTGAGAGCTGGTTATTATTGGCCCACTCTGTTCCGAGACGCCCATACCTATGCATGGAACTGTGATGTATGTCAAAGAAGCGCTGGGAAGTTACCTAATGTAGCAGGACCATTACAACCGGTCATCATCTCTGAGCCTTTTGAGCAGTGGGGTATAGATGTTATCGGAGAGATAAATCCAAATTCTTCATTGCAACATCGATACATTCTGACGGCTACCGACTACTTCACTAGGTGGACGGAGGCCATCCCGTTGCGCAAGATCAACGAAGACGCAGTCATCAGCTTCTTGAAAGAGAACATCATAACCAGGTTTGGGGTTCCAGTTTCCCTTGTTTTTGATAATGCTACTTATTTTTCATCTTGCAATATAAATGAATTTTTTTATGAATGGGGGATTAAGTTGCATTATTCAGCCAATTATTATCCTCAGGGGAATGGATTAGCCGAATCCTCGAACAAGAATCTGATTCGAATTCTTAAGAAGACTGTGATAGAAAACCAGAGAAGTTGGCATGGGCTCTCCCAAACGCCTTATGGGCAGATAGGGTTACCCCGAAGAACGCTTTAGGTGTCTCCCCTTTCACTCTTGTCTATGGAAAGGAAGCCATTCTTCCCCCAAACATCTTACTACCATCCTTGCAATTATCCCAAGCCTCTCAGGGTTCTGGTAGCCAAGCCTTACAATCCAGGATCAACACCCTGCTTCAACTTGAAGAAGCCCGACACAAAGCTAAAGATCGATTCCATCAACACCAGGACATAGTTAAGAGATGGTTCGATAAGAGGAAATCCGGTAAAAGAGATTTTGAAGTTGGGGATTTGGTCCTGAAATGGGACCATAACCATGAAGGCAAAGGAATGCATACGAAATTTCAACATCTATGGGTAGGCCCGTACCAAATTTATGCAAAATTAGGCCCATCCACTTACAAATTGACAAATCTCGAGGGAGAAGAAGTAGCCCTTCCTCTCAATGGCCTCGCTCTCAAACAATACTTCGCATAGTCTCTTTGAGACTCACTGTACATAAATAAAGTTTTCGTTTGTTGTTGCTTTAGCCTTTAGTTGCTTTATTTTCGGCCATTTTATTTCTTTCATTGTCGTTTGAACCTTTGCTACAAGTTTTGTTTTCCGAAAGCCCTTCTGGTTGAGTTCCCCGTCGAGGATAGCTCTCTCAAAGAAATCTCGCAACCCATGAGCCCGGAACGATGCTCGAATGAATTCTGTCTGTTGTGCTCTCGCTGAAATGCTCATTGAAATGCTCAGAAGGAAGGAAGCCTACCCTGCTAGTCACACTAACCCTGATTAATAGCAGAGACCTATGACCATCTTCACTACTATCGTTGGGCTCCACCCACTCTCACACTTTAAAGGCATCTCAAGAAGTTTACCAAAGTTGGACCCATGGAAAGTAGCACCTCTCGAGGACATAGGGTATTGAAATGACTCCATGCTGTAGATTTAAATGCCAAAATGGCTTATATTCAAGATTCTGTTTTTCCAGAGATTCTCCCCTCAATTAAAGCATGGCTGAGACAAAAGAAAAAGACATGTAAAATCAAGAAGGTTGTCCAAAAGGCTCAGCTCAAAATGGGCTCCTCTCCGTCCATGAGGTTTGATTAAATCAATAAAATTCCTAACTCACACAAAAGGACATTATGGATTGAGGAGCCTAAATCAAAGATCATGTCCAAAAGAAAATATCTCTGGGAGGCTCAAACAGCTAAGCTGTCCAAAGTGCAAACATCCAAAAGGATGCAAGCAGCATGGGAATGAGGAACAAGAGCAATGATGTCCATGAGAAAGTGTTGCAAATCCTGTGGAGTCTGGCAGTAGTGACCATATGAAAGATTACCCTCCTAAAATGAATCTCATATACTGGCCCTTTGAGTGGTGAAGATGTCCCGGTCAAAGCTCCCCTTTCCCCCAATGGCTAGCAGGTAACGTGCCTTCTTCCCCTCGCATGAATTTGAAATGCTTAGATGAGTAGTGCACTTAAGATGGATGTCTTTGACGAGATTTCGGACCATGAAGATAATATTTTTCAGAGATCTGTGTTCGCCAGCGACTCACCATTTTTGTTGCAGCAACACCCCCC
This sequence comes from Larix kaempferi, assembly GCA_027924585.1. Taxonomy (NCBI): domain Eukaryota; kingdom Viridiplantae; phylum Streptophyta; class Pinopsida; order Pinales; family Pinaceae; genus Larix; species Larix kaempferi. The sequence continues at coordinate 11,665,524 of BSBM01000361.1, forward strand.
CCGCAAAATTTTTGTGCATATTGGGGCCCCTCCTTTCATTTTGTAGAAAGGCTACCTTAATGAGTCATTCTCAGCTTTTGTCTTTGTTTTTAACAGAAAATTCTGGTCATGAAAAACTCCAAGTCTACCAGAAGATCCTGTTTCTCAAACAGAAAAATTTTCGTGAAGTCTTCCTCGAAATCGCAGAACAGTTTGATAAAGCCCCGCAGTGGCGGAAGCCCTTCGTTTAAAACCCCGAAAAAAGGACTTAGAAAATTTCATTGGAAAAATTGCGGAAACCACTCGTCTAAGCTTTCCGAAAAGGACTTAGAAAACTTTTGTTTTTGTTTGCGGAGAGATTCAGGTTTTTCTCCCGAAACGGCGGAAGAATTCAACGAAACCGCCCGAAACTTGCGGAGGCCACCACGATATCTTTTCTGAAAAGGAACTTAAAATTTTTCCCATAAGTTGCGGGAGCCATTGGCAAATTCTTTCCGAAACCGCGGAAGAATTCAAGATTTGCTCCCGAAATAGCGGGAACCATTCATCTAAACCTCCCGAAAAGATTTGAAAGTCTTCGTTAAACAATTGCGGAAACTTCTGGTGAATCCATCCCGAAACGGCGGAAGAATTTTACGAAGCCGCCCGCACTTGCGGAAGCCGTTCGCATAAACTTTCCGAACAAAACTCAGAAATTTTCTTTAAAACTCGCGGAAACCTTTTGGGTTTTTCTCCCGCAGTTGCAGAAACCGTCGCAAAACCTTGCCGAAATGCCAAAACAACAAATCTTTGCGGAACCTTTAAACGAAGCCGCCCGCACTTGCGGAATCCGTTCGCATAAACTTTCCGAACAAAACTCAGAAATTTTCTTTAAAACTCGCGGAAACCTTTTGGGTTTTTCTCCCACAGTTGCGGAAACCGTCGCAAAACCTTGCTGAAACGCCAAAAAAACAAATCTTTGCGTAACCTTTCAAAGAAGCCGTCCGCAACAGCGGAGGCATTCACCAGTCCCGTTCGAAACAGAGGAGGCTAAGGGCAAAGGCTTTCTGAAACTCTCTCGAGGCCCGGCCAATACTTAGAAACTTTTGAAGTTTTCGGAAGCCTTTTGCGGAAGCGTTCACCGAAACATTCCGAAACGTTGGAATCTTTTACAAAGTTTTCTCTCCGCTACCACGGGAGCCCTTTTCAAAAGCTTCACATTCACAATTATTTTACAGAAAAGGTTCACCGTTGCCCCCCGAAATAGCGGAAGCTTCCGTGATATCCTTCCGAAAGATTTGAGCTTTGCGGAACGTTTTTCTTCCGCGGGACGGAAGCCTTTTTACGGAGCCATTCGACATCGTCTCCCGAAACCGAGGAAGCTTCCACTATATCATTCCGCAACGGTGGGTGAAATTCATGATTTTGTCCCGCAAGTGGTGGTTATGCACGCAAACCGAGATGGCCCGATTCGACGCCGACGTACGATACATTTAAAACCTGTTTTAATACGCCACCAACCGTATTAAAGTCCCACACGTGTTTGATTTGTTTAAATATACGGTGGGGGCTCGAACCGACCCCATTGCTGTTTATCGATTGCCAAACCATTGTTGGACGCCGCGCGACCGTTCCAGCTCAGATTGCTCGACCACGTTCACGGCCACCTCAGTCAGCTATCCTCATCGGTGCCAGGTAGGATCTTAACCATTAAACTTGTTTCTTCCACGTGTTAGATTACTATTGGATTGCCCTTGTCTAAAGACGATTGGTCTAGGTTAGATTTTGACGGGAAAATGCTCGTCACGGGTACTTCGCCCGTCAAATTACCGTCGAAATCTCTTTTTTTTTTTGTCATACAAAACATAGAAATATCAAAACGTTTTGAACGTCAACCCTGACGGGTGGATTGTTCTAAGCTCCTACCCTAGCCGCGGGTGTCGCTGTTCTTCGCGTTCGAATTCATCAAGGCCCCGTGAACTTTCCGTGTCCCCAGCCGAAAGCCAAAGCCATAGTCACCCGGGCTTTACCATAAGCCTCAGTCCCGGCATAGCCTAACCATTTTAAAACTAGAAACAGGCGCCATTGCCCCTGATCAAACCAGCCGTAGGACGCTCCTTTAAATGTTATGAATAACGACAGCATTTGGGCTGAAACCCCTCGCTTATATGTCAATGCAGGATCTCCTCCCTGGTCTCGTAATTAAACTTGTTATGTCACCCCGAACTTACCCGCCATTAGCCATTTAAAAAACACAATGACGAAAGATCACCAGTTCGCCTAAGGCAAGCCCGAGAGCGGATTGTTTCCGCGACATACCTATCCTCATAGGAGCATTCCAAACCTACCCCTTCAAAGAATTAGGACGGCTAAAATTTATAATTATATTCGGACCTGTTGAAGTGATGTATTCTGATTCCTAAACATGCAGCTCCACATTGCATTTATCTCATTGACATGTTAGAATGGTGATGCTCTTGAAATCTCACAGTATGTTGCTCATGTTTGTAATAACGTATATTTGGTTTCTACCAGGGATAAGTCAAAATGCCAAAAGGTGGGAAGAAGAAGGCTAAGATGACAGAGAAAAAGCCTGCACCACTTAAAACTGAAACCTCACTCCAGGATACTAGGTGCACCACCAGTGTCCCTCCTGAAATCAGATGGGGTGACATCTACAGAATGATCTGGGACTAAGAGATCCCAGATATGTTGCTAGAAGAAGGGCCAATTTATCTCAATATCAGAGCCTCAGGCATAACTAGAGCCGCTACCCGCCCTGAGCTGTTCCCCTGTTCTGAAGTGATCGGATGGATACTCCAGTATGCCGATGCTGAAGGGAGAGTGATAAATGACAGCGGGAAAGTGGCCATTGCCTCATTTCAACCCGCATATCTTGCAGCAGCCTACAAATTTCCCTGTGTCCAACAATCTCTGACTGATGAATGGCTGAGCCAGATGAACAACATCGAGATGGCCAAGAAGCTACTAATGGAAGGCAAACATTTGAGAAAGAAAGGAAATGATGAATATGACGTATAGAATCTGAGACCTCCTTTCAGATTTATCGCCTTGATGCTGTGCAGAATCTTCGGCATGCCCGATGGCACCGTGTATAAGATTCAGTGGGTCCCTATTATCCACTTCGTGGCATTTAAGGGAATTATGTTTGACTAGGCCACTCTCCTGTCAGATAGTCTGGCGTCAATGATAGTAGCTGCAAGGGAAGGACTAGCCTTGAAGAAGGCATAATTTTTTATGTCCTCATATCTGATTGATTGTATTTTGGCCAAGATGGACTTCCCCAAATTGGGCTGCACATGGGATAAGGCCACCACCCCGGTCTATATCGCTTTCAAGATGTTGTGGGCTCAAAATTACAAGCCCAGCTACAAAATCATCTGTGAGGGGTTGATCATGCCCCTATATGAGAAGTTATTCAAGGAGGAGCCCGACTGCCTGTCAGAGAACGCTGTGGAAGTCCTTGAGGATTACGGGGATTTTTACTTTTCAGAGCAAGGCACCTACCTCAGAATGTTTGGAGGGACTAAGCCCCCATACATTTTTCCGCAGTATGCCATGGATTATGTGGTCCTCAAGGAAGCAGTAAGACAAATCTTCCTGGATGGAATTGGAGCAATGCTCCACAAACAGCATAAGGCTTCCTTTCCCCCTCTACCTTTCTGCATAGGTGCTTACAAGTTCTCGGGGGTTGCCTCGACCGATGAATTTGTTCAAGAGCTGAAATCCTTCCACTTCGGTGAGGTAATCTTCCACCGGAATGATAGAAAGGGAAGAGTTGCTGAGCACTGTAAGGAGATTTATGCTCACTTCGAGTACTCTCACTATCCTGATGCCGAGGAAGAGGCATTCAGAGGCATCAACAACATGGCTGAGCTACAGGTCTGTCGCCAAGGCACTGGAGCAAGCTCTAGCTCAACCAAGGTCCAGAAGACCAGCCAGCAGAAGGAGAAAGAAGCTGAGGATGCCCGAGCTCAGGAAGAGCTCAGATTAAGAGAAGAAGCAAGGTTACTCCAGGAAGCTGAGGAAGCCAGACTGCAGCGGGAAGCTGAGGAAGCCAGGTGGTAGTAGGAAGCTGCAATGGCAAGAAAGCAGCAGGAAGCTGAAGTGGCAAGAATGCAACAAGAAGCTGAAAATGAAAGCCTGCGGAAAGAGGCTGAGGAAGCCCAGAAGCAGAAAGAGGCTAAAGCTGAGCAAGCTGAGGCAGTCAGGAAGGCGGAAGAAGAGTTGAAAGCAGGGGAAGATGCCCAAGCGAGTGGATCCGGTGTCCAAGACATGCAAAATAGACGCATCTCAAGTAGGTGGCTCTGGTACCCAAAATTTGGGAACAGATCCAGCTCAGGAAGTCTGGACCCCACCTGCTGAAGAAGACATAGACATCATGAACCGCCCAATTATCCCGTACATGCCATCGGGAAAACATACGGTGTCTAGGTGGAATGAGTTTGTCTATGACAAGAAAAGGAAAGCAATGGTCCTCAAATCAGAAGAGAGGATCAAAAGTCCCTTCCACGAGGACATCATTACCCACCGAGAGGTCACTATAATGAAGAATATAGATCAAGATCCCTTTGCGATGGCATCCGCAACTGTAGAAATAGCAAAAGCCTCACTGGATAATGTAGGGGTTATAGTTAGAGAAAATGTATTGACAAAGAAGAGAGCTCGTTCGCTACAACAGACTGTGGCTAATGAGAAAGCCCACAGGGATCTGGTGGTGAACAAGTATAATTGCTTGTACGCCGAACATAAGGAGCTGTCAAGCAAGTATAGCCAGCTGGAGGAGGAAAAAGACCAGCTAACACTCCAAATGATGATTGTGGAAGCAGGGAAGAACAGAGCGGAAGATAAAGCATCCCAGCTAGAAGCAGAGAAGCGGGCATTAGCTGAGCAGTTAGAGTAGGCTGAGGGTAGAACAATGGACATGTCTCCCTTCCATGAGCTATCATGCAACATCCTGAAGCAAGTGTATGACACTCAGGAGCTAATCACTAATGAGGTTTGCAAGCTCAAGGCCATGGTAGTTAGGTTAAAAGAAATTAATGCGGAGGCCCATAGGCTCAAAGCTAAGAATACCCATGTCAAGGAAAATATCATAAGTCAGATGGCATGGAGAGAAGGAAAAGGGGGTTTCCCCATGCATCTCCCATTTAAATCTGTGGACGATTTTAATGAGGACATAGCCTTGTTGGAGTTTGGAAGGAACTGTGCCAGTAAGCTGATAGCCAGTGTGCAAAGAAAAAGGGATAAGATCAGCAGTCTGTATCAAAGGCTCCAAGGGGTTCATGACAAATGCAAATTGGACTTCCCTCAGACCCTAGAGGATTTTCCGGAAAAGGGGCAACGTTTGTCTCAATTAAAGGAAGAGCTGGGCATTCAAACGGAGTATGTGAAGAGGATTGATGTCTTGGCTATTGATGAACTCCAACATTATATTGGATTGTCATCACTCCACAACCATCTGCTGAAAGAAATACATCAAGCTGCAGTAGCAGAGTTTCCAAACATTGGAGCAGAGCTAGGGAAGAATGTGACTTCTCAGAAAATCTTGTTCCCTGCTGCAGCAAACATAGTCATAAGGGACACAGGTGTGTGGTATAACTACATAGCGGAGGAGGAGAAGAAATCTGCAGCAGTACCAGGAGCATCAGCAGATCCAGAATCTTCTCTCCCGGCAGCCACTCCAGCAACCACAGTGGGCTCAATTCCCTCTTCCCCAGCAGTGGCAGAAATTCCAGCCAGCTCAGTCCCTTCTTCCCAGGCAGCAGCAGCAACATCAATTGACTTGGGCGATCCTCTCCCAGCTGAAGCTCACGCACAAGAGTGACAACACAATATTAGAACATTATTTCTGCTATGTGTATTTTGTAAAACTTTCAAATGTATAAAGCGTGAGCTATGGGACAGATGTCCATTCTTTTGTTAAATATTTTGTAAAAGAAAAGAATCACAATTTTGTCTAATATAGGAGAGAAAATTCTGTAGATGACAAGTGGAAGATGCTAGGTGGCAGCGCAAAGGGAAGATTTGTAACTATAAATAGAAGTTAGGAAAGATTAGGAAGGACTTTTGGCAGGGAATGAAATTTTGGAAAGCCTGTACGAGCTACCTTGTATCGGTTCTTTGAAAACAGAATTTTCTAATAAAAGCCAGGGAGATGGACGTTTTTCATAAGAATGATGGATGGATGTATGTTGGACTACTCTAATGACTTCCGTACTGTAATGTGAGATCATTCCTACTATCTGAATTATTTCTTTGTATTAATGATTTTGCTCCTTCCTGTGCAAACGATTTTCTCCATTTCATGAACAGTGAATGTGTCTCAGATTAAATCAGGAGCTATCTGCTGATATCTTGTTTTGCTGTAGAATTCTCTTTTATATTAAATGGCTAACTGTTCTTTCTTCAAGATGACTCCTATGGGTCGTTGTGCATGCCTTTAATTGTGCTCCCTGCAGGGATCTTTAGAGTTATTTCAGTTTGTTTATATTTAGCTCCGTTTCTTTATTCTTTCCATTTAGATTAAATAATTTTTTTTCTTTTCTATTTCATGAGCAATATATACGTTTTATATTGAATTAGAATCTATCTTCTAAAGATCTCTTATCTTGCTGTAGCTTTACCTGTGAGAATCGATGGCTACCTGTTCTTTCTTTATGACATCCGTTACAGCTCATTTCTCATCCAGTAAATGTGTTCCCTGTAGGGATAGGTAGATTTACTCCAGTTTAGATTTAGATCTCTTTAGTTCTGCATTTAGATCAGATATAACTTAGGCACTTGCATCTCATAAAAAACTTAAAATCCAAAAGAAAGGTGGATCGGGCCATAACCGATATAATCGGAATTAAACTCTAAACCCACGGTTGCCGGAACCGCTAACCGGACGGATTCCCTACACCAAACGGGAGATAATCTAATTGGGATCATCTCTCGGGGAGAATCCCTTTCTGATTGATGCTACGATATCCGAGGCATCAACAGATCCTTAACATGTACCTGAACCTATGGAAGTTGATTCTTTTGGATATTTTATGCCATTTTCAATGGTATATGATGCTTATCACACAATCTAGTCACCTCCTGATCCTCACCCAGTTGTTGATCCCAATCCTGATTCAGATCCTCGCCTAGTTTTCAATCTTGATCCCTTTCCCTCTTGGGACAATTCTTCACCAATTTCGCATGAATTTTTCGACGATTTATTACCCTTGGATGATGCCCTTGTAGAATTCATGTCTATTAATGAAAATACATGGTAAGGGAAGTACCATAGTTCATCTCTTCTTCCTCATTAGGAAAAGGTGGAGAATGTTATTCAAACCCTTGTTTCGGCTCCCGAACCCTTACGGCACCATCCGTACAAAGTTAAACATGTGCTACATTAGGGGGCATATGAGTTAGCCAATTATGAAGGAGATCCTTTCTTAGAGCTCCATAGTGGGCCTTACTTGTGAAAGTAATACGTATAGGCCGCACTGCTTCATAGTGCTTTGTATTTTATGTAACATAATGTGGTGTGGTGTGCATTTTTTGTGTGTGTGCTATTTGTATCAGTCCATTACAAAACATTAAAAATTTAAAAATCTATAAACATTACACATGTGCATTTTTTCCTATTTTATCTTTTTGGGCTATTGACGTGTGTTTTGGAGATAGTTTTGGCTATTGTTTCGGGATTTGATGGATGAGACATGATTTTTTTGGTGACATCCACTTCTGGTACATAATTTCTACCCTTGGCATATATGATAGGATTTTCCCCTTGCAACCCTTTTTCCCATTATTACGCCATAGGGTCGATCCCGCGGAGTTGCGACCTTAGCCATTCCATTTCAATATATGTCGTATATTGTGCAGTAGTTCCTTCCCGACATGGTTACCCTATAATAGCACATAGATTATCATTTTGTGGCCATGATACTCTTATGGTAGGACCTGGATCCCCCTTAGTCCATGAATCCCACATTAATGAGCTTCATTTTCCTCTCATCATTATTATTTTGGTCGTCCCTTGGGGTTCCCACGTCTGTATTGCTCACACTCACTAGCTTGATACCCTGTTTCACTTCCTATTACACATTCCTACCCAGTGAAAGAATTGCTTCTATGAGTGGTCCCCTCTTGCTCATGATTCCACACTTGTGACTTGTATCACCCAATTTGTTCCATGCGCAAAGGAACCTATTGACACCCGTTAGTACCACTCGCTCTCTCCCACCGAGTATCCTTTTATCCTTTTTGGGCTCATTAAAATTGAATGAAAAAGGAACCTTATGGAGCATTTTTCTCTCTTTTATTTGAGATCCTTAAAAAATAAAGATGGACTCATATTTGCTTGTCCAGTCTTGTTAAAATTTCATGGACAAGGTACCCTTATGAGAATTCTTCCTTCCCTCCTTTAATCTCATTAAAAACAATATGAGGCAATCAGTTGACTCTTTCAGACTCGTTAAACTTCAACGGAAAAGGTACCCTTATGAGCATTCTTTCTTCTCTCCTTCGAGCTCATTAAAAGCAAAAAAGAGGAATTGAGTTTACCTTTCCAGGCTCATTAAACTTCTACAGAAATTGACCTATATCAAGAAATATTCTCTCTTCTTCAAGCTCACTAAAAAATGAATATGGACTTGAGTTTCCTTTTCTAGACTCATTAAAATTTAACGGGAAAGACACTATATCAAGAACTCTTCTATCTTTTCTTCGATCTCATTAAAAAATGAATAAGAATTCAAGTTTACTTTTTCAGGCTTGTTAAAATCCTACGAAAAATATCTTATCGAGCATACTTCTATCTTTTTTTCGAGCTTGTTAAAAAATGAAGAAGGTAGATAAGAAGAGAAAAAGGGAAGGAATTACATTGTCTATCTCAAGAAGTGACAACAGTCCAATACGTCACCCTTGAACATGGCACCTATTTGCATATTTTCTTATAGTTGGGTTATCTGCACAGCTCAAATCCTTACCATTTCTGTGAGTCACAGTACTTCTCTATTTGGTTACTCTTCCAATCACTATGGAGGGTTCTTCAATGCCTCCTGCATCATTGCACTATGGTCTATATGGTATTCTTGAGTCTATCGTCACATAGTTATCGTACTATATATTCAAGGGCATGTCATCCTAAGTCATCCATTCTGCAATCTCATTGACCTTGTCTGTTAGTCATCCTTGTGTCAGTTTGTTGTACCTAGAGATATTCTATATCTTTGTCACATATCTCGATGTTTGTTTCATGTTGATTGATGTGAGATACATTAAGGCCCTCCTTTAATGGGTTCCTTCCTATAGACACCAACTCATTATCTAGGAAGTGAATCTAGCAACCATAGTACCGTAGAGCTTGCAGTCATTAGTCGCAAGTGTTCCTTACATTCAATAATGGGTAAACAATATAGACTCCTAATCGAGTGATTCTACGAGTGTTTGAGCTTAACTCATCTATTCAAACGTTCTATAATGTATTAGGTGTCTTGGGATCCATTATCATCATCGATGGAATCCCTCACATATGTTAACAATAAACATCATCAACACTTCAAAAAAAATCTTACATGTTCGACATCAACACCTTTATTCACATGTTGTATAATTACACCATCGATGTTTGGGAAGAATACCTTGGGTTCAGGGGTTTCATCACTCAGCCTTGTTTTCCCTCCCAAGATGCATTGGATTATATATCACCAGTTATGACTATGTATGAACACCATCTAAGCACTATCTATGGTGCTATATGTCCTCCTAATTGTATATTAAGACATTGATCCACACTGTATTTTCTTGTGGCTATGATCCATTTTTATGACATGGATCCACTTTGTACTTTTTCATGCCCATGATATTCCATATTATTACATGGATCCGTAGTTCACTTTGTTGGTGGCCATGCTTTGTAGTCCTTTTTCTGAGCATGGGTATGCCTACCTCAAGTATCTTATATACATACTTGGTTGATGATTGATTGTAGGTACTCTCCGGATTAATGTTTCCAATTCCTTACCTTGCGATATTATTATTTGTAAAGTGTTTCAGCCATCAATTTCTCTTTTGACCTCACACTTTAGGGGGCATCTATTATAGCATTATTTACCACCCCCTTGGGGTCACTAGGAAACTTTACCAACATTAAGTTGTTGAGACACTTTTATTTTCTCATAACTTATTATTATTTAATAATAGTAATAATTTATTAAGTTATTGATAAACCTCATTATTTTCTCCATTGGAAAAATAAACTTTCTAGAACCATTGGTGAGTTGTGAGGATATTAGCTTCATGTGTTGGATCCTACATTTTATGAGCTCACATTTCTAAGATCTAGGTGTCATCATTCATCCCATCTACTTTCCCATCCATCCATATAATGAAGTTTGTCCAAGGGATAAAGGAGATATTTTGGGGAGCAATGTCATGCTCTTGAAACGCATAGTGAGATCAATAGCCATTGATTGGGAGATCAAGGAAGGATTGGAATAAGGATCTTGGAGAAGATCTACAATCAAATTCAAGGTATAATATTTGATATAATATTCTTCATATTCATATATATATATATATATATATATATATATATATATATATATATATATAGATATATATATATATATTTTATTTTCCCCGCTCGATATCATATTGTTAATGGTTGAATGTGTAGCATTTTAATCTCTCATATGATGCATGTGGTAGAATTGATCTTCCCTTGAAGAGATTAGATTAGAACTAGTATAGATCTAGGTAGATATTCATTTGTTTACCTTATATATAATTCTATATACCATTTACATGAAATATTTATATATGTTGAAAGGATTTGAGGAAGTTTTGTTGTCTATATGTGTGTAGGTTTCCATCCAAGTGGAGTTGGAGTAAATTTTACTGGATTTACATCAATTTGGGGCTATCACCACCAAGAGACTTCATAGATGCAAATGTATGTTCTTGATTCTTATCTCCTCTTCATTTGTTGTATGTGAATGTGTCTTTTATATCTAGTGGTTCAAAGCATAGTGGTCTACCCCTTCAATATTTCTTGGATCAAAGGAAAGAGATCCAAGGGATTTCTCACCAATATATAGGAGGGAAATATCCAAAGCAATACCTGAGACATAGCATTTTTTTTGTACTCTTCAATAATCTCCAATATATACTTCCCCATTAAATCAACAAATTCTAAGAAAAACTCCATTGTGTAGCCATCAAGGCCCATACTTTTGGAACTGGAAAAATTATTCAAGACATCTTTAATTTCCTGTAGAGTAGCAACTTCTCCAATCTCTTGACCCTCTTCTTCAAAGAAGAAAGAAAGGTAATGTCCAATCACCTGCATTTGAGATACTATATCACTGGTACCAAGGTCTTTAAAATGGGTACGAAAGTGTGACCCTACCTCTTTCTCCAAATATGCCTGTGAATTTACCCAAAGTCCTTGAGAATTTTTTATATCCTATATGGCGTTACAATTCCTTATATGATTGGCATATTTATGAAATAATTTGTATTGTTGTCACCATGTGAGAGCCAAATGGATATGCCTTTAAATCTCCAAGTTTGTTCATTAATATTGAGTATATCTTCTTTCCTATGTTCTAGTTTTCCCAGAACTTGCTTTTCTTCCATATAAAATAATTCTTCCTCATTTTTGTTGTAGATACTATCTATCTCATCCTCTACTGATATGAGTTCCTAGTCTAGGATTTTTTTCTTCTCTCCTTCCCAATGTTTGATTATTCTTTTGATATCATATAATTTCCTCATATTTTTTTCCATGGAATTTTCTCCCTCTATTTCCTCAAGGTTAACCCATACATTCTTGGCCATTGATTTTAAATCATCTTCTAGTATCCAATGGTGATTGAATTTGAATGGGTACCTCCTTTTTTTAAGATCCATATCAAATGGCAGGAAGTCATAGATGTTGTAAGTAAGATAGAAGAGTAGAGACAAAATCGAAGTGTATCAAGTGATGCACAGATGTCTGGATGATGCACGAAGACTAAAGTGAAGTGTGTTAATTTGATAAGTCCATATGATGTGCAATGACAAAGAAACAATAGGATTCAACAAGCGCGTCATGATGAGGATGATCTGAGACAAGTGCGTTAAACCGAAAGGATGAATCATTTGATGGACATGACGTCACAGATTGTCTAAAATTCTATGGCACTTAAACAGAACAGACACATCAGTAAGTGTGTAGTTCCATCTGTTATTGATTCTTTATCTCAAAGAAACAAACTATCAATTGAAAGCACAATATCAGTTAGTGAGTGTAGTTGCGCAATAACAGATCGACAAAGCATATATTGGCACAGACTGCAGAATCAACAAGCACACTGTACATGAAGTAAGACATCAACAGAAGTGTAGAATTGAGAGGAATGAGAAGTCAAGTGATGTATGCAACACAGTGACAGTGAATCGTATTCACAAGAAGACAACACAGAGTAGAACTCATATCAGAAGATCAGAATTGTGCGGGTTAGATGTTTCGTAAGTTATAATTACATCTTGGATATCTTGGTGGCAGGATGGGGAAAGGAGAAAGGGGGTCGTAGACTCCTTCCAGTTGGTGTTGGATAAACACATGGATTTGGTGCATCCTTTAGGTCAGTGCATGTAAAACCAGGGGATTGGTGCCTCCTTCCAGTTGATGCTGGTAAACACAGGAAGTTGGTTATTCCTTGAATGTATTATTTTTCCACTATAAAAGAAGCATTCCATGGTTTTCTTCCGTTTGGGTTTCCACATTAAAATCATGTGTGTTATGTGTTCTTTGTCTTGGTTCATATATGGATGAATGATTTATTTATGTTTGATGCATAACTAAATATTAAGATTAACTGAAGGCTAATCTGTTAAAGAAGGTAAAAACTATTGATAACTGTGCTAATACTGATTCACGCCCCCCCCCCTCTCAGTATTAAATTGATTCCAACATATCTAAGATCCAAAATAAATGGATTTGATCCCTATCTTGGAAACAAAAATAACATATATCGATATCATATTTCATGATTTGTAACATGAAATTTGATGTTCAATTTGAGATTCAATTTTTAATATTTTCTTTGACCAACTTGTATCTTTGACCTCGATACATATCGGAGCAAAGATTAGATGTTTGCCAACATTAGAAAACATAACTGGGAAGTTACTTTTGATATACCATACTTATAAATCTCATAGAAAATTAAAATATGTCAAACAAAGTGAAAAATCAATCTATAGGAAATTATGTAGCGCATCTACACATTTCTATGTGGTAGGCACTATAGAATGTGGTAAGTTCTTGTAACGGTCCTATAATTTACATCAAAACTTACGTTTTTTTTTTCAGTGGCTTCTTGAGTTTCACTAAAATTTGATATCATATAAACCAAATCAAAAGGAGTTGTTATTGATTTGAGAAAGTGATAAGTTCCATCCCTTATTGATAACACATGTTCATAAAATGTTATTTCCTTCTCTTCCAAATAGTCACCTTCAGAGAGATTTAGTGCACTCTAGAGTTCTCCTTCTTCGACTTAGAAATTTTGGTGTAAAGATACATGAAATTGCAGTTTGATCCATACTTTATATTGACAGCATCATAGAGAACTTCTATGAAATATATTCCAAAAATTTCCATTTCTCTGTTCTACAATAGTATAAAGGCACTAATAGGATCCATTGCCTTGCATCCATTTCTTCATGCTTTTGGTGGCTTCAAACTTCTATCCCTTGTCAACAAACCTCTTTAGAATGCTCATGAAAATTAGGAGAAACTCTATTAGTAACTGAAAGATATCAGAGAAAGAGCGCCATGATGGAATAAACTTGCAATATACAACTATATCCATAGGGATTTCGCTAATAGGGGAACCATGCCAATATATAAGGGATTCCTCAGGAGAAACATGAACTCATTGAATCCATGAATTGATAAAGCAACTATCACCCATGGTGGCAGCAAAATGTAGAATTTTTCCTAATAGATTCCTGAGTAGCATTAACCTACTCAATTGTGTATTCTATCTCTGTTTTGAACTGCCTCCATATAGCTAGATACATTTCACTGGTGAAATTAATGTATCATACGGAAAAACTTCCCATCAAGTGCTTGATGCAAGTGGGATTACTATAATAGATACACTTGGTCATTAATATTTACATCTCAATTCAGGCACATGGATTATGTCAATGCATTGTGCATATTTATGCCTCCGTGGAATTTCCCCTTGACGCACTCAACCATTGATGGCTCTGATGTTTGTGTGATTTTGACACTTGTCTTGATATTTGGTGGTAAGACTCGGTGGTATGACACTTGATCACGATATGAATTGGGGATTGGGTTCAGAATTGGAGTTTGGATAAAAAAAGTCCTAATGTTTATATTTAACAAAATTATTAAAATAAAATCAATTATAACTTTATAAATGATTTTATAATAATAGTTTTATTTATTTTTCTTTTGAATAAAACTAGCAAAAGTAAATTTGTTGTTTTCAATCACAATCAAAGCGACAAAATCAAATTGTGAGACTTCACCAACCTGATAATTTGAGGCTATGAGAGACTTAGCCAAAGTTTGATGAAAAATTTAGAGGCTTTGGAAAATTTGACACAAAATGGCGAAGGAATAATTTTTTTTTACATGGTCAATTTAGGTGCTAACATTGGCTCCAACTAGGGATGATTTCCTCCCCATAAGGCATCAAGAACTAAATAGCATGTTCCTTACCCATTCTTGTTCCTAAAACTTGTTCTCATCTGAAGACATTCCTATTCATCACACACGCTACAAACCAAAATTGCAATGTGGAACTGAAACTATTCCTCACTAGTGTTTTGTCACCATCATGATATGGAGTCATTATTCATCTAATATAATACACACAAAATATCTCAAAAAGGTGAGATTATTTATGTACATTTCCTACTCCATCCAACTTCCTGATTTGCTCAAGTGTAAGCAAATTTCCAATGTAACCATGTAAGTAACTTGATGAAATAAACAACCTCCTTTCCGTGATTAATCAATAAATCATAAAAGGAACATAATAGTTTCCACAAAAATTTCTCTATAAAAACATACTCATAGACATATATTGGTGGTATGCAAAAATATGTGACCTTTTGAAACTGTGAAAAATGAGATTCCATCAATACTTCTACTGCAACTTCAAACTGTTGATAAACTTCTAGCTTATTTAAAAGACAAGACTATTGTTGTATGAAATATGCTTCATTAATAAAACTATCCTCCTCTTGTTCTTTCTGAGACAGCTTATGAATACCATAGTTAGGGGTAGCCAAATATTGTTGAATATGTTGATATTCATCTTGGGCAAAAAACTCTTTGTAAAAAATTAAGTCAACATGATTATCATAGTAATCAAAAGGTATTAACATACTTCTTGTAACTGTTGTAGGTGCTTAAACTTCACAAATATGATTTTCATTATCTGCTTGAAAAAATTTAGACTTGAATGATATCTAAAGGAACTTTCTTCAGACTGTTGATACTCTTCCTGCAATGAAAATCCCTGAAAAAAAATTCAAATCATAATATATTACATGTCATTATAAATAAATGAAGTTTGTTGATTCTGTATATTGGCAGTAAGAGGTTTTAGAATAACAGCTTGATATTTAACAAATTGATCATCACCCTCTGCAAAATCATCCTCATGAAAATCATCAGCATAATCATCCTCATGTACATAACCATAAAAAATTTCTACTATACATAGAAAATCATTTTACCTATATAAATTTTCTACATCTCCGACAAAAAAAAATCTGTTTAACTGGTTGTAAGATGTGGAGAAAGATTGAAATATGAAAATGATGAATCAACATACTGAAACAAATGAAAAATCATATCTGATTTCTGATGTTGATATTCTTTCTCATGTTTCTCTGCTGCTAAATTTTCATTCCAAATAAGATTTTGGAGTTTTCTGCAAGCCTGGAAATTGTCCTCTATTTCTTCAGCATCAATAACCATATGCTGCAAAGTCAAATATATCCTCTCTATGAGATAAAAATCTATGTCAAGATGATGGGATGATGTGTAGTACAACCTGGTAGTAGCTTCAGAAGGTTGAATGTCTTTAGGCATGCTGTAATAAAATATCTTAAATATCCTATTAAAATTGGTGACAGTTTTATCCTTCTTCCTCTTCATGACATAGAATTCAAAAAGGTACTGATCATAAGACTTCCTTTCACCCGATCATCTCAGGAAAACACCATGCAAATCCATCCATGAACCTATTGAATTAACTTCCAAATTTTTAAACCATAGCCTAACATCTCCTTGTAAATATTGAGAGAATGTTCTAATGAACACATCTTCATGCATGACTTCAAATATGTAAACCTTTCAAAATAATCCATGTGTTTCTTTGTTGTAACATGGTATTCTCCATTAAACCTAGTAAGTTACTTGAAGAACTTTGGAGGATAATCATGAAGGACGCAAAACAACTTCAAAGGTTTATAATTTTCCTTAACCTTACATTAAACTTGAGTGATATATTTATAGGATGGATTAATAATTATAATGGGTGGTAAATAAACTTTAGAATCAATAAGTTTACAAGTTGATCATGTTCTGGAGAGATTGGGATATGGACATCATTTGTCTTAGTAGGTTTAGATGAAGGAATGTTGACACAGTTCTGTCGACATGGGTTCACTTCACACTATTTTCAACAAACATAGACACATAATCCCTTAAACGTTGGCCCAGAAAGGTTTTACCTTTTCCAGCAACACCCATGGAGTGAGTGAAGTCTCACCCAAGATATCTAAGGGGGCTGCAGGAACCAAGTTTCTGCAGTTCTAAGAAGACATGGATTATCTCACACCCATACAAAACATAAACCAGAGATCTTCCTTCTCATGAGAACATCACATTATCAACCAAATCTAGTCAACCATTATCTTCATTTGCATCAACACATTATCATATCACAGTTAACGAATTAAACAAATTATCAAAACATGCTTAAGGAATCTACGCTACATAACATAATTGTGATTTCATTGAAACATTAAAAACTGCAATACTTGAATTCAATAACAATACAAATAGACAAAGATATATCATTATCATTCATTAGCATTATCCATCAAACTGTTCAGTACATCGCAGAATTCTCCATATCACAAAACCAATACAGACTCGGAGCGAAATAATACTCCACAAAAGATTCTCTACAAAAAGATAGATCCAAAGATAGATGATGATAGAAGATGCCCTTAGTCTTACAATCATACTCATATTTATAGGCTCACTTGACTATTACAAAATGGTCCAAATGACCCATTACTACTAACTTAACCAAATATCTCGCATTTGTCGGCTCTTTTACACTTCACGACTGGTCCTTTGTTCCTGTCGATGACCCTTTCGCCGCTTAGTGGTACCATAATTGTGCGCTCTGGACCCATGCCAACATGCCCCCAACACAAACTTGTGGCTCACCCTCGAGCCACCTCAGTTGGATATTGCAGGTGCATGTACCTACATCATGAAGTCGTCATATGTTGTCATAACTTGGTCGACTGCTTATTTTTTCGATGCCTTAAGTGTTGCGCAATATTCTACCTCTTATTCTTTCGAATGTTCACCACCCATCTGCTTCGCTTTCTCCAACTCTTCTTTGATCTTTTTCATTACTTCCATTTCTTTGATCGCCAACTACTCAGCTTTTTTCTTCATCTCGTCCAAGTGCGTTGTTCTTCTTTGCTATCATGTGCACGCCTTGTTGACCCAATGCTACAGTTATTTTAGCTCCATTTCCTTTGTGATTTGCGCTACTAGGGGCATCTCCTTAATATATCCCCTCAATTCTTCACGTTACGCTTCTGCTTCGTCGAGTTGCACATTCAGTTGGTGCAACTACTCACCTATACTAAACTACCCAAAAATAATGTTACATATTCTGCGATTTTCTACGCTATTTTCTCCATTGTTGTGATCTCTGTCGCATTTTATTCAATCATGCTCTTCCTCTCTTCAATATTCCCTCATGGTGTGCTTCACACCTCCCTTATTTGTATGTCCTCGTTCTCATTTCGTAGGTCTGCAATGACCACGCCTATCCTTAATGCTTTCACTTCTTCCTGCATATCTTTGTCAAATTTCGGTGCTTCTTCACATGCCATGGAGATGGCATGTTCCAACCTTCATCTGTCCTCAGTTTTCCTTTCCGTTTCATTCATATTCACTTATTTCTCTTTCTAGAGTCGACGAACCTCCACCTCGATGCTCCGCACTTGTCATTTGTACTGTACCATTTGATCATGCATTGTAGCTTCAAAGTCATCGATTTCGTCACTTGCTGCAATATCACCATTAGCAACATGTTGAAGTCAATGCCGATCAATTCATGCCCTCACAATGCGGCATCCATTTCTTCGTCTCCTACAGTGATAGCATTAGGTAGTATTTGTACTATCCTCTGCTTTGTGCCGATTTCCACCTCAACTCTACTTGTTGACGCACTTGGCGCCACTTATCCTTGCAGTAGTTTTTTTCCATCACTGCGTTAGTCAATGTTTGTAGCAGCTGCGATACCTAATGGAAAAACTCAGTCTCATGCTAAGTGAATTCCGCACGGTTTTCTTCCACCACCGTCATTATCCTTTCCATTATATTTTTCATTTGCTCATCGGGGAGGCCAGTTGCACTCCCCTCGCCTCTCCCAGACCTATGCTTTGTCCTTGCTTCCTGTCGTTGCGCTTCCAGTTCTGAATCTATTGGAGTTGTCGATGACGCCCCATCGTGACTTGCTATGTGCGAATGTTCTTCCTCACCTTCCCCTTCATCTACACCTCCCTCGTTGCCATCTGAATCCTTTGTTTCTTCTTGTGCCTTTGGTCCATCTATCAGCTTCCTATTCTCCAGGTCCGACAGTTGGCCTTCTCCTATTGGAAACTTCCACTCTTCTAGCCAATATTCCATGATGGCATATAGCTTTGTGTCGCTAAGCTTGTATTGTGTCGAAATCCATTGCTTATGTGGGTCTACTCACGCCTTAATGAAAATTGTCCGAGGCTCTACCGACAGACTTGCGACTCTTCTATATTTATTCGCAGCTTCTTCTATTAGTCACGGAATTTCTTCCGCATCTATCTTCAGCATTTCCAAATAAATAAAGAATTCAATATTGTTACCTGTTTGTCTTTCTTTGTCATTTAGCACCCACAGGTTCTTGTATCATGCCCCTTGGAACACATTCTCTAATTCAGTTTCCATCCCTTGATGATGCAATGGTTCCCTCCATCCAACCAGCGTAATCAATATCAACATCCATGAATAGGTGAATTGACTCCCTTTCTCCTGCACTGCTACCGCATCCTCCATCAAATCGTTCAGTAAAATTAGAAACCAATTCATTTGAACTCCTGCTGCGCACTGCTCCACAGATGCAATCACACCTAATGTACATTGATTCGTTTAATTCTTCCTTACTAGATTGATTTCCAACAACTTTGTTGCAATCCTAACCTCCTGATTGTTGATTGTGTCGATCAGGTATCCTCTTCTGTTATTCTCCACTCCATATTTTGTTATCAACTTCGCAGAAAGCTTCTTGTCATTATCCTTCCCCTGGAAATATTGGGAAGGATCTACCCTGGCCTTCGGAAGGATCTATCCATCCCCAATGCCCACTTCGTCGGCTCTCTTGTGATCAAACCTCCTTCTCCATGCACTACTTCCACATGTGTGTCCTTGGTGCATTTTGGATACGCTAGAATGTCATGGTCTCTATACTACAACTTTTGCAGTCTCTCTACTGTGTTTCCGGTGGTATGAACACCCTTTGGTATCGTCGGCTCCTTGATGGTGTATTTCACATTCTTCCCAAGCCGGATTGTTGGTTCCCCTTCCTTCTACGACAACACATACATTGGTATGTCCAGTATCATTGGTTCATGATTCCCTCCTGTTGTTGTTCTTTCTTCCGCTGCGGCACCTGATATGCCCGCTTCTCCTACTGTAGTCACAGCCCTTGCCGAACTAAGGGTATCCCTCTTCGGCCTTCGGTCGGTATCCACCAACCGATTGGCACTTCTCTTCTTACAGATTATTTTCAGTGATGCAACCTATGGTTGCTCGTGGAAAATTTATGTCGTTTTAGGTTGGTCTCGTGTACTCGTGCTGGAAATGAAATGCGCCATCGCGACTTCCTAACTTCACTGTCACTCTTCTCTCTAACTCTTCTTCTGCAATTTCTTCACTAGCTCTCGCAATGCATAGTGATTCGAACTGTCCATTTGTGCATATATTTATAACTTCAATTTCTCACCTACCGTTCATCCTATCAATATTTGGACAATGATTTCCAAATAATGTGTCGATTTACCGAATCCTCCGTCGATTTACAAAATCCTACGCACTCATTGGACATTAAATGTTTGTTCGTCCACTTGCATCGTCGCCCGCCATACTTATTTTTCATTAACTGCACCTTCCTCATGTTGCGCCGTCTTCCTCCACATCTTAACTGCTGCATTTATTATTGGATTTGACTCGTTCGCACTTCGTCGGATGTCGATAGGCCCCGAACCTCGTCGCTATTCCAGACTTCGCCATTGTTTCATCGACAAACATAGGGTTGTCGACAGCCTCCCAAACTTCACAATGTTCTTAGGTTTTTTTTTTCATTTCGACTCAACTGCTTTTTCAGTCGATGTGCGCTTGGCTATCCCATTAGGGCTTTAGACGGCTTCCGTTCACTAAATTTGTCAAAAGTGTCTCGTCTAGATTTTGTAGTTGCACTGCACCTTCGTCATTAATGAAATTGATTATGTGTGGACCAATCCAATGCATTTAGAGCTTACCTGGGTGCTTCACAAACCACTGTCATAAAAAAGAACCATGTCTCCATACTAGAAGTGTTTCGCCTTTACTTGGCGATCATGCCAGGCCTTGTGTCGGTCCTTTTCTACCTGCTGATGAAATCCTGCAATAAAGTGATCTTCTTCGAGTTGTAACAGCTCTGCCAATATTTCTTCAATGGCTCTGTCATCACGCATTCATGTCGTTGCTGCGATGTGTAGACTTGGGACAATATACTCCATTAGCATCACTGCTTCTTGTCCATATACCAATTTTAAAGGAGTCTATCCTGTCAACCTTTTACATGTCATTATGTAGGCCCACAATACCGCTGGAATCTTCAAGTCCCAGTCGTCACGGTTTGTGTTACACACATTGGTGAGCGCACGCTTCAATATCTTATTCACCGCTTCCACTACACCATTCTCCTATGGGTGATACGAGGTACTCCTTTGATGCTGGATTTGAAATTCCTCCGCCATGGCTCTGATGGTTTGATTGAGGAAATGAGTGCCTTGATCGTTCATCAATATCTTTGGGCACCAGAATCTGGTGACCATGTTGTTGAAGAGGAACCTCATTGCTGTCACAGTTGTGCAATCCTTTATTGGTGCTACTTCAACCGATCTGGTCAAGTAGTTAGTTGCAGTGATAATGTATCTCGCACCTGTTCTTCTTCTTGGTGGGTTAATAGGTCCCACGAAATATATCTCCCATTTGTTAAAGGATTGTAACGACAACTAAGGTACTAGTGGAATTTCATCCCTTTGTGATGGTTTCGTTGTCCCTTGACATATGTCACAGCTCTTAGCATAGTCTGTGGCATCACCATGCATTGTTGGCCACCATAGTCCAGCCCTAAGTATCTTCCTGGAATTTACACGCCCTCCATAATGACCTCCTGTGATTCCATCATGAGCTTCCTCCAATACTCTTTCTTGTTCATGTGGAAGGACACATCGACGAAGAACTTCATTGAGTCCCATATTGTAGAGTTGTCCTGCGATTAGTTGAAAATCAGCAGCCCTAATGACTAGCTGCTTCTTCTAACTGGTAGTGAACTCCTCTGGTGTGATTCCCATATCCAAGAACTAAATAATCTGTTCATAATGGTCATTGACCATTCGAATCTTGAATAGCTGCACATTGGGAAAACATTCATCAATGCTCCTTGGTTCTTCACCCAATTCAATCCTTGAAAGGTGATCAGGTGCTGCATTCAATCACCATGGTTTCACAATGATTTCAAAATCAAACTCCTAGAATAAAAGCAACCATCGAAAGATATTCCCCCGCAACAAGGGATTATTGACTAAGTATTTTAATGTGGAGTGGTTAATAAAAATTTTAAAATGTCCTCCAAGCAGGTAGTGTCAGAATTTCTACAGCGCATATACCATCGCCAGGCCTTCTCTCTTTATTGTCGTATAATTCTTCTCCGCAGTGGAAAAATTCCTGCTCACAAATGCAGTCGGGTGGTCAATCTATCATTATCCTGGCTGGTCCAATATCACTCCCAGTGATACTAATGATGCATCCACATGGACATGGAATTCTTTCTTCCAATCAGGGAAGACTAAGTTCGTCGTTCCATTTGAACTTTGCATCCTCCTTTAAAAGATCCTCCATTGGTGTCGTAATCACTGCATATCCCTGATGAACTTCCTGTAATATTGAGTATGTCCCAACGTCGCCCTTAGTTGCTTCATTTTCATTGGTGGTGGTAAGTCGACAATGATTGTAATCTTCGCTGGGTCGACCAACATCCCTTCCTTGCATACAATGTTTCCTAGTAGGATTCCAAATGGTGTGCAGAAAATACACTTCTTTAAGTTCAACGAAATCTTATGTTTTCGACACCTTTCCATCCTCAGCCTTAGGTTCACAACGTGGTCCTTAACCAACCCATATACAATCTAGTCATCCACATACACTACCAAAAATTTGTGAATAAAGTATTTAAATGTAGCGACAACCAACCTTGAAAAGATTGTGGGAGAATTCTTGAGACCAAACGAAATAACTATGTATTGAAAGCAACCCCATTATATCACGAAGTTTGTTTTATGTCGATCTTGTTTCGTGATCCTTATTCTTGATGTATATGTAACTTCGGAATGTATTTCATCTATGTATTTCATATATATTTATTGTACCCTTATAAGAGATGTGTTATTCCTCTATAAGGAAGTGTCGTCATGTGGATTGACAAGTGTCACAAGTGTGTGTACTTGCTGATGGGTTATTAGACCACCATGTGTGGGGTCGGCCCTAAAATATATATTATATTGTGGATGTATCTAGATAGACAAGTCGGCCCCATAAGGTCACTGGGCAAACAGGTTAAGTATAAATAGAGATCGGGAGATTTCTATTTGGATCGTTCGGAAACACACACTTCTCTCACTCAGAAAGTGGTGCACTAGTGAGGAGGAGGATCATCTACTCTAGGAGACTATCTCAAGTGTATTTTGGTTGTACTTTGGTTGAGCCATTGCTCTCTCTATCTCTGAGGAAGTTGTGGGGTTTTTCACCTTAGGGTTTTCCCCACGGAAACTCTGTGTCTCTTGTCTCTCATGATTTTGATTCTTGTGATGCTTGTCATGCTTATTGTGATTGTTATGCATTGATATACTGTATATGTTATTCTATCAGTAAAGATCCAAGAGTATTGTGAATTAATGCTCAAATTTTAACATGGTATCAGAGCTAACCTGAGAAGAAGACATTTTGCAGTGGCGAAAACTTGAGTTTCTTGTTTATTGGGTTTCTCTACACAATTTTTGGAAAAGCAGTATAGTAGATTGACTCTACTCATCAAGGAGAATCTATTTGTCCAATCAAAATTCAATTCTGAGCATTTTTAGATTTGGCCCTAAAAATGAGGGTTTCCACAAAAATGGGCATTTCTGAAATCTGAAGCCATAGCTGGAAGCTCCTTGCAAAAATCGAAGTTTAGAGCTTTGGATCAAGATTTTTTGCTGGGTATATCTCCGATAAACTCAAACCCTAATTCAGGGCTCTCCCTAGTGAACCCAGGAGGACAAAAAGGAAAATCTGAAGGGTAAAGCTTTGCTGATCTCAAATTCTGAATACACCAGGATGATCAGCTCATCAAGGCGCGTCTTTCTATCCTTTCAGAAAGTTGAAATTCACATTTTGAATTTTTAGGGTTTTTTCGACAAACCCTAATACGAGACCAGATCCAGTTTTCATCATTTCAAGTTGTAAGACCTAAATCTTTTCTATTTCATTTGAAGTACTCTTTAAGATTTCTCACCACACCAAGCTTGAGGATAAGCTTGAAGGGGCTTATAAATTCCGAGCTTGGAAGTATAGGATTGGGTTAATCCTCGAAGAGAATGAGTTGGGCTCATATATAAAAGAAGACATCCCTATCCCAGAGGATGAAGAGGCTAAGGTATTGCATAAGAAGAACTTGGTCAAGGTAAAGAGAATCATTGTTGATTCTATCAAAGACCATCTCATACCCCATGTGTCTTCTCTAAAGACACCCAAGGCTATGTTTGACTCTTTGACCAAGCTATTTGAAGGAAAGAACATAAATCGGAAGATGACCCTGCGAAATTAATTGAAAGGGGTCAAGATGTCGAATGGAGAAACCATTCAATCCTATTTCTCCAAGGTCTCTCAGATCAAGGAACAACTTGAAGTTGTAGATGAAATGGTGGAGAATGGTGAAATTGTTATGACTACTTTGAATGGCCTACCTAGGTCATGGGACTCTTTTATCAAGGGGATCTGTGCCAGAAATAAGTTAATCTCCTTCAGTAGATTATGGGAGGAATGTTCTCAAGAAGAAGCAAGGCTTGTGGCAAGAGAAGAGAAGATGGGAAATTAAGATCAATCTCTCACAGCTCACACTAAGAAGGGCAAGTTCAAGAGCGAGCCATCCTATCACAAGAAGAAATCTTCTCATTATTTTCACAAAGACAAGAAAGATCTAAGGTGTTTCACTTATAATGAGAAGGGTCACTTTGCTTCAGAATGTCCCAAGAACAAAAGGGACAAACACAACAACAACAACTCCAGCAAGAAGAAGAAGGGTAGAAAAAGAAGGTACCATGCTCATGCTGCCGAAGATGATGAACCTCCAAAGAAGAAGGCTAAGATAGAAATTGATGATAGTAATGATGACTCATCAAGTGAAGAAGAGTATGTTCTAATCTCTGCTCTCACAGGTACTATCTCCCATGGTTGTAATGATTGGTTAATTGAAAGTGGGGCTTCTAAACACATGACTGGGTTTAAATAATCCTTTGTAAATCTGTCTGAACATGAATCACCCCATAAAGTGAAACTTGGGGATGATTATCAATATCCCATCAAAGGAAGTGGTGAATCCTCCTACAACCTAGATTCTAGAAAATCTTTGAAGATGAAAGAAGTCCTTTATGTACCTGGGCTCAAGAAAAACTTACTCTCCATCTCTGCATTGGATACAAAAGGTATGAGGGTTGCATTTGTGGATGGCCAAGTCCTAATGTGGCCAAAGGGAAAGACCATAGATGATGCAGTTGTGATTGGAGAGCAAGAGGGAGGTTTGTATAAATTAAAAGGACAATCTGAACATGCCATGGTGCATGAATGCATGGAGCCAAGTGAACTTTGGCATGGAAGACTTGCTCATATGCACTATAGGGCACTTCCAATTGCAAGCAAGGCTGTAGAGGGTCTTCCTAAAATCAAGACCAAACATGAAGGTGTTTGCAAAGGATGTGCAAAAGGTAAGAATATTAAGAAGGATTTCCCAAGCAGTGAAAGCAAGGCAAAAGATATCCTGGAAATCATCCACTCAGATGTATGTGGTCCTATGTCATCCAATTCTCTAAGTGGGTATGTTTACTATGTCTCATTTATTGATGACTTCTTCAGGAAGACTTGGGTATACTTCTTGAAAAACAAAGATGAGGTGTTTGATAAGTTCAAGGAATTCAAAACCTTGATGGAGAATCAAACTTACAAAATGATCAAAACATTCAGATCCGACAATGGTGGAGAATTCACCTCAGGTGACTTCAAGAAGCTTTGCAATGATTCAGGGATTAAGAGGGAGTTGACTGCTCCTTATAATCCCCAATAGAATGGAGTTGTAGAAAGGAAGAACATAACAATCATGGAAGCAGCAAGGGCAATGCTGCATGACCAGGATCTACCTATGCATCAATGGGCAGAAGCATCTAGAAAAGCTATATATGTGTAGAACAGAACACCCCACAAGATATTGGACAACAAGACACTAGAAGAGGTCTTTTCTGGTAAGAAACCTGAAGTCAGTCATCTCAGAATATTTGGTTGTCTAGTATACACTCATGTCCCAAAGGAAAAGAGGACCAAACTAGATCCTTCAGGAAAGAAGGGTATCTTTGTGGCTTACAGTGAAAGCTTGAAGGCTTACAGAATATACTTTCCAGGGTTCAAGAAGATTGATGTCAGCAGGGATGTAACATTTGATGAAAACTCGGCATTCATCAAATCAAGGAAGGCACCTATCGAAGTTTATGAAGAACCTAAGTAAACTAGATTTCAAGACACTACCATGACTGAAGCAATTCCAGAAGTTGTTCGTGAGTTTGAAGATCCTCAAGAACCTGTAGATCCACCCCATGAGGATAACTCTCACAAGAGGAAACCTGCATGGGCTAGAGAGCTCATTCAAGATGCAAAAAGATTTGGAATTCCAGAAGAAGAACATAGAGCAAAGAAGAGAACCAGATCACATACCAGCTATGTTGCTTTACTCTGTGACATTATGAAGAAAGAACCTTCCAGTTATGAAGAAGTAGCGAAAAAGAAAGAATGGAAGGATGCTATGGTTGAGGAATACCAATCAATAATGAAGAATGATGTTTGGGATGTTGTCCCAAGACCTAAAGAGAAGTCTGTTGTGACTTCCAAATGGATCTACAAAATCAAGCATGTTGCAGATGGCAGTGTAGAGAAATACAAAGCAAGATCCATAGCTCGTGGATTTTCTCAGAAAGAGGGAATAGATTATGAATAAAATTTTGCACCTATAGCCAGGTATACTTCCATCAAAATAGTACTTGCCCTGGCTGCATCAATGAAATGGAAAATACACCAGATGGATGTCAAGACTGCTTTCTTGAATGGTGTAGTTGAAGAGGAAGTATACGTGGAGCAGCCACTCTATTTTGAAATACACGACAGGGAGTCATATGTGTGTAGATTGAAGAAAGCCTTGTATGGATTGAAGCAAGCTCCCAGAACTTGGTATGGTAGGATGGACAATTTCCTATCTAGCTTGGGCTTTACCAAGAGTAAAGCGGATTCCAACCTCTACTACAAGGTTGAGGAAGGGAATCCTGTGATTCTACTCCTGTATGTGGATGACTTATTTGTAATAGGAGATGACAGATTGATTGCAGATACTAAGAGGAAGCTTGCTCCTGAGTTCGATATGAAAGATTTGGGAATGATGCATTATTTCCTAGGTATGGAGGTGCGGCAGAATTCAGGTGGGATCTTCCTTGGTCAAGGGAAGTACACAGTAGATATTTTGAAGAGATTTGGGATGATGGATTGCAAGGCCATGGCCACACCCATGGCATCGAATCTAAAGCTTCTATGTGATGCTTCATCTGAGCTGGTTGATGTCTCTATGTATCGTCAGATGATTGGGTCCTTGATGTACCTGACGAACACGAGACCCGATAATTGCTTTGCAGTGAACACATTGAGCCAGTTCCTGACGGATCCGAGGAGTGTTCATCTGGTTGCTGTAAAGCATGTTCTAAGGTACTTGAAGGGTACAGTGGATTATGGGATCAAGTATGAAGTGAATCAAAAGTTTAACCTACAGGGTTATGTTGATTCAAATTGGGTTGGCAGTGTTGCAGATAGGAAGAGCACATCTGGGTGTTGCTTCAATATGGGATCAGGTGTGATCTCTTGGTTCAGCAGGAAGCAGTCCTGCGTAGCACTAAGTATAGCTGAGGCAGAGTATGTTGCAGCCTGGTCAGCTAGTTGTGAGGCAGTATGGCTACGGAAGCTACTGTCTGAGTTATTTGATCTCCCATTGGATGCTACTGGTATATTCTGCGATAACCAGAGTTGTGTGAAGCTATCTGAGAACCCAGTGTTTCATGACAGGTCGAAACACATAGAGATAAAATATCACTATATCAGGGACATGGTGCAGAGAGGAGCCGTGAAGCTCTTGTATGTTGTGACGGACGAGCAGATTGCAGATGTGCTGATGAAGCCACTAGCCAGGGTGAAGTTCAAGTACTTCAGGGAGAGGCTTGGTGTTCTTCAGATCGATGACACTTCGAGGAAGAAGTGATGGACACATTTGCTGAAGCCATCCCAAGCATGTTGGAAGGAGGATCCTTCACATGGCTGTGGATGTAAGCGCTGGATGATGAGTATCAGGACGATGCTCCAGTTACTGCTTTGTATATGCATCATGTTGGATGCTGGATATGATCAGTTGGATCATTTATATTTGTATGTAAGTACGCATCGTGTTGATGCTGGATATGATCAGTTGGATCATTTATATTTGTATGTATGTATGAATCGTGTTGATGCTGGATATGATCAGTTGGATCATTTATATGTATGTATGCATCATGTTGGATGCTGGATATGATCGGTTGGATCATTTGTATGTATTTGTATATGCATCATGTTGGATTCTTGGACCATGTATCTATATCAGGTGGATACACTGTATGATCAAGTGGATCATGTATGATGATATGTATCAGGTAGATACTTGGTGTGCATTAGGTGAATGCATTGTATGATTGGGTTGATCATGATGATGAGCTTCAGGATGTTGCTCCAGATGATATGTACTAGGATGGTACAAGTGATGATGATCAGTATGATTATGGGCATCAGGATGATGCCTTGTGCGATGATGATCCGTTGGATCATGAGTATCAGGTTGATACTTAGAGGTCAGAGATGATATGTGGCAAGTTGTGCAAATAGCATGTAATCAGTCCTGGGAGATCTTTCCGGTCGTGCTGTGGCACATAAATGTTCCTGGGGTACTCTTTTGGTATTGCTATGTAGTATGTAATTAGTCCTCATATATCCGATAGGTTGAGCTGTGTGCTCGTAATCAGTCCTGGGATGAGGTATTACTACGGAGACATGTAATCAGTCCTGGAGATCCGAGAGGTTGAGTTGTGTGCTCGTAATTAGTCCTGGGATGCTCTTTAGAGATCTTATCGGTCGTGCTGCGGCACATAAATGTTCCTGGGATGCTCTTTAAAGGTTTTGTCTATCCACATGTAATCAGTCCTGGAGATCCGAGAGGTTGAGTTGTATGCTCGTAATAAGTCCTGCGATGCTCTTTAGAGATCTTGTCGGTCGTGCTGTGGCACATAAATGTTCCTGGGATGCTCTTTAAAGGTATTGTGGAGGAGATGCATGTAGTCAGTCCTGGGAGATATTGCCGGTAGTGCTTAGGCACATAAATGTTCCTGGGATACTCTTTCGGGTATTGCATCCGCACATAAAATTAGTCTTGAGATGCCACCTTATCAGACCATTCACACAGATGATGAAGACCTGCAAGTGGTGGACCTACATCCAATATGAAAAAGGATTGGCTTTGTAGAACTTCCTATGACGAGTAGAGTCAGAGAATGGTTGAGATAGCAGTAGTAGTGACAATGATGATGACGATTCATCGATGACGATGATCCCGAGAAGAAGACTTGTCTAGCAGAAATGTGTCGAGAAATACCTTCCTAGTTAAGAGGGAGTGTTGATGTATATGTAACTTCGAAATGTATTTCATCTATGTATTTCATATATATTTATTGTACCCTTATAAGAGATGTGTTATTCCTCTATAAGGAAGTGTCGTCATGTGGATTGACAAGTGTCGCAAGTGTGTGTACTTGCCGATGGGTTATTAGACCACCATGTGTGGGGTCGGCCCT
Source organism: Larix kaempferi (assembly GCA_027924585.1). NCBI lineage: Eukaryota > Viridiplantae > Streptophyta > Pinopsida > Pinales > Pinaceae > Larix > Larix kaempferi. Next base: position 11,695,293 of record BSBM01000361.1, read on the forward strand.
AAAATATATATTATATTTTGGATGTGTCTAGATAGACAAGTCGGCCCCATAAGGTCACTGGGAAAACAGGTTAAGTATAAATAGAGATCGGGAGATCTCTATTTGGATCATTCGGAAAGACACACTTCTCTCACTCAAAAAGTGGCACACTAGTGAGGAGGAGGATCATCTGATCTAGGATACTATCTCAAGTGTATTTGGGTTTTACTTTGGTTGAGCGATTGCTCTCTCTATCTCTAAGGAAGTTGTGGGGTTTTTCACCTTAGGGTTTTCCCCACAGAAACTCTGTGTCTCTTGTCTCTCATGATTTTGATTCTTGTGATGCTTGTCATGCTTATTGTGATTGTTGTGCATTGATATACTGTATATGTTATTCTCTCAGTAAAGATCCAAGAGTATTGTGAATTAATGCTCAAATTTTAACACTTATCTGGTGGTATCCTGAAAAATCCATCTGTAAATGAATATACCTCTTGGCATCCAACACCTTCCAGTACTTCATAAGTGAATGGCGTAGGGAATGGATCGTGAAGGAATGCATCGATCAGTTTCCTTGGATCGACACAAATCCAGATTCGTCAATCTTCTTATCTTGGACAAACATTTGCTGATCCATTCCAATTCTTCGATAGGTTCTATGATTCCTACGTCTAGCATTTGCTATATCTCAGCTTTCGCCCGCTCCTTATACCTGGGATTCGGTCTATATGGTCGTTTCTTTACTGGCTTCGCATCAGGTTTCAGAGGGATCTTCATTTCACCCAGGTCCTCAAAAATTCCCTTAATTTCTGAAAATTTTTATCAGGAACAAGTCTTGAAACTCATATAGTAGATCAATAACTTTTCTAATTGTCGAATAATCCTAGTAATATCCAATACTAGCGAACTTGGGATTTTCCTCCAACCCAATAATAACCTTCTTTATTTTCAGCGGCTGTTGAAAATTTTGGAATGGAATCTCTGGTGCTTCGACATCGCAGCTTCCCTACGAATCTGAGACATAAATGGCTCTTGGATAATCCTCGTCATTAGGTCCTCCCGACACATTATAGTATTCCATCATCATTTTCGGTGTCACAGTCCACTATAATCCCATTGGTATTTTTGTCGTAACTGTTTCGAGTGCCTTTTTGCGGATCTCCTGCAATGCACTATGGATGCAAGGATTTTCATCAGCGAAGCTGAAAGTCTTGCTGAAAGTAATGGTCAATTCTTTCCATGTAGTTGTTCCTCGTCGCAATTATGTTACAATGTATGAGCTCCATGGTACTTCATCTAGCATATGGATGAACGCATGAAACCATTCCTACTTTGGTCTCGTTCCCCATGCGCTTTGAAACTCTCCCAGATGATCCCTTGGATCACCCCTTCCATTGTATTTCTTTCCGTAGTAGCATTACTTCTCTCCAAATATGGCTTCCATCAATTGTCGACACAGTTTCCAGTTTGCAATTGATGACTTGTGTGCTGTCCACCACCTTGCTAGTGTATCCTTCAGTGCTTCTTCAAATGCCAGCAGTCGCTGTGGTTCTGATGCCTTTTCCTTGAATTCGTCAATGAAGATAGACAGATTGGGTAATCCTTCATATATTGGAAAATTGCACACCTCCATCGCTACCCATCTCAATGACTGAGTGATTCGTGCACATTTTCTAAATGACACCTCATGCAATCAATTTTTCTAGTTTTCTAGTGCCTCGTCGGAGTCTGACGACGCTAAAATAACACTTCACCACCCTAAGTCCCCATTGGTAGTGGGATTGATCTAATCCTCCGAAACATTGCAGACACTATCCCATCCTTCTGTAAACTCGTACCTCATTGGTTCGACATACCTTTTCCCTTCCAATGGATCAAGTGGGGCGACTAATCTCATGTCACGGTTTTCAAAATACATTGTCCTCTTCTTAAAATTGATGACATCCTGATTCTCCATTTCCAAGCCTATTCCCAACAACACCGGATATGGGATTGTATTTTCAACTATCTCTATGACGTCGAAGTCTGCATAAGTCTTCAATCCTTCTACTTCGATAAGGAGATGAGATAATCGACCAATTGGTGTGACTTTCTCTTATTTACCAATTGAAGCTGGACAGGGGACCATACCAACTATGGTTTCCCCATCATCTCCCATGTTTGATTAGTCAGGATGTTTACGTCCGATCCTAGGTCCAAAATGTATAATTTACAGTGTATGCACCAATCTTGGTGTTCATCTCATTTCTCTTCCTGTCTTCTTCTTGTGCAATCGGTTCACTGTCCGATCCTATCACCCTTCTTCCTATCGATACAATAAAATAGCTATCTCTGCTAGTGCATCTTGATCCTTCCCTAATATCAAATAGATTTCCAGGAAATTCCTCAGGGTGTTGACCTTCCCTGGTGACCTCTGCGAGATTTTCGTATCGAATATTGGAGACATCTCATAGACAGGTTCCTTCTGGATTATAGGCAGAAACTTAGTATGATTATTTCTCATCGCATCTCGTGCTTCCAAAAAGGTTTCTTTCTCTACTTCTGCATCAAATCGAACCTATTTTTAGGTTGCAGACCGGACACTAGGAAGTGGCCTATCTTCTCCTATTGCAGCTCCTCCTCTGGTTACTACTATGACATTCATGAGTCGACTTATTATCTCTGCTAAGATATTCTACACGCTTGGATTAGGGTTTTGATTTTGATTTTCATTCGTATTTGGTTGTGGCTATGGCGGGTTCTTAGTCTGCCACTTCACAATAAAATGGGTACAATATTTGACATTGTGGTCTGTTGCACTGCAATAGGTACACTGCGGTGTTAAATTTTGAAAATCCCTCTGATAATGTCCAATCTGGCTAAAATTATAGCACGTAACTAGTCCTCGACCTCGACCAAAAGTTCCTCCACGACCAAGACCTCCACCTCGACCTACAAAAAATCCTCCTTTGAATCCACCTCACGGCTGATTGTACTATTGCCGATTATATTTCGGTGGCTGATACTGTGGTTGGTTGTACTGCAGCGATGGTTGGTTATACTGAGGCTACGATTGATTATAATGCGGCTGCGGCTGGTTGTACTCTGGCTACAGTTTATTATACTGTTGTTGCAGATGTATAGGAGGTTTCTCCTATTCCTTCATAAAAAATGTATCCACAATTCTCTCTTGGAGCAAATCATATTCTCTACAATCCTTCTCCCCATGACCGACCGATTGACATAAATTACAAAAAAGGTTAGTCGGCTTTGACACAATTTCTGTAAGTACACACATTCTTCTTATCGATGTCCCCTTGTTTGAAAAAATAGACACCAGGGAATTCCTCCTTGATTGAGTGGGTTTGGTATGTCAGACTCTGAGTATTCGCGAAATTCAGGGCACTAATCCTTATGGTGTCCTTCATACTTGCATCGACTATACCATATTTATTTGCAAACTTCCTTCCCCTTCTTGATATCCTGTAGTTGGATCATCAATTTCGCTAGATGTGCTTGGATTTGGTTCATGCCAATCCCTGTTTTACCAACCAGAGAAGCCTCGAGCTTCATCGCAATTTCCAGTGCCTCCGCCTGGGATACAATATTCTGCTGCATTAGTGGCATCTGAATGTGTGGTACCAATATCGAAGCAAACCATTCTATATGCTGCATGTCTCTTATTCCAAAACTTACTTTGGCCATCAGAGGTTTGTACCTCTGATCGAATTCCCATACTGATTCATTAGGAAATTTCTTTATTTCCTTCAACTCTATGATATACTGCGACTCTGATTTTGGTTTCCTAAATTCGTCGATCAATCCTACTCTGATTTGTGCCAAGGTTTTATAATGAATCCCTATAGGTACTTGTAAAAAATTCATAAACCAATCCAACGCATGGCCCTTAAAGGTCATCACCAATTGTCCCTTCTTAATATCATCATCCTGGACTAGTTTCAATGTCCACACTGCTTTGAATAAGAAACAATATTGTTTGGGATCGTCAGTCCCATTAACCCGAAAAAGAGGCATGTTTACGTCGTCTCCTACCATCCTTGGTTTCCTACTGGTGTTTGTAGATAACCCTATGAAGAGCTTATATTTCTTCTTCCGAAGTTTGGTACAATGCACGGGTTTGTGGGTACGTTGTAGCTTTGGATCTATCCTTCCTTGGGTTCAGGGGTATCCTGGCCTTTCTTTTCACCATAGTAGGGTCTCTTAGTCCCTTGTGGTCCTGTTTTGCAGTTCTATGTTCTAGTCGCGCTAGGAGACTCTCTCTATGTCTCAGTCTTCCTCTTCTTCTCCGGTCAGAACCTCACCCCAGTTCACAAGAGACCACAGTCTTGCACAACTTCCCTCAGGATTTTGTCGTATCTCATATCCATATACCCCACATCATTCTATCATACCCGCATCCGCGCGGTACCCACATCATCCACACACTGGATCTTTACTCGTCGGAGTTCATCTATAATATGCCATTTTCACAAATGAGAATCTTGATCCACAATTTTAGCAACAACAAATACCTTCCCATGGATCCCTTGAAAAATTTCCTTTCTGCGTCTCTGTATGAATTAATGGTATCGACAAAAAATTTGGTAATGTATCCTTTGAAAATACTATCTACCAAAACCTCGAATCCCTTGACACTTTGTTATTCACTCATTTCAACTGCTGGATCAGTTCTGGGGTCCAGTGTTCAGGCTCACCTCCTTGGAAATTCTTCTTCTGAAAAGTCAACCGCGCCAACCATTTGTATAGTAGTATAGGAAACTTGCAAAAGAATACTTCGTGGATATAATATTAGATATACTTATGTATCCAATCGGTCGTCGACCATCCAGGGTTCTTATTTTCTTCCTTAGTAAATTCTCGTGTCTTCTTATGGAACCACTCCTCGATCTCCGGCTTTATCAGATGCCACCATAGCATGTCCTCTCTCATTTCACACTAGAGTCCCAACAACAAAACCATTTCTTGACATTGTTCTGTCGACAGGGGTTCTCTTCGCACTACTATCAACAAACATCGACACAGACTCCCTTAAACATCGGCCCAAAAAGGTTTTACCCTTTCCAGCAACACCCACGGAGCGAGTCGAGTATCACCCAAGATGTCTAAGGGGGCTGCAGGAACCAAGTTTCTGCAGTTGTAAGAAGACATGCATTATCTCAAACCCATTCGCAACATAAACCATATATCCTCCTTCACATCAGAACATCACATTATCAAACTAATAACCAGATCTACTTAACCATTATCTTCATTCATATCAACACATTATCATCTCACAGTTAATGAATTGAAAAATGATCAAAACATGCTTAAGGAATCGATGGTACACAACATAACTTAGATTTCATTGAAACATCAAACAATACGATACTTGAGTTCAATAACAAGACAAAGAGACATATATATATATCATTATCTTTCATTCTCATTATCCATCAAACTATTCAATACATCGCGGAATTCTCCATATCACAAAACCAGTACAGACTTAGAGTGAAATAATACTCTGCAAAAGATGCTCTACAAAAAGATAGATCCAAATATAGATGATGGTAGAAGATTCCCTTAGGATTACAATCATACTCCTATTTATAGGCTCACTTGGCAGTTACAAAATGGTCCAAATGACCCATTACTAACTAACTTAACCAAATATACTATGTTTTTCATCTCTTTTACACTTCGTGACTAGTCCTTTGTTCCTGTCGATGACCATTTCACCGCTTGGTGGTACTGTACTTGTGCGCTCTGGACTTGTGCCAACAAGGAATCAAATCAAGGTCTATCCTACTACAAAAGTCTCTAATAACACTAAAATAAAAATAAAAAAAAATAAAATATTGCATAGAGGGTTTTTTAGTCATCTCCTTGAGTGGGGCCTACTAAAGGATTATCTTAGAACCCTTCTTAAACAAACAACATTGAAATATACAATATAATAGTTTTTTATTTATTCAAAATTTGTTATGAACACCATAGAAACAAGTTTCCCTATGCTACAATTCAAATCACCAAAAATACTATAGGAATAATAACATAAAAATAATCCTAACTAACCTATCAATGTATTCTCCTATTTATACTTGAATAAGAAACCTAAATGAGCTCCTAATAAATACCTTGATTAATGGGAGTTCCTAAAAATATGCATCGTGTTTTATGGGATCTAATCCCCCCTTCTTCAAATTGAAGTTCCTAGATCAATTAGCTTAATTTTTTGAAGGTCGCTAATTTTTCTCTTGAGTGATGAAAGATACTAAATTAGTTGTAGGGGAAATATCCCATGTCTTTCTCAACATGCACTAGGTTGGTCTAAGTCATAAATGAAGAGGATCCATCTTATCTAGGTGATTTGATTTCCTACACTTCTTATCCTTTAGATCACATTATTCTTCACATGAAATATATGTGCAAATCATAAAAGCGATCCATGAACAAATTTTATCACATTCATACTCAATAATTTAATTAGATCATGCATATATAGACAAGAAATTGTTAGAACAACCTCAATAATCATTAAAAGGAATAATTTTTTTAGATGAGGGTCAAGTCTTAGAGAAAAATGCATTAATTGTTTCTACATGATGGGATAAATAAAATATAATATGGATTCCCATCATAAACCTTCTTGAAATCAATTTCCATGGTTAGGGGAGGAAAACACTTGGGACTTAGGTCATAACATAAAATTCTCATCTTGATCTCCATGAATAACACTTACAATCCACAACAAAAACCCTCTCTAGTGGGTATTTGGCACTAAAGTTGCATATGGACACCATTATGAGGTTTTAAATGCCAAGGATGGGTAATGGGGTTGTAACCATAGTCAAGGAAGGAAAACAAGTTCCTAGGGATATTATTGAATCTTCTCTTCCTCAAAATCCTTGAAAGGGTCCTAGAACCAATACCGTTTCATATGTAGTGATACTTTCCAATCCTTAAACTGGTAAATGGGAGCCATGCGTAGCTTTTATTCCCTAGAAATTTGTGTTGAAGCCTAAACATGATAAAACATGAAAACAATTTCGTTAATACCTAATGAAAACTTATTGAGCTTAAGAGACATGAACAACACCTAGAAAACAACATGATCCCTCACTAAGGGGTATTTGTATTGGAAGTTTGATATGGATCACATTAATATGTTTTTTGCATCATTAATGGGCCTTATGTTCTTAAACATGGTAATGGTGGGGAAAAAAAATCTCAAGGCCTTAAACTATGTTCGAGACAAGGGAGAAACAACCTCATGCCCTTAACCATGGTCAGGGGAGGGAAACAACAAAATCAATCCCTAAACATATCTTCTTAGGCTCAAGCACCATGAACATATCCTCAAACCATCACACAAGACCCACTATAGGGTATATTTGGCCGACTATGGGCTATAGGTGCCTTTAATAGGTATTAGTAACTAGGAATGGTTCTTGAGGTCTAATCAAAGTCAAGAGAGGAAAACAAGGCCCTTAACCCACCAACAAAATTTCTTAGAATAAAACATCATGAAAAGAAATGGACCCACACCTCTCTAGTGGATCTCTGACAATCCATATATATATAATCACCATTAAAATTTTCTATGCACCATGGATGGGTTGTAGTTCCTTAACCATCATCAAAGAATGAAAACTAGTGGCTTAGCTTCTTGTTGAAGCTTTTGCGCTCGAGATCCTTGAAAAAGTCATCAACCTAACATATAAGAACTTTGTAGGGAGTCGTTTGCATAAAATGGGATACAAATGCCATGAGTAGGTCTAACTCACTAGATATGGGTTTCAAGGAATAAAAATGGTCAATAAGAAACAATGACCTTTATACCTAATTGAACCTTCTTGAACTTAAGCACGATCAACAACAACTATAAACTATGACACGGGCCCTCTTTAAGGAGTCTTTGTCATTCAAATTAAATATGGGAATCATGGATGTTTTTTGGGACCTTAACCATAGCTTGGTAAGGGAAACAAAATAATTTGGCACTAAAACATTCTTTTTAGACTCAAGTTCCATGGATAATTCCTCAAACCACCACAAATGACCTTTGTAGGGTATCAATAGCCTCCAAGTGTGAAATGACTACCATGACGAGGTTAGTTGTGAACCAAGAATAGGTCTCAAGGTATAACCAATGTCAAGGGAGAAAAATAAGGGCCTTATTCCCTAGATAAATATTCTTAAGATCAATCACCATGAGAACACCTACAACCCACAAAACATTCCCTCAATTTGGGATCTTTTGACTATTAGAGGTTTACCAAGGGACATTATGAGGTCCTTCATAACACTAATGGGTATTTAGGTATTTAAAATGATTAAGGAAGTTTAATAAGGACCTTGGACATCTAATAAATCTTCGCATGCTCAATCATTATGGAAAATGCATTAAAACACTACTTAGGGCCTTTATATGGTATCATTGTCCTCGAAATGGAATATAGCTACCATTAATTGGATTTGGGAAACAATGCTGTGTTTAGGGTCCTAGATCAAGGTAGAAAAGGAAAACAAGTTCCTTACATGAAAAATTTAACCTTCTAGGCCTCAAGCACAGTGAACAAGGTCTCCAACAATGTCACATGCACGTTTTATGAGGCCTTTCACCTCTAAGTGGTATTCTCGAAACCATTAGGGGGTTTGAGAAAAGGAAATGGGTCTAGGGGTCTAGACTATGAGCAAGAGATGAAAATAGGTCCTAGAACCTTAAAAGAAGGTTTTAGTGCTTAAGATTTAAAATATTTCAAAACATGTCATGGTGAAGAATTTTTACATGGATATTATTTTGTCTAAATAAAGTGTGTGTGTGATACTAATGCATATGCATTCTTGTGACTTCAAAAAAGGTGGTATTATCTATTTTCCACTTCAAGTTGGATGAATTGCGTGATTTAGTTTTAGGTATAGAGTGACGAACCTAGTGGTTTGGGTTGCATATATAAAAAATACTCATTTTCCAAATCCTTATTAATATCTTCATTTTCGATTAGGTTTCTAAAGATGGTTTGCACATCCATCTCCGGTGGAACTAAACATACTTATAAAATATACATATGATTACTCTCTCTCTCTCTCTCTCTCTCTATATATATATATATATATAAAGAAGAAATTGTTTTCTATTTTTTATTCATTCTTATTTTTATATAGCTCATAATTCTAAAATACGTAGTTCTTTTGTTTTTCATATTGCCTTACCTACATAGAAAATAAAGTATATATTGGACAAGTGCAAACCAAGATTTATAACTTTTTATTTCCTTACCTCGTGATTTAAGGGATTCCCTAACTTTATATATATATATATATATATATATATATATATATATATATATATATTAAAAAAATATGAAAATATTGATGCATAAGAACTAATTATTATCTATAATAATGCAATTTGTATCAAGAAATTCCATAGTTGGTGTACTAAAATGGTGCCTTAATGGAAACACATGCATCATATTTTAGAAGATAACTAACATAACATTGCTCAAAGACCATGACGTTTTCTAAGTCATACAATTTTTATTTTTTGGTTGAACCCCAAGTGATACTGAGAGGGGGTAGTGAATCAGTATCATGCACATTTTATCGTTTCAAACATTTTTTATATGATGTAATCATTCATTAACATATATACCGTGTATCATAAGCAGTTTCAAATACAAAGAACACTGCGTAAATAATATGTAGAGAAATATTATATAGAAATAACATTCTTATTACAAATAATGTTAGGGGACACCAATCTTGAATTCAAGTGTGAGCACCCACTCATTGATTTTTCTTACACCAATCAGATAGGATCACCAATCCCTTACAAGAACCAACTTGTTGTTTTAAAGGCACAAATTCGTGAGGACACCAATTGTCTTATAAGCACCAACTCATAGTAATCAAGCACCAAATTGCGCAACCAGGAACCCACCTGAGCTACTAGTAACCAACTTGTGGAAGACACCAATATTCTATCCTTGCCCCATCCTACCACCCAAATATAGATTTTTTATTGTATACCTTGCTCAAAAACCACTCTGCTATTTCTGAACTATTTCCTTTATTCTACGCAAATTGATGAGCACACTGTATTTCACATTTCCAACTCTTTCTATGAAACCATTCCTTGTACCCTTCTATTAAAAATGCTCCTTGTTCAAATGATCCTTGTGCTCTTATCAAATGCACCTCATATTTCTACGTGGCTACTCCTTGTATTTATGTTTGTCCTATAATCTCATGCACTTCCTCAAGTCATACTGCCATTGATTCCCCTAAGCATTTCATCTATTCCCCGAAGATTGTAATTTCATAATACTACATATTTTGCGCCTACAAGGTTATGAAAACACTTCAATATTTCTCTTATTTATACCAATCTTACTCAATTGATATGTACACAAGTTGGGGTTTCTCTAATTCGATGACACCCCTTATTCCTTTCTTCTCGGTCAATATTACCACCATTATTATTCTTTTGTCGGCATGCACTTTTGTATATTTACTAACTTCATGGTAATTCAACCACTTGTCCTTATCTTACACTGATAGAGTTCCATGACTTGGTGGGTCTTGTGCACAAGAGGTCCATGACTTGGTGGGACTTGTGCACTAGAGTGCCATGACTTGGTGGGACTTGCACACATAAAACCTTATTATGTATACTTATTCAAACTGGATTCTAGACTTCTATATCATCACCAAGTTCAACAATCTCTTTGACATTTGGTGGATCTTGTTGAGACTGGCGCACATATTTTATATATACTTCTTCAAACTGGATTTAAGGCTTCAATGCCAACACCAAGTTTAACTATCTCTTTGACAACACCAAGATCAACAGTTGTAGATACATTAATTTTATTTTACACCATATTCAATTAATAAAAATTCCATTTCCTAGGGAATTTACTATAATGTACTTCAAAAACCACATGTTGTTCCAATGTCATCCACATTTCATGTATACATTTTTTTATCCTTATTGTATCAATTCATTAGTACTTTGTGTTAGAATTTTTAAGCCCTAAATAAGCTTTCCAGGTCTATCAAGCAAGAGTGATCCAATTTCTAGAGATGTAATGTTTTTACACATCAAGAAAAAAATTACACCTCAAAAAATTCAATCATGAATCTATGTTGGTTTTTATTTTTTTATTTTATGAGAACTTAAATTTTTTAATTACTATTTATATTTGGTAATGTGCTTGACAATTCCCCCATATTGGGCTATAGAATGCCTCTCTACTCTAGATCCAACAACATGCTCAAACTTCAATGCATATTGCACCAACCTATGATGCAACCAATGCTTTTCCCTACCATCCCTATCCCCTCATGTGCATCCACCATTGCTTGGTCTCTAGTACACCAATGATACAATATGAAAGATTAATCCACTAGGCATCAATGCAGCATATATGAGTAAATAAGAGTTGACATCTAATATATACAACTTGGTACTCCATGTCAGCAACTTGGTATAACTTAGAGGATTAACACAACTAACCTATCGATGTATCTAATTTAAATTTTATTTTCAAATTTTTTTGTTATTAATTTTTGACATATTCAAAATTATTCTATAAAAAAATTTTATAACCCATTTGAAAAAATTATAAGATTTATATACCATTTTCAAAATCATATTATGTGTACCAAAACATAGAAAAATAACATTTGTTTTGAGTGTTTTGGGAGACCAAATGTGCTAGTGGAAACTACCTGAACAAGCGAAGTTGCATAGAAACAAGTCCCTACCTTTAGTGTTTGTTTTATATTGGCTTAATAAACAAGTATTTAATGAGAATCAAGCACAAAGGCATAGTCAATGTCCAAGAATAGAATTGACTTGTTGCACTATTTATGAATAACATCCAAAGGTTTTCTTATTTCCCAATTGACACTATCATCTTGAATCAATGTTGCTAAAAGAAAATCCAATGCAATCTGTTTGAATGCATCATTTTGAGGAGAGTTTAGCATGAGGGTTTTTCTTTGAATTATCATTAAAGTTTATTGTCTTTATGGACACAAAGGATGAAATAAAAAGATAAAAACAAGTGAAAAAAAACAAAACAAAAAAACATTTTAACGGATTCGTTTATGCCCGCACCGGTGTGGCTCATTGGCAATTCACTTGATATGAAGTCACATGTTGTAAATTGGAGGTCATGAGTTCAAATCACACCCAGATTTACTCGTGTCCCATGCTTGCAGGGTGTGTGGGGCACCTAGGGGTATAGTGGTAGCGGGATTGGATCCCTGGACCCCGTGTCACGCAAGTACAAGCCCAGTCTCCAGACCTTATATAGCCAGTTACTTGCTTAAATTCCAAGAAAAATTTGTACAAATAATTGATAACTACAACCCTCAACAACATACATTCAACTTTTATTTTGTTTCCATAAGTTATGCACAAATCTATGATAGTTTCAATGGATTCTTCAGATTTATTTGACTCGTTTGAATTTTGTAAGGTATAAGCAACTCGCTCAAATTCATTCTCTATTTTAGGCACTTGAGAATGACTATGCTTCTTCAAACTTTTTGTCTAATGGATTCCAATGTTATTTAAAGAAAACACTTTTCTTCCTATAGAGTTCCCATCCACTTAAATTGTTCTACGCAAGGATGCCTTGGATACTCATTAAATGACCATCAAGGCTTGCATGACACATGATTGAGGGAATTTTTTCATTAATTATTGATTTTTCTCTCAAATCTAGTAGTGAGCATTTCATTTGCTGGAAATAATAACAGTGCAATAGATGCATACCCATAGGTGCAAGTCATATATTTTTCATGTAAGCATCTAAGTTTTTTTAAATATCAATAGTCTTATACCTCAATGTTACTTTTTAGTCTTCCTTAGTGGCTAGAAAAATTGTACCAATAACTGGTTGATTTATAGACGAGCACACATTGTTTGTAGGTTTTGTTGCATGGTCTCTCAATAGTTTCCAGTTGACAAACAAGCCAACTATTAGTCCTAGATTTGTTGACCTAAAAATTTTCCTTTACCTTATTCCTTTGTAAATATTAATGCTTATATCCTTGATTCCATTTCTTATTTATACTTGTTCCTTCCCTTATTTTGGTTATTTTTTCTTGGTCTGCTATGAATGTGTTCGATTCAAAATTAATATTTGTTAAAGCGGCTTACCTAGTTGTATAATTCCATCAAAAAAGGGGTTTTTGTCTCTAATGTTTTGCAGCCAATACAAGTGTTGCTAGAAGTTTCCAATTTTCGGTAGCAAAATCAAACGTTATTCAAAATAAGGGATTTAGTGAAGTTCCAATTAAAAGCATTGTCAGTTCTAGTTGGACCATAATAATTATACAAGAAGCTTGTCAGAACAGAGAATAATGTTTTCAAGTGTGCTCAAAAATGGAAAATGAGTTACACAAATGTTTAAATTCTCATGATTCAATTAGTAGAGTTGCATGTTGTTGTTTCGATCCATGATATGACCAAATATTATAATGATGATTTCTGACTCCCACAATCTTCCATCTTTTGAAAATTCAATCTTTGTGGTTCTCATAATACGGGTCCTTTTTAAAGTTCATTTTTCTTGTGGTTTAGTCATCTTCTCTAACAAGTTTAAAGTTGGCAACATGGCTGGAAATTCAGTGAAGTATGGGTAAAAAAGGAGGTTTAGTGAAAATATATGAACCTACAGGTGCTTAGTATATAGAATCGTTCCCAGATTGCACCCAGAAATTTAAGGAAGATGGATGGTTCCCATTTTTCCGTAGGCTCATGGGTTTCAACGATGAAGTCGTGAAACAATTTTCCCAGACATTTGATGGAGATTGTATGGAATTTGTATATTTCAGGTTCCGGGTTACAGAGGAGTTGATATCTACCGCCACTGGTTTACCTCTTGATGGAAACAAGTGGTTTAAAAAATAGATTATTTATGCAGATTTCAATCAGTTCCTTAAACCTGAGTATCATGATCTAGACTGGAGAAAACGTATTTCGAGAAGCTATTTGAAAGAGGAATGGAGAGAAATTTTGAATATGGTTTAGTTGTATGTAACCTGTGAAGGCAGGTCTTCCATTACTTTTATTTATCATGTATGATTCCTCTTGCATATTTATGGTTTTAAAAGGATGGATTTTCCATATTATTTTTTGAAGAGCTTGACGAATATGTCGATGAGGGTTCAAAATCACACAGAACATACAAAAAACAACATATTCCATTATGTCTTGATTAAATTGTTGGTTTTAAATGAGTTGAGGAAACAAAATTAAGCTTGGCAGAGTTTCCTAGTTACTTTAGGGTTTACTCTAGAGAAAGAACCTGAAACTGAGGAAATTGATATAGAAACACCTGTTCTAGAAGTTTGTTCTCCTAGGATTTCTAAAAGTTGGGTTAAGTAATATTCAGAAGTGAAAAAACTAGAATAAATTACCATGAGAGAAACTAGATGTCAAAAACGAAAGTTCCAATCTCAATCAGAGAAACCAGTTGAAGAAAATCCATTCATGTTACATGTGAAAAAGAAGTGAATGTTAGAAGGGGAGAGAATTAAAAACTAGTCATAGTTATCCCTAGATCCATTTACATTAGTGGTCGATTCATCTGGGAGTCTACATGAACAAGAGAAAGTTAGAAGTTCATCCGAACGATTTAAACCAAATATATCTATATTTTTAGCTAGGAGGCCACATACTAGATCTACAAATAAACTCAGAATGAATGCTAAGGCTGCCATGAACTCCTCCTTTAAAAAATAAGTTGTTATTACTATTGAAGAAGATTATAATTATGAGGAATATGCACGGGATATTAGGCTTGAGAATGAGGTTGCTCAAACTTTATCTCAAATTGAATAAGGATTGCATAATATGACTAATATTCCAGGAGATGATTATTAAGATCATACAGATTCAAAGATGGAACTAGAAACAAAAGAGATGATTACAAACATGTTTGATTCAAAGAATATGAAAGGGTGTAAACTTCAAGATTCAGAGAAAAAAAAATCTCGAATTTTAGATGAATCTAAACTTATTAAAGAGATAATGACTCAGGATATAATTGTATCTTAGACTAAAAAAGAAAAAGAAAAACAAATATCAAGATTCCAAGAGAAGGCATAGAGGATTGAAGATTGGAATGAACATTTGAGGGAATCCAATATTGCAATCAAGAAGTAAAAAGAAGAGATTGAAGAAGACTACCAACAACTTGCAGATAAACATAACCAATTATGTGATTGGGCTTAGAACTCAATAGAGAAAAGAAGGAAACTTCGTCAGAAGAGTAAACAACTTCTTTAAGAAAAATAAGAGGTTGTTTCGGAAAAACATAATGCTTAAGGGGCAACCGTAGAAAAGGAAACATTAAATGAATTGAATCCTTTTTTATATATTATGTTTTTTGGTTAGATTACTCAGAAAGCTCAATGTTTTGGAAGCATCGGGTTATACAGGTTGGTTGCTCCAGGAAATTTTCAAGGTCCAATAGCGCTTCTCTTGGGAGGATCATTAGTGTTGTTGGAAGTCCTGAAGACTTATCTTTTGTCAATTTTGACAATACCAAGATATGAATAGATAAATTCCAATAACATCCTTATCAAGGAAGTTGTCCCTGATTTCAAGTCTAGTGATATTGTGCATATCGAAGTTAAATTTGGGCTAAGTCAAAGGAAATCCTTCAATTATGGACCTAGAATCTTGTTTCTATTCTTAGCTTTTAGTTTTGTTTTCGATCCATCTTTTTGGGATCAAATTTATTTTTTGAAAATGTCATGTAATTATAAATTAAGATAAAATCATTTTTAAAAGGGTTCAATTCTGAGGTACAAGAGAGAGACCTTAAATTATGTAATACGGAGTTCATCTACTTTTCTGTATATGATTATAAACTCCCATATTTGTTGGATGGTTTATATTATCTATTGTAAGACATTTTTTACTAATTTTTTTTAACATGAATACATGAGAGCTTAGTATAAGTTGTTTTCTCTGGTTATAGAATCCTTTATAGTAAAGTTTTATTTTTAATGCCTATGATTTTAAAAGATATTCAAATCTAATTGTTTTGTTCTAGAATTTCATTTTGAATAATATTATCAGTGAAATGAATGTATGAGATTTACAGTGTGTGATCTTTATATTTTCATTTGTTTCTATGCTATCCTGGATTATGTATATGCATATTTGATATCCATCCTTCGAGTTTAGGGATTTTTATTTTTGTTTACTTCACAGTTTGTTGTGATCAATAACCTGATCTTCCTATCTTAAAAACCTAGTCTTCTCTACCTTGTCTTAACCAAAATTCCACCAATCTCGAGGTGCTTAAACTTTGCAATGTGATAGTCTAGTGAAAACTTTAGAGCTAACACCAACAAACACATTATTGAGTTGATCATGATTCCAGCAACAATTTCATGTTTCAACATGCCATGCAGTAATCCTTGATAATTCAATAGCATACTCTTGATCATTAGTAATAGGTAATGAAGCTAATGCTAATGAATTTAATGTCATTT
Source organism: Larix kaempferi (assembly GCA_027924585.1). Classification (NCBI taxonomy): domain Eukaryota; kingdom Viridiplantae; phylum Streptophyta; class Pinopsida; order Pinales; family Pinaceae; genus Larix; species Larix kaempferi. The sequence continues at coordinate 11,711,784 of BSBM01000361.1, forward strand.
TGTTGTTATACATTAAATGTAATTAATTATGGGGACAAATTTCCATAGGAAATAAATACAATTGAATTAATGCTAAAGAAAATAAGTTTCATGACAAAATGATAATGTTATTCATAGAATGTGGTATTCACGTAAAAATTAATGTGTAACGTGGAAATTCCACAAAATCCCATTGATTATTTAGGAGTCTACTATCAATAATAATATGCAAGGCCATGTAATTCACCATGAAAAGTTGCAATCATGTCACTTCATGCATAGCACGTGGAAGTCTCATGCATCGACTTTCATTGTGGTGTTTGACTAGCTTTTGCAAGGAGGCCCAGTGCTTGGATTCCTGACTAAATTAAATGTATACCTTTTTCTTTCACCTTTCAAATGCCATTTGAATCAATGTCTTTCCATGAATGAAAGAACACATAGTATGTAGGTTAAATTGCTCTTAGAAACAATTGCAAATCCATGAAAGGGATGCAAAAAGCATTTATACTGTAATACCCCAATTTTGGCCCTTATGAAATATTGGCTTTTAATGTCAATATTGTATACATGTGATGTATGTTTCCCTAGAGTGGAGCTCAAGGCCAAGGCCCTACTAATGTATGCCTGAATTTTATTTAGAAAGGAAAGTATTTGATATTTTCCCATACATGTGCTATTAAGCCATGGAATATTGTAATTGATGTAAATATTAATATTTCAATAAAATACCAAAACTGACTATGGAAGCAACAAATGAGAAGGGGCCATGTGTATTCCACTAGGGAGTGGTGAGGGAGTTGTGGGATTGAACCATATGCTACCAAATGTCATCTTGAGAACCCATTTGACTTTCCTTGCTGACATTTATTTCAGTTGTAAGGAAGTTGTTGAGAAATTAGTCCATGGCTTCAATGGAGCATGGGAATCCCAGAAATTCATATGGCAGGTATGGGCTCTGTTTTTCTTGTACCACAAGTCACCCTACCTCATGGGAATTGGTTCTTCCTCATTCCCATTCCATGGTTGAAGATCCCAGCATCAGTTTGCATCCATTACACATGCCCAGCAGTGAAAAAAAATGAGAAATCGTAACTTTGCAAGAACCCACGTTTTCAAGGGACATAAACGCCCAGAATTTGGTATTGATAGTAAAATCCAATGGGAGATCCATAGATATGAAACTTGGGGCGAAATTGAGAGTATTAGATATCCCAAAATCCATTGGAAAACCCATTTTTTATAGCTGAGAAATCCAGTGACGGGATTGAACTAATTAATGACATAATTGTGAGAAATCCAAGTGTGAATGACTGAGCAGAGGTTGGGTTTGCTTGATAAACCCAATGAAGGCTAGAATCTCAAGGAATTCGCAGCTGGACCTTTATATTCCCACCCCGAAGAGCACTGGAGGGAAGGGATTCCAGAGGGACTGTGCAGCAACGAATGGGACCTTCCTTGTGTTGGGTGGGGTAGGTATTGTGGGTTCCATGACTGTTCAGTTCATTTGAGATGCCTGTAGCTTTGTGGTTGAGTTCACTAGCTTAGCATCCTCCTCATTTTTCTCTGCATGCTGATAAAGCCAAATGTGTGTTGGCTTAGCATGACTATTTGTGCAAAACCATGGCTGTGAGTGAGCCTATTTAGTTCCTCCTTAGTGGATACACAACCCAGATCGGGGTTGATCTCTTAGCTGAAAGAATATAGGTTGCACAAAGATTTATGGTTGGGTGGAACGTTGCTCTCACGTAGCCAATTATTTGGACAGCTTCATCTCAAAGATAAGTGTTCTCTATGGTTTAAATTATATGCATTATCTGTTATGCAATGTTTTAATTATGAATGATAATTATTCCTATTAATGGATTGAAATGCTTATCTTAATACGGTTGATATGAAATTTGTGCATAGCATTGTAATGGGATTGATTCTCTACATGTTGAATCATCCTCTGCTTGTGATAGATATGTTGATGCATTACCATTTGTGTGTGTGCAAATATGTTTTAATTCTACTGTATAAATTAATTATGCATTTTATTTTAATTATACATTTCATTGTATGGTTGTGGGGAGAGTTAGACACCCCCATGTTACAGTCATGTTCCCTCTATAGTTTGGAATGATGCAAGGGGACGTGACAGATACAGGCGAAAATTGTGTGCTCAAAGTCGAAAAACAAGAAAGTCATGATTACTAATGCATAGTAATTTGACGGACAATAATGTAGAAGTAAGAATACTGATTTGATTTTGAAGCACTTTCAAGGCTTGTGAGGGACAACTCTAGGTCCCTTGATTTTTAGAATTGAAGTTAGAGATGGATACCAGAGCCACATTCACTATCTACCTAGCTTCTGAATTCCAGCTTCTAGTGCAAGAACTATCCTTCAAGAGAATATCTTTATATGAATAACCTTTTCTCAAAAGGAAGAAATGGGAACCTGATTTTTCAAGACAAACAAAACCCACAATTCCTTTTAGATTTCCCCTCCAAAGTTCACAAAAGGAAATTGTAGGCTCAAGTTCTTTCTCAAGAATTGTCCCCCTTTTAGAATGAATGTGTCCCCTTCAGTGGATGAAGTTGTGTGGCAAGACCATCTACTGGGTAAGAATTGCATTCTTCACTCATTCCTTGATTGCGATTGTGTTCCTTCAATAGTCTTTGGGGGCCTCCTAGTACAGGTAAGGAAACACTTGCCAAAGCTATTGCAAATTCTTCGTGTTAAAAGTTTTTGTCAGTATCAGTTGTCACAAGTGGCATTAAAGAAGTGTGAGATGTTTTGGAGGAGTCCAATGAATAAATAAAATGGGTTAGCATAATATTTTCTTTGGGGATGAAGTTCATAGATATAACAAGGAGCAACAAGATTCTTTTTACTAGTGATCGAGGATGGAATTATTGTTTTCATTGAGGCTATAATAGAGAATCCTTCATTTGAATTCAATAATGCACTCATTTCTAGATGTTGAGTTCTTACTTGAAACAAAATCCATCGAGAACACATAAGGAAGATGCTAGTAGAATAGGAAGTTATTTAACGGTTTCACTGAAAGGATTTTCAGTTATGAAAGTTGAGGTAGAGGCCATTGAGTTTCTTTCATATTCCTTTGATGGATATTCCCATGTTGCTTTAAATGTGTTAGAAATATTAGCATCAATGGTGGATTCTCATGAAAAAGATCAAGGAAGTTCGCAAAGCACAACAGATAGGATGCAGTTCTATTAGAAAATTCTATGAGAACAAAGATTCATGTCCTAGAGATGACACTGTCCCTTTCAAGATATTTGAAGGTGGTATGGAAATGATTGCTTACACCTCTTGCAAAAAAATATAATCACTTTTGGAAGAAATGAAAAATAAGGATGCTAGCTATTCTCGGACATTAGCAGCTTGTGAACATTGTTTAGGTGAAACGAATTCAAATCAGTTGTCGAAATTTGTATGGATTGTTAAGATCAAACCTCTATGATATCCTAATGGAATAATTAGTAGTAAATACTCATTAGTATTCCAAATGATGTGAGATTTATATGAGAGGTTCATTCGAAAGAAGGTTTCATTTGTGCATTTGGTCTTAAGTGAAGATGTGTATGCACCAGCTAGTGGAAATGGCATCAAAGAATCCCGACACCTTGTTATCTCCTTTCTTTGTTTCTCATACTCAATACGTGGGATAGTAAAGAAGAAGAAGAAGAGCATGCATGGGAGAACTAGTCTACATGAGACGTGTGCAGAGGATGAGGCTTACCAATTAGTATAGAGGATGTTATCTCCTTTCTTGCCAGTATGTCTTCCTTCTATCTTTTTCCTTTTTAACTTTGCTGCAAATTCTGTTCTGCCTTCGAATCTGCAACTGCATCATCATCCAACATTCAACAGATAGACCCATGAGAAACCTAAATTTGCTAACAAGCAAGACCAAAATAGTCTTGAGAAAAATGAGAAGAGCTCATGAAAAGGGAAATAGGAAGGCGATTATGGTTTTGGTGGAATGTGTTTCAAATGATGTAAGAAAAGGCATAGATCATTTGAGTGCTCAAAATCTAGCAACAAGGTAATGCTATGATAGCCTGAGAACCATCTATAGCTAAATCCAATAAGAACCAGTATTGATGCGACCCAATTTTGATAGATGCATGGTGAGAAACACCATCAGGAGGTAACGAAGCAATGTCAAGCACCGAGGTAGCATGGAGAATGGGAACGGATCGACCTTCGAACACTCGACTTCAAATTGATAGAATTTTATCAGCCATAGGCCTAGAATCCTCTCATCAATGAACATTCAGCCTGACATGCAATGCATGCTACATGTGTCCATGTGCATGTGACATAGGTGGCTAAGGATTTCAAACGATGAAGCAATGTGTCTAAGCCATGTAGGAACACTAAGTGCATGAAAGATAAAAAAAAAAGTGATGTAAGTTTGATCAAGCTCATAAAAAGATGAAATAAAATGTCAAAGAATTAATGTTATATCATTGATAGCATTGATTCACTAACATTACAAATTTAATTAGAAAACACAATAAACTCTATAATCCACCATAGAACATTACCATATCATATTAATTGGCCATAAGACCTCGAATATGTCTATTGGTCCAAATAATATAAATAAAAAGTTATATAGTTTTAAAATAAAATATTAACCCAAAAATTAGATTAAATGAAAAAAAACACATAAAATTATGTGTAGATTATTAAAAAAAACTGCATGCCATTTAATATGACTCATAATAATAAGATAGTTATTATATTTAATTTATATACAAATTTTGAGAGTAGGTGGAATGCCTATTCTAAATACTCGAAATGTGCTCAAACTTTACTTATTCTATATACTCAAAATGTGCTCAAACTTTATTTTTTAGATGTGCAGGCCATAACCACGGTTATAAAATCTTTGCTTGTGAAGAATAAAGGTATATCTATATCATACAAAAGGACTTCGCTTATGAAAAATAAAATTGACTTTTGCTATTAAAAGAAACTAAATACACTATCCATAAGGCTGAACGCAACGTATATTTATATTTACAATTTTCGTGGATGGAGACTCCTAAATCTACTCAAATCGTACAGATTTTTTCATTTTTCTGGGGTTAAGGGTGCCGATGAAGGCCATTGGCATGAAAGCAGCCAATTCTATGATATCTCTCGGAGTTATATCGGCGATATTGTCGCTAAGACTGTCCAAAGGATGACGAATCTAGCTTTTCACGCAGGGCCACACGTTCTCTGCATTTCAATTTGTTTAATATATTGTAATTGGCGAAGTTTTATATTGGAATTCACTTATTTTTTCGTTTAAAATTTCGATTTTGTATTGTTCAATCATATTTATGAATGCATAAATAAATTCAGTTCCCTTAAATACTCCAAGAAACTCTAACTTAGTAAATTTAAACACTCTTATTCAACTTCTTAATTTTTTTAAAAAAAATTGATACCAGAAAATGTTGTTCAGCTAACTAGGGTACATGTATTCTAATGCAGCCGACAATACAACTTTTTTGTTTTAATTCATGTTGCCCAGTGGCAATAAACAACACTGAAATTCACACTTACCTCTGCTGTTACCAACTAACAACCGGGGGCCACAGCCTGCAAAAACTTTACAAATTCGGAGGCTTCAACAATTCTGAAGAAACGCCAAAAAACCGGAGCTGGAGAGCTTCTGCACACCACCATGATGACGCAGTGAATCGAATGAACAGTATCGATTCGCTTATGATGGCATTGCTTGGGTTTTTAATGAATCTCAAAGGAAAGACAATAACAATATTGAGCTGAGATGATATGATAAGAAGTAAATGAAGGTGATATTTTGCTTTGTAAAGTTAAGGCTTTCTTGTCACACTTTACTAAGTAGAGCTATAATTTGCTCTTATTAGTTAAGAGTTGATTTATCATCCTTATTCAAAGAAAACAACGCCATTTAAAATAATAACTTTTTGGTGATTTATCTAGTTGCAATTTTATCACATGCTTCAAGGATAGTCACTGTTCTCTTATTAAATTATATATTTTTAATACTAAGCACGCTCTCTTTTACACACACACATTGGTCACTACTCCTTTAAGAAAACCTATATTTTAATACCAATTACTAAGTATATATATTTATAAGATTCATCATAATTTTGGATCTATTAAATAATAAAAAGGATTGAAAAACAACTAAAATATAATTGGATGTAGTTTGGGTAGTTGGGAAAAATGATTATTACTCTTTATATCTAGTTCAATTCTTATAAGTTATATAATACTCTTGTTCAATCTTTATATAACAAATGAATATAATGAATGAGTAGATTATATAATTCAACCACACCTTTTATTTAACTTATTAATAATAATAATATGATGTATTAATAATAATAATAATATGATATATAAATGAATGAAAGTATAAATTCAACTTTTTACACTCAAATGTATTTTTTAATACTAATTAATTTAATTTATATCGACATATTTCCTCAATTCTAGCTTGGAGAATGTGCAAAATGTGCATCATGACTCAAAGATATGGGTTAAGATAAATGAAGCCATATCATCTAAAAATATTCCTATAACAATCTTGTAGGTGTGTGAAGGGAAACAAGTCGAGATGGAAGCTTGAATTGGATTAGAGCCCTAAAATTATTAACTATAGGGTTTGCTTTATTAGTTAAGCATAGAATTTTGTTTAACAATTAAAACGATTAACTTATATAGCTATAAATAAAGATGGTATGCAAAAATAAAACTATATCTCTAACGGGATAAATGCAAGCTGAAAAGGAAGGCTTGCAAGTACTAAATTTGTAGAAATTATTAATATATAGTGTTGAATGTAGACTAAAATTTTATGGAAAACAATATGCAATGAGTGACCTTAACAAAGAAAATAGAAACATGGATGCTTGTATGAAGTAGATAGTAAACAAAGTGGTAATCGAGAATTCATCCAGGCACATGCTCGCATAGAAAAGCATGCACATTTTTTAAAATGCACATGCTTTCCTTTTACAATAGCACTGGTGCATTCCTAACCGTCACAATGGCTGCCACATTTTTTCCAAATAAACATGCAAAATCACATGCATGTGCATTAGGAAAACATGTTTATCTTTATGCCAATAGGTGTTAGAATAACACGTCGGTGTTATTCTCTCCACTTTTGGGGATGAAGGTTGATATCTAGAGTCCCAAAAATCAAGGAAGATTCATGGTATTCATCATTGGTCAAGCAACATAACCAATGATTAAGGTAAGGAAAAAAATTACCTCCCTTCCGTAGGTTTAAAACTCTAGCATCCTTGCAACCACTATCGAATTCAAGAACCACACATAATCTATTTAAATTAATCCAAATTGTATTCATTCCACTACAACACCTTTCGAAAGAATATGGATCTCCCGATCTGATTCACGAGCATTTCCACTTCAAAACCGCTATTGTAAGAATGATCCAAAATTTGCAACTTATTGGACATGGTTTCTCACATAAATGGGCTCATGGACAAATTTTCCTTAATTTTTGGATGAAAATATCTCATTTTTCATGGTATGTATACATGGATTTAAGCAAGGCATTAATTTCTCTATATACTTTGTTACAACACCTTCCTTGATTATTTCAACAACTGCCTCAAATCGCTACACAAATTTTGAAGCCAGGGAATGCAACAGAAAGGTTGAGCAAACACGAAGAGAGTGATTTGAATCACCTTGCTTGTATAATCTTGTAGGATAATTTTCAATCTTATTTAGGGTTTGTGAGTACGATGTCACTTGCAATACATCCGCTTTTCTTTGTAACCGCAACATTATAAATTCATGGATATAACAAAGCTAAAAATATTGGTTTTATTATCAGTGACTACTCATCATGATTCATAGCAATATGTGAACTTGTTTTTTTCAAATTCTTGGAAATTGATATTAGCATTCTACACAATGTAGGGTGTGATGTAATCAATTTTTGGATTCCTATTATCATTCATCACCGAATTTTTGGATGTGGTGTGCTATTATTATGTTTATATGTTTCTACATGAATAATTGATTTTTTTCTAAATATAGAAAATAAATTTTTAGGCCATGATCAATACCTCAAACCACCACATAGTCCCTCTAATGAGTATATTTGGCATGCAATGATAATTTGGGTGGTCTTATGAGGATTTTTACATTTAGGATAGGTTTTGGTAACTTGACCATGACAAGGGGAGAAAAACAAGGGAATTAGGCTCCAAATGAAGCTTCTAGGGCTCATGGACCATGAACAAGGCTTCAAACCATCACATGGGTGGATATTTGGTTTCCAAGTGGAGTATGGTTTATCTTATCTTTCTTTGTCTAGTAGGGCTAGGTATCAAGGACTTAACAATGGGCATGGGAGAAAAATATGGCGCTTAGACCCTATATGAAGCATCAAGGACCAAGGTCCATGAACAAGGCCTTAAACCATAAAACATGCATTACATAGAACATAATTATCCTTAGAGTAGGATATGGGTGCCAATTTGAGGTTGTGTGAACTAGAGATGGGTCTCATACCATAGTTGGGGAAGAAATTGAAAGAATTAGGACCTAACATAATATTATTGAGTTAATGGGCCATAATCAAAACCATGAATCATAACATACACCCTTTCAAGTGTATATTTGACATACAAGTTGGATATGGGCAGAATCAATAGTTTTTTCATAGTGGGATGGGTCTCAATGCCTTGAACAAAGTCATGGGAAGAAAACAATGGAATTACACAAAAAATGGATCTCTAAAATTTCATTGACCATGAGAATGTCCTCAAACCACAACACAAACTCTTTATAGGTGATATTTGGCCCACACGTGGAATATGGTCACCATTATGAAGTATCTTGCACTAGTGATGGGTGTCTTAAGGCATTAGTCATCACCAAGGGCGTAAAATAAGGCTCGTGGGTGTCTCAAGGCTTTAAGGATCAAGGGCCATAAATAATTCCATAAAACACATAACATGTCCTCTGTAGGGAATCAATATCCTTTGAGTGATATATGTGTAAGATTATAATGTTTGGTGCATTAGGGATAGGTCTTGAGGTCTTAACCATGGATTGGGTATAAATCTAAGGAATTAGATCTTAAATGAAAATTATTGGACAAATAAGTTAGGATTAAGGCCTTAAACTACAACATAGGATCTTTAAAAGGGATCTTTTATATAAGAGTGGGATAGGGGTGTCATTAAGATTTTTTGTGTAGTAGGGATGGGTCTCAGTGTTAATTTTTCATCATCTAATTCAATAGATATAGGATCTTAACTGAAAGAACAACATGTACATCATATCAAGCATAAGAGACAAGAGACACAAAACATTTCATCGGGGAAAACCAAGAAGGTGAAAAACCCTGCAACTTCCTCAAAGATAGAATAAAAATCAATACAGGGATCACCATGATCAAACCCAAGAGATAGATATCTTCAGTAGCATGCTTTTCCTCCACTTGTGTGCACTCCTCCTTTCTCTCACTAATGCGAAGTGAGTAAATAATAGAATGTGTAAAATGAGAGAGACACACTCTCTATTTATACACTAACTTGACTTGACCTTTACTTAACTAGGTCGGCCCCAACTTAACCACTTAACATAATGCTGATTGGGCCAACCCCTCTAGGGTGGTATAATAACCTTTTGACCCACATGACTCATACAGGGCCGACCCCATCAAGGTGGTCTAATAACCCATCAAGTATAAGTTACGACACTTACAATATGACTTGCGACACTTGTAAGTACACATGATGACATTTCCAATCGAAGGAATAATACATCTCTGTTGGGGATACAATAAGGTACAAATGTAATACATACAATATACAAATGAATATATTCTGAAGTTACAAATACATCAACACTCCCTCTTAACTAGGAAGGTATTCTCTTGACACAAGTCATCAAAACATATGGGCACAAGTCTTCAATTCTGGAGTTGGATCATCATCATTGAATCACAGAGCATCATCATCATCACTGCTGTTGTACTCTACATCTCGATCATTGGGCTATCTCTGAATTCTCATCATAGGAAGTTCTATAGATCCAACCCTTTTTCATGTTGGATGTAGGCCTAGCCTCCTATAGGTCTTCATCATCTCTGGCCATACTGTGGAATCCTTAGGACTTATTACGTGTGTCAACAAAACCTCTCTCGGACTATAGGATCTTTTACATGTTGACTGTCACAAAACCTTAAAATAGTGTCTTGCAACCTGCATGAACTCTATAGAGCATCCCAAGACTGATTACGAGCTTATTTCTCAACCAATCGTATCTCGAGGGCTGATTACATGTGACTCCCACCAGAAAATCTTGAAAGAGTGTCCTGTATCCTGCAAGAACTCTACAAAGCATCCCAGGACTGATTACAAGCTTACTACTCAACCTATCGGATCTCCAGGGATGATTACATGTGGTTAGGCAAATCCTTTAAAGAGTGTCTTGCAACCTACAAGAATTCTACAGAGCATCCCAGGACTGATTACAAGCTTACTGCTCAACCTATTGGATCTCTAGGGATGATTACATGCCTCTCGTAGTAAAACCTCGAAAGATCATCCTAGATTAGACTATAGGATCTCCCAGGATCTTTTCTATGCTACATGCACAATTTGTCCATAGCCACGGAGTATCAACCTGATACTCACCATACATCATCCTGATGTACATGATCATCCTGATCATCATCATAGCATCATCCTGATGTATATCATCTAGAGCATCATCCTGATACTCATCACACATGATCGTCCTAATCATCATCACTGCATCATCCTGATGCATGTCATCTAGAGTATTGCCTTGATACTCATCACACATGATCATCCTGATCATTGTCACTACATCGTCCTGATGCATGTCCTCTAGAGTATCGTCCTGATACTCATCACACATGATCATCCTGGTCATCGTCACTACATCGTCCTGATGCATGTCACTCAGAGTATCATCCTGATACTCATCACACATGATCATCCTGATCATCATCACTGCATCATACTAATGCATGTCATCATACATGATCCAACTGATCATACAAAGCATCCACCTGATGCATATACATATACATGATCAAACTGATCATACAAATCATCCACCTGATGCATATACATATACATGATCCAACTGATCATACAAAGCATCCACCTAATGCATATCCAAAGCAGTAACTGGAGCATTGTATTAATGCTCATCCTACAACACTTACATCCATAGCCATGGGAAGGATCCTCCTCCCACCATGCTTGGAATGGATCCTTCAAATGTGTCCCATCACTTCTTCCTCGAAGTATCTAAAATATGAAGAACACAAAGCCTCTCTCTGAAGTACTCAAACTTCACTCTGGCTAGTGGTTTCGTCAACACATTTGCAACCTGCTCATCCATCAAAACATATAGGAGCTTCACTACTCCTCTTTGCACCATATCCCTGATATAGTGATATTTGATCTCAATGTGCTTTGACCTGTCATGGAACACTGGGTTCTCTGACAGCTTCACATGACTCTGGTTGTCACAATAGATACAAACAGCATCCAACGGGAGATCTAATAACTCAGACAGTAGCTTCCTCAACCATACTACCTCACAACTAGCCAAACAAGCTGTGACATATTCTGCTTCGGCTGTACTTAGTGCTACGCATGACTGCTTCTTGCTAAACCAAGAGATCACACCTGATTCCATACTGAAGCAGCACCCCAAAGTGCTCTTTCTATCTGCAACACTTCCTGCCCAATCAGAATCAACATAACCCTCCAGGTTAAACTTTTGACTCGCATCATACTTGAGCCCATAATCAATCATACCCTTCAGGTACCTCAGAATATGTTTTACAACAACTAGGTGAACACCTATGGGATCCGTCAGAAACTGACTCAATGTGTTCACCACAAATCATATATCTGGTCTCATGTTCGTCAGGTACAGCAAGGACCCAATCATCTGACAATACACTGTGACATCAATCGGCTCAGATGAAGCATCACACAGAAGCTTCAGGTTTGATGCCATAGGTATGGCCATGGCCTTGCAGTCCATCATCCTGAACCAATTCAAGATCTCTACTGCATACTTCCCTTGTCCAAGGAAGATTCCATCTGCACTCTGCCACACCTCCATGCCTAGAAAGTAATGCATCATCCCCAAGTCCTTCATCTCAAACTCGGTAGCAAGATTCCTCTTCGTATCGGCAATCAATCTATCCTCACCTGTAACAAACAGGTCATCCACATACAATAGTAGTATCACTAGATTGCCTTCCTCAACCTTGTAGTAAAGGTTGGAATCTGCTTTACTCTTAGTAAAGCCCAAACTGGATAGAAAGTTGTCCATCCTACCATACCAAGTCCTAAGAACTTGCTTCAAGCCATACAAGGCTTTCTTCAACCTGCACACATATGACTCCCTGTCATGTGTCTCAAAACCAAGTGGCTACTCCACATACACTTCCTCTTCGACTTGACATCCATCTGGTGTATCTTCCACTTCATCACTGCAGCCAAAGCAAGTACTATTATGATGGAAGTGTATATGGCTACAGGAGCAAAAGTTTCTTCATAATCTATTCCCTTTTTCTGGGAGAAGCCATGAGCCACAAACCTTGCCTTGTATTTCTCTATGCAACCGTCTGCATCATGCTTGATCTTATAGATCCACTTGGAAGTCACAACAGACTTTCCTTCTGGTCTCGGTACCACATGCCAGACATCATTCTTTATGATTGACTAGTATTCCTCGTTCATGGCATTCTTCTATTACTACATCCTTGATCTTGGGAACTTCAAATTCTTCAATAACTTTAATCGATAGTTTTCTTGAACTTTGTTGTTGGAACAAATGTTGTTTTCCTTCTTTTGTAGGTGATTGTACACGATCTTTCCTACAAGTCAAATTCAATTGCATTATTAGAAACTTCTCATAGTTTTCATAACAAAATCTTACGCATAAATACATATGTCATACAATCATGCAATTATCTTAGCCAATGCTTCAATACAACATTTATCCATATCACGTATTCACATGGTAACTTTCTAGATTCCTTCCATCTCTACCAGAACATTTGTTAAGAGTGTGCACAACTCCCAACATGTTAGCAAAGAGGTTTCATTCTAGATAAGTAGCAATGGAATGTTGTAGATTACCATAGCCCACTTACCCTTTACTATATTAGTAGTATCTTGTTCATTAATGCAACTTTTCTAAAATGCATAATATACATCCTAAATCTAGGAACCTAAGTATGTACATGATTGAAAAACATCATTTAAGTAATCATATATAAAATAAATGACAATTCAAATACTTATCTGTGTTTAGTTGTTGAGTGGACTCCCTCTCAATCTTTGCTTCCTTGCAGGAACTACTGGAATGTGCTCCCTCTTGATCTTTGCTTCCTGGATTACATATCCTTGAACTTATACCCATCCTAGACCACTATGCATGCTTAAGTGTGCGCTAGTGTCATCATTGTGTTATCCTCAAGATCTCATACATAACCATACATATATTAGTATAATCTCAATACTATCAAAACATTATGATCCTAAATACTCTTAACATCTATGGTCATGATCATTTCACACATAGGTAATTTATCACAAGCATTAGTATTCAAGGTTTCAGGGAGGACTTCTATTACTCATGCATATTCTTATTGACCATAAGACTCTTCTGGTTAGTCATATCATCAATCAAAGTAAGAAACATAATATGCATAAACTATTGATTACTTAAACTTCTAACTTCAAGAATAATCATTCATACAAAAGTATAAGATCCTAACACAAGGTAGGATTCTAACTTGATATAGGAAAAACATACTTGGTTATCTTGTTTGCTAGTTATGTCTAACATACCCAAACAATGTCTTCTTGTTCTCTTCAATGACTTGTGCTTAGTAGCCTATATAACTCATAAGTTAACCATTGTAGAACCAAATTATACATACCTCGTAAGTAGAGCTTTTATGTGATCCATGACTATGGATGAGTCTTTGTCTTCATGTCACCATGGTCATATGTTCTTGATCTAGAACTTGATTTCTACCTTTCATGTTACCAGACAACATCATTCTCATACAATACCACAATGCATTAGTACAATCATAAGTGTCATAACCCTAATCGATGAATGTCTTCTATCATTCACATGCATTCATACTTTTACTAGGGTGATAAGACAAGTCTAAAATTAATCAAGATTGTACTAACCTCAATAATATGAATACAAACACATCATAAACTTAATCATGAAAAGATTTCAAAACATACATTTATCTCCTCAAGTCATACTTGTCGAGATTGCTTGTAGTCTTCTTATGTAAGCCCTTAGCCTCATCTCCCTCTGGAACTAGAACTTCTTCACTTATGCAGGTGTCCAATTCATTCTCTTCTAGGATTAACCCAATCCTCTTGATTTGCAGAAATTGGATCTAGAGATGGATTAGTGTTTGTCAGAGAAACCCTAAAAATTCAAAATTTGAATTCCAAACTTCTGAAAGGATTAAAAGATGCACCTTGCTGAGTTGATCAAGCTGGTATACTTCAATTTTGAAAACTGCAAAATTTGACCCCTCAAAATTGCCTTCAAAACTTCCGGATCTTCTAGACAGGATCCCAAACTAGGGTTTGATAAATAGCAGTCTTTTTCCCATCCAAAAGGTTCGATCTCATGTTCTAAACTTTGATTTCTCTGAGGAGCTCCCAACCGTGGTCATAGATTTCAAAAATTCCAACTTTTGCAGAAGCCCTAATTTTCCACCTTTCCGATCAAAATCCTGAACTAGGGTTTGATCAAGCCCGACCTTCTGCCCAACCAAAAAATTTGATCTTGGTCTCTAAATTTCAATTTTGATGAGGAGCATCCATCCGTGGACTCCGATTCCAAGAATTCCAACTTTCTCCAAAGCCCTAAATTCCCATAGCAGTGACAAGCCAAGAATGAAGGTGCTCAAAATCCAATTCTGTTTTGATAGACATATGCACCTGATTGTTTCTGGTTCATCTCTGAAATTACGAATCCACGGGATCTTAAACTTCAGACTGTGGTATCCTGACCTGTCCTCATTCTAACCCCATAGGTCTAACCTCAATTGGATTCTCTGAGAGAGAGTTATGCCAAGTGTTGCAACGTGACCTGTTTATGGGATAAAACAAGAGAGCGAACTTGTACGGCGTGCCATGTGTCACTAGTTCAACTTTGGCCTCTAAAAAACTTACCTAATAAACTACAGTCTGTGATCTACCTATCGCTTTTTACGAAATTTCATTTGGAGCTTCCTAGCCTAAGTTGTGACCTTTTTTCCTAGGTCACCTGTTTATGACTGAGATTTGGAAGAGGCAGAAACCCTATATTGTACGGATCATATCTCACAAAGTACAACGAATCAAGTACTTTGCTTTGGATACAAGGTACATGGGAATGTCATCTATGACCTGTAAACGTTTCAGATCTTGAACCTTCGCCAAAATGGATTTTTAGATAAAGTGCTACGATGGCTAACTTTTGCTATATCAAGCCCCAACTTCCAATTTGTTGCAAGTGCAACAAGTCTCATAAATGCCATAGCATGCCTTCATTCAGGATAGCTCTGATACCATGTTAATTTTTCATCATTTAATTCAATAGATCTAGGATGTTAACTGAAAGAACAACATGTATAGCATATCAAGCATAAGAGACAAGAGACAAGAGACACAAAACATTTCACCGGGGAAAACCTGCAAGAAGGTGAAAAACCCCACAACTTCCTCAGAGATATAATAAACATATATACAAGGATCACCATGATCAAACCCAAGAAATAGATATCTTCAGCAACATGCTCCGCCTCCACTTGTGCGCACTCCTCTCTCTCACTAATGTGAAGTGAGTGAATAATAGAATGTGTAAAATGAGAGAGACACACTCTCTATTTATACACTAACTTGACTTGACCTTTACTCAACTAGGTCGGCCCCCAACTTAAATACATAACATAATGCTGACTGGGCCGACCCCTCTAGGGTGGTCTAATAACCCTTTGACCCACATGAATCATACAGGGCTGACCCCATTAAGGTGGTCTAATAACCCATCAAGTATCAGTTACGACACTTACAATATAACTTGCAACACTTGCAAGTACACATGACGACACTTCCAATCGAAGGAATAATACATCTCCGTTGGGGATACAAAAAGGTACAAATGTAATACATACAATACACAAGTGAATATCTTCCAAACTTACAAATACATTAACACTCAGGGCCTTGACCATGACTAGGAAGGAAAAGAAGGTCCTTCATCCCTAAATTAATCTTATAGGTCTTATGGGACATGAAATATTTCTCAAAATAGATCAAAGCCCCTCTATAAAGTACCTTTTCCCTTGAGTGGGTGGGTACCATTAGAAGGTTTTCCACTCGAGAGAAATTAGAATGATTTTGGGACATTGGCCCAAAATTAAGCTTCTAGGATCCTAGTCCATGAAATAGTTATCAAACCACCAAAAAGACTCAAATCATTAGCTCTTGGTGAGATATGTGCATCATTAAAATATTTTATGTACTTAGAATGGGTATCATTAGTCTTTTAGTTCTCATAAATTTTAGCCTCCAACGAGATATGGGGTGCACCAATAAAAATTTCTAAACACCATAGATGGGTCCAGAGACCCTGACCATGGTCATGGTAGAAAATAAAGGGTCTTGAGAATTAAATGAATATTTTAAGGTTGATAAGCCACAAATGACTATTCAAACCACTATAGATCCCCTTCAAACGATACATTAGACCATCAATTGGGATATGGGTTCCATTAGGATGTTTTTTGCACCAAGAATGGGTCTTTAGGTCATGACCATTTAGGTCATGACAAAGCTAATGAGAGAAAATAAAGTGGTATGTGTTTTATGTAAATATTTTTAAGGATTAAATCCATGATCATGGCCTTAAAGATCCACATAGGCCCTCTAAAAAGGATATTTGATCTTTGAGTGGCATATGGGCACCTTCATAATTTTTTTTCACACTAGGGAAGTATCCTAGGGTCTTGACCATGGTCAAGTAGTCAAAGAAGAGTTATATGACCTAAATGAATATGTTAGGGCCCATGGTACAAAGAGAAGTATTAAAGCATTAAACACACCCTTTAAAAGGGAAATTTAGCAATCAAGTGGGATACATACAACATTAGGAGAATTTTTTCACCAAGGATGGATCTCAAGGGATTATCCATGGCCATATAGGAGCCATTATGATTTTTTCCACACTATATCATTCTCAAGACACTACACATGGTCCAAGACTAAAAAATAATGTCTTAGGGACTAAAATATGCTTTTATGGTTCATGGACTATTCATAGGGTCCAAAAGCACCACATAAGATCTGCAAATGGAATCGTCAAACCACAAGTAAATATAGACACCATTACAAGGATTTTCATTATAGGGATTGATATTAGGGCCCTAACCATGGTCCAAGGAAAGCCACTAGAGTCTTACCGACAGCTGCATAATGTTTTTTTAATATATGGATATAATACAAAGGATTAAAAGATTAAAATTAGCTCTGAAAGGAGGCTTTTACAATCAGAAAGTAAAGGATCAATCCTTTAATCTATACATGTTCTACGTAAGGACAAGATGAACATTCTTGCAAAATATCCCATTCATAAATATGAGTTTCCTACTAGCAACATTTTCATCACTTGGAATGATAGAATGAAATCTAGAGGTGGCCCCTAATACCAATCTAATCCATAGTGTTCCAAACCTCTTAATGGCATCCATATTATACTTTTTGAGTAATGATTCCGTTTATAGGTATTATGTGGTGTCTTAGGATCTTATGCATGGTCCATTGACCATAAAAGCATCTTCTAGTACCTAATATATTATTTTTATTGTGGGCTATAGGTTGTGTCTTGAGAACCATCTAGTGTGATAAACCTTGTAATACCCCATATGAACCATGGTCAAGGACTTGAGACCCATCCTTATTGAATAAAATATTGTAATGGTGTATTTATCCCACATGGTGGCTAAGTATCCCCTCTAAATGGCATGTATAGTGGTTCAAGAATTCCTTTTGTCCCATGACCCCTAGACCCTAGTTTATATGCCCATTTTTTCCTCACTAGACCATAGTCATAATATAAAAATCCACCCCTAGTATGTAAAACCTCCTATAGCCACTCATATCCCATGAAGAGTTCAAGATCCATTTTAGAGGGACTATGTGGTGCCTTGAGGCCATGTTCACGGAAAAATTACTAAAAAATTTATACAAGGATTAAGACCCTTTATTTCCTCCTCTTACCATGGTCAAGACACCAACACCAATGATTGGTGTGCAAAATATCTTAGTGAAACCATATCCTAATCAAAGGCCAAACATCCTCTCTAAAGGGACTCTATAGTGGTTTAAGGACTTGATAATATATCATCATCCTTGAAATATTAATTTGGGTCCTAAGGCCCTCTATTTTCCCCATGGCCATGGTATGTTAGAGAAAAAAATCACTCCATAGCATCATTCTCCTACCTAGTGACATCTTAGACCATGATTTCATGACTTTAGTGAGAAAAACCTTATTCAATTTGACCACCTGAGTCACCTCGTAACTTCTTCAAAAATATTAAAGACCTAACATGCTATTCTTAAAACTCTTGAAGTCATTTTGGCATATGAGGATAAATTCCTTCAATTAGGGCTCGTTTTCCTTGGTTTTTGGGCCCCGCATTGCAATTTAGAGTCGTGGAGTGAATATGGAGAGTTTACTCCATTGTTCAGGGACTTCATGGACCTTTTCTTGAGCTATTATGAGATAGTAGTTCCCTCGATTTTTTTATGGATTTTATCCTCATGCATGTGCATTCACTTAGTTGCATGTGAATTCACTCAGTTGGATGTGCCTCATTTAGTTAGAACTAGTGATTAGGAAGTCTTGATTCATTGCAAATCGGTTTGGAGAGTGTACATGACTAAGTAAGGGTTCTTGGATCTAGTTAAGCCTGACTAGCACTTCTTGCACTACATGATAAATTTGAATTTCCTCCTACCCTAAATTGAATTTCCTTTCCTATGTATTGTAAGTCTCTTCCTTCATTGAAGCTTAATGTAATACACCGTTCTCTTTCTTTCATGTTATTGACTTCTCTCTTCTATGTGATGATTAATGTTTAGCACATTTTTTGCATGAATTCGTAGATTAATGATCTCTTTCACAGTATTGCTATATTTTTTAGTGTATATATATATATATATATATATGCTCAAATTCTACATGGTATCATAACTGCACGGGTGCTAAATAGTTGGTATGTACTATTTTTATATGTACTGAGTCTTATTGAAGGTTCAAGGAAGCCTAGAAGCTTCACAAAATATGCCCTAAAAGGACATATTCAAATACATTGAGAGGATTAAAGGGGCCCTAGAGGATTTGCAACATATGGACTATGAGGACATATGCACATCTATGATCCACCACATAGATGATGACCCTTTTATAGGCTTAGAAGAAGAGGTGATCAACAGTTTTCTACTATCCATTGGAGAACTTGTCACAAATTAGGTTACCAATGAAGGACTCCATATTGTTTCTTCATACTCATGATATACAAGAGAACTTGTCCCAAATCAGGTCCCTATTGAAGAACACCTCTGAAATGTATCCTCATACTCCAAATATACAACTTTTTATCCTACAATTCACCAAATTTTGCACAAAATCTTCAAGGTGTTTCCTCCATTCAAAGAAAGAAGTGGTTAAGAAACACCATTCATGCACTTCAAAGTGTTTGGATACCGTGAATGGGATCACATGCACTTCAAAAGAAGGAGGAGTTCCCAAAAGATTGCAGCAATTTCGGCAATGCTCTTCATTGAGAAGCAATTCACCCAATTGAGGGCTTCTTTGGAATGAAGCCATATTTTGATTAGGCTCCTTAAATCCTTCTCTTCACATTCTACTTTTCTCCAGGGATATCTCCCATGTGGTCTTCCCTATTACTCAATTTTTAGAGAATCTTGTGTGCATGGGTACCTAATATGGATACAAATTGTCAACACCCTTTTCTTCCTTTTTCATTTATTTCACCTAGTCAGGCTTATGAGGGGTGTTAGAGAAAATAAAACCTCTCCATAGAATCATTCTCCTACCTATATACTTAGGCCATGACTTAATGACTCTAGTGGGACAAACCCCATTCAATTTGACCACCTAAGCCACCTTGGGGCTTCTTCAAAGCTCCTAAGGGCCTAACCTACTATTTTTAGAACTCCTGAAAACCAATTTGGCATATGAGGGAGAATTCCTTCAATAAGTGATTATTTTCCTTGATTTTAGGGACCCACATTGCAATTTAGAATTTTGGAGTGAATTTGGGGTGTTTACTACATTGTTCAAGGACTTTGTGCAACTTTTTTTAACTATTTTGAGATAGTAGCATCCTCCCCAAGTTTTTTTAGGGATTTTCTCCTCCTATATGTGCATTGACTCAATAGCATGTGCATGTACTCATTTGCATGTGCTTCTTTCAGTTAGAACTAATGAGTGGGAATTTTGGAGTCACTGTAACTCAATTTGGAGAGTGTATATGACTAACTAAGGGTCTTTTGCACTAGTTGAGCCTAAGTATAACCTCTTGCATTTCATGAGAAAATTGAATTTCCTCCTACCCTAATTCAAATTGTCTTGCCTATTTATTGTAACTCTCTTCATTCATTGAAGCTTAATGTAATACATCATTCTCTTTTTCTCTTGTTATTGACTTCTCTCTTTTGTGTGAATTTGTAGATTGTTGATCTCTTTCAAAGTATTGCTATCTTGTTTAGTATATAGATCTATATGGTCAAATTATACATGGTATTAGAGCTATATATGTGCTAAATAGTTAGTATACTAATTTTCACATGGATCCAATCTTATTGAAGTTTGAAAGAGGCCCCAAAGCTTTGCAACATATGCTCTATGAGGACATATTCACATCCATTGAGAGGATGAAAGAGGCCCTAGAAGCCTTGCAAATATGGACTACTAGGACATATGCACATCAATGTTACACCACTCAATTGAGGAAGACATTTTTACATGCCCAGAAGAGGAGGTGATCAACAATTTTCTACTAGCCATTCAAGAACTTGTCCCAAAATAGGTTCCCATTGAAGAAGACCTCCATAATGTCTCTTCATACTTAGGATATACAAGAGAAATTGTCCCAAATCAAGTTCTCTTTGAATAAAACCTCTAGAATGTATCCACATGCTCTATATCTGCTACTTTTTCTCCTACAATTCACCAAGTTTTGCACAAAAGATTCAAGGGGTTTCCTCCATTCGAAGCAAGGAGTGGTCAAGAAACACTAATAAAAAACTTAAAAGTGTTTGGATCTCATTAATGGGATCACATGCACTGCAAAAGGAGGGGGAGTTCGCAAAATTTTGTAGGGATCTTTGCAAATCCCTTCATTGAGAAGCAATTTACCCAGTTGATAGCTTCTTTGGCAATGAAGGCATCTTTTGAGTAGGGTCCTTAAATCCTTCTTTTCACATTCTCTTTTTTTTGGGGTGGGACTGGTGGTTTCCATGTGGTTTTTCTCTCTTAGTTTTTAGAGAATCATGTGTGATTGGGTACCTAATATGACTACAAATTGTAAGGACCCATTCTTTTATTTTTTCATTTATTTCACCTAGGCAGTCTTATGGGGGGTGTTACAGAAAATAAAACCTCTCCATCGCATAATTTTCCTACCTAGTGACTTAGAGCATGACTTCATGACTCTAGTGGGACAAACCCCATTCAATTTGACCACCTGAGTCATCATGGACCTTCTTGAAAGCTCCTAAGAGCCTAACTTTCTATTTTTAAAACTACGGAACTCTATTTTGGCATATGAGGGAGCATTCCTTCAATTAGGGATTGTTTTTCTTGATTTTAGGGTCTCACATTGCAAGTTAGAATTGTGGAGTGAATCTGGGGAGTTTTCTCTATTCAAGGACTTCAAGCACCTTTTTTTAGCTAATATGAGACAATAGCACCCTACTTGAGTGTTTTTAGGGATTTTCTACCCATGCATGTGGATTTACTGAGTTGCATGTGCCTCATTCAATTGGAACTAGTGATTAGAAAGTCTAGAATCACTGTAACTCAGTTTGGAGAGTGTGCAAGACTAATTAAGGGTTGTTGGCTCTATTTAAGCCTCACTAGAACCTCTTGCACTGCATGAGCAATATGAATTGCCTCCTAGTCTAATTTGAATTTCCTTTCCTATTTATTGAAACTCTCTTCATTCATTAAAGATTAATGTAATAAAACATTCTCTTTCTCTCATGTTATTGAATTCTCTCTTTTGTGTGATGATTAATGCTTAGCACATTTGCTGCATGAATTTGTAGACTATTCATCTTTTTTCACAATATTATTATTTTGTTTAATATATATATATATATGCTGAAATTATACATGGTCAAGGTATCAAGACCTATCCATTATGTCTAGAAAACTCTAATTATGTCCATATCTTATTTTGGGGTCAAATATTCCATATATAGGGTTTGTGTGGTTCTTCAAGGTTTATTTAATGGATTATGCACCATATAATATTAATTTAGATCCTATGGCCCTTGCTTTTCTTCATTGACCATAGTCAAATACCAAAGACCTATATCAATTTGAAAATTTTCTTAATGATGCCCATATCCCACCAAGATGCTAATGATCCAAGTTGATGTAGTGGTTTGAGGCCTATTTTAGGTATCAGGGCCATAGAATCTTTATTTTGGGTCAAAGTATCAAGAGGCATATCTTGTGTGCAAAAAATACTAATGCTAACAATTTAACACTCATGGACAAAGGTTCCTTCTATAGGGTCTTCTGGTGGTTTGAGGAATCTTTTATATCCCATAAGACCTATAATATTATTTTATGGATTAAGGACATAATTTCCCTCCCCCAATCATGGTAAACACCTTGTCATACCACTCACTACTTTACAAGAACTCATAATGGTGCCCCATCCCACTCATATGGAAAAGATCCATTTTAGAGGGTTTGTGTTGCAATTTAAGGCCTTGATCATTACCCATTGGCCCAAGAATATTCATTTAGTGTCTATTTATGAGGATTTATCCCCCAACTATGGTTAATGCATCGATACCCATCCATGATGCACACAAACTGATGATGGTACCCATATCTCACTTGAAGGACAATGATCCCAAATAGAGGACATGTTATGTGGATTATAGCATTATTTGTGGCCCTTTATCCCTAAAGGATTCACCCAAGGCCAACTGGCCTTATTTTTTCCCCGTGACCATAGTCAATGCTTTACAACCCATCCCTGCCATGTAATACCTAATAGTGTTATCGATATTCAACTTGGAGGATTAAGATCAACTCTAAAGGTATTTTTTTTAAGGTCGTGTTTATGGTCAGTGAGCCCTAGAGATCCATTTTTGGAGTAAGGCCCTTATTTTTTTCCCTTTACAAGTTTTCTATGGTCAAGGACTCGAGACCCATACTTATTGTAAAAAAAAACTCTTAATCACATCAATATCCCACATGTATTCCAAAGATCCACTTCAAATGGTGTATTTTGTGGTTCAAGGCCTTGATTATGGACTATTAGTTCAAGAATATTAATTCAATGCCTATTTCCATCAATTTCTTCCCCAACCCTAGTTTGAGACTCATCCTTGGTGTAAAAAACTTCATACCAATCTCATATCCCACTCTAAGGACAACGATCTCCTATACATTGCATGTTTTATGGTTAGTGGCCTTATTCATAGCCCTTGGCACCTAGAAGCTTAATGTAGGGCCTAAGGGTTGTATTTTACTCCCAAACCTATTTGCAAGCATCAAGATACATTGATTCTATCCAAGGAATTATATGATTAAACATATCCCACTTAGACATTAAGTATCCACTTTAGAGGAATTGTGTGCCTTAAAGCATTATTTGGCCCCTTCATATCTTTGATTTCCACATGGCCTTCATATGGATCACTTTAAATCACTTCTCAAGTACTCAATAATACTTCAAAATGAATTTTCCCACATCCACACACCTTCCCTTAAAGCAAGGTGCATATACACATTGTTTCGATGTGAAAGGTACGTGGACCTTAAAAATGTGCAAAAACATAATAAAAATGTGTACTTCATTCCCTTTAATAATAATTATATAGTATTGTTACACCACTTACACATGTATCTCCATGGACCTATCTCCAACTGCCTTAACCATTTTAGAGGAACAATAAATGAGGCAAAATGTTCAATACAAAGGGGCATTTCCATGATGCTAACCTTATACTGGAGTAGTAATTGTGATCATTCACTAGTACAAAATGAGAGATAAGTGACTAGGCGACTAAAAAAATTAGTCACCATAGTTTTTTCAAGGGATAAATGACCAAAATTGAGCAATTTTAAGTGATCCAACTAAAAATGACTAATTTAGTCACGTGATAAAATATACGACTAGATAGCAAGTGACTAAAATAAAAATGAGTAACATAAATGACTAATCTAGTCATAGGAATACAAATATGACTAGATAACAACAACTAATAATATGAAATAGTTGCTTATGTTAGTCATTTTTAGTTGTATCACCCCGACAATGGAAAATTACAATTTTGTTAATCGGAATTTGTACAGTTTACTAAATTTTAACACTATAAATGGATTCAGAGATCCCTTTAAACCCATATGCAGTGTTCAAATTTAGTAAATTGTAAAATTGCAGATTTATTTAGAGACCCAAGTGACGTTAATTAAATTGCAATTTTCCATTGTTGAGTGACATAGGGGGTCTCTGAACATCTCAAAACAAAGCAAAGGTGCAATCCATGGATAAATACTAGAATTCATGGGGTCAATTCCCCATGCTTTCTACATTTTTTTAGTGCCTCACTTGATGTTTTTGTCGATATAGGCACCTTAATTAGCGTTGACATGTTTGCATTGGTTACCATACGTGACTATGGTGAAGTGCTTGGGAGTTTAATCATTAGGTGTTCTTGAATATATATATATATATATATATATATATATATATATATATATATATCCATCTTAACTCCCTTGGCTATGAAGCACCAAGAAGGATATAAAAATAATTCAAGTGTAAACTTATCGATGCTTAATAAATCTGAAGTTAAGATAAACCTCAATTAAATACACCACAAACCTGAATACCCAACTATTGATAACCTATAAGAAAATGACATTGTTAAACACTAAACCACTATCAACACCATCAATTAGTTCTAAAAAAATCCAAAACAACACCCAAGTATACTACTTATTTGCATATTCATTGCATTCCACTTAAAAAAATAAAATACATTTAAATTACCTACCACAAGAATAATATACACAATATTTTGATTCCAAATTGGTGAAACTCAAGCATTAAAAAGAACTAACCATTCCACAAATCGAATTTCTAAACACGTCACTCCTCTCAAGCTAGAGAAAAGGTTTGATAAACAGTTCTTCTCACATCATTGTGCTATTAGTGCCAAATTGGACCCACACAATTAGAATACAATATACCATCGAGCAACAAAGAAGCAAAAGTAGGCTAGTAATTTCTCAAGCATTTAGTTTGATCCAAATGGGATATTTTCTTTCTGTGATGAAGGCATATTAATTTATTTGCAATCCCCAGCCTCAGTGGACTAGGGTTTGAAGATTTTAGCAAGATTCAAGATATTGATAAATTTCTTCAGGTCAAGGTACATCAACGAGACAGATTTTATTATCGATTTTGACTGGGATATTTGAGGGCGTTCAAGGTTGTCCAAGTTAGTCCATTCAAAATTTTCCAATTTATATGATATTGGGGGTTAATTTATTGTAAATGTTGGCTTGTGATGACTGCATATTTTGTATGTTTTCCTTAAAATGCAATGCACAGTATGGCACAATATTTTGTCTCTAATGTATAGAGGGTTTTGATTTTGAATTGCTGGTTATGATTTCAATTTCCGTGATTCAAATTAGAATCATATGCTTCAAATTACCCTTAGTTTCAAGGTGGAACTGAATATCATCCCTCATTCTCTCGTAGTATTTATCCATGACTTGAACCTTTGCTTTGTTGTGATCGCCAAACATCTCCAAATTCACACGGAATTGCAAACCAAAACTAGGATTTATAAATATCATTATCGGTTCCCATGGAATCCCGTTGACAGTGGCCTTGTTAAACTTTGGATCCCATGTGATGGTGGACTAGCGGGTGAATGGAAGGATTCAAAACTATGTAGTTCATGATGGCAATGGTCTCTTTCATTATAGGTTAGAAATAATGGATAACTTCTATGAAGAGGAATTACTTCCTTTCTTTTCTAGTTATCTTGGTGTGGTTATGCATATGAGAATTGAATATTATTGTAGCCTATGGCTAGAATGGATATCTATTGATCATCAAATTTCCACAATAGAGTGCTGCTCAGTTTGGAGAAACATTGTAAAATAATGGATTTATGTTGTGTTTTCGTTTCCTTTAGATTTATGTCAAAAGGCATTAAGTTTGTCTTTCTAGTATTCTACCCCTTATTGCAAGTGAGAATTTATACTTCCTCAATTTGTGTGCATACAAAAATCTAAAACCCAAAAACAGTAAAAAAACACAGAACTGCTTTATGTTCATTATTGTTTTTACACAGTAATAAGTTCTTTTAGATCTTAGTTTGCGTTTTCTTGTGTGCAAACCTTTCGTGAGCATTCACTGCATAGATTTTAACATCTTCTAGCCGTTGTAAATGGTTTTGTGTGTTTACATCTTGATCTCCTGCACTATTCTAGCACATAATAGTAATGTATTTTTCCTTTATATTGATATCTATACTTAGCACAATTTGCATTGTTTTCCATGCACATTAGCCTACTATCTTATTTTTTAATGTTTGATGGTATTTATAGAAAAACATCATAGTTTGAGATTGTACTTTCTCTTGTTCACTTACAAATAACACCCTAACCTATTAAAGGAATCCCCCTTACTGTTGGAAAGTACCAACGCAAAGTGAGAGAAGTTTAGAGTGACGTGATAGTGGCTTTGCACCTACTTGTTATCCATACTTTGTTTCTTTCTAGGAATTTCTAAGTGATAAGTTTATAACACAACAAAATAAGTAAAAGGCCTCCCAAGTCCCAACCAAGAGACTGTATCTAGTATGAAATCCCACATAATTTTGTCATAGAATTTATCAAAGTCAAGTTTGAGCAAGGGTGACTTTTTCCTAGCTTCTATTGCCCATTCAGTGATTTCCCACATTATGTTGAGGTTGTCTAATATGAATCAAAGATGAAATTATCGCAATAAATCGCACCAATATTATCAGCTCGAGGTATGACTCGTGATAACATATATATCACCAAAAAGTGTAAGACTAGTTAGGTAGACTTCCTGACCAACCTCCTCGCATTCATTATTTTCTCTCTAAGTAAAAGGTGATAGGTGAGCTTCTATCAATACACGGGATGGAAAATATTTTAATTCCTAAAAGATGACACTAGAGAATATATGTTCCATGGGCCCTTTCATCTCCCCCTCTTATGGACCCATAACCCCCTTTTGCACTCAGCAACGACCTTGGACCAGTTTATTTTTTTCCAAGGAAAACCTTGTGGGCTCCCCCCTCTTCCACAAGGCTAGAATATCAAAAGAGATAGTGGCTTAACCACCAACCACAATAGTAGCTAGTAACTCTAAGAGACTCAACCGGATTTGAACCTATCACCTATGTCAACAACATTCCTTGGCTTGATGGTTCAACCGATTCAGCTAACACTTGGGGCTATCTTGGATTATTTTATATCATATACAGGCATTATTTTTTTGCAAATATTTGAATGCACCATAGTAGTGCTACCACATGTTCCATGGAAAGTATATTTACAACATCTACATGCTTAGACATTCTCTACTCGGGCCTGGGCCTTGAGATCCACACTATGAATCCAAATAAGACATATTTACAACATTTATATTACGCAGTCATTTATTTAAGCTCATATGGTTGGACACCCATCATTATAAACATGCATTTAAATTTATGCATAATTTGGTCCAATACCTTGCAAGGGTCAACACTGGGGTACTATAATGGAATCTGAATATTATTAGAAACCTTAAAACAAACCAGCAGTACATTATTCGACAGAGATATTGCGGACTCAAACAGAGAACTTCAATGTGAACCATAAATGAGATAGAAATAACCTTCGAATAGTAGACAATAAAGTTCCAAAATTCCAACTTCCCTTAGCTTTGATGATATTCTCAGGCAATTACTCCTAGTTGCTATGAACATTTAGCTGAGCTAAACCTATCTCAGACCTATTCATGCCCTGATTTCAAGTCCATTTGGTCTACATTGGAAGACATAGTATGCATTTATATGATCAACTCATACAAATTTGAAAGATATTGTCGAGACTATAGATGGATAGCGGTAACTAAAGTATAGTAGGTTGGTTCTCTGCTAACCCAAGCCGTCTAAACATAACATGTTCTTCAATGTAGCTTTAATGCACCCATTCTATAAAGCAATAGGTATAAAATCGTCTTATAGCAATTACGAATTGAACAATTAAACTACATGACAAAAACCAACGGATACTCTCTTGGCATTCTTCAATGTAGTGCACATGTCTTTTTGCACGATGTTTACAAGTGCACCCCCTTAAGCAAAAGACTTACTACGGAGACTATTGCAATTCAATCTTGATAAGAGGTTGACAACAGGAGTATGGTACTTTCTTTCCTCGTGATTTCAGGTGCTATGCATCTTTTCCCATTGTTTTTCCCTCAGTGAATTATGTGCAATATGCAACTATGGAAATCAACTCCCTCTGTATTCATGTCATATGTAAACAAAAGCACCTTACTATGGAGACTATTCCAATTCAATCCTGATAAGAGGTTGATAGCAGGAGTATGGTACTTTCTTTCCTCATGATTTTAGGTGCTATGCATCTTTTTTTGTTGTTTTTCCCTCAATGAATTATGTGCAATATGCAGCTATGGCAATCAAATCCCTCTGTATTCATGTCATATGTAAACAAAAGCTTGTTCTTTGACCTTACTATTTTTCTTTGCATCTGTTCCCAATGTTTATTCCTGAATCCTTGGTAAATCTTTGTGATTTGAAGCTAAAGTTGTAAATTGTGAATCTACCATTAATAAGTCATATTTTCTCACATCAAACAATTCTTGTAGCCATTATTTGATAATGTTGGATAGCAATTTAGCTAGCACCTTATAAGAGACCTAAGCAATGTTATTCGCCTCCATCTACTCAACATATATCTTTTCATCCCTTCAAGGATGACCTTGATCATGCATTTTTGACACATGTTAAAGAGACCATTGTCAATCACATATCAAATTTTCATATATTTTCCCTGCTGCCATATCCTTTAGAGCCTTCAATAATTCTTCCTTTTCTAAGACCAAAATAGTTGGGATAGTTCAAATCTTTAAAAAAAATGGCACAGCATGCCTGCCAATTCCCTTGGCCTCTTTGGAAATGATTCTACCAACTTCCTTTTATTTTATTCCTCTCTTCTATTAGTAATTATCTTGGCCTTTAAGGCTCAGAAGCTTGTTTGCACATAGTGATGGAAGTACATCATTGTGGTGTTGTCTCCATCTTTATCCTAGTTTATTTTTGCCCTGATTTTTTAAACTCACATTCATAATCTAAAAAACTATTAACAACCCTGACATTAACAACAATATAATATCCATCAATATGATTTGTCTATCACAAGTCCAAAAGAAGCTACAAATTAAGACTGATTTAACATAAGAAAAGTCTCATTATGAAAATATATACCAGGATAATGAAAGACACTCTTAGACTATTGATTTTACCAAATATTGAAAAGAAACAATAGTAATAAAGAAAAATGTTGAACAAAAATATTTATAAATAAAAAATACGAAGTATGTCATGAACACTAACCTCAGCAGGAGCTAGATCAGCACTTTCTGATGTATCTCTTCCAGCACTCTTCCTCCTATGTCTCTGAAGCAACCGTACATGTAAAAACATTTAAAATCTTCTTCAAAACATCCTCCTAAGAAGAATTTCATAGTATTAGAAACAAAAGATCCAATTGAGAAACAAAATCAGCGAAAAACTCATCTAATGGCCATATCTTAATTTTAATTTTTGACTTCATATTCTCAAACATAATATTTTCTCATTTTATAGTTTAGATTATATAACTTATTGGATTATATCTTATCCAAAATGGATCATTGTATAAATTTTCATCTATTTTGGCACATTTTGAGTGAAGGCATTGGATCCATGGACTCGTACGGCCCATTTTAGGGGCAGGTCCTATTTTGGAATTTTTGGGCCCTAAGATGTCAGGAGCCTGTTTGTGGCATTAAACATCGATTTTTGGAGTAAAAAAAATGCAAACAAACTTTCAGACCTCCAATGTTCTAATTGTTGAGAGCTTTCCAATGATGCAAAAATCACCTCAATAAATTATGCCTCCCACAAGTTGACCAATGCTTAGACCACTGTACTACTAAGTCAATTCCATATCCATGCTCATTACTCACACATGTGGAGCTATTCAATGTGGACTTTCAAGGAGAATCTAAAAGGTTCATGTTCCTATCCCTAAACAAGAATTGATTCATGCAAAACCATAACCCTAACCCTAGACAACTATTAAGACATGTTAGACATTGAGCCACTAGGAAAGGAAGGGGTTTTGTTCCTATGGTATTGATTTATTGTTCCATATTTGAGTAGAGCAAAGGAAACATATCCTATGAGAAAAATAAAGGAAGTAGATGACCTTGTAGCAGCTATTCAATCCACATTGCCTATTGTAACTCCAAAGTGAGTCCATATTTCTTTGAATTTACATTTTATATCTAAGAAGAAAAGAGCAATTTATAGTCCTCACTTTCTGACAGGGTTTTCCTATATTGGGTTTTCTAGGGTATATCTTGTGTTCATTGTGCAAATGGTGCATTATTTTTAGTTTTAGCTTATTTTAATACCTTCCCAATTCATTTCAATAATTCGAGAGCTATGCTTCTAATATTAAATTATAGCAAGCCGGAGGAGTAAACTCAACTAATTGTCACCGTTGTTGTTGAGCTTTTGGTTATTTTTTTGCTAGCAGGTGCCCATTTTGAATCCCCTTGAGTGACACGCACTATATGATGTTGATGGGCTTAAGATGAGCTTCGAAGATGAGATACTCCTTTCAGAATAGACTAGTGTTGCCACAATCCCTAATTGTGGGTTATTTACAACACTATACTCCTCCAAACATGTTATTCAAGGGTGTGGCCACTCCTAGAAGACTTAATGCATGGTTGAGACTTCGATTAAGGCTGAATGATGCCCTCCAAAGAGAGGAAGCCCACCCTTTTATGTTGCCACTCACACACAGCTCACTCAAATTGAAGATATAGGACTATGAAATGAAATTCTTTTAGAAATGTTTTTTTAACATACTTGCCTTATATGCTTCTTAGTATTCTACTTTATTAGATTTTACAACATTTGCAGCATTACAACTATATTACCATAAAAGATTATGTTGTCTTTTTTTCTTGTTTTTCTAGCTTTGATCTTGACTCTCAACTATCCAATGTTACAACATGTGGTTCTAGTAGTAGTGTTATATATTTTCTAGTAGTCTATAAGCTTGGAGCAATGTAGAAAATATGATATAAAAGTAAAAAATAAACAATGAAATGCAATCAACAACTTATATTCCCAAAAATCAAAGTCATCCTCTTGGAAAGGATTCCAATTTAAGAATAGGAAGTTAGATATAAATAATGCCTCTATGGTGTGTTACCCCTCAGACTACATGAGGAATTATATAAGGAATGTCAACAAGGAAACTAAACTAGCCAAATGTGCCCACAAATCCACATACTCTCCCCCAAAGGTTTCTTGAAAGAAACTTTCTCAACAAGTCATGTCCACAAGGAAGCTAAAACAATCAAGTGATTTCCACTAGACAACCAACTTTCATTAGAAGTCTTCCAAGGCAAGGGGGAACTCCAATATATGTCCACCAAGCAACCTCACAAAAGAAAAGTCCTCAAGCACCTTCAAAGGATGTCCACTATCTAACCCCTACAAATGATATAAGATGAGCTTCAAATATGAGATGATCCTTTCACAAAAGACTAGTTCTGCCACAATCCCTAACTGTTGGTTATTTACAACACTATACTCCTCCAAACATGCTATTCAAGGGTGTGAAATCTCCTAGAAGACTTAATGCATAGTTGAGACTTTGATTAAGGCTGAATGTTAGCTTCCAAAGAGAAGACGTCCCCCCTTTTATGTTTCCTCTCACACATAGGTTGCTCAGATTGAACATATAGGATTGTTTTATGCTAAATTATTTAATCTACAGTGCTTCTCATTTTCCGCATTATATACTAATACAATTCCTATGCAATGACATTGAAGAACCTGACATGGCTAGTTCTCAAATGTGTGATATTGTGCCTAGGAACGTGTCTTTCAATGATGTTGTATGTTGCCTTAGATTCTAGTAGCTCAGCTATAGCATTCCATGTTCTTGTACTTGTTCTGGTCTCTAGCATGTTGTTCATCCTCTTGAACTAGTAATTTTCTTTCCACGGTCCCTGAACAAAATTGAAAATAAATATGAATAAGTTGGAAAATAATGGATGGGTTGCATGGTGTTATTTATTGGAACATAATTCATTCCCAAAGGAGTATGCTTGTTTATCCTAATAAGGGCACGCAACATTTTCCATTTACTTCCAGTTCTGTCTAGTTCTTTTGATGGTGTCTTAATTTTCTACCTAAATTATTACCATATCGATGCCCCTTTATGCTTATATAAATATATAAACTTTAGATGGAGATGGAGATCAACTATTTCACACAAATATATTCCCATTAAAAGTAGAAAAAATTTGTCCAACTATCAATGACAATAAATATCCTAACTAGAACAATACAAAACTAAAAGAGAATTTCGCTATAAGCTTTGAGACTTCTTTTATTGTGATATTTTTGCCACCTTGGCATTATCACTGCAATTTGACTCTAACCTAATCAAATATACACCATTGTCTGAAAAATATTCTTCATGCATTAATGTGCTATCCACCGGTTCTGGATATTCATGCTAAATGGCTGACTAGGACTCCATTCTCTCTAAGTCATCAGACCTTAGCAGTTGATGAAGATATTTCTTCAGTGATTATCTGTGTCCTCAAATTTAATAGATAAAACTTTGTTATCTTGTCTTATGGGCAATGTGTGATCTGTAAAGGAGGGACATATAGTGCACTCGCTTCACTAACATAAATACAATGCAGAATACATTATGGTCTATGTTCTTGTTGCAGTTTGAGAGAAAACTACTTTGCAACACTTATCAGAATTGGTGAGACGGAATGTGCTCTGTTGTAACTTGCACACAACAACTGGATAACAATGCAATAGTAATCAAGACTCTGATTTTAAGGGCCTCTGTATTAATCACCAAACAGGTATTCCAGAAATGGCTTTGCATCCATCCATCAACAATTGGGAAAGAGTGTCTTAGTTTGAGAATGGTTCACTGCTTGGGTCCCTTGCTTGTAATGCCAAAATCAATGCCAAACATTGGAGGCAATTTTCCTTCTGTCGTTTCCATATGCACATCCCCAACACTCTCATGTCCTCCATATTTCAAATGGATTTATGAAAAAACTGTTTATTAGCTAGAATGAATGGTTTTGATGCCAATCAATCATTACCATGCCTACAAACCATTGCAAACAGGTTTAAATCCATCATTATAATTACTTCTTGGTTTGGAACATAGTGCAAGTGTTTATTTCACGGAGTTCATTCCTTGAATTAGAGCCCAATAGTCACAATTTTCATCTATAGAAAATAACATGCAATTTGGATGGACTTGGCCTGTGCAAACTGAGCTATTCCAGTGCTATTGGGTTTGGTGGACGCCAATGTGAATACAGGAAGAAACAATCATAACTGGTTTGTGAATTCACTACTCAGTTTACCGTGTATACAAAAGGAACTCACCAACAATATACCTCTAATACCCACTGGATCCGTGGATGTAATATATAGAATCTAATAACACTTGACCCGACCACAAATGAATATGAAGAGGTTGATCTATGAATAACGCATTCTATAGAAATCAATCTATTCACTATGGAATCTATATTTTATAGTTGCAAGGATGTTGTTATCCATGATTCCTTGAGCATTCAAAACACAAAGGTTGTTCACTTGGTGGTGTACCTTGGGGTCTTCATTTTCCTTTTTTTCCATTCAACACAACTCTCCTTCAACTACCTCTTCCATAGATTTTCATACAGGGCTTTAGAAAAAGGATGTATACACCTATATATTGGGAAACTGAAATCATCTTCTCTTATTTATGTCGAAATATTATAACTTCAAAGAATATTATATCTGTACTTTATTATTCCGGAGATGTTTCATTCCTCCATGAAGATCTTATTGTATATCCGAATATGTTTATTCCTCCGTCGGAATGTGGTAACTTGGGTTATTAGAATTCCCTAGTGGGGGTCGGACCTGTATGTGTTATGTGGGTCAAAGGGCTATTAGACCACTCTAGAGGGGTCGACCCAGTCAGTTGTAGTGGGGTGTTTAACCCAGTAATTAAGTTGGGGCCGACCTAGCTTGTGTAAAAGTCAGTCGGGAAACAAGTATAAGTAGAGGAGGATGTTCCTCACTTATCTCACTCATTCATTCACTTGTGAGTGGAGCACTTGTGTGAGAGAGGTCTTCTATGGAGGAGGAGGAGCTCATGTCTTTGGTTTACATCTTTGTATTTTCTTATCATCTACATTGAGGAAGCTTTGCTGGGTTTTCTACCCCATGAGGGTTTCCCAGGATAAATCTCTGTCTCTTGTGTTTATGCTATGCTTGTTGTTTCTTCAGTGATCCTGTATATGCTATTGTTGTGAAATGAAATGTAATGCTAATATTTTCTGTCTTAGCATATTGAATCTTAACATGGTATCAGAGCTAACCTGAAGGAAGGAAATGTATGGCACTTACGACACTTGCTTCACTTGCGACAATTTGAAGGTTAGGGTTTTATATAGAAAGAACCAGTCATCGTGGAACTTTCGCTATAAATACACTTTGGCAAAGTTTAAGGATCTAAAAAGTTTCCGGTCGTAGATAACATCCCCATGTACTTTGTGTCCAATGAAAACCTTTAGATTCGTTGTACTTTGTGAGTTACGATTAGTACAAGTTAGGGTTTCTGCCTCTTCTAGATCTCAGTCATAATTAGGTGACCTAGGAAAAAAGGTCATAACTTGGGTTAGGAAGCTCCAAATGAAATTTCGTAAAAAGTTAAAGGTACTACACAGACTGTAGTATCTCAAGAAACTTTTTCAAAGGCCTACTTTGAACCAGTAACACGTGGAATGCCGTACAAGTTTGCTCTCCTATTCTATCCCATAAACAGGTCACGTTACGACACTTGGCATAACTCTCTCTCAAAAAATCCAATTGAGGTAAGACCTATCGGGATGGAAAGATGACAGGTCAGGCTACCACCAAAAACGTTTTTAGACCCTATGGATTGAACATTTTGGAGTTACAACAGAAACAATCAGGTACATATTTCTGTCAAAACAGAATTATTTTTTGAACACCTTCATTCATGGCTTCCAGAATTTAGGGTTTCGGAGAAAGTTAGAATTTTTGGAATCGGAGTCCACGGCTGAATGCTACTCAGAAAAATCGAAATTTAGAGACCAAGATTGAATTTTTTGGTTGGGTAGAAGACCAGGCTTGATCAAACCCCAGTTCGGGATTTTGATCGGAAAAGTGAAAATTAGGGCTTCTGCAAAAGTTGGAATTTTTTAAGTCTGTGACCATGGTTGGAAGCTCCTCAGAAAAATAAGAGTTTAGAGCCTTGGATCAAACCTTTTGATTAGGAAGAAGGGTGGGCTCCATCAAACCCTAGTTTAGGATCCTGTCTAGAAGATCCAGAAGTTTCAATGGCAATTTTGAGGGGTCAAATTTTGGAGATTTCAAAATTGAAGTATGCTAGTTTGATCAGCTCAGCAGGACACATTCTTCCATACATTCATAAGTGTGAAGGTCAAAGTTTGAATTTTTAGGGTTTCTCTGACAAACCCTAATCGAGCTCTAGATCCAGTTTCAAGGGGAGATGAGGCTAAGGCCTTACATAAGAAGACTACAAGAAGTCTCGATAGGTATGACTTAAGGAGATACAGGTATGTCTTGAAATCTAATTCTTGATTATGTTCATAATATGTTTGTCTTCATATTATTTATTAGTACAATCTTGATTAATGATAGAATTTTCTTATTACCCTAGTAAAAGTATGAATGCATGATAGAAGACATTCATTGATTAGGGTTATATGATTGTACTAATGCACTATGGTGTTGTATGAGGTTGATGTTGTCTGCTAACAAGATACCGGTACATCACGAAAGACAAATCAAGTTCCATGACCATGACAACATGAAGACAAAGACTCATCCATAATCTTTGATCACTTACGGGGTATGTATGACTTTGTTCTATTATGCTTAACCTATGAGATATGCAGGTTCTAGCACAGGATCTCTAAATCATTGAAGAGAACAAAGAAGATATTGTTTAGGTATGTTAGACATAACTAAGCAGGTATACTAATCCAGGTATGTTTTCCTATGTCAAGTTAGAGTCCTACTTTGTGATAGGATCTTAGTATACCTATGTATGAAATAATCATGACCATACATACTTAAGATTATTTAGAATTATAATGTTTTGATAGTATTGAGATTATACTAATGAATGTATGTTTGTGTATGAGATCATGAGGATGACACTGGTACACTCTTAAGTATGTATAGTGGTACAGTTGAATAGAAGTTCAAAAGATGTATAAATATCAAGCGGGAGGCAACCACACAAACATAAAAGATAAGTATTTGAGTTGTTATTTGAATCTCTGAAATAGTAAATGATATTGCTTGTAATAATTGTATGCATATTTGTATTCCTAGAAGATATCATGTTGAGTGTAAACATTCATATAGCATTGAGCAGTATACTACTAATATGCATATGATTGGTAAGTTGGACAAACATTCCATTGTTGCTTGTCTAGAATGAAACCTCTTTGCTGTGCTGAGAGCTATGCACACTCTCGATAGTATGTTCTGGTAGAGATGGAAGGCATCTAGATAGCCACTGTATGCATACAAGATATGGAAAAGTGTTGTGCAAAAGTATTGGTCAAGATAGTAGCATAACTATGTAAATCATATCTGTATGCATAATAGGTTATCATGTCAATATGATTTGATGATTATGAAGCATTACTAATCATGTACTTAATTTTGATTTGTAGGAAAGATCATGAAGAATGATGAACACCGAACAAGTGATGGATGTTCAACAAGAAGATTTACAAATCAAACATAATATAGAAGGCTCGTGGATTCTCTTAGAAAGAGGAAGAGAATCATGATGAGATGTTTGCTCCAAGTGGCTAGATAAGACCATTATCTTAATGATGTAATTGAAGAAGTGCGAATCAAGGATTCAATTGAAGAAAGCTCTGTTCAGGTACCCAGGATCATTAGTCATTTGATGAGCTTAATGATCACCATGGGTAATGTGGATCTCAACCTTTGCTACAAGGTTGAAGATGGTTTCTATATACAGATGATATGGATGTAAGAAGGAACTCACCACAGAGTTTGAATGATATTGAGGATCATATCATTAGACCCATCTAACGAGAGATGGCACGGATAGATATGCAGAAGATCACTCAATGCAGAGTGTGAATGATGTTCAGTCACAGAGAGAGAATTGATAGATTCTTGACAAGCTTGAGCTTTACCAAAAGTAAAGCTGATCCGTTACGAATGATGAACCTGTCATACTATTATTGTATGTAGATGATCTCTTTCTGACAGGGAATGAGAAACAAATCATGGAAAGCAAGAAGAAGCTAGCTACAGAGTTCGAGATGAATGATATCGGATTGATACATTACGTCCTAGGACTGGAAGCATGAAAAGGATTAGAAGGAATCTTTCTCAACCAAGGAAAGTATGCTGTGAAAATCTTGAGAAGAATTGATTTGTTCGAATGAACAACCATGGCCACTCTCATGGGTTCCTACTTGAAGTTGTTAGCTGATGACTCCTTAGAGTTAGTTGATGTGACTCTGTACAGACATATTATTGGGTCATTGATGTATCTGACGAATACCAGGCTAGATATATGCCTTGCTGTGAACAACTTGAGTCAGTATCTAGTGGAAACTAGATGTGTTCACCTGATAGTTGCAAATCATGTGATGAGGTATCTAAAGGGTACGATAGAATTTGGTCTATGTTATCTTGGAGATCATGACTTCAGATTGTATGTCTACACAGATGTTGATTGAGAAGGAAGTGTATCAGATAGGAAGCGCACATCGGGAGGATGTTATTGTATGAGATCTGCCATGATCTCATGGTTTAGCAGGAAGTAATCTAGTGTGGCTCTCAGCATGGCTGAAGCGGAATATATATATATATAGTTGCTTTCTCTGCTAGTTGTGAAGCGGTACAGCTGTTTGACTTAGAGGTGGACTCCATTGTGATTCTATGTGACAAATAGAGTTGTATTAAGATAACAGAGAATCCAGTGATCCATGCACATAGAGATCTGATATTTCTATATACGAGATATGGTGCAGAAAGGAACTATAAAGCTCGAATTTGTAGGCACTGATGAACAAGTTACCAATGTACTAACCAAACCTCTACCTCAAGTGAACAAGTTACCGATGTACTAACCAAAACTCTACCTAAAGTAAAGTTTGAGTACTTCTGAGACAAGCTTGGTGTTGTTCAGAAGGACCCTCCTCAAAAAGGGGATTGATGTGGTCACTTATGATGAGATTGCCTGCATCGACAGTGAGGTCGATGATGTGGATACCTATATTGGTGATGCCGACAGAGAGGTTGGTGGATGGTCCTTAGACAAGGTCTAAGTTGACGAAGGGATTGCATCATTCTTGAACACATGTTCTAAAAAGATCCGTAGACATATGTTTCTGAGAAAGAAGAGGGATTGCATCATCCTTGAACACATGTTCTAAAAGGATCCATAGACAGATGTATTCGAGAATGAAGTCCTTAGTGGACAGGTGGGGATTATATCATCCCCAGACTTTGGTCCCTTGAATTGATCTGTAGACATGTGTCTTCGAGAATGAATTCCTTAGTGGACAGGTGGGGATTGTATCGTCCCCAGACTTCGGTCCCTTGAATTGATCCGTAGACATATGTCTTCGAGAATGATGTCCTTAGTGGACAGGTGGGGATTGTATCGTCCCCGGACTTCGGTCCCTTGAATTGATCCGTAGACCTATGTCTTTGAGAATGAAGTCCTTAGTGGACAGATGGGGATTGCATCATCCCTGGACTTTGGTTCCCTAAATTGATCGGTAGACATATGTCTCCGAGAAAGAAGTCCCTAGTGGACGAAAGGGATTGCATCATCCCTGGACTTCGGTCCCCTGAATTGACCCGTAGACATCTGTCTCCAAAAATTGGTGATAGGACTGCATCATCCCTAAATGTTGAGTTCAAAATGTATGTGATAGGACTGCATTGTCCATAGACATGAGAGGTGTCTTAAATAGATCAGGATTGATCATCCTTTAACAGTGATCCTGTAATTCTGAAAGGAAGGATAGTCTTAAATATTGATCCTTAGACTAGAATCCCATAATTCTGAAAGGAAGGATTGTCTAAGATGTGAGTAGTGGACAAGGATCCCGTAATTCTGAAAGGAAGGATTGTCCATGATCCCGTAGTTTCAAAAGGAAGGATCACCAGAGTTGATGGACTAGAATCCCATAATTTCGAAAGGAAGGATTGTCCATGATCTCGTAATTCCAAAAGGAAGGATCGCCAGTGTTGATGGACTAGAATCCCATAATTCTGAAGGAAGGATTGTCCATGATCCCGTAATTCCGAATGGAAGGATCACCAGAGTTGATGGACTAGAATCCCCTAATTTCGAAAGGAAGGACTTTCCATGATCCCGTAATTCCGAAAGGAAGGATCACTAGTGTTGATGGACTCGAATCCCATAATTTCGAAAGGAAGGATTGTCCATGATCCCGTAATTACGAAAGGAAGGATCATGTGTATTGCAAAGTATGCTGTGATGATGATGCTGATGATCGTGTGATGACGATGTTGATGATCATGTGATGATGATGCTGATGATTGTGTGATGACAATACTGATGATCATGTGATGACGATATTGATGATCATGCGATGACGATGTTGATGATCATGAGGATCCAGATGTTGATGTTGCTGTAGCTGTTCGAGTGCTGCAGAAGATAAAGACTCAGTACTGAAGATGTTGATGTTCCAGTATTGAAGATGTTCCAGTAACTGCTTGAGTTACTGATGATGTTGAGAAAGCTTCCAATGATTTATAGATGTATCATGTATGATGTTGATGACTCCTTGCTCGTGCAGATGCTGTTATAATATCCTTCTCATTAAGGGGGAGTGTTGAAATATTGTAACTTCAAAGAATATTATATTTGTACTTTATTATTCTGGAGATGTTTCATTCCTCCGTGAAGATCTTATTGTATATCCGGAGATGTTTATTCCTCCATCGGAATGTGGTAACTTGGGTTGTTAGACTTCCCTAGTGGGGGTCGGCCCTGTATGTGTTATGTGGGTCAAAGGGTTATTAGACCACCCTAGAGGGGTCAGCCCAATCAGTTGTAGTGGGGTGTTTAACCCAGTAATTAATTTGTGGCCGACCTAGCTTGTGTAAAAGTCAATCGGGAAACAACTATAAGTAGAGGAGGATGTTCCTCACTTATCTCACTCATTCATTCACTTGTGAGTGGCACACTTGTGTGAGAGAGGTCTGCTATGGAGGAGGAGGAGCTCATGTCTTTGGTTTACATCTTTGTATTTGCTAATCATCTATATTGAGGAAGCTTTACTAGGTTTTCTACCCCATGAGGGTTTCCCAGGATAAATCTCTGTCTCTTGTGTTTATGTTGTGCCTGTTGTTTCTTTAGTGATCCTATATATGATATTGTTGTGAAATGAAATGTAATGCTGATATTTTATGTCTTAGCATATTGAATCTCAACACTTTACACCCATGTCCAACAAGTAGATACTCCATCAGACATTCTTTTCTTCCCCTACCCTCACTCAGTTGGCTTCCTCTTCCCTTGCTATATCAACTTGGGTTTCATTTAAAACCTACTTGATTTTTTCAAGTTTCCTTTCTCAAGATTACATGGTCAACATCTTCCTAATTCCTATTTATTTTGTGCCCATCTTCATCTTTTCCTAGAACATGAATCAACTAAGAGCACAATTGTCTTCAATGGCATGAAGACCGCATCACCATGCCCCTAATAACAAACAACCATCGAGGCTTCCGTACTAATTGGATTTTCCTGAATGTCTATCAGACATTTCCAATTGCCAACCTCATCAATATACATCTTTCCTCCTACCCCAACCAACTCGATTTTATTGGTGCATATTTGTTGTTATTTGATACGAAGTACTTTTAGGCAACCAACCAATGTTATTGCAGTAACTGTTCATTCTTCTACTAGGAGTGGACAATAATAGAATGATCAATCAACATCATACAATCACAACACATAAAAAACCAATACAAGTTTAGAACAATTACATTATGTGTGTGTATAGATCAATCCTTTTAAACATATGAAAGTTTGATTACCTAAAATTATATCAGACACCATCAACTACAAGTCTTTGCCATCATTTCTTTGCCTATCTTCATATACATTTCTATACACAACTACATAATGACTTTCTAACATAATATTTTTCACGCATAACCATTATACTAACTACAAATTTCAACCAAACCCTGATTGATCCCCATGACTAACATATATTCCATATTCAAATTTACAATGCTCATCTTCAGTTCAAAAAAATACCAAAGCAATTTGGTATTACTTTGGAGGTGCTCATCCTTGATGACATCACAGAAGTAACACGTAGCCGTCCAGTTGGATGATTGACACTCAATTGTAACACAATGATAACACATCCTGGGAGGAAACTCAATGACACCTGATGGTACCATGTTGGTACTATTGTCTCCACTAACACCCGCAATTTAGGATATCAACAGGATGGTTAAATGCATCACACATCCCTCTTATATAGCGAACATGTAACATTGACAACTTTAGTAGGCCATGTTTATTTACATCACAAGAATGACAAAAGGAGAGAGTCCAAGGAGACAAGAATAAAATTAAGAGATGCTATGGGGCAGTCTTGATACTATGTGCATATCTAGAAACAACTACACCACCAAAAAGGATGATTTATTTTGTTTTTTGGTTGTACCCACCTAAAACAGGTGAACTGGCCACATTAATTTGGTGTAAAATCATCTCTTACAAACATTTATGCAATTATTTGATTTTACTCAATTTTTTGCATCTCAATACCTATCTAGAATTAGTCACAATTGAACCCAAACTGACCCTCCAAAAGAATGGATTGAAATAAGGATGCCATCTTAGGAATGGTATCCAAGCATACCTAGAAAAATCGTCTTTAGTTAAGACTTTTTTAGATCCTAGTCGTCTTGGAA
This sequence comes from Larix kaempferi, assembly GCA_027924585.1. Taxonomy (NCBI): domain Eukaryota; kingdom Viridiplantae; phylum Streptophyta; class Pinopsida; order Pinales; family Pinaceae; genus Larix; species Larix kaempferi. Next base: position 11,754,524 of record BSBM01000361.1, read on the forward strand.
AATGATTCAAAAAATGTTGCCTCCGATCTTTGATTTCGACTTCCTGGATTTGGACGGGATTCAGCTTTTCTGGATAATGCATAACTAAATAGTTGATTCGTTGTTGCATTGTGATTTCTAGATTGGAGTAAGTGCACATTCCTTAGTTATGATTTTTTCAACACCTTTCCTCTGGGAAGCTTTAGAAGTTCCATTTTCTTCAGATATGATTTCAAAACAGGGAATGGGATATAAATTTTCGAAGATCAAAATTTTCTTATAGAAGTCCTTTCCTTTAACTACAATTATAATATTATATATTTGTTGGTTCTTTGTTTGCACCGAGCTAAACCAAGTGAACTGACTGCACACTAATGTGGTGTGAATGAGCTCTACGATCTCAAACAGACATTAATGTGAGTTTTTTTTATTTTTCTCAAGTTTTTACATCTCTATACCTGTCTGGAAGATGTCACAGGTAAGGCCAAACCTCTTCAACAAAGCAGTGGATTAAAATAAGGATGCCATATTTGGAATTGTGTCCAAGTATACCTGAAAAAGTATTCTTTAGTTAAAACTAGTGTAGATCTTCTGAAAAATGATTACGAAAATGCCACCTCTTATATTTGATTTCAAATTCCCATATTTTGGGGGGATTGAGCTTTACTAGAGAATTACTTAGCTATGTAATTGAATTATTGTTGTGCTGTGATTTCTGGATTGGAGGAAGTGCACAGACCTCAGTTTCCAACTTTCGACCACCTTTCCTTTGGAAAACCTTAGGAATTCCATTTTCTTTAGATATGATTTCAAAACAGGGAATGGAATATGACTTTTCGGAATGAAAATTTGCTTATAGAAGGCCTTTCCTTGAACTAGGATTGTATACTCAGTTCTTTGTTTGTACCCCCCTAAAACAAGTGATCTGGCCACATGCTAATTTGGTGTGAGAGATTCACTATCTCATGTAGATAACTTTGCAATTATATAATTTTCTGAAGTTTTTTGCATCTCAACACCCTGCAATGATACCTTCATTGGATTATTAATGGTTGAATGTTGATCACCACATGCCATCTGCATTACTGGACAATCAATTTTCCCATGACCTTCCTGCCCACATAATCCACACTGCTTAGGAATTCGAAGTGTGCCTTTATTTTTTTCCAGTTCCCTTAGTTGAGGTAGTTTGTGTAGATTGTTTCTTTCCTCTACATGCACAAGCAATTTTTCAACCATCCTGGAAGCCTTCTCTAGAGAATTCTTATTATCTGCTTCTACCAAAACATGCAGTTCTTCATTGTCTAATAATTACAATATAAAATACAAGTGAATGTCTTTTGCAGTTACAATAACATTAACAGGATGCACTTAGAATGTATGAAAAAGGTTTGTTATGCCATTTGCCATCCTTTAAACTGAGTGCTTCTTCTATGAGATTTCTACTTTGAGTAAGGGTTGTTTGGGATCCCTTCTCCATGACGTAGTATTGCATTTAGTGCTCAAGGGTGGAGCATTCCTCAAATCAGGCCATAATCCATCACACTGATGTGCTTTCCTTTATGCCTGATAATGATATGCATAAAACCGAACATGGCTGTGGTATTCAATAGCATAAATCCTCCTTAATATGCATTATTGAATCTTTTTTTTGCTATCATTAGTGCAAAGTAATGCTGAAGGAAGCACTCTCTTAGCTGTTCCTGAATGCTGTCAAATATTTCCACTCTTTGTGCACTGCCCAAAACAGAGTATAGATAGTTGCTACACTAATGTCATTGCTTTCACTAATTCCAAGGATGAAGCATTTACTACTATCATAAGTGCATGAACTCAATGCATAAAACAAATTACTTACTGCAACCTAGTGAGTGCTTAGAAATTGATTAGAATGCTGAAAACAACCAATGGAGTGTGTCCTCCAGCTGCTGTATATAACTCCCTCTACGTCGTCATGTGAAAAGGTCTGAAACTTTCAGCTTCAAACATGTAAGCTCAGGTTTGAAGGATACATAACATGTGACCTGCAGCTCAAACTCTCATTACTATAAGGGTGCATCTTTTGCCTATTTGAGCAGGCCAAATCTAAAGGTAAAATCTGCTTCAAAAATCACCCCTTGTAAGCTGGAAAAGCAACATGAAACACAAATGGAAGTGCCTCTATTCCCTGATCGCCTGTGTTATGTTATTGATTACCTTCAAACTCATACACTACATAATATTTATTATTTACATTTGTTTGTCACCTTAGGACTAATTTGGATCATCCATTCTGAGCTCTTAATGTTGTTAACTAACTGTGTAGCAATGCCTCATATGCTGAAATCAAAACTTAAAATCTCCCACTTTTGTACTTCAAAATGAAAACAACCTTTGATCCAGTCAAAAAAATGACTCACTATAGCTACCTCCCCGGAACAAAGGTTTGTTATGCCATTTGCCATCCTTTAAACTGGGCGCTTCTTCTATGAGATTTTTTCTTTGAGTAAGGGTTGTTTGGGATCCCTTCTCCATGTAGTATTGAATTTAGTGCTCAAGGGTGGAGCATTCCTCAAATCAAGCCATAATCCCTCACACTGATGTGCTTTCCTTTCTGCCTGATAATGATATGTATTAAACCGAACATGGTCATGGTCTCCAATAGCATAAATCCTGAAAGAAAAACCATGGCATGGTGTCCAATATTAAACACATCATAAGGATAAAATTTCACTAGGACAGAGTACCAACACCCATTAATTTTCCCTAACCATATAGGCTACAAAATTTACTCTTTCAACCCTAACCACTCTGATTTGCATGCCAAATGTTGAATTTGAAGCTAGAAACTGTCATCATAATATTAGGCTAGTGATTGGATAGATGGGGAAGAAATCCAAACTCTTGCTGTATAATACACCAGGAAATGGTTGTTTTACTTCTTACACACTAGAACTTTGGTACCAAACCACTGGAACTCAATAGTACCCAAACAATGCTAAGTTTAAATTTCACATTTAATGGCACAAGTCATGACTTACATAGTTAACATATCCTTTTAATAAATCCACAAGATGAGAAAACACAAATAAAAAATGAGGTTGAATGACAATCAAATAAATGTCTAAATCTTGTAGCATAGTGTCCATTGCATCTGATTTCATAACAGGATTTTGTTGCAGCCAATGAAAATACTTTTTGTCTCTTGCAGGAATCTTTTGGTGTAGTACGCACAGCAATATCCTTTGCACAGGAAGGACTCAAAAACTTACATTATGCAGAAAAAGTAGATGATACTTTGAAGCTTGGCCTTAAACAAGCTGTAAGTTTCCAAATATTCTAGGAAAATTATGGGTTTGTGTATGTTCCTTTACCAGGAATGGAAATAATTTTGTAGAACATGTTGTTAAATATTAATTAAGTCCTAACAGTGCAGGTTGGTTTATTTTTATCCTTTCTATGAGTAGAAGGTTGTTGGGATATTTTATGGAGGCATGAATGGAGCATCCACATTGTCTGTAGTTATTGTCATTATCTATGGTGCTTTCTTGACCATTTATGGGTCCATGAAAACTGGAAATATTACTTCTTTTATTATTTATAGCCTCATAGGTCCATTGTATATAACCTCCCACATTTTACTTCTCCATTTGTAAATACTAAATATAGATCTATAAATATATCATGTGTTTTTCAAAACAAAATAAATGGTGCATTGTAGTTACTAGTATCGATCTAAAGAAAAATTGATATTTTCAGGCTTATTTTGTCTAAACGATTTGTTCTTCCTTGCAAGTGGTAAAAAGCTAGGTATGACATATAGTTCAGTTCAAATTAATAGATTTGTTAACATTTATCTTATGCTTTATTTAGTCAGTTCATTTGTATATTCCCTATCAGGATTGTATACAACAACCATGAAGATTGCTGGAGCAAGTCGACGATTTTTCCAGATTCTAGATTGTACTTCAACCATGCCAAAATCAGGAGATAAATGTCCTTTACAGTAAGAGTCAGAAATATAGATATTTTTGCACTCTGATGTTCTTCATGCACTAGGAGCAATATTATTATTTAAAGTTTTTGTTGACAATAAGAGTTGATACAAATTCAGAGTAACTAATCACACCTGCTATAAGTTAGAAACTATGGATGGAGTAGCAAAATCACATAACTAGGCAGATCTGCTAGGTTCTTAAGTAATTATAACAAGACAATATGGATATTGGCTCTGATAGACCAAGATGATGGAGAGGTTGAATTGGTTGATGTGTGGTTTGCTTATCCTTCACGTCCCAATAATATGGTTCTACAGGTACTAAAAATATTCGTTATGTATGGATTTGTATTATTTGCTTGCATTGACATTTCATATTTCCAATTTAATAAAATTGATTATGGAAGATCAATTATGAAACACAATTGCTATTGGTTTTCCATATTCAGTTTTGTACAAAATTAGATGTCACATAGTGAGAAATATAGTTAACTACGTTATAAGTATCCATCCTAGTTGATGTAATTTATGCCAAGCCACCAACTGTCCATTCATTGACTCATTAGTTGGATTAGAGTCAAAGTTGGCTGATATTTTTTAGTTAAACTACCATAGAGGTAGATGTTGATTTGTACTCCAACATGTGAATCTGATCAACATCTAGATTAAAATGAATGTCAATTATCATATTCCAAGCCTTTGGGGCTTGCCTTAACTCATAAAGAGTCATATAAACAAGATGTTTTTCACCTGCAACCTAGAAACCTTGTGGTTGATGCACACAAATGACACTCTTTATGTACATCTTGCAAATCCTCCAGAGATCATATTCCCTTGGATGGAACCAACTTGAATGTCTTTTACTTTGTTGTAGGAACGAACTTTTTTCATTCTTCATGAATGCATTCTTCCACTTTTTTTTTTCCTTCTCGCCGAACCACAATTCAAAAAACTTTGAAAAACATACAACACAGCATAATAAACCTGCTGTACACACTACTTACCTATCTTTTTTGGCCTTCCACTTGGTCCTTCATCCTAGGGAGATGGAAGCTAATTCATGTCCTCATCATAAGTGGAATGATACAATTTAGGTGTTCTTTTCGATGTTCTATACTTTGAACCCTATATGTGTGGAAGATTCACCCCACCTTGCACTCCCACTCCCAAAGCTCACTTCCAAGGAGTGCATAATCCCCAATCTATTCCCCACTCTCCTAAAACTATTCCCTACATTCCCAGAATGATTCCTTTAGCTACTACATGACAAGAGAAGAAATTACAAATTGCTCATGGAAAGAGCCTTAAGAGAGCTTAGTAGATAGTATAATTATTTACCTTTTCAGTTTAGAATCTAGCTTCCTGAACTTAGAACTATTTGTCTTTTGTAAACATTATATGATAATTGAATTTTGAACTATTGATTGCTTACTACAACCCTTTGATCATGATTCCCTACTTCATTTCATAGTTGATGCTATCTCTTACAGTTTTATGATGACAAATGTTATCTGTTGAAACTTGAAACATGGAGGTTGATGTTATGGTTTATCATTTGATGACAATATTATAAGTTATAACTACTAGCTCTTTGATGGTATTTTTGTACTAAATGGTTGATGAGACTTTAATGATTATCATTAATCTACTACAGATGTCCACGTTTTAATATTTTTTGCAACTAATTCACTATTTTGCATGCTTTTTTTAATATATATGGGTCAAATATATAAAAATATATATTATAGAATTATAGAATTTTTAGGAAATTAACACTTCCTATTTTGTTTTTTGAAATGATGTAAGGATCCCATGATCAATTTTGATGAAATTGTGTAGCATTCAGATTGAAAGATAGTCAGAACTTGACTCAAAGTAGATAAAACGTCGGTTTCAGATTACAAGCATAAAAAAATGCAACAAACAGAGCATGTCTCAGGCCTTCAAAACATTTCTCTCGAAGGCCCCATGTTGAGTAGAAATTTAGTTTTGACATTCATGTACTGGATTCAAAATCAACTGTGGAAGGATTTCCCCATCTTACCTGCCTAAATTGCTGAATACACATGTAAGTAGAAATTCTTTTTTCTATTTAATTTGATTTCTAGGCGGTTGTCTCTAAATCTGTAGGAAGATATAGAGGTCAGCAAAGTCGAATATCCCAGGAATCCATGAATATAGAACTTTTGAGATTGGTAATGTTATTTATTTAATGTCTCCATACAATGTTATTTGGGATTTTGCCAATAATATAGTTATATTTTTGTGGACAGAGAGAGGATATCCAAGATGGAAGTTATATGTAAGTGTTTTACCTGGTTGTGTATTATCAGCAAGGCTCTATAATTGGTTAAATTTAGCCTAGCCAATTTGACTGACTGTGAATTCATCATGAGCCAAGTTTTAATGGACTCAGAATATGGATGATTGTTGCGGACATAAAAATTTTCTGTTATTTTGGTTTTTAATGTCATGATCAACCTTCTTGATTTGCTTGACTTGCCCTTTGCAACACATTTGGTCATTGGGCCTGTTTGTAGAAGAATATAGTAAGATGCTAAATTTTAAAGAAGCATGCCATGTTGTCTTGTTAACTTTGACAGATTTCCAACCATGACTAGATCTTGTAGATACAAGCAGTAGTTTGATATCACGGACCTATTTGTTATTAGATTTCACTGTGATCAAGATCTCATTTCTGTAGCAAGGGAGGTGACTTGGCCCACATTGGAGGAAGATGATTTTGGGACACTATTGGATCATCCTTTGCTTCTATATAAATTGAAATTCTCCTTTCCATGGCATCATCCACCATTATCTTCAAGTTACTTATGAATTTTTAGTCAAATTCAAATATCTTGGCATGAAGCTAGATGACTCGGTAGGTAGTTTAACAATGGATGCATGCTTGTCATTCCAATAAATTTCTGGGATTTTTTCATTTTGCATCATTCAAACATACAAAATAATGATTACCAAGTTACTATAGATCCATAATGGATTACCTTGTACTAGTCCTTCAAGTTCTTCAACTGCTTTTATTAAGTGCAAAAATATATTTGCACTTAATAAATGCAGTTGAAAGACTTGAAGGACCAGTACAAGGTAAGCCATTATGGATCTATAGTAACTTGGTAATCTTTATTTTGTATGCTTGAATGATGCAAAATTTGTTTGAATATCATCATTGTCAAGCTGTAACAACTTCTTAAAGGGTGCTAGCTCAATGGTAGAGCACCTGCCTAATTATAGGTAGGAGATTGGGGGTTCGATTCCTCCGTACCCTATCATAAATTAGTGACTAAGAAAACGACTAAATTCACATATATACAAATATTAGTAGCTAATTTCCAGTATCTTAAAGAACGACTAACATTTAGTCATATTTAGCTTAGTCATTAATATGTTATCATCTAGTAGTTTATCTAGTCGTATATTTGGTCATTAATTGTGACAATCAATGACTAAATCAATGAGTATCAATGACTAAATCATTGAGTATCAATGAGTAAATCAATGACTTAATTAGTGACTATCAATGACTAAATCAATGACTAATAAGTCAACCAATTAATGACTAGTGAAATACGACTAGAGATAAGATAGTGGAAATCGGATACTATTAGTCACCGACTCAAAAATAGTCGTTTATAGTCGAATTTTAGTCATTAATTTCTCATTTTGTACTAGTGATTTCTGACTATTTATGACATACTTGCCCCAAAATACCATGTTTCTGAGTACTATATTCTTTGTTGAGTGATAAGGATCGAACTCTCTAGTTTTCCTCAATCTTTTGTTCATAGAGAGGTTGGATTTTAGAGGCTTATCATTACTAGAACAAGATCATAGGAACCTAGCTTGTAGTTACACAGGGTGTTGACAATAGAATACCAGGTACATTTATTATCTATTGTTATTATTAATAAAAGTAAGATATCTCTTTTCCCACCCTACCCCCAGTGCAATTGTTCTATGGTTTATTATTGATCTCATTTTGTATTTGGACAAGTGAATTTACTTTTTTGAAAAAGTTGATTTAAATATTCATTTTCCATATTTTCTTTCCTTATGACTAATTGAATTGAGAAAGATGGTTGTTCTTGGTGTGAGGGTGTTAGATCTATGTATTAAATTGGTGGTAGGTATTGGGATCAACATACAGGTTACTTTTCAAGGAAACCACTAGCAAAGGTACATAGTTTCTTTAGCCAATAGGTAGTTATTGCAAATACTGGAAATGCAATTTAGGGAAAGAAGTTTGTATTTCTTCGATTTTATTTGGAATAGTCCAACCCTAACTATTTGGGAATTTTCTCCCTAAAAAATTGGCAACTTCGATGGGGAGATACTCCTTGATTTCTACTCATTAGGGTATTCCTTTGTTAATTTCTAGCTTCCTGTAGAGAATTCAATATTCATTTTTTTTTTAAACCTTGTTTGATATCATATAGACCAAAGTGTTAAGGAAAATTATGGATTTTGGCAAGCCTTCCTGACAAAATATAGGTACAGAAAAACTTCCTAGTGGTATAAGTAGAGTGCACATATTATTGTGCTTCACTTAAAGAACATGACCACACAGGTTCCCAAAGGACAACATTGTGGTTTTCCTAGAGGGTAAAGTTTATTGATTTTCCACTTGTAAGGTTCATAGTAATAAATCCACAATAGATCAATTTTATTAAAATAAGTTGACTTATTGATACAATATATGTGACCTTTGGTCTCATATTCCAAAGGTATGTTTCTGACTCTTCATATTCCCTATGACAGCTAAATATTCACATTATTTAAATTTTCACCTTAATCCCATAGGATTATGTTTCCAACATTCCCTTTGTTAATATGAAGAGGTATTCACGATTCCATGCATTTTTTTGAACCTTTCAAACTTTTCTCTTGCAAGTGCTTTGGTAAAGTTTTCTACAATTTTCTCATTTGTGGAACAATGTCTCAAATGAACATTCTTGGCCTCTACATCATATCAAATAAGATGATAATTCATGTTGATGTGCTTAGTTCAATCATGTAATTTGCGATTCTTGGACAACTTGATTACAGAAGAGTTGTCAATTAGTATAGGAGTAGAATCCACCAGTTTCTCTTACAAATATTCAAGTATTTTCCTGAGCCACACAATCTCCTTCATTGCTTGTAAAACAACCACATATTATTCCTATGTTTTGGAATATTTTGGCATAGCTTGTTTGCATGATATCCAGGAGACAGTTGTTGATCCAAGACTCATGCCGTAACCTCAAGTAGACACTCCATTTTATTTGTTTCCATCAAATTCTAAATTAGAATAACCAATTAGTTTGAATTCCTACACCTTAGAATATTTGAGTCCAAAGCATTGAGTCCCCTTCAAGTATATTAGAAATATTTTGGAAGCAAACCAATGTCCTTGACAAGGATTTTGTAGGAACCTAGAAAATATCCCAACAACAAATGAGATATCTAGTCTAGTGTTGGTAAGGTAGATAAGACTCCTCACAAGTTGTTTGTACTTGGTTGCATCCTCAAATTCATTCCCTTCTTTTGATGTGAGATTTAAGTTCCATTCCATTGGATTGGATAGAGGATTACATTATGTCATGTCGAACATGTTAACCTGGTCTCCAACAGACTTCTTCTCGGACATGAATGCGTGCTTTGGATTTTGAGTGACTTCTAATTATTGAACTTTGGCATTGTCATTGATGTCAAACAAGTAGCGTGATGATGCCAATGTTGTCATTGATGTCAAAAAAGAAGCATGATGATATCAAGAAAGAAGCATGAAGCCTTGATTCTAGTTTGAAGAAGTATATAGAAAACAAAGATACCTATCCATGAAATATGGATGGGTACATGTCGCACATACACTGGGTTTTTGTACAATAAGAAAGAATATCAAAGCACGCTGAAAATACCTAGTCGGCTCAAGTGCATGGTGTTGGGTAAACTTGACCAGGAAGAAAGAGGTAGTTGACATAAAGAAGCCCCTAATTAGTTAGTTCAAATACATTGTTTGGGTAAATTTGACTAGGAAGAAAGAAGTAGCTGACATAAAGAATCCCCTACTTGTGGACAAATCAATCTAATTAAGGAAACACAGAGTGATATAAATAAACAAAAATATTGAATTAAGGGAGTGTGCACAATGGAGATGTAAAAGTATTTTGTATTTTGAAAGATTTGTGTTATTGGGGTATCAATGGCTCATTGATCCAAAAGAAAAAAAATAGTAGAGAGCCGAGTGCATAGAATAGAAAAGATGAGCAACAGACAGTGCACCGAACTGTAGTAGTGTACATATTGAAAAAGTACATAGGATCAAAGCATTGATCTAGATCATAGCAGTAGTAGAGTATACAACAAGAGAATGTGTGCAAAGAATCGAAGAAGATAACACAGTAAGTGGAGCAGTGTGCAAAATAGCATTTGTGTAGAATTGAAGTAGAGCACACAAGTGCATGAAAAATAAAGTAAAACAATGAACAAGACAAGTGTGAAGATCTATGCCTAAACACATCAAGTCGGTGCTTTCATAGATGATTGGTGTCCTTACAAGTTGGAGCCTATAGTCAACAAGTTGGTACTTGTGCAGAGGATTGGTGTCCTCATAGGTTGGTGCCTGTAATCAGTGAGTTTCTTCTTGCATGTGGGATTGGTGTCACAACCATATTGGTGTCTAAATGAGTTGTTGCTCACAACATTGGAGATTGGTGTCTGCCATCTATTTATGTAATCCAATTTTGCATACATATATATAAAGTTACTTTCCAAACACTCTACACATAGTTTTGTTTTATTGTTATAATTTAAGTAGGAATTGGTGCATAATTTTAAAGTGAAAATTTGTTTAATCTGTGCATTATATTTATTCACCCCCTGTCTCAATATCATTAAGAATTCCAACAATTGGTATCATAGTTGATTTCTTCAGGAATAGTTTGATGGTTGGAATATAGATCACTGCGTAGATATGCATAGACAGTAAGGACTATTTACAAATAGAGCACCAAGGTTTGATTGATAAAATTACATATTTTGGAGTATAAGAATGGAAATGTACTTACAGTCTCTTGGATTTGAAGTTTGGAAAGCTGTTGAAAATGGTTATAAAGTTCCCAAAACTCCACTAGTTAAGGAAGCTAAAAAAAATACTATATGAATGTAATCCAATGGCTAGGAATGCAAAAAAATTTGGTTTAGAAGACTCAGAGTTCACCAAAGTCATGCAATGCACATCAGCTAAAGAAGTATGGGATAAGCTTAAAAACATATAAGACGAAGATGAGAAGGTTAAAAAGGAAAAGTTGCAAACTTATTCACGACAATTTGAAACTCTAAAGATGAGGGAGGAATAAAATATTGCATCCTATATTATCTATGTAGATGAGATTGTCAATGCTATCAAAGGTCTTGGAGTACAAATTGCTAAAGAAGCATTCGTACAAAAGGTGTTGAAATGTCTACTAGCAAGGTTTGATTCCGAAGTGTTATTCCAAGAGGACAAAAGTTATTTGGATAAATTAAAGACGGACAAACTCTATGGGATTCATAATGCATACAAGATGAGGACGAAAAGGAAAATACTTCTAGAAAACAAGCATGTTTCAAAGCTTTCAAGAAGACAAAAGGTAGCAAGCCTGAGTATAACAAGAATTCCTCTAATGAATCAGACGAAGAAGAAGCAAACTTTCTGAAGAAACCAAAATGAGGTTGTGGAAAATACAAAGGTAAGCTACCTTTCAAATGTTTTGAGTGTGTTAAAGTAGGTTAGTTTGATTCCAAATGTCCTTACAAGGAAAGTAGAGATAGCTATATTGAGGAACACCTTAATCATAGAGAACAAAGGAAAATGCACCAGCAAAGATGGTCTAAACACAAGAAGAAAAAGAGTTTGCATTCCAAAGAGGGCAACAGTTCACCTGACCAAGATGATAGTGATGATAATCCAAGAGAAGTACTCCTTATGGAAATGGTACAAGATTTGGAAAAAGAAGACTTAGAAGAAAAATATAATTGGTGTTCTTCTATTATGAAAGAATCATTGGATAAGGAAGAAATTTCCAAAAATACATATGAAAGTCAATCAGCTCTTATTATAGGAACATTCTGTAAGTATTTCTACAATGGAATCTACATCTCACCTTCAAAATCCTATATTGAAAATGAATCTTGTAATTTGCTTGATATGAGTAATAGTCACGAAGATTTTGAAAGTGAAGAAGAAACCTTCAAGTATGAAGATGACGAAACTGTAGAAGATGATTGGGAAGGTGAACCGACTAATGCCTTGGATGAATTAAGGAAATTAAAAAAATAAAATCTCTCTCTGAAAGTAAACCTTCAAAAATCTCAAGATATTTTAGACCAACAAAAGGATCAATTACAATGAGAAAGGATCCTTGGGTTCTAAATTCCCAAGAGGTCTCTTGGAATCCCGGGTGACTCTTGGTCTACCCTCAACAACTATTGATCTTGTTTGCACATGAATGTGCACACCAATCCTAACACCAAGGATTAGTCTCCAACACTCTTGTTATTTGGCTTTGTGTGTAAGCCAATCTACCTACTTTCCGTGCGGGAAACCTACCAGAGTTATCAGAGCCTCTTAGTGTTCCTAGGCTTGTGTAAACTCCGGTATGGTGTTTCTCCAGAGCATTTTGATTGCTGTGAGATATTCTGCTTGTTGCGTTGACTGAAGATTGGTGGATTCCAACAACCACGACCACCGTGGAGCTGCTACATGACGGTTAAGGTTCATTCGCTATACTATTTTCGAACCACTCTTGAGTGATTACAGTTCTGCGCGTATTACATTATTTCAGTAACTCTATCAGAGCTAGCTATTATAAGCGTGTAGCCTGTGTTATGCTGCAGAAGATTCCTCTGTCCATATTCTCAGTCCCGTACACTGCCAAATATCTCTGCGTCAAGGAGACTTCGTTCTCATTGTGGAAACCCTAATTGTAGGCAGTATTCCTTCACCGGCTCTCATTTGGAACTTACACTTCTCACTTTTGTTTATTCCGCTCGATTTTGTCCTTAGAAAGGAGTCCCTTTACGTTTTGCACATCCCCACACATGCAACTGGTGGCTATGCATATTCATCTCACCGTCATTTTTTTGGCTGCGAAGTATCTCTTCTATGAGATTTCGACGTCCACTCCTGTTCACACTTATATCTCTCCTCGTACCTGCGAATATCATGCCCAGTTTTTGAAGAACACAGACCTGCAAACCCAAGGTGACAGTACCAACAATTCACTGTCTAGAATCGTTGTTGCAAACTCAGCCGAAAAGGGCTGCCACCATTGTTGCATATTGAAGAAAAGAAACCGACCTAGATTTGGTATACTTAAGTGGGAAGTCGTAACACATTCCTACAAGCTGGAGGCACTTACACCGGATGCTCGCACAATTTGAGAAGGCCTTGAAAGAGAACCGATGTGTTGGTGGTAAATGAAGTGTCGTACTATTTAAACTACATGCATGAGAAGCATTCCCATGCATTGTGCATTCACCACTTGTTGACACTGTTGAAGACTCTGAATGTTATTAGATTCTCACGCAGTCTCCTTACACATGGCAAAACCACCTCAAATTTAAAGTCATATAGGTCGACCTGTGAATATTCGTAAGTTTCTAGATCCTCAGTCTAGTGGCTCATCGATGATGCCAATGCTGAATTCAACAACTTTTGAATGCCAGAGATTTGATCCCTGTTGAATATTCATTGTAAAAATATCCTCATAGTCGGATCCGCAGGCAGTCTATCTGGACGATCAACATCCATCGCATGATGCAAACACATGTGGAATGAGATGAAATGTTAACCATTGGATGCTACAATAGTCATATTTAACTACAACATTTGTTTTGGGGAAGAGACGGACCTACCGACTCGGAAAAGGGTCTAAAATATTTTATCTATTGAATATTGCAATAGTGTGAACTGCTACTGTGTTTGAATTTTAGTACATTGGAGGATCGTATTCTTTTGATGCAACTATGTGAAAGAGCTAAGTGGTTGAGATTGGGAGGAAAAGCGAGGAGAACCGATTTTTCATGAGAAATCAAGAAATTGATCTGTAAAAAATAAATTGATCAGAATAATATTTGCTCAACAAATAACTTCATCCTAGAGTTATACTTTTCAAGAGCAATATGCAGCATGAAGACGGAGGAGACCGGAGGCTGTGTGAAGCTGCTGGTACTATCGTGCCCTAATATGGAGACCATTGGGCTCTCTCCGCTCGTGCTTTCGTGCAAGCATAAACCCTAATCTAATGGAGATCGGATTGTGTTAAGATATTGTTCTAAAATTTTGTTGCTGAAGAGTGCATGTTGCACACGGTGTGAAGGTTTTCTTTTCCACTATTGTGAAGGTTGCGCTTCACCTTTTCCTAACTACGTGGGCTATGAAGGCTGAGATTGTTGGAGTGCGCCTTCTTTTTTTGCATATAAGAAGCAGTGGGCCCATTATGCATTCACTTGGGCTAATTTTTCCCGCCATGAAGTTTCTATCCTGATCAAGTAATAGTTGGCTTTCCTGGCTGTATTCATTCCTATACTGCTATTTTTTCAATCAAGACTCTACAAGCGCTTGGAAGAAGACATGGATATTTGAAGACTGGTTGGTCCACAAAGCATACAAGAGTTCTATCGAGCCCTTCCAAGGGGAATATCATCTGCTAATGATTCAAGAGAACCTCAGTTTTTGTAGTATTGATCTCCTTGCATCACTATCTCCCTCTCGAGAGCAACTGCAAAATAGTATATCTCTGGTGCAAAATATGGATTCTTCGTAATTGGTGAGCGACTCATTTTTTGCATATTATATATGTGTGTATATATATATAATTAATGTGTAATGATATAGCTTGCAATAGTGTGTAATGTTTATCTATAAAATCATTTGCAAAGAGCAGCTTGTAGCAATTTGAGTATATATATATAATGTGTAATGATATAGCTTGCAATAGTGTGTAATGCGTATCTATAAAATCATTTGCAAAGAGCAGCTTGTAGCAATTTGAGTACAAACACCTCCTTCATTTCAGTGAACCTGTTGGTTGATTGTGTGTTGGAGAGTAAGATGCTTTTCATTTTGGACTAGGCTGCAGTGCATTTGTTGTATTGAATGAAGAGGTAGAGATAATAATCTCATAGCTTCTTTCAATCGGGCCATTAATAACCCGAATGTGAAGTCCAAAGAATAGTAGTCACTTGCACTAGTAGGTTGGATCAAGTCCTTGATGATAGTAGAGATTGCAGACCTACACCTTGAGCATATTGTTGCAGAGACTGTAAGTGTATTGCATATTGTACACCCTTGTGTTTGTTGGTAGAAACTTTTTGATTGTAGATTCAAGATATATATTTTACATTGATTGCACAGAACCCATTGAGTGTTCTAATAGGTTTGCACTCAAAACATTTTAAACAAGCAAGCAAAACAAGCTATCCAGAGAGAGAAGAATTTAAAGGTCATTCAGATTCAGATTCAACATCAGGATTGAAGCATCATCAACTAAAATTCATAATGAACAATAGTTGTAAGTTCATTCATGTTTTGTAACTTACAACTAGTCTTTTGTATCTTTCACAATTTGAGTTGAATTAAGTTGCATTGTACTTGGGTGCATTTTCGACTCAGACCGACACCCTTCATATTTTGAGGTTGAGTGCTTGTAAAAGGGTGGAATTGCAAGAATCCCTTCATTGTCTGAGTGAGTATTCAACTTCATTTTAATCACATGGCGAGAATAATTGGCCTTGTAGAGTTCCTGAACACTCTATTGTTTTCAACAATCGACAATATCGTCATGATCGACAAGACCACTCTCACTCACATCCGAGATTGTGTAAAAGATTCATAAGACACTCTTGATTTCCTACAGCTTGAGTTGCAGCTCCAAGAAGAAAAGCATTATGAACTTGTTCATGTCCAAAATAATCCTGTTTATGATTTTGTTCTGTAGTATGCACAGATTGATGCCACTTCAAAAGCACATAAGCAAATTAGTGGCACCCCATCAAAAGTGAAAGAAAATGAAGATGAATACATGCATAAAGAGGTTTCAATTGTTCCTTCCAATCCCATCATTAGACCATGGGAAGAGATCAGCCATAACAAGCACAGAACCATCCTTGGATATGGCAAGGAATTGATAGTCCAAATTCATGACTTCTCCAAGCCCATTCAGTTTCAGAGTGCTCGATTCATCCACAAGAGTTCATCTTCATCCACATTAGTTCAAAATTTGACATGCCAACAATGCGATCGCGTTAGTCACATGAAAGATCATTGTTTTGATATTCACCCTTCTAAGCAATGCAGAAAACATACACACTTATCAGATAGATGCTTCATTCTAAATAAACCTGCAAGAGAGAAGATTCATTATAGGTGGATCGCTTCTTGGCAATGGTCGTCAACAACCAAGAAGATTTATAATTCATACTGGAGAGTTCATTCACGAGTATTGACACATCATGCAGTTGAGACATCTTCTTCTTCTCACTTTGTACCTGGCAGGGGGGATATAATGTTAGGCATCAAGTTTCGAAGCCTTGTCCTTCCGAAAACAAACACTCACGGCCTTCCTCAAGTAAGTCATATCAACCGAACGTGAGACACAGCGAGTTTGGGAATCCACCAGATTCAAAGATGCATGATTTTGATATGCATGTATTTTAAAGACAGGAGATATATATGACACATAGTACTCATGTGTTTTGTGTCTATTTGCGATACCATGAGACTCTCCTCTCCTCACATTTTTCCTGAGGGGGGGAATGAATACCGTCAGTAACAAGCGAGCGATTACAAGTGATCCAGAGAAAGGGATCCTGTGAAGAGCTATGTTTGAATGATATCCAGAGTTGGTGGTCATCCTAAAACCATCAGTATCGAGAGTGCCTTCATTTAGCAGAAGCATGTGCAAGCTTCTAGCTAACTTGGAAAACGGTTGTCAAGATGGAAATGTTCAACAAGTTGCAGTTGTTCACTTCCTTTTTTCAGCTCTCCAGTTGGTTTGGTGTTTTCCCATACCAACCATTCCATAGAACCTCTGAGCAAATGTTGTCATCAAGTTCGAGAGTTTGTGGCCAGCATTGAACCACACAAAGTAGAATATTTCATCCTTCTATCCCATTTCGGCTGATGGTCATCCTAAAAACCTTACCTTCAGATATCTCTTGTATTTAGCAAAAGCATGTGCAAGATTCTAAATAACCTTCTTAGTAAAGGATATTCGAGATGGAAATGTTCAGCTGGTGGTAGCTGTCCACTTCCACTTATTCATCTCTCTTATTTTTCTTGGACTCATATACACCATTCAAATTAAGGGGGGATTTGTTGGAGACTAATACTTGGTGTTAGGATTGGTGTGCACATTCATGTGCAAAGAAGATCAATAGTTGTTGAGGCTAGACCACGAGTCACCCGACAGTCCAAGAGACCTCTTGGGAATTTGGAACTCAAGGGTCCTTTCTCATTGTATATATATGTGTATTTGGTTAATGAGAAAACATATTGTGTGTTCACACCTATTCTAATTTCCTTTGTGTTTGTGCTTCCTTTTGTTATTTGGATTTATGTGTAAGCCAATCTACCTATTTTCCCAGTGGGAAACCTAATAGTTTGAAAATCCAACAAGTTGAGTTCAAAAGGTCTGAAGAAGTGCTTACAAACAAAGAACATGAAGAATCATAAGATAAGAAAAGGTATATTAAGAGACAACTAGCCTGCACACTAAATGAAGTTAAGAAGCTCGAAGAAAATAATTCCTTGTTGGAAGTGTCACTAGAAGAAATGAAATAGGAAAATGAGCTATTAACAAAAAAACTATTACAGGTTGAGCAAAATGATACATGCATTCCTCATTTAAAAGGAGAATTAGATGAAATAAGAAAATAAAATCAGTCTCTGAAGAATCAAAGATAGCTCTCTATTGCAATAAATGGGTTCAAGAATGAAATTCTAGACTACACAAATCCAAAAGGTGGCAAGGATTTTTCTGGCACAAAATTTGATACTAAATTCAAGAACATCACATCAATTTTGGATAAGATATTGAATAGTCAAAGGTCACCATAATACAAATCTGGTCTTGCCTATGATAGGAAAGTTAAAAAATTTTGAGACAGTAAATACATTCCAGTCACAAATGAATGAGATGTAAAGAGGTTTGAGAAGGTAAGAATTGTGTCATCAAAGCAAGTCCAATCTAGGTATGAAAATTTCTTCAATGATTACAATTTTTGTTATTATGTTAGTAGAAGAAGGTTTAATACATTGAAATTCTTAAGGTGCAAGTAAAATGGTAATGCTGCAAAGTACTGTCATACCATAAGATGTTATACCTATGATGGATTTGGCATAAGGCACAAAATTTCCAAATATCAGTAAAACAATCATATTACAGGAAGTAAGAACAATATATCATGGGCAGATGAAGGAAGTAACTTTGCAGAGCACCAACAAAAGCTCACGCACACACAAAAATGGATAAAGAAAGTTCCATATACATGTGCATTTGAAGTCAATAATAATACAAGTAATTCTCAAGCAACAAAAAACTACTTCTTACATTGTTAACCTCCATGATTGTGAATGAAAATCCTTGAATTCAATATGATATCTATTATGAATTCAAGGAAATTATTAATACAATTGTGGCCAGAAAATGTCACACAAAATACATTCATTGGTATTTATATATAGGTCTAGCTATTACAAAAAGGATGTACATAGGTGGAATTTTTTTGTTGCACAGAACGAAATGCATATATCAGCATCGATGGAAATTCAAGCGAAGGTTACATCATCTAGTGAGACAATGAATTGGACTAAAAGGTTACATCATCTAGTGAGACATTTAATCATTAGTCACAATCAGAACACTAATTATGCACGTAGGAAGTCTGAGATAATTCACTTGCATCTCTTTAATAGTCATAATTTGCATTACTTTCAAAAGAGTTGTTGTTATAAGAGTGAAGCCATGCATGTATTTAAAAGGACATCTATCACATAAATTCCATGATAAAAAGGTTATCCACATCTACAGTTCACAAAATTTAAGTTCCGAATTACAAAAATGTACATCCTAAAGCGAGATAACACTGCAAAATTCACTCATCATATTTCTAAGATGAGAAGTGCAACTCAGTGTCAGTATGGTGTTCCTGCTCCTTCAAGTCCGAAGTTTCTAGAATTATGCAATCTTGTTTCAAGATATCTATAATGGATTTTTTATGTGCCTCTAGTTGATCAACATGACTCTTCAAAAATGAAATCTTCATTGCATGCTTCTGATTCACCTAGAATTGCATGTACAATTCCTTGAAATAAGCTTCTTTGAGATTCAATGCCCATTTCTCCAGGTCGTCCTTAAGCTTGATTAATTCTATCCTTTACACTTGGAGGATTGTGGAAAGACTGGTTGTAGAAGAACCAACAATTTGCTCGGACATTTTGGCAAGGATTTGTGATTGGTTAACAATTGGACAATAGAGCGAAAACTCTTAGGATAATTGGTCACTGAGAACAGCAGATGATGATCTTGATGAATGTCAAATGCATGTACTAAATTTGGTAAAATTCGTGGACGGGTATTCATCATGGATGGATTATTTTGCATGCTTGCGGAAATATGAAAGGACAAAAACAAGGGGATTGAATTGATTGCTCTGTATGAGTGATTTAATGATTCATTATCTATCCTCTTAAAGGTTTAAGTATGCAATATTACATCATATGATGTCGCATGAATAGATAAAGTTTTCAATCACGCCAATTCATTACGAATCTTGGTTGTGTCAGCAAAAATTACAAATTATATGAAGCATTAGAACAATGCGACTACATGAGAATGTAATATAGTGCAGTAATATCAATACAATTAAGGAGGATAAAATAGAACAAAGTGATGGCATCGGAAGTTAGATGAGGTCATCATGAAGGATCGCACAAAGTAGAATTAATCAGCATGGACGAAACAATGGAAGAGAGGAACGATAGCATAAGTTCAAGGGAGAGTTTGCAACATCGTAGGGGGAGCATATAGATTGTAGATATATTTTTCAAAGTTTCTTCCAAGAGATACTTTTGAGTATATCAAACAAAAACTAGGAGTAATTCCCACTCCACATTAATTTGAAGCATCTGTGACATGGCAGGAACTTGGCACAGCACAGTAAAAGTGACAGAAGAAAGAAATGAAAGCATGAAGCCATGGGGAGTATTCATTTTCCATTGATGTCAAAGGGGGATAGATACTAGGAAGATGGTTTTGCAAATAAGTGCTAAATCAGATTTTGTGCAGCAAGAATTACATGACATGAATACGGGGGGAGCACATTGCGTGTAGAAAAGAAGAGCTCATACTTAGGGGGAGCTCAATTTTGAATGGTGTTGACATCAATGCCATAGGGGGGTATTTTTGAACTTTGGTGTTGTCATTGATGTCAAACAAGAAGCATGCTGATGTCAATGTTGTCATTGATGTCAAACAAGAAGCATGATGATGTCAATGTTGTCATTGATGTCAAACAAGAAGCATTATGATGTCAAGCAATGATCATGAATCCTTGATGCTAATTTGAAGAAGTATATACAAAACAAGGATACCTATTTGTGCAATATGGATGTGTACCTGTCACACATACACTGGGTTTTTTCCCAATAAGGAAGAATATCAAAGTGCACAAAAAAGACCAAGTCGTCTCAAGTGCATGGTGTTGGGTAAACTTGACGAGGAAGAAAGAGGTAGCCGACATAAAGAATCCCTTACTTAGTCGACTCAAATACATTGTTTGGGTAAAATTGACCAGGAATAAAAAGGTAGTTGACACAAAGAAGCCCATACTTGCGGATAAATGAATCTAATTAAAGAAATAAAGAGTGATATAAATAAACCAAAAGATTGAAGTAAGGCAGTGTGCACAATGGAGATGTAAAAGTATTATTTATTTTGAAAGATTTGGTTTACTGGGGTATCAATGGCTCGTTGATCTAGAAGAAAGAAACAATAGAGAGAAAACTAGAAGGAAGTGTGACTGATGGAATTCTACTTCTATATCTCAGGCTAATAGGATGGGACAAGAAAGGAGATTACAATATCCTCTCGGGTCAGTGCCTGAACACATCAAGTCAATGCTTGCACAGAGGATTGGTGTCCTCACATGTTGGAGCCTATAGTCAGCAAGTTGGTGCTTCCTCAAAGAATCGGTGTCCTCGAAGGTTGGTTCCTATAATCAACAAGTTGGTGCTTGCATTTGGAATTGGTGTCCCAATCAGAATGGTGTCTAAGTGAGTTTGTGCTCACATAATTGGAGATTGGTGTGTACCATCTATCTATGGAATGCAATTTTCCACACACACACACATATAAAATTACTTTTCAAATAATATGTGCACAGTTTTCTTTTATTGTTATAATTTAAGTAGGAATTGGTGCATAATTTTAAAATCAAAATTTGTTTAATCTGTGGATGATACTAATTCAACCCCCCTCCTAGTATCACTAATAATTCCAATAGAGGATCAAACTCCCTAGAGTTACTCAATATTTTGTTCCAAGAGAAGTTGGATTCTGGAGGCTTATCATTAGTGGCTCAAGATCATAGGAACCTAGATGGTAGTTACAAAGGGTGTCGACAACACAATATCAGGTACATTTATGATCTATTTTTATTATTAATAAAAAGAAGATATATCTTCTCCCACCCTGCCCCCAATACAATTGTTCTATGGTTTCTTATTGATCTCATTTTGCATTTGGACAAGTGAATTTACTTTTTTGAAAATTTTAATTTTAATTATTCATTTTCCATATTTTCTTTCTTTATGACTAATTGAATTGACAAAGATGGTTTTTATTGGTGTGCAGGTGTTAGATGTTTGGATTAAATTGGTGGTAGGTGCATTGGATCAACATACAAGTTACTTTTCAAGGAAACCACTAGAAAAGGTACATGGCTTATTTAGCCAATAGGTAGTTATTGCAAATACTGGAATTGCAATTTAGGGAAAGAATTTTGTTATTCTTCAATTTTATTTGGAATAGTCCAACCCCGGCTATTTGAGAATTTTCTCCCTAACAAAATTCGCGACTCTGATTGGGATATAGTCCTTGATTTCTACTCATTAGGGTATTCCTTTGTTAATTTATAGCTTCTTGTAGGGAGTTCAATATTCATTTTTTGTTGAAACCTTGCTTAATATCATATAGACCAAAGTGTTAAGGAAAATTCTAGTTTTTGGCAATCCTTCCACATAAAATCTAGGTACAAAAAAACTTCCTAGTGGTATAAGTATTGTGCACACATTATTGTGATTCACTTAAAGAACATGACCACACACGTTTCCAAATAACAACATTGAGGTTTTCCTATAGGGTAGTTTTACTGATTTTCCACCTGTAAGGTTCAAAGTGATAACTCCATAATAGATTAATTTTATTGAAATAATCTGACTTATTGATACAAGATATGTGGCCTTTGGTCTCATATTCCAAAGGTATGTTTCTGAATATTCATATTACCTATCACAACTAAATATTCACATTATTTGAATTTTCACCTTAATCCCATAGGATTAGGTTTCCAACATTCCCTCGTTAATCCAAAGGGGTGTTCATGAGTCCATGCATCTTTCTGAACCTTTTCAACTCTTCTCTTCCAAGTGCTTTGGTGAAGATGTCTACAATTTTCTCATTTGTGGAACAATGTCTCAAATGAACAGTCTTGGCCTCTACATGATATTGAATAACATGATAATTCATGTTAATGAGATTAGTTAAATCATGGAATTTGCAATTCTTGGCCAACTTGATTACACAAATGTTGTCAATTAGTATAGGAGTAGAATCCACATGTTTCTCTTACAAATCTTCAAGTATTTTCTTGAGCCACACAATCTCCTTCGATACTTCTACAACAAGCATAAATTCTTCCTATATTGTGGAATCTATTGGCACATATTGTTTATGTGATTTCTAGGAGACAGTTGTTGATCCAAGATTCATGAGGTAGCCTGAAGTAGACACCCCATTTTCTTTTCTTCCATCATAGTCTAAATCAGAATAACCAATCTGTTTGAAGTCCTCCACCTTAGAATATTTGAGTCAAAATTCTTGAGTCCCCTTCAAGTATATCAAGATTCTTTTGGAAGCAAACCAATATCCTTCACAAGGATTTTACATGAAACTAGAAAGGATCCAAAAAACAAATGAGATATATAGTCTAGTGTTGGTAAGGTAGACAAGACTCCACAAAAGTTGTTTGTACTTGGTTGCATCCTCAAATTCATTTCCTTCTTTTTATGCAAGGTTTAAGTTCCATTCCATTGGAGTAGATAGAGGATACGATATGTCACAATGAACATGTTAGCTTGTTCTGCAACATACTTCTTCTGGGATATAAATATGTACTTTGGATTTTGAGTGACTTTCTAATTGTTGAAATATGGTGTTGTCATTGATTTCAAACAAGAAGCATGATGATGTCAATGTTTTCATTGATGTCAAGCAATAAGCATGATGATGTCAAGAAAGAATCATGAATCCTTGATGCCATATTGAAGAAGCATATAGAAAACAAGGCTACCTATCTACGCAATATTAATGGGTACATGTCCAACATGCACTGGGTTTTTGTGCAATAAGAAAGAATATCAAAGCACGCAGAAAAGACCTAGTTGACTCAAGTGCATGGTGTTGGGTAAACTTGAGCAGGAAGAAATAGGTAGCCAACATAAAGAAGCCCTACTTAGTCGGCTGAAATACATTTTTTAGGTAAACTTGATGAGGAAAATTGAGGTAGCCAACATAAAGAAGCCCCTACTTGTGGAAAAATCAATCTAATTAAGGAAACAAGGAGTGAGATAAATAAACCAAAATATCAAAGTAAGGGAGTGTGCACATTGGATATGTAAAAGTATTCTATATTTTGAAAGCTTCAGTCTATTGGGGTATGAATGGCTCATTGATCCAAAGGAAAGAAACAACAAAGAGTTGGGTGGGAAGAACAAAAAAGTTGAGCAACAGACAGTGTGCAGAACCGTAGTAGTGTACATATTGAAAAAGTGTGTAGTATCAGAGCAACGAGCTAGATCAAAGTAGTAACAAAGTATACATTAAGAGAACAAGTATGTAGAATCAAAGCAGGGAACACAATAAGTGGAGCAGTGTGTAGAATAGCATTTTTGAACAACTCATGTAGAACACACAAGTGTGCGAAAAATAAAGTAAAACAATGAACAAGACACGCATGAAGATGTGTGAGAAAATCAAAAGGCAATGCGACTGAAGGAATTCTACTTCTATATCTTAGGGTGGAAGAACATGGAAAGGAATGGAGATTGTTGTCTTCTCTCAGTTTAGTGCCTTAACACATCAAGTCGGTGCTTGCGCAGAGGATTCGTGTCCTAACAGGTTGGATCATGTAGTCATTAAGTTGGTGCTTATGTAGAGGATTGGTTTCCTCACAGATTGGTTCATGTAATCAGCAAGTTGGTGCTTGCATGTGGGATTGGTGTCCCAATCATATTGGTGTCTGAGTGGGTTGGTGCTCATATCATTGGAGATTTGTATCTCCCATCTATCTATGTAGTCCAATTATCCATACATATATATAAAGTTACTTTTCAAATACTCTATGCACAGTTTTCTTTTATTGTTATAATTTAAGTAGGAATTGGTGCATAGTTTTAAAGTGAAAATTTATTTAATCTACACATGATATTGATTCACCCCCCGTCTCAGTATATTAAGAATTCCAACAATTGCTATCAGATCTTATTTCTTCAAGAACTGTTTAACAACTAGAAAATAGATCACTGTGAAGATATGGATAGACAGGAAGGACTCTCTACAAACAAATCACCAAGGTTTGATGGATCAAATTACATCTTCTAGAGTATAAGAATGGAAATGTACATACAATCTCTTGAATTCGATGTTTTGTAAGATGTTGAAAATGGTTATAAAGTTCCCAAGACCCCACCAGTTGAGAAAGATGACAAATAATATATGATTGTAATGAAAGGGCTAGGAATGCAATACTATGTTGTTTAATAGACTCAGAGTTCACAAAATTCATGTAGTGCACATGATCTAAAAAAATTATGGGATAAGAT
The DNA here is from genome assembly GCA_027924585.1 of Larix kaempferi. Classification (NCBI taxonomy): domain Eukaryota; kingdom Viridiplantae; phylum Streptophyta; class Pinopsida; order Pinales; family Pinaceae; genus Larix; species Larix kaempferi. Next base: position 11,779,624 of record BSBM01000361.1, read on the forward strand.
TAAAAACATCTATGAGGGAGATGAGAAGGTTCAGAAGGAAAAGTTGCAAACTTCTTCAAGATAGGTTGAAAGTCTAAAGATGAGGGAAGAAGAAAATATAGCATCCTATCTTCTCCTTGTAGATGAGATCGTCAATGCTATTAGAGCTCTTGGATTACAAATTGATAAAGAATTAGTCACATGAAAGGTGTTGAGGTGTCTTCCAAAAAGGTTTGACTCCAAAGTGTCAGTCCTAGAAGACATAAGTGATTTGGATAAACTAAAGATGGATGAATTCCATGGGATTCTTACTGCATATGAGATGAGGATGGAAAAGGAAAATCCTTTTAAAAAAGAAGCATATTTCAAATATTTCATGAAGACAAAAGGAAATGAGCATGAGCAGGAAAATAATTCCTCTAATGAATCAAATGAAGAAGAATAGAGCTTTCTGAATAAACTAAAAAGGGATCGTGGAAAATACAAAGGTAATCTACCTTTCAAATGTTTTGAGTGTGGTAAAGTAGGTCACTTTGATTCCAAATGTTCTTACAAGGAAAGTAGATATAATGTCAGTGAGGAAAACCTTAATCATAGAGAACAAAGGAAAAAACACCAATGAAGCAGGTCTGACCACAAGAAGAAAAAGATTATGTATTCCAAATAGGACAGCAGTTCGTCTGATGAAGATGATAGTGATGAAAATCCAAGAGAAGTACTCTTTATGGAAATGATAGAAGACCTGGAAAATGAGGACTCTAAAGAAAAAGATATTTTTTTTTCTTCCATTAAGAAAGAATAATTGGATAAGGATGTAGTTTCAAATAAGTCATAAGAAAGTCAATCAGATCTTACTACAGGAACATTGTATAAGTATTTCTATAATGGAATCTACATCTCACCTTCAAAATCCTATGTTGAAAATGAATCTTGTAATCTGCTTGATATGAGTAATAGTCAAGAATATTTTGAATGTAAAGAAGAAACCTTCAAGTCTAAAGATGATGAAACCACAGAAGTTGACTGGGAAGGTGTACTAACTAGTGACATGGATGAATTAAGGAATGTAAGAAAATAAAATCTATATATGAAAGTAAACCTTCAAAAATATGAGGATGTCTTTTACCAACAAAAGGATCAGTTAGTTAATGTTGAAAGAACAATTGATTGTTTGAAAATCCAAGAGGCCGAGTTCAAAAGGACCGAATAAGTGCTTACAAACAAAGCACATCAAGAATCAAAAGATAAGAAAAGGAATCTCAAGCGACAACTAGCATGCACACTAAATGAAGTTAAGAAGCTAGAAGAAAATAATTCCTTGTTGTAAGTGTCACTAGAATAAATGAAATAGGAAAATGAGCGATTAACAGAACAACTATTACATATTGAGAAAAAGATATAGATATTGATCACTTGAAAGGAGAACTAGATGAAATAAGAAAAGAAAATTAGTCTTTGAAGAATCAAAGACAACTCACTATTGCAATAAATAAGTTCAAGAATGAAATTCTAGACTACACAAATCCAAAAGGTGGAAAGTATTTTTCTAACACAAAATTTGAAGCTAAATCTAGGAATATCACATCAATTTTGGATAAGATATTGAATAGTCAAAGGTGACAAGAAGACAAATCTGGTCTTGGCTATGATAAGATAGTTGAAAAATTATGCGACAATAAATACATTCCAGTCACATACCAATGAGATGTAAAGGGGTTTAAGAAGGTAAGAAATGTGTCATCAAAGCAAGTCCAATACAATTTTCCTTATTATGTTAGTAGAAGAAGGTTTAATACATTGAAATGATTAAGCTGCAAGTATAATGGTCATGATGCAAAGTACAATCATACCATAAGATGTTATACCTATGATGGATTTGGGCATAAGGCACAAAATTAATGAAGATCAGTAAAAGAATCAGAAGCAAATATTTCATAAATTACAAGAAATAAGAACAGTGAGACATGGGAATATGAAAGAAGTAACTTTGTAGAGTACCAACAAAAGCTCTCACACATACAAAAATGGATAAAGAAAATTACACATACATGTGCAGTTGAATTCAATATTAATACAAGTAATTTTCAAGTAGCAAAAATATGTTGCTTATCTTGTTAACCTCCAAGATTGTGAATGAAAATCCATGAATTCAATATGCTATCTATTATGAATTCAAGGAAATTATCAATAAAATTGTAGCTACAAAAAGGAGGTACATAAGTACACATTTTGTTGTTTCACATAGCAAAATGCATATATCAGCATCGATGGACATTCAAAAAAAGACTAAATTGGACTAAAAGGTTAAATCATCTAGTGAGACAGTGAATCATTAATCACAATTGGAACTCTAATTATGCACATAGGAAGTCTGATACAATTCACTTTCATCTCTTCAATAGTCATAATTTGCATTACTTTAAAAAGAGATATTGTTATAAGAGTGAAGAGATAAATGTATTTAAAAGTGAATTTGTCGTATATATTCCATTATAACAAGGGTATCCAAATCTACAGTCTAAAAAATTCAAGTTCCTAGTTACAAAAATGAAGATCCTAAAGGGAGATAACTATGCAAAATTCACTCATCATGTTTCTAAGATGAGAAGCACAACTCGGTGTCAGGATGGTGTGCCTACTCCTTCAATTATGAAGTGTCTAGAATTATGCGAGGTTATTTCAAGAGATCTACAATGTATAGTGCTTGTGCCTACAGTTGATCAACATGACTCTTAAAAAATGAAATATTTGATGCATGCTTCCGATTAACCTGGACCTGTTCGTATCATTCCTTGACATAATCTTCTTTGAGATTCGATGCTCATTTCTCCATGTCATCCTTAAATTTGATGAATTCCATCCTTTGCACCTGGAAGATTGTGGAAATACTACTTGCAAAATATCCAACAGGCTACTCAGACATTTTTGTAGGGACTTTCAAGTTGAGCAAGTGAAATTTTTTTTTGTACCAACAATCTTCGGAGCGATTGTAAGTCATAAATTTAGCTAACATTTAAAATTCCTTTTGAGTTGAAGCACATCTATTCATTCGACTAGCATATAAAGGTACATTGAAATCTCCTTTAATTTAATTAAGATAGTACATCTATATAGTCTATTTCATAAATATAACTGTGAGTCAAGTCCATTTGAAATATACAATTTAAGTATGCTAATAATGTTCCCTCCTTAAATATACTAAGTATTCCATGCGTTCAACTAACATATAAAAAATGCTTTTAACATCTTCTTCCATTAACATATAATATTTCATTTCAACCTTATAAATGTAAATTGGTCTAAAATTTCAAATTTCCTTAACATTTCAATCCTATGAAGTAATAAATTAACATAAATACATTACAACATTTGATCCTATCCTTTCCTTTCAACACTATGAAATAATTAACTGGCATAATTTCAACATTATATTATCAATTTCAATTCAGTTCAATAAAACAATAATTGACATAATTTAGACATTATAAAGATTCATAAGCCAATTAAAGACTCGACAGGATGCTGAGGTTAAATTAAGGATTCATATAATTCTGACTATGAACTAAAACACAAATCAATACTTGAATCTATTGCATAAAATTTTAGAAATTCTCGGTAACCATTATAAGGCTTACTATAGCATAATATTCATTTGAAAATTAATCACAAATTTGAATATCCGGTTAATGAGGGAGGAGGTGGGGATCGGTCCCAGCTGTAGGCATCTTTAAAGATAAAAAGAAAAACACACTGTCCAATCTAGAAACGCAGATGAGGATTTCGGCAGTAGTATGTCAATGTTTAGGAATCAATCTTAATGCATCGGATGTTTTATAGAAAGGAATTGAAAATGACAATCCACTGGAAATCAACTGCAGGGAAATTTATAAAAGAAATCAGAATTCGCTTCTCAGCGTGATGGTGCCAATTCAAATGAAATCACAAGCAAAGGGTTCAAAATCGAGGTTCAATTCTGAGCGTGAAGAGGTCAATCCCAGAACGAAAGAACGCACGACCTCCAAAATCAAGGCACGTCTGGAGATAAGGCAAGAAATTACAAAATCCATAAACAGAACAGAACAATACAAATTGATTTACCATATCCTAGAAATGGTGATTGGTTTATTCCATAGAGTAAGCAGAGAGCAAATAAAGGTCCAATTAAATGAGTTAACACATTTTCGGGTAGGAAACTACAACTCCCAACCAAAATTGAACTATATCACAATCTTGGAAACACCAAGATGATTTCGATAGTTATAACCTACGATCTAGAAATCAAACTTCAGGCATTAATTATCTTCTTAAGGGTAATTGAAACACCCATCCAACTGCAGTAATCGGTTCTAGAACAGAGATCGGGTCACAAATTTGAAGCTTATAATCTCAGAGAAACATTGGATTAACTGCAATGCTAAAATATGGAAATGAAATCGAGTTTCGACTATAACAATTTTTTTGTTTTAAAGAAAAGAAGAAAATGCCCAACTTAGAGCAAATCTGGAAATATGAGACGCCATCGGGAATTTATACTGTAAGATTCTTTTGAAAATGGAAAATGCTCAACCCAGGGCTAAGTTGAAAATATCAGAAGTAGATCGAATTCGACAGTTAAATTTAGAATCGAAAATCGACATAGACAGAGCTAAAGAAATTCCAGAAACTAGATCTGATTCAATAGTTAATTATAAAAACAGGGTTTAAAGTCTCGGGAGATAGATTGGTTCAGCAATCAACTCCGGAGGTATTGAATCAAAAAGGATTATCGAGATTCGGTATGCACAAAACATGAGGATAGAGTTAAAATCTTTATGGAAACCAGATCGAATGTCCATTTCTGTGTTTCGCATGGATTCGGGTACATAAATTTATAAAAGGCAGAGTTTAAGATTTAAAGAACTAGATCCAATAATCACCTCTGCGTTTTTACATGAGTTCGAATTATATACACAAAGAGTACAGAGTTTATAGTTCATGGAACAGGATCCACCCTTCTACGTTTTCCTATGCTTTCGGTGTATCTGAAAGTTGAGAACAGGGTTGTAAAACTTAACCCAAAAATCTCTGTACTTTCACATGGATTCGTAATACATATATATCATATAATAAAGAGAACAGAAATTATAAATTTATTTACCAAATCGATTTCCAAATCATTATTCACTTATCAACACTACAAACAAAAGAAATAAACTATTGAACCTGATTTTGGGCATCGAGCTTGAAAAACCGTTGACGTAGTGGCTGAATCAGCTATCCAGCACAGTCCAGCGTCGATGTAGTTACCTACAGCCCCTCGGTTGACCACCCTACCTTATAGGGGTTACTCTCTTTCACCCCGAACCCCCAAGCTAATGGGGTTGTAGGAACACACTAGCAATATTCTCGAAAGGATCTCCCAATCCCCGTTCCAGCTAATCCCAACTCTCAAGAATCATAACATAATCTAAGATTATGATGCCCATCCAGCATTAGGGAGCAAGAGATGTCTTTCTCTCGTTCTCCTCCCTCATTATATAGCAAAAGTCTATGTGCCATGTGTTTGTCCATGCACATATTTAATTTAAATTCAATTATTTTCAAATACATGTGTCTCAATATCTTTAGTGTGCACATAATTCCCTAAATCAGTGAGAATCAGGTGTGGGAGAGTCCTACTTCTATTTTGGTTCTCATTTAATTTACTTAATATCTTTTCTTTGTAAACTAGTTGTTTTTCATTTCTTATTTTAAATATTTAGAATTAATATTTATAAAAGAGCAAACTATATTTTAATTAATATCCTCTAATATATTTTGATTCAGAATTTTTTAAAAGATTATAAATGATTTATATATTTATATATATATACTTTATTTAATTCTATTATTCCTTAATAGAATACTTTTATCTAAAGTTTAACTTCTATTAACATTCATTTCTAATAGAACTTCCTTAGCATACTTCTAGTTTAGTTTTAGTTTTCCTTCCTTTCATAAAGTAGACAAATCAAATAATTTAGACTTAACAAATTGTTTTTGCTTGTTTCTTCTCCATTTTTAATATTCTTCTTTTCTCTTAAAAATAAAATAAGGAATATTATTTTATTTTAATTTGTCTTTTAATTTAAAGTCTCCTGAATTGATCTTTGATGAGTTTTCAATTTCTTCATTTAAATAACATTATCTTTTTCTTGTCTAGGTGCCTCTTCGGTGGCCATTCCGACAGTTTCATTTCTTCTTTCTTATGGGGAGTACTGCGTAGCGACCGGGAATCGTTACCGCGATCTCTCAACTACGCTTCTTGGATACTAAGGGATGTTGAGGGATAAGGCTCTCCTTATTGGGCGGTCCTCAACTCATCGTACGCAACCAAATCATTATGGCCTTGCCCGTGTGGCATATGCTTCCCTGGGTGAGCTGAAATGGCTTCACCCGTGCGTGGATTGCTAATTTAGGGTCAATAGTCAGTCGTCATACCCCTAAGTGTTCTTTCTGTTCTTACGACCTCTATAATTCCATTGTGGGTCAGTCGGTAAATCGTCTTACCTGCAACTGCACACACTCAAGCGCACATTAGTAGCGCTGCACTATAAAACATGTTTATCATTCTTTTTAGTATCTTCGTCAGTCAAGTCTACTAAACATTCATCATTTTAACATTATGCTTCGGTCAGTCGAGCATGTTCATCATTCATCATTTTATCTCAGTCAGTCGAGTATAAAACAAATCATCATTTTTCATTTCAAGTAATTTCAACATTCATCATTTTTCATTTTCTTAGTCAGTTGAGTGTATTCATCAATCATCATTTATCTAACCATTTTCATTTCACATATAAAATTTAAAGCAATCATTCATGGTCCAAGTATTTATAAATCTGGGTCACTTCAAACCAGTGCCCTCAATAGTCAAATCAGTTGTAGGTCTCAAAATAGTCTGATCAATCATAAGTCTCAAATAATTTAGTCAATCATAAGTGTAAAATAATCAAATCGATCATAAGTGCTGAGCCGGGCATTACATACACCCCCTCTTATTAAAACTTCGTCCCGAAGTTCAAAACAAAAAAGGAAAGTCCCGACGCATCTCAGTTGTGTCCTCCTAGGTCGCAAAACTAGGACTATAGCTATCCCATTGAACCTTGACCTAATCAATCACACGGTGCCTAAGCTGCCATGTTCAACAGTCCAATATGTATATCGGCTCTGCCATCACGGCCCCTTCATCCATTATCTGTAAGTTACTCATGTCAATGATATGTGCTGAATTAGAAATGTAATGTCTAAGTGCGGATACATGAAAAACATTATGCATCCTATGCAATGATGATGGTAGTGCAAGACGGTAGGAAACCGGTCCTATCCATTCTAATATATTGAAGGGTCCCACAAACCTAGGAGATAGTTTCGTCCCCTTCCCAAATCTAATAGTACTCTTTTGTGGCCTCACTCGCAAAAATACTCGATCTCCAACCTGATACTCTTTATGGAGTCTATGCGCATCAGCATAACCCTTTTGTCAATCATGTGCTTCTTTCAGTCGAGCATGGATATCTTCCATCTGCTCCTCCATCTCCTAAACCACTTCAGGCCCAAGCAGGGTCCTATCCTCAATTCTGTCCCAACTCAAGGGTGTCCGACATGGTTGGCCATACAATAACTCTAACGGTGCCATCTGTATAGAAATCTGATAGATTTTGTTATACACGAACTCTACTAGAGGTATAAACTCCTCCTCATGGGTTTACTGATCTATCATATACATTCTCAGCATGTCCTCTAGTATCTGGTTTACTCTCTAAGTCTTCCCATCAGTCTAGGGATGGTATGCAGTGCTGAAGTTGAGTCGTCTTCCCATAGCTTCCTGGAAGCTCATCCAAAATCTACCTATGAATACTGATCCTCGATCATATATTATCTTCCTTGGCACTCTGTGCAGTCATACAATCTCATCAACGAACACTCTAGCAATCTCTGGGGCCTGATAAGTGTTCTTGATGGGTATAAAATGTGCACTTTTCGTGAGAGTGTCTACTACCACAAAGATGGTGTCATGTCTCTTGCGGGTTAAAGGAAATCCAAAAATAAAATCCATGGATATGATCTCCCACTTCGACTCCGGAATGGCATGAGGCTGAAGTAGTCCGGTGGGATGTCTATGTTTAGCTTTGACTAGCTGACACTCCATGCAATTGGAGACAAAGTTTACCACATCTCTCTTCATGCCATGCCAGAAGAATAGAGGATAAATATCTGCATAAATCTTCTTCACGCTAGGATGTGCTCTATAAACAGCTTGGTGAGCTTCTTCAAGGACTAGGTTCCTGAGCTCATTGTTCTCTAGCACAAAAATACGATTGTGGTATCTCAGCAACCCGTCATTCTCCAATGAATAACTCTTATACTTGGGAAATTCTATCTGTTCCTATACTAGCTCGACTTTTACCTCATTGTACTAGTTGTCTTCCTGCTGTAGCCCAAGCACCTTTTCTCTCAGGTTGGTCTGCATCAGAATCACTGAGAAGATGCGGGGTCTACGACTAAGTGTATCTGCTACCTTGTTTAGGGTTCCCTTCACATAGGAAATGTCGAAGTCATACTCACTCAATTCTTCAGACCATCTCCTCTGTCTAGCATTTAGATCACTTTGTGTGAAGATATACTGCAATCCATGGTGATCTGTCTTAAGTTCAAACTTTATTCCCACCAAATAATGTCACCAAAGGCGTAGGGCATGCATTACTATAGTCAGTTCCATGTCATGTATCGCATAGTTTTCCTCACGCGGTCAGAGTCTCCGAGAGGAGTGGGAAATCACTCTTCTCGCCTGCATTAGCACACATCCAACTCCACCCTTAGATGAATCAGTGCATACCAAAAAATATTCCTCCATGTCCAGAACTTTTAGAACCGGTGTCACTGTCAATAATTCCTTCAGTTTCTCAAATTCCTTGGCACATTTATCTCTCCATATAAACGGTCTATCCTTCTTCTGTAACTTAGTGATCGGTCCTACAATCCTCGAGAATCCTTCCACAAACCTTCTGTAATATCCCGCAAGTCCCATGAAGATTCTCACTTCATGTACATTCGTCGACGTTGGCCATTCCCAAATGGCCTCAATCTTGGCGGGTTCTATGGCTACGTCGTCGCCAGAAATAATATGTCCCAAGTAGTCGATTTCCTTCTGGAAGAAGGAACATTTTGACAACTTCTCATAAATTTGGTTCTCTCTAAGACACTGTAAAACTAACCGGATGTGCTCCTCATGTTCCTCTGGTGTCCTAGAGTAGATAAGAATATCATCGAGGAATACTTGCATGAAATTGTCGAGATACTGGTGGAACACGCCATTCATTAAGTTCATGAAGACACTAGGTGCATTGGTCAACCCAAAATGTACCACTACAAACTCGTAGTGTCCAACCGTGTCTTAAAAGAAGTCTTCGGAATATCAGCCTCCTAGATTCACAAATTGTGGTAACCTAATCGTAAATCAATCTTTTAAAATATTGTGGTGCTTTTCATCTGATCGAACAAGTCATCGATCCTAGGAAAATGATATTGATTCCTCACAGTAGCCTTGTTCAACTGGCAGTAGTCTATGCAGAGTCACCATGACCCATCCTTCTTCTTAACAAAGAGCACTAATGCTCCCCATGGGGAGACACTTGGTCTAATCAGCCCTAGATTTAAGAGCTCTTGTAGTTCCTTCAGTTCTGGCACGGACATTCTGTATGGAGCTCTCGTGATCAGTTCAGTTCTCGGCTTCATTTCTAAGGTAAAATCTAGTTCTCTCTGAGGTGGTAATCCGGGTAGGGCTTCGGAAAATACATCCATGTATTCCATGAATAATGGGTGGTCAATGAAGTCAGCCTTGTCCTTGTCTCTGTTCATTGCTATCACCACATAGAGCTGACATCCTTTCCTCAAGCTTCTCTTCAGCCGTAAAGCAGAAATCATCCGCAATGATACCTTGTTCTTCATCCCTTTGAGGACCACCTTATGACCTTCATCGACATAAAAAGTCAATTCCTTGCTATGGCAGTCTAAGATGGCGGAATGGGATTCCAACCAATCCATGCCTAGGATTAAGTCATAGGCTCCGAGGGAGGCCGCATAGAAATAAGTTCTAGTGCAACATACTCCTATGTCTAACTCACAATCTTCTAGTTTCAGTCCCACACTCTAGGTATTCCCAGATTCCATTTCAACTAGGTCAAAATCTTCTTGTGCACATGCCATCATCTTGCTTTGTTATAAAGCAGAATAAGAAATAAAGCTTTCAGTAGCACCTGGGTCAATGAGTAAAGAGAATTGCATACCATTAAGTGCAGTGCCATTTGTTTCTAGTACAGTAGACTGATGTTCTGCTTGGTGGTTGTTCATCGCTACATGAATACAATGTGCTCGTCCTAGATCTGTTGCAGTAGTATGGGGTGGTCTCTGTCCCTTTCTCGATCCTGTCTGCTGCTGAGGACAGTCAATCTGAAAGTGCAGACCTCCGCAAACCCAACATCCTTCCTTTGGTCCTCTTCTTGATCTTCCAATGGGTACGTTATTGCTACGTGGTCCTGACTATGTTGGTTTCCCAAATGTCCTGGTATTGTCTCTTCTAGGTGGTGGCTTATACGGCGTTCTGTTGTTTCTAGCTGGTTTTCCATGCATAGTTGTTGGCTGTAACTGACCCAAAGTTTTTCTATAAGACCCAGGTTCTTTGCAGTTTCCCCTTTGACCAACAAAACCCCTTCGCACCAGCCCTTTCGGCAACAACCTACAAGCAGGCTGAGGAATCACCTGAGGTGTATCTATGGGGTACTGCGGAATTAGATTTCCATAGTAAGTGATGAGCTGCTTGGACGGACGTACTGCGTAGCACAACAGATGGTATGTGCTACGAGGTGAGACTACGCAGTGATGGGAGATGTTGCGGTCTGCACCACTGTGTTCTTATACCGCGGGGCTTCTCCTGAAGCTGCGAACAATCCACTTTATCCTATACTGGGATTATCTTGAAAGTGCTTAAGGTACTAAAATGGATATCACATTTCCATTCATTCAGAAGCTAACTATCTAACCTTCTAACCTTCATTCATTAACTAAGGATATCAAGATTCAACCATAACTGATTGATCTAATCCACGGTTATACATTCCTTTACTACGCATAAGAATATACTTAACGAATTGACTGATTTACTGCCTTCATACACCAGAATAAATGTTCACCATTCAACTATTCATGCGAAGCTTAACATATCATTTCCATAATTTTCTTAGTGGCAAATGCATATAAAATCCCTCTCATAATAGTATGCAAGGAAACATTTAGACATTCATTGACATAAAACACAATTAAGTATTCATTCATAAACACAATCATACAACAAGAGATTTAACGTGGTTCACTTCCCCGAGTGGGAAGCTACGTCCACAAGAACGGTTGGTAATATATTTCTTTTAGAAAGGGATGGGGACAACTGTTCTTAGTCTGCGCACTCAGCTGCAAACTATCCTTTCTCTCAAAAATAGGTCTCTGCGCACATAGCTACAGAGTCTTTTCAATGTTCTCAGCTCAAAGAGTTTTTACAATACAAAAATGTCATACATAGATAGTATCTAACCACTAACTATCCAGCCCCATCCCATACAAAATTGTATTCTTAAATATATCATGCCCGCAGGTCATGTCTTTAAAAAATCAAAGACCTAAACCCAAAAACCCTTAGGGTTTACAAACTGCTCCAATTTCCCTAAACCGGCTTGCTGGCATCTGGTAGCGTCTGTTGTATCGTGGCGGTTTGCCACATCTTCAATCCGTCGCTATCAGCCTTCCTGTCAAACGCATGCCAACATGTCGCCTCCTCTAAACCGTTCACCTCTAACAGTTTCGCCCACCAAGCGTGCCAAGACGTCACTTTCCTCAACAAACTTGTGTATTGGCTGCCTACCTGATTTGCTCGTGCCCACCGCTTGACACTTCTGGAGCATCTTTCCAAAAATAGACCATTACCGGTCCATCCGATATCTACACCTAATTCGTGTCCAGCACTCTTCTTTGCTGGTTCCACGTGTCCTGATTGCTTCACAGCACTGGTCTTCGCGGTGCTTTCCAAAATTTAGATGTTGCGCACAGCTTCGCAGCTCGATCAAAACTTGGGTGTTGTGCACATCTTCGCAGCGTACTCAATACTTAGACAAAATTGTGTTTATGAGCTGCGCTCAGCTCAACTTTCCCTGCTTGTCACAAAAAGGTGTTTCCAAAACTTTGTCTCAACCTGGGCCCAACATGCCCCTAACACTTACATGTGGCTCGTCCCTGAGCCACTTGCTGCTTTAGTTGTCTCACTCTGCTCCATGAATGGTGGAACTAGTTTGGCCGCGAACTCATTATATACACCGAGCAACTGCTCCACTGCTTGTTTGGTATCCTGCTCAACTTGCTGAACTGTTTCAAGCAGCGCTGGAGTTATCTCTTCTACAATCTGATCCTGTACCTGCTCCTAGTTTTCACGCAATTCCTTTAGCTTATCTTCTATCTGCTGCGACACTGCTATAACATCCTCTAGGAGTTGCTGCAACTAATTGTCCATCTCAGTCTCCTTCTCTCTTAATGGCTAGACTTGCTTCTTTAAGCCTGACAGTTCCTTGTACCTGGATAGCCTTTCCCTGGGTGGCAAAGCCTTGAGCTCTGCATCCAACTTCTCTAACACGGTCTATTTTTCTTTTACCGTGGTCTTTACATATAGCAGCCCCTGATCCTCTTCAAGGGTGGCGAATGCCTTGAAAACTTGTTCCAACAGATCTTGGCACTGAGCCACGCCACTTGTTATGTTCTGCGCGGTGGTATTGACGGCTTGCTCTCTCATCTGCTGCTCAGTTATTGGTGCCTGTATGTTCATTTTTTCCTTCAACGAGGCAATATCAGCCTCATAAAAAATTTATTTATTTTGCATCTCCAACTTCAAGGATCTCACCTTATCTCCAATCCTCAGAATTGTGTATGCAAGATCATCCTAGAGTTCTATACCTTCAATCTCCTTCGCAACATTAGATATGGTAGTCTCCAAGTTTTGTCGGCGGTCCTATTCATTTCGTAGCTCCAATTCTATGCGCAACTTGAGCTGTCTGTTTGCTGTGGTGAGCTCAACTTGTGACCTCATCAACTCCATCATCCGTTCATGCATTTCCTCAATGATTTGCATGTGGATGAAGTGCAGTCCTGGTAATGGGATTTTTTCCAAGTTGAGCTCTACTCGCTCGACACCCTTTGTGTCCAACACTATTTGTTTTGCCATCGGCAAGGCAACAGCCAGTGGGTCCACATGGACAATTCTGGTCTTCATCGGCAGCGTTATAGCTAGTTGCGGTGTCGTTTGCTGCGAGGTTCCTACCGACCTCCCTTCAGCTCCTGTGTCGCGCGGCAAGGTTAGGCTTTTCTGGACATCGTCCATTTTCTTCATCAAGCCTTGCATTGCGAGCCACGTCTTCTGCAGGTCATCCTGGATTACCATATCCTTCTTATTTTTAGCTGCCATGAGCTCCTTCATTTGTTCAAAGACTGTTTTGGCTATCATCTCATAATCATCCTCATTCAGGACTGCCTCGGATGGGGTCTTTGTAGCCTTCATCTTCTTCCTCGCCTTCGGTTTCTGCAGAGTCTTTGGCTCTTTCCACTTTGTTGTTTCTTCAACAATTGGGCATGCGAGTGGGATTGGCTCATCCTCTTCAGAGTCTGTTTCAACATCCATGACTTCCACATGGAAGTCGGTGGGCCAATCCTTCATGAGGGCTTCAATGTCCTCCTCATACACGTGGTAGTTACCTAGGAACTACTCTGGCTTCTTCATTCTTGCCTTTGGTGAAATGAAGATACATCGCATGTCTGCGCTGAAGTCTAGCATGCGAATGTACTTCGACGTTATCTGCTTTGTGATGCAGGGTGTACGGACAATCGCATCACGCAACTGAGTGTAATATTGGTAGAACACCTCAACTGTCGTTCTGCGATGATATTTACCCAGAGGTTGACATACCAGAATCCTCTAAGATCATTGGTTTCTATATTGACACCCACATAGTCCCTTGGCCCCTTCCATCCACAAAAGGTGATGAGGATGATGAGCCATGTGAAGTGGAACTATCCACCATTTTCTTGGACATCATTGAGTTCATCCAAGAACTCATTCAGAAGAAATTGACACCAGTTGAACTCTGGAGGCACCAAGTAATACTGCGTCCGCAGGCACCTCTGGAGGCCTAGCCATTCTGAGGATTTTTCCTGCGAGTAAATGCGTGACAAATTTTGTTGTTTTGTCCTCGATTTCTTCTATGGGGAAACCTCTCTTCCCCTTCACCAATGCATGGCTTTTCTTCATTTTCTCAACAACTTCTTTTTCCTTACTCTTCCCTTGGAAGAACTGCTTGGGATCCTTACCGTGCTTGCTGAGACCTATTATGCGGTGGATCAAGGCAATGTTGACATCAATATTTTTGTCTAGCCACAGGTATCCTTAGTGGATTCGCGCCATCAGTGTGTGAACCACGGCATTAACTTCTGCTGAACGATCAAAATGTGGCAGTTTGAGGAGGTTCAACAATCCTGACTGAACTACTGGTGTCAACCAGCTTTCGGCAACCAAGTCAGGTGTGCCCTTGGCATCTTTCTTCCAGCACATGTACTGGTCAGGCTGGAAGTGTGGGTACTTAGGCGCATAGGGCTCTTCCTTCAACACCCCCGGGAGGTCAAAAACTTCCCACTTACAGTCTGGAATCTTTCCGAGTAGGTTCTTGGCAACCTCTACATGCTTTGAGATCGATGACAATGGGATCTCATACTTGGCGCTCTTGACTAATTTGAAGGCTGGGGCGTCCAATTCCCTTGGTGAGATATACTCTTGTGTCAGCTTCAATGGTTCTTTCTGGAAGACCGGCGATTTTTGTGCCATCTGGCCCATCTTTACGGTCTTGCTTCGTGGTGCAGTTACGTCTTTCCCTTTGTATTTTCCTTTGTCTTGCATGACTGGAGTATGGCGAGGTGATCTATGGGTTCCTTGACCTAGCTCGATTGCAACCTTCTCGGCAGGGGTTTTCATTAACTCTGCAATTCCCCTGTGATGAAAGACTCGTAGTGCTTCTTCAATGGTCAGTTCTTCTTCTCTATAGGAGGGTTCGGACATTAACTGGTTAGCTAACGGCTATGATACTCACAGAATAGAGGCATACTAGCTCAGGGAGTGATCACAAGAAAATTCTAAGTGCTGAGTAATGCCCACGAGTCATGTAGTGGTGTTATTTATAGGCGCAGCTAGGTCCTCCCCGCGCCTCCCAACGGCTATATGAACATTTAATGAGTTGTCCGTTGGCCAATTTCAACAGATCTTTCTGTCTCTTCTGTCGTCAGCGTGTTCAGAACAGTTATATTTCCTTTAAATGTTCGACCGGTTCATTGCAATGGTCACATAATGGTTGTTTTCTTCCAATGGTAGTATAACGGTTATATTTTCTGAGTGTTGTGCCGAGCTGCGCTGCAATCCATCTGAGATCCTGCACAGTTACTTCGCAGTGCCAAAAAATTTCAATTGTGCGGTTTCCTTTTTCTTTTTCTTTTTTCTTTCTTTTTTTTTTCCTTTCCGCGCAGCTTCAGCAGGGCTGCGCAGTACACACCTTGTTCTATTTAACATTCATGTACAGACTTCTTTACATTTCCAGTGTCCCGTTTCAACTGTACCTGACACTTGGAACTCTCTTTTTGTTCTTATCATTCAGGATGCTGTGAAGCAGGGCTGCCATGGTACAGCTTTGGCCTGCTTCCATTTATCAAAGTGGGTAAAATATCACTAGCTAAATTGGCTAACTGGACTGCACCAGTGTTAGTAACATGTATTATAGTATATGGACCAAGCCAATGCATCTTAAATTTACCACGAAACTTCATGAATTTGCTATCATTCAAGAGGACTAGGTCACCTACCTGAAAGCACTTGTTCTTTATATGGCGATCATGCCAAGCTTTCTCTTGATCTTTTTGAGCTTGTTGGTGGAAGCCGGCAATGAAACGATCTTCCTCCAACCCAACAAGGTGTAGCAACCTTTCTTCTAGTGCTGCATGGTCTTCCATCACTGTGAACGCAGCGATCCTCAAACTAGGGACAATGTACTCCATTGGCATTATAGCTTCCTGCCCATAAGCCAACTAAAAGAGTGTATGTCCTGTCAATTTCTTGCATGTAGTCCTGTATGCCCATAACACAGAAGAAACGCGCAGATCCCAATCATCTCTATTTACATTGCAGACCTTAGTCAGTGCATTCTCCAGTATTTTATTAAAAGCCTCAACAGTGCCATTCGCTTGTGGATGATATGGAGTACTGCGCTGATGACGAATCTGGAATTCTTCTGTAAGTGCCTCAATCGTTTTGTTCAAAAAATGAGTACCTTGGTCACTCATCAAAATCTTCGGACAACCAAATCTTGACAATATTTCTTCAAAAATGAGCTGCGCAACAGTACTAGAGCTGCAGTCCTTGACTAGTTTTGCTTCTTCCCATCTGGTGAGGTAATCAATTGCAGTGATAATATACCTTGCACCAGTTCTCTTCCCCGGTGGGTTGATAGGACCCACAAAATCAATTGCCCATTTCTTGAACGCCTATAGGGTCAACTGTAAATTTAATGGCATCTCATCTCTTCATGAATGTTTACCTATCCTCTGACAGACATCACAGTTCTAGCAGTATTCTTTGGAATCTCTGTGGATCGTGGGCCACCATAGCCCTGCACGCAATATCTTCTACGCAGTGGCTCTTCTTGCATAGTGACCTCCCGCTATCCCTGAATGTGCTTCTGCTAGAATCAATGGTTTCTCATGATCTAGTATGCATCTACGCAGGCCTTCATCCGGTCCGAGTTTGTATAACTGGACTGCAATTATAGTGAAGTCCACGGCGCACACCACTAGCTGCTTCTTCTACTGAATAGATAATTATTGCGGTGCCAGTCCTATTGTTAAAAAATTAATGATATCCTTATAATAGTCATCGGCAACTTGTATGCTAAATAACTGCACATCAGGTAGACTATCTTCCATATTCGTCGGCTCTTCTCCTAACTCAATCCTTGACAGATGATCAGGTCCCAAGTTCAGTCTGTCGGGCTTAAGAACAATCTCAAAATCATACTCCTGGAACAGCAATAGCCATATTCTTATTGACCAGGTACTTCAATGCAGAATGGTCAATGAAAATAAGGAAGTGTGCATCAAGCAAGTAATGCCTAAATTTCTGTAGGGTATATACCATTGCAAGGCCTTCCCTCTCAGTAGTGGTATAGTTCTTCTCTGCTGTGGAGAGCTTCCTGCTCGAAAATGCAATGGGGTGGTCAATACCTCCTTCCCCTGGTTGAGCTAATACAATTCCCAATGCAATGCATGACACGTCGACATGGACATGAAACGGTTTCGACCAATCTGGAAAGACTAGAATTGGCGCAGTCACCATCTTTTCTTTTAGTGTATCAAACCCTTGTTCACATTCCGCGTTCCAGATGAATGGTGTGTCTTTCTTTAGTAGCTTTTCCATTGCTGCGGTTATCTGTGCGTAACCCTTTATGAATTTCTTGTAGTATCTAGTATGGCCTAAAGTAGAGCGCAACATCTTTACTGAAGTTGGTATTGGCAAATTTACAATAATGGCAATCTTCGCAGGGTCCACCATCAGTCCTTGCTTACAAACAATGTGCCCAAGTAAGATGCCATAAGGGACACAAAAAATACACTTTTTTAGATTTAAAGAGATATGATGCTGTCAACACTTTTCAAGCATCATTCTGAGCTTCACACAATGGTTCTTTAATAGACTAAACACAATCCAATCATCAAAATAGGCTTCTAGAAACTTATGCATGAACTCTTTAAATGCTGCGACGACCACTCTAGAAAATATGGCAGGTGCGTTCTTTAGGCCAAAAGGCATTACTGTATACTGGAACGACCCCCATTCTGTAGCAAATGTCGTCTTATGCCTATCTGCGAGATCAATCCTGATCTGATGATACCTAGAAAAATCGTCAGTAAAAGAATAGGCCTCCTTCCCTCCAACATTATCAAGCACTTCATCTATGAAAGGGGTAGGGAATGGGTCGTGCATAGAAGCATCATTCAGTTTAATGAGATCAACACAAATCCTGATCTCACATGAACAGTCTTGGCCTCTACATGATATTGAATAACATGATAATTCATGTTAATGAGATTAGTTAAATCATGGAATTTGCAATTCTTGGCCAACTTGATTACACAAATGTTGTCAATTAGCATAGGAGTAGAATCCACGTGTTTCTCTTACAAATATTCAAGTATTTTCATGAGCCACACAATCTCCTTCGATACTTCTACAACAAGCATATATTCTTCCTATATTGTGGAATCTACTGGCACATATTGTTTGTGTGATCTCTAGGAGACAGTTGTTGATCCAAGATTCATGAGGTAGCCTGAAGTAGACACCCCATTTTCTTTGCTTCCATCAAAGTCTAAATCAGAATAACCAATATGTTTGAAGTCCTCCACCTTAGAATATTTGAGTCAAAATTCTTGAGTCCCCTGCAAGTATATCAAGATTCTTTTGGAAGCAAACCAATATCCTTCACAAGGATGTTACATGAAACTAGAAAGGATCCAAAAAACAAATGAGATATATAGTCTAGTGTTGGTAAGGTAGACAAGACTCCACAAAAGTTGTTTGTACTTGGTTGCATCCTCAAATTCATTTCCTTCTTTTTATGCAAGGTTTAAGTTCCATTCCATTGGAGTAGATAGAGGATACGATATGTCACACTGAACGTGTTAGCTTGTTCTGCAACATACTTCTTCTGGGATATAAATATGTACTTTGGATTTTGAATGACTTTCTAACTGTTGAACTATGGTGTTGTCATTGATTTCAAACAAGAAGCATGATGATGTCAATGTTTTCATTGATGTCAAGCAATAAGCATGATGATGTCAAGAAAGAATCATGAATCCTTGATGCCATATTGAAGAAGCATATAGAAAACAAGGCTACCTATCTATGCAATATTAATGGGTACATGTCCAACATACATTGGGTTTTTGTGCAATAAGAAAGAATATCAAAGCACGCGGAAAAGACCTAGTTGACTCAAGTGCATGGTGTTGGGTAAACTTGAACGGGAAGAAATAGGTAGCCAACATAAAGAAGCCCTACTTAGTCGACTGAAATACATTTTTTAGGTAAACTTGATGAGGAAAAACGAGGTAGCCAACATAAAGAAGCCCCTACTTGTGGAAAAATCAATCTAATTAAGGAAACAACTAGTAAGATAAATAAACCAAAATATCAAAGTAAGGGAGTGTGCACATTGGATATGTAAAAGTATTCTATATTTTGAAAGCTTCAGTCTATTGGGGAATGAATGGCTCATTGATCCAAAGGAAAGAAACAACAGAGAGTTGAGTGGGAAGAACAAAAAAGTTGAGCAACAGACAGTGTGCAAAACCGTAGTAGTGTACATATTGAAAAAGTGTGTAGTATCAGAGCAACAAGCTAGATCAATGTAGTAACAGAGTATACATTAAGAGAACAAGTGTGTAGAATCAAAGCAGGGAACACAATAAGTGGAGCAGTGTGTAGAATAGCTTTTTTGAACAACTCATGTAGAACACACAAGTGTGCGAAAAATAAAGTAAAACAATGAACAAGACACGCATGAAGATGTGTGAGAAAATCAAAAGGAAATGCGACTGAAGGAATTCTACTTCCATATCTTAGGGTGGAAGAACATGGAAAGGAATGGATATTGTTGTCTTCTCTCGGTTTAGTGCCTGAACACATCAAGTTGGTGCTTGCGTAGAGGATTGGTGTCCTAACAGGTTGGATCATGTAGTCATTAAGTTGGTGCTTATGTAGAGGATTGGTTTCCTCACAGGTTGGTTCATGTAATCAGCGAGTTGGTGCTTGCATGTGGGATTGGTGTCCCAATCATATTGGTGTCTGTGTGGGTTGGTGCTCACATCATTGGAGATTTGTATCTCCCATCTATCTATGTAGTCCAATTATCCATACATATATATAAAGTTACTTTTCAAATACTCTATGCACAGTTTTCTTTTATTGTTATAATTTAAGTAGGAATTGGTGCATAATTTTAAAGTGAAAATTTACTTAATCTGCACATGATATTGATTCATCCCCCGTCTCGGTATATTAAGAATTCCAACACTTGCTATCAGATCTTATTTCTTCAAGAACTGTTTAACAACTAGAAAATAGATCACTGCGCATATATGGATAGACAGGAAGGACTCTCTACAAACAAATCACCAAGGTTTGATGGATCAAATTACATATTCTAGAGTATAAGAATGGAAGTGTACATACAATCTCTTGAATTCGATGTTTTGTAAGATGTTGAAAATGGTTATAAAGTTCCCAGCACCCCACCAGTTGAGAAAGCTGACAAATAATATATGATTGTAATGAAAGGGCTAGGAATGCAATACTATGTTGTTTAATAGACTCAGAGTTCAAAAAATTCATGTAGTGCACATGATCTAAAAAATTATGGGATAAGATTAAAAACATCTATGAGGGAGATGAGAAGGTTCAGAAGGAAAAGTTGCAAACTTATTCAAGACAGGTTGAAAGTCTAAAGATGAGGGAAGAAGAAAATATAGCATCCTATCTTCTCCTTGTAGATGAGATCGTCAATGCTATCAGAGCTCTTGGATTACAAATTGATAAAGAATTAGTCACATGAAAGGTGTTGAGGTGTCTTCCAAAAAGGTTTGACTCCAAAGTGTTAGTCCTAGAAGACATAAGTGATTGGATAAACTAAAGATGGATGAATTCCATGGGATTCTTACTGCATATGAGATGAGGATGGAAAAGGAAAATCCTTTTAAAAAAGAAGCATATTTCAAATATTTCATGAAGACAAAAGGAAATGAGCATGAGCAGAAAAGAATTCCTCTAATGAATCAAATGAAGAAGAATCAAGCTTTCGGAATAAACTAAAAAGGGATCGTGGAAAATACAAAGGTAATCTACCTTTCAAATGTTTTGAGTGTGGTAAAGTAGGTCACTTTGATTCTAAATGTTCTTACAAGGAAAACCTTAATCATAGAGAACAAAGGAAAAAACACCAATGAAGCAGGTCTGACCACAAGAAGAAAAAGATTATGTATTCCAAATAGGACAACAGTTCATCTGATGAAGATGATAGTGATGAAAATCCAAGAGAAGTACTCTTTATGGAAATGATAGAAGACCTGGAAAATGAGGGCTCTAAAGAAAAAGAGATTTTTTTTTCTTCCATTAAGAAAGAATAATTGGATAAGGATGTAGTTTCAAATAAGTCATAAGAAAGTCAATCAGATCTTACTACAGGAACATTGTATAAGTATTTCTATAATGGAATCTACATCTCACCTTCAAAATCCTATGTTGAAAATGAATCTTGTAATCTGCTTGATATGAGTAATAGTCAAGAATATTTTGAATGTAAAGAAGAAACCTTCAAGTCCGAAGATGATGAAACCACAGAAGTTGACTGGGAAGGTGTACTAACTAGTGACATGGATGAATTAAGGAAAGTAAGAAAAGAAAATCTATATATGAAAGTAAACCTTCAAAAATATGAGGATGTCTTTTACCAACAAAAGGATCAGTTAGTTAATGTTGAAAGAACAATTGATTGTTTGAAAATCCAAGAGGTCGAGTTCAAAAGGACCGAATAAGTGCTTACAATTAAAGCACATCAAGAATCAAAAGATAAGAAAAGGAATCTTAAGCGACAACTAGCATGCGCACTAAATGAAGTTAAGAAGCTAGAAGAAAATAATTCCTTGTTGTAAGTGTCACTAGAATAAATGAAATAGGAAAATGAGCGATTAAAAGAACAACTATTACATATTGAGAAAAAGATATAGATATTGATCACTTGAAAGGAGAACTAGATGAAATAAGAAAAGAAAATTAGTCTTTGAAGAATCAAAGACAAGTCTCTATTGCGATAAATAAGTTCAAGAATGAAATTCTAGACTGCACAAATCCAAAAGGTGGAAAGTATTTTTCTAACACAAAATTTGAAGCCAAATCTAGGAATATCACATCAATTTTGGATAAGATATTGAATAGTCAAAGGTGACAAGAAGACAAATCCGGTCTTGGCTATGATAAGATAGCTGAAAAATTATGCGACAATAAATACATTCCAGTCACATACCAATGAGATGTAAAGGGGTTTAAGAAGGTAAGAAATGTGTCATCAAAGCAAGTCCAATACAATTTTCCTTATTATGTTAGTAGAAGAAGGTTTAATACACTGAAATGATTAAGCTGCAAGTATAATGGTCATGATGCAAAGTACAATCATACCATAAGATGTTATACCTATGATGGATTTGGGCATAAGGCACAAAATTAATGAAGATCAGTAAAAGAATCAGAAGCAAATATTTCATAAATTACAGGAAATAAGAATAGTAAGACATGGGAATATGAAAGAAGTAACTTTGTAGAGTACCAACAAAAGCTCTCACACATACAAAAATGGATAAAGAAAGTTACACATACATGTGCAGTTGAATTCAATATTAATACAAGTAATTTTCAAGTAGCAAAAATATGTTGCTTATCTTGTTAACCTCCAAGATAGTGAATGAAAATCCATGAATTCAATATGCTATCTATTATGAATTCAAGGAAATTATCAATAAAATTGTAGCTACAAAAAAGAGTTACATAAGTACAAATTTTGTTGTTTCACATAACAAAATGCATATATCAGCATCGATGGACATTAAAAAAAAGACTAAATTGGACTAAAAGGTTAAATCATATAGTGAGACAGTGAATCATTAATCACAATTGGAACACTAATTATGCACATAGGAAGTCTGATACAATTCACTTGCATCTCTTCAATAGTCATAATTTGCATTACTTTAAAAAGAGATATTGTTATAAGAGTGAAGAGATAAATGTATTTAAAAGTGAATTTGTCTAAAAAATTCAAGTTCCTAATTACAAAAATGAAGATCCTAAAGGGAGATAACTATGCAAAATTCACTCATCGTGTTTCTAAGATGAGAAGCACAACTTGGTGTCAGGATGGTGTGCCTACTCCTTCAATTCTGAAGTGTCTAGAATTATGTGAGGTTATTTCAAGACATCTATAATGTATAGTGCTTGTGCCTACAGTTGATCCACACGACTCTTAAAAAATGAAATATTTGATGCATGCTTCCGATTAACGTGGACCTGTTTGTATCATTCCTTGACATAATCTTCTTTGAGATTCGATGCTCATTTCTCTAGGTCATCCTTAAGTTTGATGAATTCCATCCTTCGCACCTATGCACCTAGAAGATTGTGGAAATGCTACTTGCAAAATATCCAACAGGTTGCTCAGACATTTTTGTCGGGACTTTCAAGTTGAGCAAGTGAAATTTTTTTTTGTACCAACAATCTTCGGAGCGATTGTAAGTCGTAAATTTAGATAACATTTAAAATTCCTTTTGAGTTAAAGCACATCTATTCATTCGACTAGCATATAAAGGTACATTAAAATCTCCTTTAATTTAATTAAGATAGTACATCTATATAGTTTATTTCATAACTATAACTGTGAGTCAAGTCCATTTGAAATATACAATTTAAGTATGCTAATAATGTTCACTCCTTAAATATACTAGGTATTCCATGCGTTCAACTAACATATAAAAAATACTTTTAACATCTTCTTCCATTAACATATAATATTTCATTTCAACCTTATAAATGTAAATTGGTCTAAAATTGCAAATTTCCTTTCAATTCTAGTGTAACATTTCAATCCTATGAAGTAATAAATTAACATAAATACATTACAACATTTGATCCTATCCTTTCCTTTCAACTCTATGAAATAATTAACTAGCATAATTTCAACATTATATTATCATTTTCAATTCAGTTCAATAAAACAATAATTGACATAATTTAGACATTATAAAGATTCATAAGCCAATTAAAGACTCGACAGGATGCTGAGGTTAAATTAAGGATTCATATAATTCTGAGTGTGAACTAAAACGCAAATCAATACTTGAATCTATTGCATAAAATTTTAGAAATTCTTGGTAACCATTATAAGGCTTACTATAGCATAATATTCATTTGAAAATTAATCACAAATTCGAATATCCGATTAATGAGGGAGGAGGTGGGGATCGGTCCCCTGTAGGCATCTTTAAAGATAAAAAAAAAAAAATGCACTGTCCAATCTAGAAACACAGATGATGATTTCGGCAGTAGTATGCCAATGTTTAGGAATCAATCTTAATGCATCGGATGTTTTCTAGAAAGTAATTGAAAATGACAATCCACTGGAAATCAACTGCAGAGAAATTTATAAAAGAAATCAGAATTCGCTTCTCAGCGTGATGGTGCCAATTCAAATGAAATCACAAGCAAAGGGTTCAAAATCGAGTTTCAATTCTGAGCGTGAAGAGGTCAATCCCAGAACGCACGAACTCCAAAATCAAGGCACGTCTGGAGATAAGGCAAGAAATTACAAAATCCATAAACAGAACAGAACAATACAAATTGATTTACCATATCCTAGAAATGCTGGTTGGTTTATTCCATAGAGTAAGCAGAGAGCAAATCAAGGTCCAATTAAATGAGTTAACACATTTTCGGGTAGGAAACTACAACTCCCAAACAAAATTGAACTATATCACAATCTTGGAAACACCAAGATGATTTCGATAGTTATAACCTACGATCTAGAAATCAAACTTCAGGCATTAATTATCTTCTTAAGGGTAATTGAAACACCCATCCAACTGCAGTAATCGGTTCTAGAACAGAGATCGGGTCACAAATTTGAAGCTTATAATCTCAGAGAAACATTGGATCAACTGCAATGCTAAAATATGGAAATGAAACTGAGTTTCGACTATAACAATTTTTTTGTTTTAAAGAAAAGAAGAAAACGCCCAACTTAGAGCAAATATGGAAATATGAGATACCATCGGGAATTTATACTGTAAGATTCTTTTGAAAATGGAAAATGCTAAACCCATGGCTAAGTTAAAAATCTCAGAAGTAGATTGAATTCGACAGTTAAATTTAGAATCGAAAATCGACATAGACAAAGCTAAAGAAATTCCAGAAACTAGATCTGATTCAACAGTTAATTATAAAAACAGGGTTTATAGTCTCAGGAGATAGATTGGTTCAGCAATCAACTCTGGAGGTATTGAGTCAAAAAGGATTATCGAGATTTGGTATGCACAAAACATGAGGATAGAGTTAAAAGCTTTATGGAAACCAGATCGAATGTCCATTTCTGTGTTTCGCATGGATTCGGGTACATAAATTTATAAAAGGCAGAGTTTAAGATTTAAAGAACTAGATCCAATAATCACCTCTGCGTTTTTACATGAGTTCGAATTATATACACAAAGAGTACATAGTTTATAGTTCATGGAACAGGATCCACCCTTCTACGTTTTCCTATGCTTTCGGTGTATCTGAAAGTTGAGAACAGGGCTGTAAAACTTAACACAAAAATATTTGTACTTTCACATGGATTCGTAATACATATATATCATATAATAAAGAGAACAAAAATTATAATTTTATTTACCAAATCGATTTCCAAATCATTATTCACTTATCAACACTACAAACAAAAGAAATAAACTGTTGAACCTGATTTTGGGCATCGAGCTCGAAAAATCATTGAAGTAGTGGTTGAATTAGCTATCTAGCGCAGTCCAGCGTCGACGTAGTTACCGACAGCCCCTCAGTTGACCACCCTACTGTATCGGGGTTACTCTCCTTCACCCTGAACGCCTGAGCTAATGGGGTTGTAAGAAGACACTAGCAAGCTTCTCGAAAGGATCTCCCAATCCCCTTTCCAGCTAATCCCAACTTTCAAGAATCATAACATAATCCGAGATTATGATGCCCATCCAGCATTAGGGAGCAAGAGATGTCTTTCTCTCGTTCTCCTCCCTCATTATATAGCAAAAGTCTGTGTGCCATGTGTCTATCCATGCACATATTTAATTGAAATTCAATTATTCTCAAATACATGTGTCTCAATATCTTTAGTGTGCACCTAATTCCCTAAATCAGTGGGAATCAAGTGTGGGAGAGTGTTGCATGAAATTTCAAGTAGTCAGCGCTCCCCGGTGTATCATGACAAGGGACTAATTGCCTCTCGTGGATGCTTGAAATCTGGCGGTGGTGATTTTACCAATCACTTGCGGGTTTTGGTGTAATGGAAGCCATACTACCAACAATTGGTATCAGAGCTAGAGGTCACGAGTTCGATACACACTCTGCTCGCGCTGAGGGGGAGATTGTTGCACGAAATTTCAAGTAGTCAGCGCTCCCCGGTGTATTGTGACAAGGGACTAATCGCCTCTCGTGGATCCTTGAAATCTGGCGGTGGTGAGTTTACCAATCACCTACGGGTTTTGGTGTAATGGCAGCAGTATTACCAACAAAGAGTCCTACTTCTATTTTGGTTCTAATTTAATTTACTTAATATATTTTCTTTGTAAACTAGTTGTTTTTCATTTCTTATTTTAAATATTTAGAATTAATATTTATAAAAGAGCAAAATATATTTTAATTAATAACCTCTAATATATTTTGATTCAAAAAGTTTTAAAAGATTATAAATGATTTATATATTTATGTATATATATACTTTATTTAATTCTATTATTCCTTAATAGAATACTTTCATCTAAAGTTTAACTTCTATTAGCATTCATTTATAATAGAACTTCCTTAGCATACTTCTAGTTTAGTTTTAGTTTTCCTTCCTTTCATAAAGTAGACAAATAAAATAATTTAGACTTAACAAATTGTTTTTGTTTGTTTCTTCTCCATTTCTAATATTCTTCTTTTCTCTTAAAAATAAAATAAGGAATATTATTTTATTTTAATTTGTCTTTTAATTTAAAGTCTCCTGAATTGATCTTTGATGAGTTTTCAATTTCTTCATTTAAATAACATTATTTTTTTCTTGTCCAGGTGCCTCTTCGGCGGCCATTTCGACAGTTTCATTTCTTCTTTCTTATGGGGAGTACTGCATAGCGACTGGGAATCGTTACCGCAATCTCTCAACTACGCTTCTTGGATACTAAGGGATGTTGAGGGATAAGGCTCTCCTTATTGGGTGCTCCTCAGCTCATCATACACGACGAAATCATTATGGCCTTGCCCGTATGGCATACGCTTCCCCGAGTGAGCTGAAATGGCTTCACCTGTGCATGGATTGCTAATTTAGGGTCGATAGTCAGTAGTCGTACCCCTAAGTGTTCTTTTTGTTCTTACAACCCCTATAATTCCATTGTGAGTTAGTTATTAAATCGTCTTACCTGCCACTGCACACACTCAAGCACACTTTAGTAGCACTGCACTATAAAACATTTTTATCATTCTTTTCAGTATCTCAGTTAGTCGAGTCTATTAAACATTCATCATTTTAACATTATGCTTCGGTCAGTCGAGAATGTTCATCATTCATTATTTTATCTCAGTCAGTCGAGTATAAAACAAATTATCATTTTTCATTTCAAGTAATTTCAACATTCATCATTTTTCATTTTCTCAGTCAGTCGAGTGTATTCATCAATCATCATTTATCTAACCATTTTCATTTCACATATAAAATTTAAAGCAATCATTCATGGTCCAAGTTTTTATAAATCTGGGTCAGTTCAAACCAGTGCCCTCAATAGTCAAATCAGTTGTAGGTGTCAAAATAGTTTGATCAATCATAAGTCTCAAATAATCTAGTCAATCATAAGTGTAAAATAATCAAATCAATCATAAGTGTTGAGGCAGGCATTAAATACACCCCCTCTTATTAAAACTTTGTCCCGAAGTTCGAAACAAAAAAGGAAAGTCTCGACGCATTTCAATTGTGTCCTTTTAGGTCACAAAACTGGGACTATAGCTATCCCACTGAACCTTGACCTGATCATTCACATGATGCCTAAGCTACCATGTTCAACGGTCCAATATGCATATCAACTCTGCCATCACGGCCCCTTCATCCGTTATCTGTAAGTTACTCATGTCAATGATATGTGCTGAATCAAAAATGTAATGTCTAAGTGCTGATACGTGAAAAACATTATGCATCCTATGCAATGATGATGGTAGTGCAAGACGGTAGGAAACCGGTCCTATCCGTTCTAATATATTGAAGGGTCCCACAAACCTAGGAGATAGTTTCGTCCCCTTCCCAAATCTGATAGTACTATTTTGCGGCCTCACTCGTAAAAATACTCGATCTCCAACCTGATACTCCCTATGGAGTCTATGCGCATCAGCATAACTCTTTTGTCGATCATGTGCTTCTTTCAGTCAAGCATGGATATCTTCCATTTGCTCCTCCATTTCCTAAACCACTTCGGGCCCAAGTAGGGTCCTATCCTCAATTATGTCCCAACTCAAGGGTGTCCGACATGGTTGGCCATACAAGAACTTTAACGGTGCCATCTGTATAGAAATCTGATAGCTTTTGTTATACGCGAACTCTACTTGAGGTAGAAACTCCCAATGGGTCTACTGATCTATCATATACATTCTCAGCATGTCCTCTAGTATCTGGTTCACTCTCTGAGTCTTCCCATCAGTCTAGGGATGGTATGCAGTGCTGAAGTTGAGTCGTCTTCCCATAGCTTCCTGGAAGCTCATCCAAAATCTACCTGTGAATACTGATCCTCGATCAGATATTATCTTCCTCGGCACTCTTTGCAGTCGTACAATCTCATCAATGAACACTCTAGCAATCTCTGGGGCCTGATAAGTGTTCTTGATGGGTATAAAATGTGCACTCTTAGTGAGAGTGTCTACTACCACAAAGATGGTGTCATGTCTCTTGCGGGTCAAAGGAAATCCCACAATAAAATCCATGGAGATGATCTCCCACTTCGACTCTGCAATGGCATGAGGCTGAAGTAGTCCGACGGGATGTCTATGTTCAGCTTTGACTAGTTGACACTCGATGCATTTGGAGACAAAGTTTACGACATCTCTCTTCATGCCATGCTAGAAGAATAGAGGATAAAGATCTGCATACATCTTCTTCACGCTAGGATGTGCTCTATAAACAGCTCGGTGAGCTTCTTCAAGGACTAGATTCCTGAGCTCATTGTTCTCTAGCACATAAATATGGTTGTTGTATCTCAGCAACCCGTCATTCTCCAACGAATAACCCTTATACTTAGGCAATTATCTATTCCTGTACTACCTCGGCTTTTACCTCATTGTACCAGTTGTCTTCCTACTGTAGCCCAAGCACCTTTTCTCTCAGGTTGGTCTGCATCAGAATCACTGAGAAGATGCGGGGTCTATGACTAAGTGCATTTGCTACCTTGTTTAGGGTTCCCTTCACATAGGAAATATCGAAGTCATACTCACTCAGTTGTTTAGACCATCTCCTCTGTCTAGCATTCAGATCACTTTGTGTGAAGATATACTGCAATCCATGGTGATCTGTCTTAAGTTCAAACTTTATTCCCACCAAATATTTTTCCTCATGCGATCTGAGTCTCCAAGAGGAGTGGGAAATCACTCTTATCCCCTGCATTAGCACCACGGGGGGTTCACTAGCGAGGCAATATCATATCACGTCCATTCATATTGGGGGTTTGAATTCTCTTAAAAATATCAAAAATATATTGTCTCATATTAAGGGGTCAAGGGGGGGTTTTAAATTTGACATAGTGATATAAATATTGGGGGTTATTTTATTCGGGCGGGTTTAGGAATAACCTCCAAATTGTGGGATGGATTCATACCTCCAAATCATGGGCTCAATTCATACCCACCTAAAACATAAGGACCCTCCATTTTTATTTGATATTGCTTATGATCCTAAGTTTTGCATAAATTTGATAATAGTGTACCAATGATAATATCAATGGAAGTCTATTTGGATTACTGGCCTTGAGAAATCCTCATTTAATAGCTTATTTAGGCTTGGTTTGAATTCATGCTATATTGGTTTTCATCTATAAGTTAAGAGATGTACGTAATTGAGATTTTTGGAGTTGAACAATTGTATTGTATTTTTTGTAGGCATTCTAGAAAAAGATCTAGCTCTTCATTTTTTAGGTTGGGGTTTAGGTTGGTATTGAGATTTAATCAAACCTTTATCCATGACAGCCAAGAAAAGTGAGATCAATATTTCTTGGCTCATTGGAACCAAGAAAAGTTAGATCAATCTTTCTTGACTAAATATTTCTTTCAACTTTTGTATTCTTCTTTAACATTTTCACATTGCCAGTTAGGAATGGTTGTTAGATTGAGTTATATTTGGCACATTCATAATTGTAATTTCAATTCTTATATTCAAGGAATCATCTTAGTATTGTGTTGGAATTGACATGAACATAGGTGAAAATCTAAACCCTTATTTACATACCCTATGTGTTATCGTTACCATGAAATGGTATCGTATAAGTTTCACCATCTATGTATCTTTATAACTATTGCATGCTTGAAACCTAACAATGGATATTTTCCCCTCTCCTGTAAAGATAACAAAAATAGATATAACCCAAGAAAAGGTAACTAAATGTTGTTAAAGTGGAGGAAATTCATTGCATCTTGTGAATGACCCAAATCCAGGATATGCACATGATAATATGGTGTTATTGGAAAGTAAGATAAATTTTTCTATGTTTATTTGGGTTCAAACATCAATGATGTTTGTTTTGATAGGAAGGTATGGGAGTCCATCCACGAAAGGGTTTCAATTTTTCAATTTTATAGAGCTTAATTTATTAAGCTTATAGAAAACATGAGCTCTCTATGGCTATACTTATATTTACATGATATAAAATTGGTAGATTGGCAGGCTGTGGTGTGAAACATTTGCAATTCTCATATTTTCTGAGCATTGCACTAACAATTGGACTATCATCCTTTTAAATTCTTTGTTATGTTGATATTTTGACCGGGTTTCCTTTTATGCATTTTTCCTTCACCAGTACTATTTCGTTGGGTCTTCCATTATCTAAAGCTACAAATTGATCAATCACCCCTGCAATTATGGTGGTATCATTATTAGCATTATACTGTTATTTTATTAGCATAATGTTTTCTTATACTTCTATGTGTTAGGGCTCCTATTTGTTACAACTTCATAATATGATATAAAGGGGGTATTAAAAATGGGTTGATAAAAATGGATACATACAATATTTGGTGAAACTAGGGGTTTTATTAATTGGAAATGCATATTGGGAGGGGGGTTCAACAATAAAAATTTAGGAGGAATTTTTCAATATTTATTGAAATTAGGGATATTGTTTAATATCATGCGAACGATCGTGCTATGTAACAAGTTCAGTGAGTGAACCCCCCATGATTAGCACACATCCGACTCCACCCTTGGATGCATCAGTGCATACCAAGAAATATTCCTCCATGTCCGGAACTTTTAGAACCGGTGCCATTGTCAATAATTCCTTCAGTTTCTCAAATTCCTTGGCGCATTTATCTCTCCCTATAAACAGTCTATCCTTCTTCTGTAACTCAATGATCGGTCCTACAATCCTTGAGAATCCTTCCACAAATCTCCTGTAATATCCCGCAAGTCCCATGAAGCTTCTCACTTCATGTACATTCGTCGATGGTGGCCATTCCAAAATGGCCTCAATCTTGGCAGGGTCTATGGCTATGCCATCGCCAGAAATAATATGTCCCAATTAGTGGATTTCCTTATGGAAGAAGGAACATTTTGACAACTTCCCATAAAGTTGGTTCTCTCTAAGACATTGTAAAACTAACTGGATGTGCTCCTGATGTTCTTGTGGTGTCCTGGAGTAGATAAGAATATCATCGAGGAATACTTCCATGAACTTGTCAAGATACTGGCAGAACATGCCGTTCATTAAGTTCATGAAGACACTAGGTGCATTGGTCAACCCAAAATATACCACTACAAACTCGTAGTTTCCAAAACTGTGTCTTAAAAGCGGTCTTTGGAATATCATCCTCCTGGATTCGCAAATGGTGGTAACCTGATTGTAAATCAATCTTTTAACAGATTGTGGCGCCTTTCATCTGATCGAACAAGTCATCGATCCTAGGAAAAGGATACTGATTCCTCACAGTAGCCTTGTTCAACTGGCAGTAGTCTATGTAGAGTCACCATGACCCATCCTTCTTCTTAACAAAGAGCACTAATGCTGCTCACGGGGAGACGCTTGGTCTAATCAGCCCTAGATTTAAGAGCTCTTGTAGTTCCTTCAGTTCTGGCACGAACATTCTGTATGGAGCTCTCGCGATCGGTTCAGTACCTGGCTTCATTTCTATGGTAAAATCTAGTTCTCTCTGAGGTGGTAATCCGGGTAGGGCTTCGAAAAATACATCCATGTATTCCATGAATAAGGTGTGGTCAACGATGTCAACCTTGTCCTTGTCTTTGTTCATTGCTATCACCACGTAGAGCTGACATCCTTTCCTCAAGCTTCTCTTCAGCCGTAAAGCAGAAATCATCCGCAATGATACCTTGTTCTTCATCCCTCTGAGGACCTCCTGATGACCTTCATCGTCATAAAAAGTTAGTTCCTTGCTATGGCATTATGAGATGGCGGAATGGGATTCCAACCAATCCATGCCTAGGATTAAGTCATAGGCTCTGAGGGAGGTCACATAGAAAGAAGTTCTAGTGCAACATAATCCTATGTCTAACTCACAATCTTCTGGTTTCAGTCCCACACTCTGGGTATTCCCGGATGCCATTTCAACTTGGTCGAAATCTTCCTGTGCACATGCCATCATCTTGCTTTGTTCTAAAGAAGAATAAGAAATAAAGCTTTCAGTAGCACCTGGGTCAATGAGTAAAGAGAATTGCATACCATTAAGTGCAGTCCCAGTCGTTTCTAGTACAGTAGACTGATGTTCTATTTGGCGGTTGTTCACTGCCGCATGAATACGATGTGCTCGTGTCAGATCTGCTGCAGTAGTCTGGGGTGGTCTCTGTCCCTTTCTCGGTCTCGTCTATTGCTGAGGACAGTCAATCTGAAAGTGCAGACCTCCGCAAACCCAAAATACTTCCTTTGGTCCTCTTCATGATCTTCCAATGGGTGCATTATTGCTACGTGGTCCTGACTGTGTTGGTTTCCCAAATGTCCTGGTATTGTCTCTTCTAGGTGGTGGCTTATACGGCGTTCTGTTCTTTCTAACTGGTTTTCCATGCATAGTTGTTGGCTATAACTGACCCAGAGGTTTTCTATAAGACCCAGGTTCTTTGTGGTTTCCCCTTTGACCAACAAACCCCTTCGCACCGGCCCTTTCGACGACAACCTGCAAGTAGGCTCAGGTCTCACCCAAGGTGTATCTATGGGGTACTGTGGAATTAGATTTCCATAGTAAGTG
Source organism: Larix kaempferi (assembly GCA_027924585.1). Lineage (NCBI taxonomy): Eukaryota > Viridiplantae > Streptophyta > Pinopsida > Pinales > Pinaceae > Larix > Larix kaempferi. The sequence continues at coordinate 11,813,012 of BSBM01000361.1, forward strand.
ATGAGCTGCTTGGACGGACGTACTGCGTAGCACAATAGATTGTATGTGCTGCAAGGTGAGACTGCGCAGTGATGGGAAATGCTGCGGTCCACACCACTGTGTTCTTCTACTGCGGGGCTTCTCCCGAAGCTGCGAACAATCCACTTTATCCTATACTAGGATTATCTTGAAAGTGGTTAAGGTACTGAAATGGATATCACATTTCCATTCATTCAGATTCTAATTGTCTAACCTTCTAACCTTCATTCATTAACTCAAGATATCAAGATTCAACCATAACTGATTGATCTAATGCACTGTTATACATTCCTTTACTACGCGTAAGAAAATACTTAATGAATTGACTGATTTACTACCTTCATACACCAGAATAAATGTTCACCATTCAACTATTCATGTGAAGCTTAACATATCATTTCCATAATTATCTTAGTGGAAAATGCATATAAAATCCCTCTCATAACAGTATGCAAGGAAACATTTAGACATTCATTGATAAACACAATCATAAACACAAGTAAGTATTCATTCATAAACACAATCATACAACAAGAGATTTAACGTGGTTCACTTCCCCGGGTGGGAAGCTACGTCAACAAGAACGGTTGGTAATATATTTCTTTTAGAAAGGGATGGGGACAACCATTCTTAGCCTGTGCACTCAGCTGCAAACTATTCTTTCTCTCAAAAATAGGTCTCTGAGCACACTGATGTAGAGCTTTTTCAATGTTCTCAGCTCAAAGAGTTTTCACAATACAAAAATGTCATACACAGATAGTCTCTAACCACTAACTATCTAGCCCCATCCCATACAAAATTGTCTTCTTAAATAGATCATGCCCGCAGGTCATGTCTTTACAAAATCGAAGACCTAAACCCAAAAACCCTTAGGGTTTACAAACTGCATCGGTTTCCCTAAACCGGCTTGCTGGCATTTGGTAGCGTCTGTTGTATCATGGTAGTTTGCCACATCTTCAATCGGTCGCTATCAGCCATCCTGTCACACGTGTGCCAACAGGTCGCCTCCGCTAAACCGTTCACCTCTAACATTTTCTCCCACCAAGCGTGCCAAGACATTGCTTTCCTCAAAAAAATCGTGTATTGGCCGCCTGCCTGATTTGCTCGTGCCCACCACTTGGCACTTCTGGAGCATCTTTCCAAAAATAGACCATTAACGGTCCATCCGATATCTGCACCTGATTCGTGTTCAACACTCTGTGTTGCCGGTTCCATGTGTCTTGATTGCTTCGTAGCACTACTTCCTCATAGCACTGGTCTTCGCGGTGCTTCCCAAAATTTAGATGCTGCGCACAGCTTCGCAACTCGATCAAAACTTGGGTGCTACGCACATCTTCGCAGCATCCTCAATACTTAGAAAAAATTGTGTTCCTGAGCTGCGCTCAGCTCAGCTTTCCCTACTTGTCACAAAAAGGTGTTTCCAAAACTTTGTCTCAACCTGGGCCCAACATGCCCCTAATACTTGCATGTGGCTTGTCCCTGAGCCACTTGCTGCTTCAGTTGTCTCACTCTGCTCCACGACCGGTGGAACTAGTTTTCCCGCGAAATCATTATATACACCGAGCAACTGCTCCACTACTTGTTTGGTATCCTGGTCAACTTGCTGAACTGTTTCAAGCAACGCTGGAGTTATCTCTTCTCCAATCTGGTCCTGTACCTGCTCCTGGTTTTCACGCAGTTCCTTTAGCTTATCTTCTATCTACTGTGACACTGCTGTAGCATCCTCCAGGAGTTGCTGTGACTGATTTTCCATCTCAGTCTCCTTCTCTCTTAATGCCTAGACTTGCTTCTTTAAGCCTGATAGTTCCTTGTACCTGGACAGCCTTTCCCTGGGTGGCAAAGCCTTGAGCTCTGCGTCCAACTTCTCTAACACGGTCTATTTTTCTTTTACCGCGGTCTTTACTTGTAGCATCTTCTAATCCTCTTCAAGGGCAACGAATGCCTTGGAAACTTGTTCCAATAGATCTTGGCACTGAGCCATGCCACTTGTTATGTTCTGCGGGGCAGTATTGACGGCTTGCTCTCTCATCTGCTGCTCAGTTAATGGCGCTTGTATGTTCATTTTGGCCTTCAATGAGGCAATATTAGCCTCATAAAAAATTTCGTTATCCTACATCTCTGACTTCAAGGATCTCACCTTATCTCCGATCCTCAAAATTGTGTCTAAAGTATCATCCTGGAGTTCTATATCTTCGATCTCCTTCGCAACATTAGATATGGTAGTCTCCAAATTTTGTCGACAGTCCTGTTCATTTCATAGCTCCAATTCCACGCGCAACTCAAGATGCCTGTTTGCCGTGGTGAGCTCAGCTTGTGACTTCATCGAATCCACCGTTCGTTCATGCATTTCCTTAATTATTTGCATGTGGATGAAGTGAAATCCTGGTAATGGGATTTTTTCCAAGTCGAGCTCTACCTGCTCGACACCCTTTGTGTCCAACACTATTTGTTCTGCCATTGGCAAGGCAACAGCTAGTGGGTCCACATGGACAATTCTGGTCTTTGCCGATAGTGTTATAACTAGCTGCGAGGTCGTTTGCTGCGAGGTTCCTGCCGACCTCCTTTCAGCTCCTGTGTCGTGCGGCAAGGTTAGGATTTTTTGGACATCGTCCATTTTCTTCATCAAGCCTTGCATTACAAGCCGTGTCTTCTACAAGTCATCCTGGATGACCATATCCTTCTTATTTTTAGCCGCCATGAGCTCCTTCATTTGTTCGAAGACTGTTTCAGCTATCATCTCATAATCATCCTCATTCAGGACTGCCTCGGATGGGGTCTTTGTAGCCTTCATCTTCTTCCTCGCCTTTGGTTTCTGTGGAGTCTCTGGCTCTTTCCGCTTTGTTGTTTCTTCAACAATTGGGCATGCGAGTGGGATTGGCTCATCCTCTTCAGAGTCTGTTTCAACATCCATGACTTCCACATGGAAGTTGGTGGGCCAATCCTTTATGAGGGCTTCAATGTCCAACTCATACATGTGGTAGTTACCTGGGAACTACTATGGATTCTTCATTCTTTCCTTTGGTGAAATGAAGATACATCAAATGTCTGCGGTGAAGTCCAGCATGCGAATGTACTTCAACGTTATCTGCTTTGTAATGCAGGGTGTATGGACAATCACATCATGCAGCTGAGTGTAATATTGGTAGAACACCTCAGCTGTCGCATGCTGTCGTTCTGCGATGATATTTTCCCAGAGGTTGACATACCAGAATCCTCTGGGATCGTTGGTTTCTATATTGACACCCACATAGTCCCTTGGCCCCTTCCATCTGCAAAAGGTGATGAGGATGATGAGACATGTGAAGTGGAACTGTCCACCATTTTCCTGGACATCATTGAGTTCATCCAAGAACTCATTCAGAAGAAATTGACACCAGTTGAACTCTGTGCCTTCGGCCGCTGTGGCACCAAGTAATACTGTGCCCATAGGAACCTCCAGAGACCTAGCCATTCTGAGGATTTTTACTGCGAGTAACTACGTGACAAATTTTGTCGTTTTGTCCTCAATTTCTTCTGTGGGGAAACCTCTCTTCCCCTTCACCAATGCATGGCTTTTCTTCATTTTCTCAACAGCTTCTTTTTCCTTGCTCTTCCCTTGGAAGAACTACTTGGGATCCTTACCACGCTTGCTGAGACCTATTATGCGGTGGATCAAGGCAATGTTGACATCAATATTTTTGTCTAGCCACAAGTATCCTTGGTGGATACGCACCATCAGTGTGAGAACCACGGCATTAACTTCTGTTGAACGATCAAAATGTAGCAGTCTGAGGAGGTTCAGCTATCCTGACTGAACTACTAGTGTCAGCTAGATTTCGACAACCAAGTTAGGTGTGCGCTTGGCATCTTTCTTCCAACACATGTATTGGTCAGGATGGAAGTGTGGGTACTTAGGCACGTGGGGCTCTTCCTTCTGCACCCCTAGGAGGTCAAAATCTTCCCACTTGCAGTCTGGAATCTTTCCGAGCAGGTTCTTGGCAACCTCTACATGCTTTGAGATCGGTGACAATGGGATCTCTTACTTGGATCTCTTAACTAATTTGAATACTGGGGCGTCCAACGCCCTTGGTGAGATATACTCTTGTGTCAGCTTCAATGGTTCTTTCTAGAAGACCGGCGATTTTTGTGCCATCTGGCCTATCTTTAGGGTCTTGCTTCGTGGTGTAGTTATGTCTTTTCCTTTGTCTTGCATGACTGGAGTATGGCGAGGTGATCTATGGGTTTCCTGACCTAGCTCGATTACAACCTTATTGGCAAGGGTTTTCATTAACTCTACAATTCCCCCGTGCTGAAAGACTCGTAGTGCTTCTTCAATGGTCAGTTCTTCTTCTCTATAGGAGGGTTCGGACATTAACTGGTTAGCTAACAGCTGTGATACTTAGAGAATAGAGGGATAGTAGCTCAGGGAGTGATCGCAAGAAAATTCTAAGTGTTGAGTAATGCTCGCGAGTCCTATAGAGGTGTTATTTATAGGCGCAGCTAGGTCCTCCCCGCGCCTCCCAACGGATATATGAACATTTAATGAGTTTTTCGTTGGCCAATTTGAACAGATCTTTCTGTCTCTTCTGTTGTCAGCGTGTTCAGAATGGTCATCTTTCCTTTAAATGTTCGAGAGGTTCGTTTCAACGGTCACATAACGGCTATTTTCTTCCAACGGTAGTATAACGGTTATATTTTCTAAGTGCTGCACCGAGCTGCACTGCAATCCATCTGAGATCCTGTTGATGCCCCAGAGATCGCAGCATCAATCAGAAAGGGATCCTCCCTAGTAGACTTTCCCAATTAGATTGTCCACCGTTTGGTGTGGGGAATCCAGCTGGTTAGCAGTTCCGGCAACCGTGGGTTTGGAGATTTGCTCCAATTATACCGGTTATGGCCCGATCCACCGTTCTTTTGATTTTATGTTTGAGAATGATATGCAAGTGCCTAGACTAATTTAATCTAAATGCAGAACTGGAAAACGAATCTATGTCTAAAACTGAAAATAAATCTAAACTATCTTTGCAAGGAGAAAATTGAAAGGATGAGTAATGTGCTGGAAGAGTTATCTAAAATTCAACAGAAAGCCATTAAATCTTAAAGATGGATCCACAGTAGAAACAGGAGATATTAAAAGATAGCTTCTAATACAAATAAAACATATTCCATTACTCATGAAAGAGAGAATTCATTTGCACAAAAAGAAGTAAGATCATTCACTACAAAGAAATAATTCAAGACAGTAAAGAAAGATCTCACAGTAAAGTATGGAAGTCCCAAGAATAATCCAATATACATCCAATCTTCATTTCCATGCAAAAGACGTCCTCTCCAGGCTCTTATTAGGTAGATTTTATTTTCTTGAGACAAGTGCAAGATAGCTCGTACAAGTTCAGAAAATTATTCCCCTACCAAAAGTCCCCTACATTGCTTCCTAAACTTCTATTTATAATATTACAAAATTCCCTTTGGGCTGCCACCTGGCTCTTTACACTTGTCACCTACAGACTTTTCCCTTTTAATAGACAAAAATGTGACCCTTTCTTAAACAGAAAATTACATTAAAAAAGAAAAAGGACAGCTGTCCAATGGCCCCACGTTTTTATACATATGAAAGCCAAATTATAGAAGATAGGAATTAATGCCTTAATATCACCATGTTCACTCTTGGGCAGGTGCTCCAGCTGGGAGAGAAGCACTCGAGCTAGATGTTACTGCTGCTGCTGCTGTGAGATAAGAACTCGGGCTGGATGTTACTTCTTCTACTGCTAGGAGAGAAGAACTCGGGTTGGCTGTTACCTCTATTTTCTTTTCCTCTTCTGCAATGTAACTAAACCATATACTAGTATCTCTTATAACTACATTTGCTGAAGCAGGGAGTAAGATTTTCTGGGAAGTTATATCTTTACCAAGATCTGCTCCAATACCTTGAATTTCTGTTGCTGCTGCTTGGTGCATTTCCTTAAGCAGATGATTGTGTATTGATGACATCCCAATGTAATGGTGGATATCATCAATGGCTAAGACATCAATCTTTTTTACATATTCTGTTTGGATGCCCAGCTCTTCCTTCAAGTCAGATAAACGTTGTTCTTTTCCCGGGAAATCATGAAGGGACTGAGGGAAACTCAACTTGAATTTGTCATGCGCTTCATGGATTCTTTGATAAAGACCGTTACTTTTATCCATTGTCCCTCGGATCTTGGCCATTAGCTTAATGCTACAGTTGCTGCAAAATTCCAAAAGGGCTATGTCTTCATTAAAACCATCTACAGATTTGAATGGGATATGCTTGGGGAAATCCACCTTTCCTTCTCTCCATTCTATCTGGCTCAGGATATTTTCCTTAACCCAAGTATATTTACCCTTAATCCTATTGGCCTCTACATTAACTTCTTTTAATCTAACCACCATTGCCTTGAGCTTGCATACTTCCTCAGTAATCAGTTCATGCGTGTCATGGATTTGCTTTAGGATGCTACAGGACAACTCATGGAAAGGAGACATATCTACCGCTCTGCCTTCTGCTTGCTCTAATTGCTCAACCAATACCTGCTTATCTGCCTCTAGATGGGATACTTTAGCTTATTCATAGTTCTTTTCTGCTTCTAAGATCATCATCTGGACCGCCATGTGCTCCTTTTCTTCTTCCAAAAGGTTATACTTGTCTAACAATTCCTTATATTCAACAGATAGGCGATTATACCTATTCACTACGAGATCTCTGTAAGCCTGCTCATTAGCCACAGTGTGTTGTAACATGCGAACTCTCCTCTTTGTCGATTCAACTTCTTTAACTATATCGGATACATTGTCCTGCGTTGCTTTTGCTGCTTCTACAGAAGTGGATGCCATAGCTAAGGGAGACTTATTTGTATTTTGCATTACGGTGGTCTCCCGGTGGGTGACAATATCTTCTTGGAAGAGTCTCTTTATCCTCTCTTCCAATTTTAGGACCATTGCCTTCCTCTTATTATCATATACAAACTCGTCCCATCGAGACACTGTATGCTCTTTTGATGGGGTGTAAGGGATGATTGGGAGATCTATTATATTTATTTCTGCTTCTACGGGTGGCGGTTGGACTACTTGAGCTGAATCTGTTCCCACATTTTGGGTATCAGAGACACCTGCTTGTGCTGTGTCGACCTCCACATTTTGAGTGCTGGAGACATCTGCTTGAGATACGTCTATTTCCATATCCTGGGTGCTAGAGCCACCTTCTTGGGCATCTTCAACTGTTTTGAGTTCTTCTTCCATCTTTTGCCTCACTTTAGCTTGTTTCCCTCTCTCTTCTTCTTCAACTTGCGGCCGATTCTCATTTCCTTCCACCTGCTTCGCGTCTTCAGCTTCTTTCTGCAGCCTTGCATCTTCTGCTTCTTTCTGCTACTAGGATTCCTCAACTTCTTTCTGCAACCTTTCATTTTCTGCTTCTTGCTGTAATCTTGCCACTTCAGCTTCTTGTTGTAATCTTGCAATTGCAGCCTCTTGTTGCAACCTTGCTTCCTCTTTTAACCTTTTTTTTTCTTGGACTCGGGCATCAGCTGCTTCTTTCTCTTTTTGTAGGCTAGTTTTTTGGGCCTTGGTAGAGATAGAGCTTGTTCCACTGCCTTGGCGACAAATCTGCAGCTCAGTCATGTTGCTGATACCTCTGAATGCCTCTTCCTCGGCATCATAATAATGAGCATACTCAAAATGAGCATAAATTTCCTTGCAATGCTCGGCAACTTTTCCCCGCCTATCATTCCTATGGAAAATTACTTCGCTGGAGTGGAAAGCTTTCAGCTCTTGAACAAACTCCTCAGCTGATGCAACCCCTGAGAATTTGTAAGCTCCTATGCAGAAGGGTAAAGGGGGGAAAGAATCCTTATGCTGCTTGTTAAGCACTGTTCCAATTCCATCTAGGAAAATTTGTCTCATTGCTTCCTTGAGGACTACATAGTCAATAGCATACCTCAGAAAAATATATGGAGCTTTAGTCCCTCCAAACATCCTGATGTAGGTGCCTTGCTCTGAAAAATAAAAATCTCCATAGTTTTCCAGGATCTCCATGGCATTTTCCGATAGACAATTGGGCTCTTCCTTGAATATCTGCTCATAGAGGGGCATGATGAACCCCTCACAGATGAGCTTATAGCTGGTTCTGTAATTTTGATCCCACATCATCTTGTAAGCAGTGTAGACTGGGGTGTTAGCTTTATCCCATGCGCAACCTAAGCTGGGGAAAGATATCTTGGCCAAAATATAGTCAATGAGATATGAAGACATGTAAAATTTTGACTTTTTAAGGCTATACCTTCTCTTGCAGCAGCCACCATTGATGCCAAACTGTTCGACAGGATAGTATCCCAGTTAAACACAGTTCCTTTGAATGCTACGAAGTGGATGATGGGGACCCACTGTATCCTGTATACAGTGCCATCGGGCATGCCGAAAATTCTGCATAGCATCAGGGCGATTAACCTGAAAGGAGGTCTTAGATTCTGAACATCATATTCATCGTTACCTCTCTTTCTTAAGTGCTTGCCTGTGACCAATAATTTTTTGGCCATTTCAATATTGTTCATCTGGCCCAACCATTCATCACTCAGAGCTTGCTGGGGACGTGAGAATTTCTAGGCTGCGGCAAGATATGCTGGGTGGAATGATGCGATGGCCACTCCCCCGCTGTCATTTAATACTCTGGTCTCCGCATTAGCATGTTCCAATATCCACCCGATCACTTCAGAACATGGGAACAATTCAGGGAAGGTAGAAGCCCTAGCTATGCCTGAAGTTCTGATGTTGCAGTAGATCTGTTCCTCTTCCAACAATGCATTTGGGATGTCTTGGTCCCTGATCATCCTGTAAATATCACCCCATCGGACTTTGGGAGGAATGTCGGTGGTACACTCAGTATCTTGGAACATAGTTTCAGTCCTAAGTGGTACTGGCTCTGATTCCATCATTTTAGCTTTCTTCCTACCACCTTTTGGCATCTTGGATTATCCCTGCTAACAACCAAATATAAGTCATCATAAAAATGTGCAACCTGTTATGAGATTTTAACAAAGAGAAGGAACAATTCAACATGCTAAAACATAGACAAATTATGAAGCTGTGTGTTAGGGAAACAAAATAAGCCATTCCAAACAAGAAATATAGTTCTAAGACTTGATTATCCTAGGAGACAAAGTTTGGAACATTTCCGAAAGGGTGAGCATACGACATGGAAACAACTTGCTTCCCATCTAGCCCTAGGAGAGAAGGTGTCCTTCATTGTTGCACTTCTAATGGTCAATGGCGGGTTAGCCTGGATTAAGACGATCTTAAGACGAAAACAGGGACCGCTTTCCTCATTCATAAAAAGGTGATGGGATTCAGCTGACCACTATGGTTATTAGTAACAGTTACGAGGTGTTGTGTGGCTGGCTCAAATTTTGAATGAGGGTGACGACGCTTGGAATATGGCTGGTGAAAAAAACTCGGGTGGTCATAGTTATGGCTTTGGCTGATAGGAACGAGAAACCAAAGGGGATTCGGCGGCCTTAAAAACAAAAAATAACGACATATGGCCACGAACGTCTATCGGCCACGTTGAAGATGGGAAAAAACCCACAGGTAACTTGACATGGAGATAAGACAAAAATAGCCGTTAAAAAACCTACCTGGCAACGAGAATGTGGCTGAATGAGGTGGACGTGGACATGGACGAGCTGAGCTAGAGCAGTCTGGAGCGGTGTTCTCAACGGTGCTCATTCCAACGAAAATTAACAATGCAGTCGACCAAACCTTAACGGTCCCTTTTAAAAAGGCTAGACACGTGCGGCGTTAAACTGGTTGGTGGCGCCATTAAATGAGGTTTTAATTTCTTGGTACAACGCGGTCACCTCAAGCGGTCTCGACATTTGTGCGCGACCGCCACTTGCGGGCTGGGCTCATGAGTTTCACTTGCAATTGTGGAATGTTATGTTGAACTGCATCAGCGTTTCGGAAGAGATTGGCGAATCCTTCCGAAATGCAACCTTTGAAAACTTGTCGTGGGCGGTTTCACTGGGTTGTCCCGCAGTTTCGGGAGAATAATGGATCTCTTTCCGCAATTTTGACAGAGATATGCCAATGGCTTCTGCAATTGCGGAACAATTCCACGAAGGTTCCCGCCGTTTCGGGAGGCTTTCCTAAATGTCTCTCAGGAAAAGAACTCGCATGCTTCCGCAGTTTCGGGAGGGAAACCCAAATGGTTCCGCAGTTTCGGAAAGAATTGGCGAACGGCTACCACAAGTTGAATGAAAGTCTAAGTCTTTCAGCAGGTTTTCGGGCAAATAACGTGAATGCTTCCGCCATTTCGGAAAGGAATTCGCAAATAGCTTCCGCAACTTTGAGAGGAAAAAGACTTAAGATTTTTTTCAAAGAGACCAAGTCCTTCAACGGCTTTTCGGGAAAATAACGTGAATGACTCCCACAGTTTTTGGGAAGAAACCTGAATGGTTCCGCAGCTTCGGGAGGCTTTCTTGAATCTTTTCGCCGTTTTCAGAGACTTTCCCAAATAGCTTCCACAGCTTTGAGAAATATTTTCTAAGTCTTTTGTGCAGTTTCGGGAGACTTATACGAATGGCTCCCGCAGTTTCGGGAGGATAAGCTGAATGGTTCTGCAATTTCGATAGGATAACCTGAAAGGTTCCGCAACTGTGGGAGGATAACTCAAATGATTCCACAATTTCGAGAGGATAACTCGAATGATTCCGCAATTTCGAGAGGATAACTCAAGAGATTCCACAACTGCGGGAGGGTAACTTGAAAGGTTCCGCAACTTCAAAAATTTCATGAATATTATCCTTAGAAGAAAAACTTGAAATTTTCAAAGCAGGATTTTAAGTTGAAAAACAAAGTAAAAGGGAGAATTAAACTCTTAAGGCAGTCTTTCTAAAAAAATAGAAGGAGGGGCCCCAATATGTAAAAAAATTTTGGGGGGGGATGTTGCTACAACAACAATTGGCAAGTCGCTGGCGAACACAGATCTCTGAAAAAATTCTCTCCATGATCCGAAACCTTATTAAAAGATATCCATTTTATATGCAACATTCAGCTGAGCATTTGAATTTCTGTGAAGGAAGAAGGCACTTTACCTGCTAGCCATTGGGGAAAGGGGAGTTTTGACAAAGACATCTTTAAAACTCTCAAAGGGCCAACATATGGGATTCATTTTAGAAGGATCATCTTTTAGATGGCTACTGCTGTCGGACTCCACAGGATTTGCAACACTTTCTCATGGACATTATTGCTCTTGTTCCTCATTCTCATGCCGCTTGCATACTTTTGGAGGTTTGTACTTTTGATAGCTTCGCTGTCTAAGCCTTCCAAAGATATTTTCTTTAGACATGATCGTTGATTTAGGCTCCTCAATCCATAATGTCCTTTTGTGTGAGTTAGATATTTTATTGGTTTGATCAAGCCTCATGGACGGAGAGGAGCCTATTTTGAGCTGAGCCTTTTGGACAACTTTCTTGATTTTACATGTTTTTTGCTTTTGTCTTAGCCATGCTTTAATTGAGGCAAGAATCTCTGGAAAACAGACCCTTGAATATAAGCCATTTTGGCTGTTAAATTTGTAGCATGGAGTCATTTCAATACCCTATGCCCTTGGGATGTGCTACTTTCCATGGGTCCAACTTCAATAACCTTCTTGAGATGTCTTTAAGTGTGAGAGTGGGTGGAGCCCAAAGATAGTAATAAGGATAGTCACAGATCTCGGCTAATTAAACAGGATTAGTGTGGCTAGCAGAGTAGGCTTCCTTCCTTCTGAAAAAGTTCAACAAGTGCACAATACATAGATAAACTTTCATTCGAGCATAGTTCCGGGCTCATGGGTTGTGAGATTTCTTTAAGAGACCTATATCGAAGAGAAACTCAACCGAAGGTGCTTTCAGAAGACCAACTTGGTGCAAAGGTTCAAATGACAAGAAAAGAAACAAAATGGCTGAAAAATATTGAAAAATAATGAAAACAAAAGGCTAAAGCAAAAAAGAAAATTTTATTTATTTACAGAAAGTCTCAGCGAGACTATGCAAAGTATTGCTTCAGGGCGAGGCCATTGAGAGGAAGGGTTACTTCTTCTCCCTCGAGATTTGTCAACCTATAAGTGGATGGGCCTATCTTGGCCGAAATTTGGTACGGGCCTACCCATAAATGTTGGAATTTCGTGTGCATTCCTTTTCCTTCATGATTATGGTCCCATTTTAGGACTAAGTCCCCAACTTCAAAACTTCTTTTCCCAGACTTCCTCTTATCGAACCATCTCTTAACTATGTCTTGGTGTTGATGGAATCAGTCTTTAGCTTTCTGTCGGGCTTCTTCAAGTTGAAGCAGGGTATTGATCCTGGATTGTAAGACTTGGCTACCAGAACCCCGAGAGGCTTGGGACAACTGTAAGGATGGGAGCAAAATATTGGGGGGAAGGATGGATTCTTTGCCATAGACAAGAGTGAAAGGGGAAACCCCTAATGCATTCTTTGGAGTCACCCTGTCTGCCCATAAGGCGTTTGGGAGAGCTATATGCCAACTTCGTTGATTTTCTATCATAGTTTTCTTGAGAATTCGAATGAGGTTTTTGTTTGAAGATTCAACTAATCCGTTTCCTTGAGGGTAATAATTGGCTAAGTAGTGCAGCTTAATTCCCCATTCATAAAAAAATTCATTTATCTTGAAAGACGAAAAATAGGGAGCATTATAAAAAACAAGGGAAATTGGAACCCCAAACCTGGTTATGATGTTCTCTTTCAAGAAGCTGATGACCGCGTCTTCATTGATCTTGCACAACGGGATAGCCTCCGTCCATCTATTGAAGTAGTCGGTAGCTGTCAGGATGTATCGATGTTGCAAAGAAGAATTTGGATTTATCTCTCCGATAACATCTATACCCCACTACTCAAAAGGCTCAGAGATAATAACCGGCTGCAAGGGTCCTGTTGCCTTAGGTAATTTACCAGCACTTCTTTGGCATACAACACAGTTTCGTGCATACGTATGGGCATCTTGAAACAGAGTGGGCCAATAATATCCAGCTCTCAGTATCTTATGTGTTGTTGTCTCTCCTGAATAATGTCCACCTGCGGGGCCATCATGTAATTCTTTAACCACTTTACTTGCATCTTCCTTTTCTAGACATTTAAGGAAAACTCCATCATAATTCTTTCTGAAAAGTATCCCATCAATGATTTGATAAGGTGCTGATTTCAAACGGAGTGCCCTTCTTTGTTTAGAGTTCCAGTGCTCAGGTAGGTACCCCTGCTGTAAATAATGCACTAGATCTCTATACCATGACTAAGGAGTCAAGAAGATAGGACATACTTCAACCAAGTTTAGCTCAGCTTCATTCTTCCAATGTTGTTCTTCATTAGTCGAATCTCCCGCAAGTAATTTGCATAGGCCTTTCCCTTTGATGATCGTGGTTGGTTTGAATTCTAAATCATATTCTTGAAGAGCTGTGACCTAGTTCCCCCTCCTTTTTCCTAGTTCCTTTTGAACGAAAAGGGATCTAACAGCTGGGTGGGGAGCTATAACTTTAGTTCTGTTCTTAAGAATATATGGCCTGAACTGTTTGACTGCTTTGAAGACCGCATATGCATGCTTTTCAACCACGAGATAGTTTAGCTCAGCCCCCTGCAGACCAGTGCTCATAAACGAGATTGGGTATTCGTCTCCTAGCTCCACCTTTTGCGTAAGTACAACTGCGAGGGAGTCATCCGAAGCAAAGGTATACCGGATAAAATCCTTATCAAAATCTGGGCTACTTAAGGAAGGAGCCTTCGCTATAGCTTCCTTGATGTCTCTAAAAGCATCCTTTTCCAAATCCGTCCACTTGAACTGTATGCTTTGTTTAACCATCTGTTGCAATGGTTTAACAATTTGTGCAAAATTTGGAACAAATATGCGGACGAAATTGATATTACCCATAAAGGATTGCATCGATTTTTTGTTAGAAGGCATTGGAATTTTATTGATAGCTTGTATTCTTTCCTAATCTATTGACACTCCCCCTTTGGAAATGATGTGACCCAAGAGTTTACCTTCGGGAACAACGAACACACTCTTCTTGGGATTCAAAGAAATACCATATTTCCGACAGAGATAAAAAATATGCCTCAGATGGACAACATGATCTTCCCTCTTCTTTGAAAAGACTGTCACATCATCTAAGTATACAACAACACATTGCCCACCCAATCCTTGGAAGGCGATATCCATTGCTCGTTGGAATGTGGCTCCTGCGTTTATCAGACCAAATGGAATCCTTCTATATGCGAAAGTTCCCCACTTAGTTCGGAAAGTAGTCTTAAGACGATCCTCTTCGGCTACTAATACCTGATTGTAGCCAAAGAAACCATTGAGAAGAGAAAATAGCTCAGATCCCGACACCATTTGAAGAATTTGTTTCATTGAAGGGATAGGGTAGTTGTCTTTATCTGAAGCTCTGTTTAAATTCCTGAAGTCTACACATAGTCTTATCTCTCCTAACTTCTTTCTTATGGGAACTAAGTTAGCAACCCACTCAGAATGCCGGACCTTAAAGATTATTTTAGCGTCTAGGAGCTTCTTTAATTCCTTTTGAATTAGAGGTTCTAGAGTAGGATGCATCCTTCTTAACTGCGGTTGAAATGGCTTGACACCCTCTTTCATCGGTATAACATGCTGAATAATGCGGACGTCATATGTTTTCAGATCCTTATAGGTCCATGCAAAAACATCCTTATATTGCTTAAATAGTTTGATTAACCTATCTCTTTCTCCCGGTGAACAACATTTTTCAAGGTTGACAAATTTTGGTTCTGCCTCGGTGCCCAAATTGACTAACTCATGTTGCATCGATGAACTATTAGTTTTGGTATTAGCTGGCCTTTTGAACTTATTTTGAAGATCGAACAGCATTTCGAGGGACCTTACCCCTTTGGGGATGAAATTTCCTTTCTCTGCATCCTTCTTCAACAAATCAGCATCGTGTTCTTCTTCATCTATCGCAGCTCCTTGGAAGCTATCTTCGTTTGTCAGAAAACTGATAATCTGCTCATCATCATTGAAAACTCTGAAGTTTGTGATGTTATCGGGAATGGAGGGCTTGAAAATTAAGTCAATTGAGCATTTGTTATTAGAGGGCACCAATCTAGAAGTGGATGTTGCTAACAAATAAGCTATAGAATTTTGCAATCTACGAACAGAGTTTATATTGAAAGCATCAAAATGCATAGTTAAATCCCATACCTCAGCCTGATAACCCTTCAGATGAGGTGAGAGACAATGAATGGTGTCCCTTACCTGTCTTACAACTATTTCTGAGTCACCAAAAACCTTCAGGTATTTAACATTTAAACCAATGGCCTTCTTTAATCTATGTACCAAAGCTTCATATTCAGTTGTGTTGTTAGTACAATCAAATTCTAATCTACAGGACAAAAAATACTTGTTTCTTCTTGGATCCATCAGAACACAACCGGCTCTGGATCCTTCCAGAGTTTTAGAACCGTCAAAGTATAATGTCCAAAAAATATCTTTCGATTCAACTAAATTAGTATCTCTATGATCTAATTTAGTGACTAAACTAACTATATTACAGTCAACATCATCAGTCCGAGAGAAATGAACGAGATCTAACTGTTCATCTCATTCATGGCTGATGGTTTCAGACTGATAATTACCCGGATCAATTTCTAAGAAATAATTCCCCAGAACTGAGGATGAGAAGGTTATAGCCTCACTATTTTCCTCTAGTTGAGTTACATTTTGCTTCATGTGTGGTTCCCTCAGGACTTTGATCTGATTCTGCCTGTTTTGATAAGGCAACCACAGATGAGACCAATCAGTGGCAAAGTAACCATTCAGCTTGGTAGACCAGTCCCTACTTAAGATCAGACCATAGGCTTCAGGAATATCAACCACCATTATGTCAATAAACTGACAGACTCTAGAGTCAACTGATAATCTAATGAGAACATCTTTCATCTCCCCAATCACTTTGACAGTAGTCCTATCTAATTGAATGATTTGGGCTGGAGATGGCACAGGTTGCCCATTAATTTTTTTACAAATTGACAATGGCATGAAGTTTGAAGATGCCCGAGAATCTACCAAACAATTGTGAACATTATGATTAAAAATTTCAAAGGTCAACAGGAAAGGCAATGTTTGAGATTTAGATTTCCCTCCGATGCTAGCTTCATTAATTTCGGGATCTTCTTGAGAGTCCATTAATGGGGTGCTGGGCTGGGGTTGTAGAACATGCAGTAGCTTGTCTCGTTCATGAGGCAAGCTGCACATGTCGAATATTGACACATTTTCTTTGACCTTCTTTATATCCTCAATAATGTCATAGCCTATGTCAGATTCGCTCCCAATTCGGGTTGGATGATCTGTTTTACTCATCGTGACCTTAGGTTGATGAACTATGATGTCAGCGTTTGACGGTTTGGCCACTGTTTGGTTAACTTTAGGCTGCGGTGGAATGATTGTTATATGCCTTGTAGGTAGTTCTTTTGTAGCTTTAGGCTTGGGAGGAGCCGAGTTTGGCACAGGATCTGTAATAGGGCCTTTACTGCAAGTATTAATATTCACAGCAGAGGGAAAGCTTTCTATGGGATCTTCTTCTGTTGATTCAGTTATAGGTACCCAATCCCACAATACCATAGTAGTGTCAGGGGTTGGTTCCTCTAATTCAGGGCTCGATTCTTCTAGAGGCTCATCTTGGTCTGGGATCTGTGAATCCAACATTTGATTCATGACTAAACTCATAGAGTTAATCCATTGTGGGAAGCTCTTTTCCGAATGTGGTTCTTGATGAAAGGTGCAGAAATTTTCCATCCCGATTTCATTGAGGTTTAAAACAGGGGAAGTATTCATGGGTGGATGAGGTTGATCGTCGTCTTCCCTCTTTTTGTAAAATGGCTTGAAAGGTTTCCTAGATGTACTAGCAACCTTATCTTTCTCGAGATCTACAATTTTATTGGATAATTTCTGCATCATCTTAACTACATTCTCCATGTTTGTTGATGACTCTTCCTTACCTCTAGTGAGCAACAAGGTTTTTTTATTGGATGCTAGTTTTCTTTCAGCATCCAAGGCATGTTTAGCAATGCTATCTGCCTCTTCTTCTACCTTTCTAGCTTCTTCGAAGTTCTCTATTAGGGTGGTTTTCTTAGATATTTTAACAAACATTGCTATGGGTCCTTCGAGAGCTATTGTATAATACTCAACCAGAGATTCTTCTGCTGGTTTATTTGCTTCAC
The DNA here is from genome assembly GCA_027924585.1 of Larix kaempferi. Classification (NCBI taxonomy): domain Eukaryota; kingdom Viridiplantae; phylum Streptophyta; class Pinopsida; order Pinales; family Pinaceae; genus Larix; species Larix kaempferi. Next base: position 11,830,261 of record BSBM01000361.1, read on the forward strand.
TGAAATTATTTAAGAGTGTTGTGAACCTTTGGTTAAAGTCTTGGACCTTTTCTTTCTTTTCCATTCTCATGGATAAGAGTTCTTTCATGAGTGTAGCTACAGTCTTTTGGTTTCCATACTTCTTTAAAAAACAGTTTTCAAATTCATCCCAACTAGAGATCGAGCTGGGTTGTAGGCTAAAATACCAGGATGATACTTTTGGCTCGAATGTGTATGGAAAAAGCCTGCAGACTACATCTTCATGCTGCACGTTCAAAAGATTCAGAGCTAGATAAAATCTCTTGAGATGATCTTCGGCTGAAATGGCTTTCCCTGGGTCGAATTTAGGCAAGACCTTCTCTGGATTTTTTGGAAGATTGTGGAATGGCCCAGCTAGATTCAATGCTCCCCTTGCTCTCCAAGCAGGAACAGCCATGTTTCTATGTGGAGAATCTAGTGGGGAATTGTAAGGTGAGTTCAATGGAGTGTTCTTTGGAGTAATAAGTTCTCCAAGACTTTCTTGATCTGAAATATTTTCTGGGTTTTCAAGTTCGATCTTGTTCAGAGGTTCTACAATTTCTTCTAACGTTAAATTCACAAGCTCTTCAAAACTTTGCACAAGAATCAAATCACGGGTGTACTGTTTCTCTTGACTAGGGGAACTTTTCCTAGGAAGGAAATTTACTGCGTTTAAGCCACCTAGCTGTCTAACATAAGATCGTGTGTGCCTCCTCAAATCTTCTATTTCTGTAAAAGGTACATCATACAATGCTTCTTGAGGCTCAGGAACAGAGACAAGATTTTCTTGATTTGCTACTTCAAGATTTGGACAGTCTGAAATTCCTTCTTTAAGCGAGTTTTCAGTAACATTTATGACAGTGGGCGATTTCCCTTTATCATCCATGCACTTTCAGGCCCTCCTTCTAGCGCCAAAAACTGTTGATGCCCTGGAGATCGTAGCATCACTCAGAAAGGGATCCTCCCTGGTAGACTATCCCAATTAGATTGTCCACCGTTTGGTGTGGGGAATCCATCCGGTTAGCGGTTTCGACAACCGTGGGTTTGGAGATTTGCTCCAATTATACCGGTTATGACCCGATCCACCGTTCTTTTGATTTTATGTTTTAGAATGATATGCAAGTCCCTAGACTAATTTAATCTAAATGCAGAACTGGAAAATGAATCTATGTCTAAAACTGAAAATAAATATAAACTATCCCTGCAAGGAGCAAATTGAAAGGATGAGTAATGTGCTGGAAGAGTTATCTAAAATTCAACAGACAGCCATTAAATCTTAAAGATAGATCCACAGCAGAAATAGGAGATATTAAAAGATAGCTTCTAATATAGATAAAACATATTCCATTACTCATGAAAGAGAGAATTCATTTGCACAGAAAGAAGTAAGATCATTCACTACAAAGAAATAATTCAAGACAGTAAAGAAAGATCTCACAGTAAAGTATGGAAGTCCCAAGAATAATCCAATATACATCCAATCTTCATTTCCATGCAAAAGATGTCCTCTCCAGGCTCTTATTAAGTAGATTTTATTTTCTTGAGACAAGTGCAAGATAGCTCGTACAAGTTCAGAAAATTATTCCCCTGCCAAAAGTCCCCTACATTGCTTCCTAAACTTCTATTTATAATATTACAAAATGCCCTTTGGGATGCCACCTGGCTCTTTACACTTGTCACCTATACACTTTTCCCTTTTAATAGACAAAAATGTGACCCTTTCTTAAACAAAAAATTACTTAAAAAAAGAAAAACGACAGCTGTCCAATGGCCCCACGTTTTTATACATATGAAAGCCAAATTACAGAAGATAGGAATTAATGCCTTAATATCAGCGTGTTCACTCTTGGGCAGGCGCTCCAGCTGGGAGAGAAGCACTCGAGCTAGCTGTTACTGCTACTGTTGCTGGGAGAGAAGAACTCGGGCTGGCTGTTACTTCTGTTACTACTGGGAGAGAAGAACTCGGGCTGGCTGTTACCTCTATTTTCTTTTCCTCTTCTGCAATGTAACTAAACCATATACCAGTATCTCTTATAACTACATTTGCTGAGGCAGGCAGTAAGATTTTCTGGGAAGTTATATCTTTACCAAGCTCTACTCCAATACCTTGAATTTCTGTTACTGCTGCTTGGTGCATTTCCTTAAGCAGATGATTGTGTATTGATGACATCCCAATATAATGGTGGAGATCATCAATGGCTAAGACATCAATCTTCTTTACATATTCTGTTTGGATGCCCAGCTCTTCCTTCAGGTCAGATAAACATTGTTCTTTGCCCGAGAAATCATCAAGGGACTGAGGGAAACTCAACTTGCATTTGTCATGCGCTTCATGGATTCTTTGATAAAGACCGTTACTTTTATCCATTGTCCCTCGGATCTTGGCCATTAGCTTAATGCTACAGTTTCTGCAAAATTCCAAAAGGGCTATGTCTTCATTAAAACCATCTACAGATTTGAATGGGATATGCTTGGGGAAATCCACCTTTCCTTCTCTCCATTCTATCTAGCTCAGGATATTTTCCTTAACCCAAGTATATTTAGCCTTAATCCTATTGGCCTCTACATTAACTTCTTTAATCTAACCACCATTGCCTTGAGCTTGCATACTTCCTCAGTAATTAGTTCCCCGCGTGTCATGGATTTGCTTTAGGATGCTATAGGACAGCTCATGGAAAGGAGACATATCTATCGCTCTGCCTTTTGCTTGCTCTAATTGCTCAACCAATACCTGCTTATCTGCCTCTAGATGGGATACTTTAGCTTCTGCATCGTTCTTTTCTGCTTCTAAGATCATCATCTGGACCGCCATGTGCTCCTTTTCTTCTTCCAAAAGGTTATACTTGTCTGACAATTCCTTATGTTCAATAGATAGGTGATTATACCTATTCACTACGAGATCTCTGCATGCTCATTAGCCACAGTGTGTTGTAACATGCGAGCTCTCCTCTTTGTCGATTCAACTTCTTTAACTATATCGGCCACGTTGTCCTGCGTTGCTTTTGCTGCTTCTACAACGGCGGATGCCATAGCTAAGGGAGCCTTATTTGTATTTTGCATTACGGTGGTCTCCCGGTGGGTGACAATATCTTCTTAGAAGAGTCTCTTTATCCTCTCTTCCGATTTTAGGACCACTGCCTTCCTCTTCTTATCATATACAAACTCGTCCCATCGAGACACTGTATGCTCTTTTGATGGGGTGTAAGGGACGATTCGGAGATCTATTATATTTATTTATGCTTCTGTGGGTGGCATTTAGACTAGTTGAGCTGAATCTGTTCCCACATTTTGGGTACCAGAGACACCTGCTTGTGCTATGTCCACCTCCACATTTTTAGTGCCGGAGACACCTGCTTGAGATATCTCTATTTCCATATCTTGGGTGCCGGAGCCATCTGCTTGGGCATCTTCAACTGTCTTGAGTTCTTCTTCTGTCTTTTGCCTCATTTCAGCTTGTTTCCCTCTCTCTTCTTCTTCAACTTGCGGCTGATTCTCATTTCCTTCCACCTACTTCGCGTCTTTGGCTTCTTTTTGCAGCCTTGCATCTTCTGCTTCTTTCTGCTACTGGGCTTCCTCAACTTCTTTCTGCAGCCTTTCATTTTCTGCTTCTTGCTGCAATCTTGCCACTTCAGCTTCTTGCTGTAATCTTGCAATTTCAGCCTCTTGCTACAACCTTGCTTCCTCTTTTAACCTTTGTTCTTCTTGGGCTCGGGCATCAGCTGATTCTTTCTCTTTCTGCAGGATGGTTTTTTGGGCCTTCGTAGAGAGAGAGCTTGTTCCACTGCCTTGGAGACCAATCTGCAGCTCAGTCATGTTGCTAATGCCTCCGAATGCCTCTTCCTCGGCATCATAATAATGAGCGTACTCAAAATGAGCATAAATTTCCTTGCAATGCTCGACAACTTTTCCCCGCTTATCATTCCTATGGAAAATTACTTCACCGAAGTGGAAAGCTTTCAGCTCTTGAACAAACTCCTCAGCTGATGCAACCTCTGAGAATTTGTAAGCTCCTATGCAGAAGGGTAAAGGAGGGAAAGAAGCCTTATGCTACTTGTTAAGCACTGCTCCAATTCCATCCAAGGAAATTTGTCTCACTGCTTCCTTGAGGACTACATAGTCAGTAGCATACCTCGGCAAAATATATGTAGCTTTATTCCCTCCAAACATCCTGATGCAGGTGCCTTTCTCTGAAAAATAAAAATCTCCATAGTTTTCCAGGATCTCCATGGCATTTTCCGACAGACAGTTGGGCTCTTCCTTGAATATCTGCTCATATAGGGGCATGATGAACCCCTCACAGATGAGCTTATAGCTGGCTCTATAATTTTGAGCCCACATCATCTTGTAAGCAGTGTAGACTGGGGTGTTAGCTAAATCCCATGCACAACCAAAGCTGGGGAAAGATAGCTTGGGCAAAATACAGTCAATGAGATATGAAGACATGTAAAATTTTGACTTTTTTAAGGCCAGACCTTCTCTTGCAGCAGCCACCACTAATTCCAAACTGTCCGACAGGATAGTAGCCCAGTCAAACACAGTTCCTTTGAATGCTACAAAGTGGATGATGGGGATCCACTGTATCCTATATACGGTGCCATCGGGCATGCCGAAAATTCTGCATAACATCAGGGCAATTAACCTGAAAGGAGGTCTTAGATTTTGAACATCATATTCGTCGTTACCTCTCTTTCTTAAGTGCTTGCCTACGACCAATAATTTTTTGGCCATTTCAACATTGTTCATCTGGCCCAACCATTCATCACTCAAAGCTTGCTGGGTACGTGAGAATTTATAGGCTGCGGCAAGATATCCTGGGTGGAATGATGCGATGGCCACTCCCCCCGCTGTCATTTAATACTCTGGGCTCCGCGTTAGCATGTTCCAATATCCACCCGATCACTTCAGAACATGGGAACAATTCAGGGCAGGTAGAATCCCTAGCTATGCCTCAAGTTCTGATGTTGCGGTAGATCTGTTCCTCTTCCAACAATGCATATGGGATGTCTTGGTCCTTGATCATCCTGTAAATATCACCCCATCGGACTTCAGGAGGAATGCCGGTGGTACACTTAGTATCTTGGAACATAGTTTCAGTCCTAAGTGGTACTGGCTTTGGTTCCATCATTTTAGCTTTCTTCCTACCACCTTTTGGCATCTTGGCTTATCCCTGCTAGCAACCAAATATAAGTCATTATAAAAATGTGCAACCTGTTATGAGATTTTAACAAAGAGAAGGACCAATTCAACATGCTAAAACATAGACAAATTATGAAGCTGTGTGTTAGGGAGACAAAATAAGCCATTCCAAACAAGAAATATAGTTCTGAGACTTGATTATCCTAGGAGACAAAGTTTGGAACGTTTCCGAAAGGGTGAGCATACGACATGGAAACAACTTGCTTCCCATATAGCCCTAGGAGAGAAGGTGTCCTTCATTGTTGCACTTCTAATGGTTAATGGCGGGTTAGCCTGGATTGAGACGATCTTAAGACAAAAACAGGGACCGCTTTCCTCATTCATGAAAAGGTGATGGGATTCAGCTGACCACTATGATTATTAGTAACAGTTACTAGGTGTTGTGTAGCCGGCTCAAATTTTGAATGAGGGTGACGACGCCTGGAATATGGCCGGTGAAAAAAACTCGGGTGGTCATAGTTATGGCTTTGGCTGATAGGAACGAGAAACCAAAGGGGCTTCGGCGGCCTTAAAAACAAAAAATAACGACATATGGCCATGAACGTCTATCATCCACGTTGAAGATGGGAAAAAACCCATAGGTAACTTGACGTGGAGATAAGACAAAAAATAGCCGTTAAAAAACCTACCTGGCAACGAGAATGTGGCTGAATGAGGTGGACGCGGATGTGGACAAGCCGAGCTAGAGCAGTCTGGTGCGGTGTCCTCAACGGTGCTTGTTCCAATGAAAATTAACAATGTGGTTGACCAAACCTTAACCGTCCCTTTAAAAAGGCTAGACACATGCGGTGTTAAACCGGTTGGTGGTGCCATTAAACGGGGTTTTAATTTCTTGGTACAGCGCGGTCACCTCAAGCGGTCTCGACATTTGTGCGTGACCGCCACTTGTGGGGCGGGCTCACAAGTTTCACCTGCAATTGTGGAACGTTATGTTGAACTTCCTCGGCGTTTCGGAAGAGATTGGCGAATCCTTCCGAAATGCAACCTTTGAAAACTTGTCGCGGGCGGTTTCGCTGGGTTGTCCCGCAATTTCGAGAGAATAATGGATCTCTTTCTGTAATTTCGACGGAGATATGCCAATGGCTTCCACAATTGCAGAACAATTCCGTGAAGGTTCCCGCCGTTTCGAGAGGCTTTCCTAAATGTCTCTCGGGAAAAGAACTCGAATGCTTCCGCATTTTCGGGAGGGAAACCCAAATGGTTCCGCAGTTTCGGAAAGAATTGGCGAACGGCTACCGCAAGTTGAATGAAAGTCCGAGTCTTTTGGCGGGTTTCGGGAGAATAACGTGAATGCTTTCGCCATTTCAGAAAGGAATTTGCAAATAGCTTCCGCAACTTTGAGAGGAAAAAGACTTAAGATTTTTTTCAAAGAGACCAAGTCCTTTGGGGGCTTTTCAGGAAAATAACGTGAATGACTCCCGCAGTTTCGGGGAAGAAACCTGAATGGTTCCGCAGCTTCGAGAGGCTTTCTTGAATCTTTTCTCCGTTTCGAGAGACTTTCCCGAATAGCTTCCGCATCTTTGAGAAATATTTTCTAAGTCTTTTGCGCAGTTTCGGGAGACTTATACGAATGGCTCCCGCAGTTTCGGGAGGATAAGCTGAATGGTTCCGCAATTTCGATAGGATAACCTGAAAGGTTCCGCAACTGCGGGAGGATAACTCAAATGATTCCACAATTTCGAGAGGATAACTCAAATGATTCCGCAATTTTGAGAGGATAACTCAAGAGGTTCCGCAACTGTGGGAGGGTAACTTGAAAGGTTCCGCAACTTCAAAAATTTCATGAATATTATCCTTAGAAGAAAAACTTGAAATTTTCAAAGCAGGATTTTAAGTTGAAAAACAAAGTAAAAAGGAGAATTAAACTCTTAAGGCAGTCTTTCTAAAAAAATAGAAGGAGGGGCCCTAATATGTAAAAAAATTTTGGGGGGGATGTTGCTGCAACAACAGATCCTGCGCAGTTACTTTGCAGATCCAAAAATTTTCAACTGCGCGGTTTCCTTTTTCTTTTTCTTTTTTTTTTTCCTTTCCTCGTAGCTTCAGCAGGGCTGCACGGTACACACCTTGTTCTATTTAACATTCATGTACAGACTTCTTTACATTTCCAGTGTCCCGTTTCAACTATACCTGACACTTGGAACTCTCTTTCTCTTCTTATCATTCAGGATGCTGCGAAGTAGAGCTGTCATGATACAGCTTTAGCCTGCTTCCATTTATCAAAGTGGGTAAAATATCACCAACTAAATTGGCTAACTCTACTGCACCAGTGTTAGTAACATGTATTACAGTATATGGACCAAGCCAATGCATCTTAAATTTACCAGGAAACTTCATGAATTTGCTGTCGTACAAGAGGACTAGGTCACCTGCCTGAAAGCACTTGTTCATTATATGGCGATCATTCCAAGCTTTCTCTCGGTCTTTTCAATCTTGTTGGTGGAAGCCGGCAATGAAATGATCTTCCTCCAACCCAACAAGGTGTAGCAACCTTTCTTCTAGTGCTGCGCGGTCTGCCATCCCAGTGAATGCAGAGATCCTCAAACTAGGGACAATGTATTCCATTGGCATTATAGCTTTTTGCCCATAAGCCAACTAAAAGGGTGTATGTCCTGTCAATTTCTTGCATGTAGTTCTGTATGCCAATAACACAGAAGAAACGTGCAGATCCCAATCATCTCTGTTTACATTGCAGACCTTAGTCAGTGTGTTGTCCAGTATTTTATTAAAAGCCTCAATAGTGCCATTCGCTTGTGGATTATATGGAGTACTGCGCTGATGACGAATCTGGAATTCTTCTGTAAGTGCCTCAATCATTTTGTTCAAAAAATGAGTACCTTGGTCACTCATCAAAATCTTCGGATAGCCAAATCTTGACAATATTTCTTCAAAAATGAATTGCGCTGCAGTCCTTGACTGGTTTTGCTTCTTCCCATCTGGTGAGGTAATCAGTTGCAGTGATAATATACCTTGCACCAGTTCTCTTCCATGGTGGGTTGATAGGACCCACAAAATCAATTGCCCATTTCTCGAACACCTGTACGGTCAACTATGCATTTAATGGCATCTCATCTCTTCATGAAGGTTTACCTGTCCTCTGACAGACATCACAGTTCTAGCAATATTCTTTGGAATCTCTGTGGATCGTGGGCCACCATAGCCTTGCACGCAATATCTTCTGCGTAGTGGCTCTTCCTGCATAGTGACCTCCCGTGATCCCTGAATGTACGTCTACTAGAATCAATGGTTTCTCATGATCTAGTACGCATCTGCGTAGGACTTCATCCGGTCCGAGTTTGTATAACTGGCCTGCAATTATAGTGAAGTCCGCGGTGCGCACCACTAGCTGCTTCTTCTGTTGAATAGATAATTCTTGCAGTGCCGGTCTTGTTGTTAAAAAATTAATGATATCCTTATAATAGTCATCGACAACCTGTATGCTAAATAACTGCGCATCAGGAAGACTGTCTTCCATATTCGTCGTCTCTTCTCCTGACTCAATCCTTGACAGATGATCAGGTCCCAAGTTCAGTCTGTCGGGCATAACAACAATCTCAAAATCATACTCCTGGAACAACAATATCCATCTGCATATGCGCCCCCTAACACTGGATTATAGACCAGGTACTTCAATGCAGAATGGTCAGTGAACATAAGGAAGTGCACACCAAGCAAGTAATGCCTAAATTTTTGTAGGGCATATACCATTGCAAGGCCTTCCCTCTCAGTAGTGGTATAGTTCTTCTCTATTGTGGAGAGATTCCTGCTCGAAAATGAAATGGGGTGGTCAATACCTCCTTCCCCCGGTTGAGCTAATACAATTGCCAATGCAATGCATGACGCGTCGACATGGACATGAAATGGTTTCGACCAATCTGGAAAGACTAGAATTGGCGCAGTCACCATCTTTTCTTTTAGTGTATCAAACCCTTGTTCACATTCCGCATTCCAGATGAACGGTGTGTCTTTCTTTAGCATCTTTTCCATTGTTGCGGTTATCTGTGCGTAACCCTTTATGAATTTCCTGTAGTATCCAGTATGGCCTAAAGTAGAGCGCAACATCTTGACTGAAGTTGGTGTTGAAAAATTTACAATAATGACAATCTTCGCAGGGTCCACCATCAATCCTTGCTTCCAAACAATGTGCCCAAGTAGGACGCCATAAGGGACATAAAAAATACACATTTTTTTATTTAAAGAGATCTAATGCCATCGACACTTTTCAAGCATCATTCTGAGCTTTGCACAATGGTTCTTTAATAGACTAAACACAGTCCAATCATCAAAGTAGGCTTCTAGAAACTTATGCATGAACTCTTTAAATGTTGTGATGACCACTTTGGAAAATATGGCAGGTGCGTTATTTAGGCCAAAAGGCATTACTGTATACTGGAATGACCCCCATTCTGTAGCAAATGTCGTCTTATGCCTATCTACGAGATCAATCCTGATCTGATGATACCTGGAAAAACCGTCAGTAAAAGAATAGGCCTCATTCCCTCCAACATTATCAAGCACTTCATCTGTGAAAGGGGTAGGGAATCGGTCATGCATAGAAGTATCATTCATTTTTCTGAGATCAACGCAAATCCTGATCTCACCCTTCGCTTTCTTATCTTGAATGACCATAGGGCTAATCCATTCTGATTCCTCAACAAGTTCAATGATTCCTGCTTCAAGCATTTTATCCAGCTCTGCACGTACTCTTTCTTTGTAGCGCGGATTTAGTCTATACAGTCTCTTCTTCACAGGTTTTGCACCTGGCTTCAAAGGTATTTTCATAACTTTTAGGTCGCCCAAAATTCCTTTCATTTCTGTGAATTTTGTTGGAAACGGCTCTTGATACTCACGCAGGGTGTCTGCGATCTCTGAAATAGTCTAATCATCCCAGTAGTCTCCAATTGCTGCGAACTTTGGTTCTTCTTTTGTGCCAATGTTGACCTTCTGTGTTTTTACTGGTCCGCTCATATATGGAATTTCTAACGGAGGTCCTTCTATGTTACACGCACCCTCCGACTCTAGTATGTTTATATTGCGCGGATCGTCATCATCTTCTTCATTTGCATCATCAATGTCTTTAGCTACATTGTAACATTCAATAAGGTGTTCTTCATGTTCCTTCCATTCTGAATATAGGTTTGCAGGAAAGGTATCTGCCCCGAAGAATTCCTCCAATGTCATATTTTTGTGAGAACAATCTTCGCTGAATATGTGTCCCTTAATTACTTGCAATGCCTCATGGATCAGTGGATCCTTGTCCTCGAAGCTGAATTCCTTCTGGAAGTTGGTAGTCAGCATTTCCTAATCTGTCGTCTCTCTGCGCAATTCCAAGTCTACGTACCATTTCTTTGGAATGTCATCCTCCAGGGTATGCACGAACAGGTGCACCCATTCTTCACGTGGCCTTCCCAGCCATGCCTACGAACAAACTTCAATGTGTTGACTAGGGTCTGTCTGGCCATTAAACTTCTCAAAAGGTAAGGTAACCTTTTCAGCAAATTGAATCTACACTTTAATTTTGCATTGATCCCAAGTGGTCAATGTCTGCTTGTGCGCATTCCACCATCTGGCGGGTGTGTCGTGCAGTGCCATATCTAATGCTCATAGTCTATGCTCATCTGCAATAGCTGCGGTATATTCTTGGATGAAAGTATAAACATTAGCAGAACCATCATATGTGGGGATAGGACTTACCTCCTTCCCAATCCAACGCAGTGATTTCGTAACCTGCGTGCACCTTCTTACTGATACTTCATGCATTCGGCTTTGCCAATTCTCCAGCCCTACCTCCGAATCAGAAATGCAGGAGCTATCACATCTCCAACTGAGTGTGCCATCTGCGGTAGGATTAATGTAATCTTTCTGGTTTGCTGTGAGCTGGTATAGTCTGTCCAAGTCTTGAGCCTTGGATTCCTCCTGAATCGTCTCACTGTATCTGTCACCATCTACCAGATCCAACGGTGCGATGACCCTAAGATGCTTTCCTTCAAATATCATCTTCTTTGATTTTAAGTCTATGATAGCCAAGTTATCCATAGCCCAGTCAATTCCTAGCAGTGCAGGAAAAGGCTGACTATCATCCACAATCTCGATAACTTCAAAATCTATATCACTTTGGACTCCATCGATGTCGACTATCACATTAGCTAAGTGGCCAAAAGGTATGACTTTCTCTTGGTTATCCATTCTTAACTGGATAGGTGACAATGACAACTTTGGTCGACCCATCTGCTGCCATGTCTGCTTAGTTAAGACATTTACTTCAGATCCCAGATCAAGGATGCATTCATCCATTTCAAAATCTCCAATATGCGTGGTAAGTCTCATTTCTCAGCCCATTCTTTTATGATTCCTTATATGATGTATTGCACTATCAGAAGCCTCTATTCTGATCTGTGGCTCATACTGGTCTATGAGCTTCTGTAGCTCTACTATGGCATTTTCACTTTTAAGTAGCTTCATGCAGCTTCACAAGAACTGCGCAACGGAGGTGTTATCATCCTTCGCAGTGCTTGTTTTGTCATAGGCCGCTGGCATGTCTTCAACATGCAGTGGTTGACTATGCAATGGGATCCTCTGTGTTTCTGTTGCTGGCTCTCTGAAGCTATCCCGCGCATCGATAAAAACTTCCTTGTTCTTTTGCAGGTCGAGAGCAGGTATTTTTCCTGGAGCTTTCCTTATCCATTCTGTCTCAAGAGGAGGCTATTTTGTGTGACCTCTCCTGACGTGGACACTTCTGCTCCCTTGTCCTGGCCTGTCTGCACGCCACTGCATGACCACATTGATGCTCGGGTTTGCTTGTCTTTTCTCTATTGCGACCCATTGGACGTTCGTGTTTGGTGCATCCGTCCGTCTTCTTTTCTGCATTTCCACTTCTAGCACTAGATAGTCTTCAATAACATGGTCAAATGATTTGCAATAATTACATGTGGTGCAGGGGTTAACACAATCTCTGGATACGTGACCTAGCTGGCCACAATTATAGCAAATGACCTAGCCGCGGCCTCTTCCCTGCACTGGGCTGGTATTTCTTCCTCTGCCGCGGTATACACAACCATAACCTCTGTATCCTCCTTGGTCATATTGTGCATTCTCTTGTTTCGGCTGGGTGTCTTCTTGTACGCGGTACAAGCCAGCACCTCTCATTGAGTCCATATCCCATTTTCTTTCATTCATTAATTCATATGCGCGACAGTTGGATTCATTAATAAATTTTTAGGTGTTTTCACATACTTATGTATAATATAACAATATTCAGGTCTGTGTCCTATCATTCTACATATTTCACACCATGGGTCCTAATTCTGATTCAATGGGTTAGGTGCACTACTATTAAGATAGTCGTGGAATAACGGGCAATGCTCTTTGTCATGGCCTTCCCCTTTACAACTTGTACACCAGACCTCATGTCTAGGTTTGTATCTTTGTTCTTTTCCATTCTTCATGCTTTGCAATTCTAGTGTCAGGGTAGTCAGCTGGTTCTGGATCTGAGACATCTCGGAACTAGTCTCACCAATCAACAAAGCCTCTAGCTTCATTGCGATCTCCAAGGCCTCTGCCTGGGACTCAACCTTTTGCTGCATCAATGGTAACCTAATATGGGGCAACAACGCAGCAATGAACCATTCCTTGTGCTATTCGGGGGCTATAACAAAGCTTACTTGGTATAATAGGGTCTTGAACTTCTGATCGAACTCCCAAACCGTTTCAGTCAGTTTCTACTTCATTTCTTTCAATTCTGTTATACACTGAGACTCAGATTTAGGTTTCTTAAACTTAGCTATGAGCTCAGCTTTTATTTCTGCGAGAGTTCTCGGCTGTATGGTAGAGTATTTGATAAACCAATGTAGCGCTCTTGTCCCTGAAAGTGGTGATGAGCTATGCTCTCTTCACTGCTTCATCCTAGATTTGTCTTACACTCCATACGGATTCACAAAGAAACCAATGCTGATCAAGGTCTTCTAGGGCAGTTCCTCTAAATATTGGTAGCTTCATATCTGTGTTTGCCATTGTGCTACTAGGTAGTGGAGTGCCCAAATTAGTGTGTGGCTGCTGTAAAGGGCTCTGCGCAGTGAATATCAATGGGACTATCGGGAGAGATGGACTGGGCTGAGTATTCTGTGGGGCGGGCTACGCAGCGGGTGGGTTTTGAGATTAGGGTGGTGCGATTGCTACGGTCGGTTTGTTATGAGAGGTAGAAGGTGGTGTGGCTTCACTATCAATGGCAGCCAAAATCTCGGTATCTATGAGGGGTCTAGGGTCTCCAAGGGTTGTATATCTTTTACCACTTCTAAGAATATGGGTCTCTTCGTTAGAATAAATATATGTATTACTTATCATGACAAACTTAAGAATATTACTGCATTATTAAAACACCTTTCTCAGCTAATAGCATCTTAATGTATAGACTGAGATTGTTCAGGACCTTACCTTGAAATCCTTCGAAAAAGTATGCTTCTGCTTGGCTATAGGATTTGAGTGTGTCTATAGAAAATTCTGTTACGAAGCCTACTAGCATATGATCGACCCAAAAATCAACTGCGCGCACCAATGGGTTGTCTATTGCTTTGAGCTGCGTCGTGAGCTCGGGAGTCCACTCTGTAGGAACTCCTCCTTGAAAACAAGTTTTCTTCTCTGCGAGCCGCGATATCCATGAATGTAGCTCGTTGGGGAATGATGCCCATAAAATCTCGTGAATTTCGTTGAACAGATATCTATCTGACCACTGTGTCTCACTTAGATGCGGATGTCTATTCTCTTGTCTTTTAAAGTCTCTTATGGTCTTGTCCCACCAAGCTTGGATTTCTGTCTTTTCAGGATGGCAATCGTCAAAGCCTTCCGGGAACTGGTATTCTTCTTCACTCATCATGTTTTCAACTCATCATGGATTATAGCATGGCAACAGAACCATTTGTTGGCTATAACTAACCCAGAGGTTTTCTATAAGACCCAAGTTCTTTGTGGTTTCCCCTTTGACCAACAAAACCCCTTCGCAGTAGCCCTTTCAGTGACAACCTACAAGCAGGCTGAGGTCTCACTCGAGGTGTATCTATGGGGTACTATGGAATCATATTTCCACAGTAAGTGATGAGCTTCTTGGACGGATGTACTGTGCAACACAACAGATGGTATGTGCTGCGAGGTGAGACTGCGCAGTGATGGGCAATGCTGCGGTCCGCACCACTGTGTTCTTCTACCGCGAGGCTTCTCCCGAAGCTGCAAACAATCCACTTTATCCTATACTAGGATTATCTTGAAAGTGCTTGAGGTACTGAAATGGATATCACATTTCCATTCATTCAGACGCTAATTGTCTAACCTTCTAACCTTCATTCATTAACTTAGGATATCAAGATTCAACCATAACCGATTGATCTAATCCACTATTATACATTCCTTTACTATGCGTGAGAAAATACTTAACGAATTGACTGATTTACTACCTTCATACACCAGAATAAATGTTCACCATTCAACTATTCATGCAAAGCTTAACATATCATTTCCATAATTGTCTTAGTGGCAAATGCATATAAAATCCCTCTCATAACAGTATGCAAGGAAACATTTAGACATTCATTGATAGAAAACACAAGTAAGTATTCATTCATAAACACAATCATACAACAAGAGATTTAACGTGGTTCACTTCCCCGGGTGGGAAGCTACGTCCACAAGAACGGTTGGTAATATATTTCTTTTAGAAAGGGATGGGCACAACAGTTCTTAGTTTGTGCACTCAGCTGCAAACTATCCTTTCTCTCAAAAATAGGTCTCTGCGCACACAGCTGCAGAGCCTTTTCAATGTTCTCAGCTCAGAGAGTTTTTACAATACAAAAATGTCATACACAGATAGTCTCTAACCACTAACTATCTAGCCCTATCCCATACAAAATTGTCTTCTTAAATAGATCATGCCCGCAGGTCATGTCTTTACAAAATCGAAGACCTAAACCAAAAAACCCTTAGGGTTTACAAACTGCACCGATTTCCCTAAACTGGCTTGCTGGCATCTGGTAGCGTCTGCTGTATCGTGGTGGTTTGCCACATCTTCAATCTGTCGCTATCAACCTTCCTGTCACACGCATGCCAACAGGTCACCTCCTCTAAACCGTTCACCTCTAACGGTTTCTCCCACCAAGCGTGCCAAGACGTCGCTTTCCTCAACAAACTCGTGTATTGGCCGCTTTCCTGATTTGCTCATGCCCGCCGCTTAGCACTTCTAGAGCATCTTTCCAAAAATAGACCATTACTGGTCCATCCGATATCTACACCTGATTCGTGTCCAGCACTCTGCTTTGCTGGTTCCACGTATCTTGATTGCTTTGCAGCACTACTTCCTCGCAGCACTGGTCTTCGCGGTGCTTCCCAAAATTTAGATGCTACGCACAGCTTCGCAGCCTGATCAAAACTTGGGTGCTGCGCACATCTTCGCAGTGTCCTCAATACTTAGACAAAATTGTGTTTCTGAGCTGCGCTTAGCTCAGCTTTCCCTGCTTGTCACAAAAAGGTGTTTCCAAAACTTTGTCTCAACCTGGGCCCAATAATAGTTCCTTTGAAGTTATTTCGCTGACCGAAATTCATCCTTGGTGGATTAGAAGACAATACTACCCGAGTCCAAATGGGAAAGTTTTTCCTAGATGGACCCATGTTCACCAGTTCCTCTTCAGCTATCAAAGCTTTTTGTACCACATCGTGCAATGTAGGCGGAGTAAGAATGCGGACCTTGTCTCTAATTTTGTCGTTCAACCCATAAATATATTTGTTCACCTTCAGCTTCTCTGTCGAGATGTGAGGTGCATACCTCAGAAGTTCCATGAACCTGATCTCATACTCCTGCATTGTTATTTCTCCCTGTAAAGGGCATTGAATTCATTGAGCTACCTCTCCATGAACTCTTCCGACATGTAGTGTTTGCGGAACTGTTCTTCAAATAGCTCCCAAGACACTTCGTTGGCCTCGATTCCCAACTGTAGTTTCAAGGTATTCCACCAAAGTAGGGCTTCCCCCTTCAGCTGTAGAATGTCCATATGTACCTTCAGGGTTGAGGTGTAGTCCCTCAAAGCAAAGCACATAGACATGTTCTCTAACCAAGCTTCTGTCGTGGCTCCTTCAGTGGAACCCCAAAATTATGGAAATCTTACTTTTTCCAATTCTCTATGAATGTTGGCAGGAGGTGAATTCTGCGGTTCAGTCGTGGGTACTATGGGTCAGTCTTCCACGTGGTCCACTCAGGTCAACAGTGCTTTCGACATTCTTTGGAAGTTCCTCTCATTCTCATGACTTCGCCAGCAGGCAAGTTAATCGTCTCTTCGGTCCTACGTGGAGTAGCTACTGGAGGGGTTGGCGGACATGCTGCCCGTTCTCGTTCCCTCCTAGTCCTACCTTGGTGAGTCCGTCGGTCCATGGCAAAGTCTGCTTTATCATGCAAACTAAAATTTGTTATTCAGGCAGTTTATCAAGTGTTGCAGAAATTTTTTGGTCTGAACTAGGTTCGACTGTGCTCTGATACCAAATCTAGGGACTTTCAACTTGAGCAAGTGAATTTTTTTTTTTTTTTTTTTGTACCAACAATCTTCGGAGCGATTATAAGTCATAAATTTAGCTAACATTTAAAATTTCTTTGGATTTAACATGCATCTATTCATTCGACTAGCATATAAAGGTACATTAAAATCTCCTTTAATTTAATTAAGATAGTACATCTATATAGTCTATTTCATAACTATAACTGTAAGTCGAGTCCATTTGAAATATACAATTTAAGTATGCTAATAATGTTCACTCCTTAAATATACTAAGTATTCCATGCGTTCAACTAACATATAAAAAATACTTTTAACATCTTCTTCCATTAACATATTGTCACCTACCCAAATTCTGAGAATATTATTTTATTTGCAAAATACTTTATGTTAAATTATAATTACAAAGTTTTGTAATTATGACCAAGTTTGGTAGGATGATTGTAATTACTGTGATTATTATTTAATAAATTAAAATAGGAGACAAACACCCAAGAGAACTGTTAAATGAGTGTTCACTGACCCACTAGGAGGAATGGAAGTTGTTAGAAGGTATGGGACAGATGGCAACATTTGCACTCCACCACTAGCTATTGGTTATGGGAAAACTACCCCTAAAATTGTGGCATTATCCCCAAGGTGGGTGGAAGAGAGCAGGAAGCTTATTAATGACCAATTAACCACTAAAAGGCCTAGGTAGCCTAGATAAGGCAATTCAAATTGGGTAGGCAACCCTACAATATTTTTCTGCATAAATATTCATCAAGTGCATCAGGTGATCACTGAGAGATTCGAATAGGGAGGCTATGTGAGAGTGCAACTGTGAGTCTTCTTGATATATTGAGAAGGAAAACCAGAGGTGCTGGTGCAGGTCTCTTTGACTGCTGAGTCTTTATGACTGGATAATCTATATTATACTACAAGTTGCTGTACTGAGGCTTCTACAAAATATTCCTCCTGGCAGTTCAGTGAACAGGCTCAGGGGTCCTAAGGCAAGTAACATGGCTGTCTTCAGGAATAGGTTGGGTGGAACAGGTTCCTTGGGTTGTTTGTTTGTCCTACAGTCAACCAGGTTTTACTGTTCTTACTTTTGTTTACAGTTAAATGTTTCTACATAATAGAATTATTAATTTCAGTCATATAGAAGAAGCTATTTTATTTTCTGATCTAAGTATGATTCTGAATGAAAAGGATTTATGAAATGATTGAATCTATAACCATCTCTATATTTTTCCCCATGCTGTTTTCTGCATCGTACTCCAGTATAGATAAGTAAATTAAGAAAGATGAGTGATAGGCAGAATTCCATTGATTGAAAAGATGAATACAGCAGTGTTCTTGTTAAATTTTGTCATATGTTTAAACACAGCATATATTACAGTATAGTATAAACAGATGCATAGCATTCATCTCATTCTTAAATAAATAAATAAACACATTTTGTTTCTGCACAGTTCTATACTTTTCTTTTCAACTCTATATATTTTAGATAGTAATCACATGCATTTCAGTATCATAAATTCTATATTTTCAAGTATTTATTTTCTAAGAAATATAGCAGCTGCAAAAACTAAGTTATGTACAAAATTGTTATGAGTACACACATATTATTTCTTCACAAACTATCATATTTGATTTCAAATATTAAATGCAAATACTAGCATAGTAGCATCAAAACTCTAAGTTATCACAAAGCTTAGATTCTGATTACACAGTTCTTAAACTTCTCATCAAGCCATTCATGGCAAACTTTAGATAATTATTTTTATAACAGACCTGTTATCTAACCCTAAACAACATTTTATTTTAACTTACTAATTCTCATACTGAGAATACAAACAAGATATTTAAACATCAAATAACTTCACTTAGCTGAAAATATGATTTGTTGGAATCATCAATTATCAAACCCTAACAAGAATAATACACAGTATGGAAACTTTTAGAGACTTGATTTAAGACTCAGTTCACAATTTCAAGGTAGCCAACAAAACCTACAGGGTAGGGTTTCATTCTTTTAAAGAAAATCGAACACTGTGGCATAGCCATTTCGAAAATGTATAAATAGAATGAACTTTACTTCATCACGATTCCAAAAACATAAATATCAACAATGATAACAAAGTACAGGAAACAACTATATATAGTTATGAAAACCATAACTCTCGGCCAAAAACAACTATCGTTGTTGGGCATCACACAACAGTTAGACAATTATTTTCTCAACCATTACTTCAAAACATAACACTTCATTACAAACGATCCATTGTTTTAAAAGAGCAAGTGAACCCTCAGCTCTTGGTTTCCCTTTCAACAATTATAAATAACAACGTTTACATTATGGACCTATTAAGGTTCAAACATTAAACAGAGGTTTAACCATTATCAAACAAAAACATTAAAACGAGGTCAAGGTTCCACAAACTATACAGGGTTTTACCCTTAACATTTAGCAGTACAAACACGAGTTTGATTTCTTATCAAACGACATAGCCAGGCATCAAAGAGCTGAATAACAACTTAAATAACTGAAGGTTATCTTCTATACAACATTTATCAAATAAGACTTTAAAACTTAACACTCGGCCATCACCAAAACAAGGTCGAATAGTTCCAACTCTCGGCACACAGTAATCACCATCAAAACCATGCCAAAGGCACCCACGAGGTTTCGAGAACCACCAGAGCTTACCAGGAAGTAGATGTATCATCTCCATTCCAAAACCTTTGCATAGCAACCTCCTACGAAATGGGTACCTGCCAAGGTATAGTGCACAGGGTTAAAACAAGAAAATGCAAGTATAAAAGCAAGAAAACAATATTAGTTTCATTATCGTAAACACTTACCATTTTAAACGAAGATCTTGAACTGAGATACACCACTCTAGCAAAAACGATGAATCCTAATGGTGTTTGCATACAAATACGAATTCAAAACTCAGAAGACAGTTTCTTATATTGGAGAATCAAACCCCGATACTAATCACATTCAACAATTAATAGAAGAACCACACACAGCTTCCAGGGATGTATTGTAGCGCTATGGCACAAGAGTATAAGCCTGCAACTATTAAAACTATCCCTCACAGGTCCAAGGTTCGAAACCGAGGAAGGAGTCCTCCTCTCAATAAACTCTAAAACCCTACATTGCAGCAAATGGTCGGCTTTGCAACCTTACCACTAAACACAACAATGAATGCTAGAAAACCAATTTTCACTACTTACCAACATGAGAATAGGGTTTCGTTCTCAGCCCTAGATCTTGCAGAGATCAACGTTGGTGTAGATACCAAATCTGGCACGTTGATATTTGAGCAACCTAGCATTAATTATACATTGATTACTTCATCTACCATTTTGCCATGTAAGCAGATCAAGAGCTAGTGCATGACACAACTCAGCATTTTTTTGGTGCTCATTGCAAACACAAACTGTTAGGAACCCATGTCTTTACTTTGTTAGTATATTGTTGTTGGACACATATGCTTTGTAATTCATCCCGTAGTATTTGTTGATCCATAGTTTATATTAGCCCATATTATTGACCCATATTATTGGACGCATATGCTTTGTAAGTCATCCCATAGTATTATATGTCCCATGGTTTTGACTCGTAGTATTGGCACCTAGACTTAGCCCATGGTTTGTATTGACACATAGTATTGACCCATGGTATTGGCACCTAGACTTAGTATATAAGTGTGTGTTGAGGCCTATGAAGGCACCGTGAAGTTAATTGTATTGAGCTTGCTCAAAGGAGGTTTCCCCCTCAAAGTGGCCCATGATCAATATAAAAGTGATTATGAGTTCTATTATTTCTGATATCTCGTGTATTTGCATTAATTAATTATTACAGGTTCATCACATCTGGTATCAGAGCACTTTCTTGGGCTCGCTGGGTGAAATTTTTGCCAAAAAAATTTTTCGCATCTGTTGCAGGTTCGGATTTGGGAATAATCTCTATCCACTTAACTGTGGGAAGTAACTGTGGGAAGTACTTAGGAATAAGCCCTAAAAATCATTGTGAAGAGTACCACAGGAACCCCAAAGTAGCTGGCCCATTGAGAGGACCTGCCAGCGAAAAGGGCAATGACCCCTACCTGATTGACTAGTTCCCACCCTTGAGGTAAACCAAGAGCTGTCGTTTGTGGCAAAGCGATTATCAGTTTTACCTGAGCCGTGGAGTGAGGGGTACTTCCCCAATACACAATCCGTCAGACAGCATTGGTGGCCGAGTGAAACCCCTAAACTGTTAGGAAGCCGCACATACCTGGGGTCCATATCTATTTTCAGCTGAACTGTTGTCGATCACTACTGCATCATTTCAAATCCAGCCGTTCAAATCCATTCTAAAAGCCGTTGCAGATCCATCTATTGCGGATCCCTTCCACGCCGCTGTTGCCGATTCATTTCTGAAAATAAAATAAAAAAAATAAAATAAAAATAAAAAAAGGTTAAAAATTCTGTTTTTCGACCATATCTCCCTTGTTTCAACTCTGGTTTCCCTGAAACTTCACTGACATCCCTGCAATCCCATTTTGCATATTTCATTCCTGAAGACCCTATCCCAAATTCCACTTCCTAAGACCAGAAATCCCACATTTGTCTATTTTTAGGGTTTTCCATAACTTCTTCAATTTTCACCCGATTGCCTTCAAATTTTACCATAGAGTTCCCGCTTCTGAAATCCCCATTTTTTGCTTCCCTGTCCCTCAAAAAGTGTTGAAAACTTAGTCAAACCCCAATTACCCCTCCGAGATTTTCCCAAATCCAAATTTCCCCTTACTAAATAAGCTTTTGTTTGTGTTTTTCTATCCATTCCCCTCCCCCCCCCCACCACCACAAAAAAAATAAAAAAATTATTGGTTATGGTTGTCACTCGCACAGGAGCAAACACCATGGAGGAAGCACTTGCAGCCATCCAAACCAAACTCCAAGATCTGGATGAAAAATTTCTCAGCCTCCATCTTCAGCATTCAACCATGAACAATAACCGACAGCCAGAATCTTTTGTAGCCACCGGGTTCTCTTCTTCCAGCAATTTTTGTGGGTGGAAGCCTGATTTTCCTCGCTTCAATGGTATTGATCCAACTGGATGGATATACCAAGCAGAACAATATTTCAGTCTGTACAATACTTTTGATGTCCTGAAAGTTCCACTTGCATCCTTTCATTTGGAACAAGAAGCCCTTCAATGGTATCGTTAGTACATCAAAGCTCATCCCGAGCCAAACTGGATAGATTTTTGCCAACTCCTTTTGCCACAATTTGGTCCTATTGCTTTTGACGACTTCACAGGAGCACTCACTAAACTTCACCAAACTAGCACAGTGAGAGAGTATCAGATGGAATTTGAGAAACTAGCCAATCACACAGAAGGATTGTCTGATGAATTCTATAGGAGTTTTTTAATCAGCGGTATCAAGGATGAAATCCACTTAGAGGTCAAAATGTTTTGTCCCAACACAATGATGGAAGTCCTAGGGTTGGCTAAGTTGGCTGAGGACAAGATCGCAGCTCAACAACGCTCCAAACCCACCTTTGTTCCCTTCAGAAATATGGGTTCCCAATGACCTCCCATCATGCCTACTCCTCAACCAACTCCTATCAAGCAATTGTCTGAAACAGAGATGCAGGCATGCCGAGAAAAAGGGCTTTGTTATAATTGTGATGAGAAATTCACTCGGGGACATAGATGTGTTCAACAAAAGCTCTATCTCTTGGATGTGGATTCTCCGCCTGCCTCAGAACTTGATGAAGAATCTCCAGATACAGTAGATGATCAGGTCGACATTTAACACCCGCCTGTTGACACCCCATCTCAGGATGACCCACCCGAGATCTCTCTCCATGCTATAACTGGTGTCACCACTCCACAAACAATGCGAGTCAGGGGATACTTCAAGAAGCTCCCTCTTACCATACTCATTGATTCTGGTAGCACTCATAACTTCATTGATCCTCGGATTACCAAACAGGATGATTTTTTTTCCATCCTTGCTCCAACTTTGAAGTCATGGTTACCAATCGGGGCACCTTACCTTGCAAGGGGAAGTGTCACAATGTGCGTATCTCTATGGAAGATTATAACCTATGCTCTCACATGTTTTCCTTTTCCTTAGGCGGATGTGATGTGGTTTTGGGCGTTCAATGGTTACGCACACTTGGCCCCATCTTATGGGATTTTGCTGAACTTTGGATGTAGTTTTCAGTCAATGGGGCACAACACAAATTTATGGGCTTACAACCA
This sequence comes from Larix kaempferi, assembly GCA_027924585.1. Lineage (NCBI taxonomy): Eukaryota > Viridiplantae > Streptophyta > Pinopsida > Pinales > Pinaceae > Larix > Larix kaempferi. Next base: position 11,853,226 of record BSBM01000361.1, read on the forward strand.
GGGTCTGTCTGCATCATCAGTTCACATCACCTGGAAAAAATACTTAAGAAGAATTCACATGGTGTCATCACTTAGCTCCATTCCATTCAGATGCACCCATCAACAGTCTCCACTACTTCCTTGGATAGATATGCAGGTGTCTTTGCTAAACGAATGAGCTTGTTGCCTTCAAGAGACCTTTCCGGTAAGAATTTAGCTATATCTACCTCTCAGCAGGAAATGATGACTATTTTTCATATAGTACAGAAGTGGCAGCCATCCCTATTGGGAAATTATTTCTGCATCAAGACTAATCTACAGAGTCTAGAAACTTTCCTGGAACAACGGGTCTCCTCCCCAACACACCTGAAATGGGTTATCCAACTCATGGGTTATGACTATGCGACCACTTAGAAGAAGGGTAAGGACAATATGGTGGAAGATGCTCCTCCTCGCACATTTGATGACCCAATTTCTCTACAGCTAATTCTCTGCTTGTTCCAAATTGGTTGCAATCTATTCAACGGGGCTATCTCTTCTATGAACTCCATGCTTCTTCATCAGTAGGGCACTCTGGGTTCCTCAAAACGTATGACCAGGAACAATGTAACTTCTTTTGGCAGGGACTCAAAAGGACAATTCAATGGATGGTGGTTGACTGTGATACTTTCAAGGTCAACAAGGGTGAAACGACCCTCCTTTTGGGACTGCTCAAACCCTTGCCCATCTCTCCACAGATTTGGACAACTATTTCTATGGATTTCCTAGAAGCACTCTAGTGGTATAGTACCACATCTCAAAGGACACCATATAAAGCAGTCTCTAGACAAGTACCACCAGTTCTTCTTCCATACACCTTCAGCAGCTCCCCAGTTCAGGCAATTGACTCAATTCTTCGAAACCGTGATTAGCTTCTTCTCATTCTGCAGGACAATTTTCACATGGCAAGAATTCGACTGAAACAACAAGCCAATCAACACCATTCTGAGCGCACTTTTCACATTGTTGATATGGTTCTTCTTCGTCTATAGCCTTCCATGCAATCCTCCCTGAAACTCCAAAGGTGCCAGTGGCTCGAAATGCAACCTGAGGATGCAACAGGGAACCCACTCCTTCAGATTCTGCATCAATTTCCACATCTAAAGCTTTGAGGACAAAGCTTTTTCTAAGGGAGAGGGGATGTTAGGAACCCATGTCTTTACTTTGTTAGTATATTGTTGTTGGACACATATGCTTTGTAAGTCATCTCGTAGTATTTGTTGATCCATAGTTTATATTAGCCCATAGTATTGACCCATAGTATTGGACGCATATGCTTTGTAAGTCGTCCCATAGTATTATATGTCCCATGGTTTTGACTCATAGTATTGGCACCTAGACTTATCCCATGGTTTGTATTGACACATAGTATTGACCCATGGTATTGGCACCTAGACTTAGTATATAAGTGTGTGTTGAGGCCTATGAAGGCACCGTGAAGATAATTGTATTGAGCTTGCTCAAAGGAGGTTGCCCCCTCGAAATGGCCCGTGATCAATATAAAAGTGATTCTGAGTTCTATTATTTATGATATCTCGTGTATTTGCATTAATTAATTATCGCAGGTTCATCACACAAACCACGTGAAGACCTTACAATCGGGCTTCCACATCTCTTAAAATGTGAACGACGTGAATGCTAGGCCTGTCAACGCCAGCTTGGAAAGCATGCCAATTACCAAACTCATTATCCTGTCAACATCGAATTAATTTCATGTTAGATTCGTAGATCATATCAATTATTTAGATCCTAAGGTTTATTGGGTAGGCATCGTGATAATATCACATGCTATTGTAAAGTGTAAAATGCATAGTTAATGTAGAGTATTTATATTTCATTTTCATATTATATGCATAGCCACTATAGAATGTTATATGTCATTTCTATAATATATGCATAATCATGTAGGTAGAGATAAGTTGTAATGATAATGCTAATTCATAGCATGAATACCATACTTACAATAAAATCCATGTAGTAAGCTATATATTGTAATGTTAATCAAATGATAAATGAGAGACTTCGGATAGTCTAAAGCTCTATTGATGCGAAATTACAATGATAGTTCTTTTGATTTAGCATAGATACTATTTCCACAAGCTTGCTAATAGAGTTACTTTTGGACATTTATATTAGCATTTGATGATAATGACAAAGGTCATTTTAAATGATCTTTCATAGATCATGATTATAGCAATATAAACATAAAAAGATGACGTGATTGTTTTGACATTGAAGAGTTTGGAAGCCAGCACTTAAACTAGATTTGGAACCAAAATATCCATACCTCCAGTAACTTGTTTCGCAAGGAAGTACTTAGCATTCTAATTTTACATTGACGATGAATTGAAAGACATATGTACTCTTAACACATGTTGTTGTAGAAATTCTTACCTACGGTCTGCACATGGAAACAAGATTCAAATTCCTTAGCTAAACATATCTAAGTAAACTCTAGGGTACCTCGTAGGACCCCTTCGTCATCATACAAACAAACTGTAAGCACATCATCAAGAACATCATATTGATACAAACCTACAAATAGCATGTAATCGCATATAGAACTTAAGCAGATCTGTAAATTGTATTCTTGTGCATAATCATAAAAACATCTTTCGTTAAGGAGTTTAGCATCCATTTAAATCCGAAATAGCAAATACAATCACATCATATTTTATTTGAGAATTATGAAGTGTCGTCGTTATTAATTTTCCTAGTTAAGAAATTTAATTATTTTATATGTTCCGCATTAACAACTTCGATAATTATTGCTATTTTAAAAAATTTTAAATTTTTGTATTTTTACGGGATGTTACACATATAATATTTCATTTCAACCTTATAAATGTAAATTGGTCTAAAAGTGCAAATTTCCTTTCAATTCTATTGTAACATTTCAATCCTATGAAGTAATAAATTAACATAAATACATTATAGCATTTGATCCTATCCTTTCCTTTTAGCTCTATGAAATAATTAACTGGCATAATTTCAACATTATATTATCAATTTCAATTCAGTTCAATAAAACAATAATTGACATAATTTAGACATTATACAAAATTCATAAGATAATTAAAGACTCGACAGGATGCTGAGGTTAAATTAAGGATTAATATAATTCTGAAGTGTGAACTAAAACGCAAATCAATACTAGAATCTATTGCATAAAATTTTAGAAATTCTTGGTAACCATTATAGGGCATACTATAGGATAATATTCATTTGAAAATTAATCACAAATTTGAATATCCAGTTAATGAGGGAGGAGGTGGGGATCGGTCCCAGCTGTAAGCATCTTTAAAGATAAAAAACAAACGCACTGTCCAATCTGGAAACGCAGATGAGGATTTCGGCAGCAGTATGCCAAGGTTTAGGAATCAATCTTAAAGCATCGGATGTTTTCTAGAAAGTAATTGAAAACGACAATCCATTGGAAATCAACTGTAGAAAAATTTATAAAAGAAATCATAATTCGCTTCTTAGCGTGATGGTGCCAATTCAAATGAAATCATACGCAGAGGGTTCAAAATCGAGGTTCAATTCCGAGCGTGAAGAGGTTAATCCCAAAATGAATGAACGCGCGAACTCCAAAATCAAGGCACGTTTGGAGATAAGGCAAGAAATTACAAAATCCATAGACAAAACAGAACAATACAAATTGATTTACCATATCTTGGAAACGTCGATTGGTTTCTTCCACAGAGTAAGTAGAGAGAATATCAAGGTCCAATTAAATGAGTTAACACATTCTCGGGTAGGCAACTAAAACGCCCAACCAAAATTGAACTATATCACAATCTTGGAAACGCCAAGAGGATTTCGATAGCTGTAACCTACGATCTAGAAATCAAACTTCAGGCATTAATTACCTTCTGAAGGATAATTGAAACACCCATCCAACTGCAGTAATCGGTTCTGGAACAGAGATCGGGTCACAAATTTGAAGCTTACAATCTCAGAGAAACATTGGATCAACTGCAATGCTAAATCTAGAAATGAAACCGAGTTTCGACTATAACAATTTTTTTTTTTAAAGAAAAGAAGAAAACGCCCAACTCAGAGCAAGTCTGGAAATATGAGATGCCATCGGGAATTTATACTGTAATATTCTTTTGAAAATGGAAAACGCTAAACCTAGGGCTAAGTTGAAAATCTCATAAGTAGATCGAATTTGACAGTTAAATTTAGAATCGAAAATCGACATAGACAGAGTTAAAGAAATTCCAGAAATTAGATCTGATTAAACAGTTAATTATAAAAACAGTGTTTAAAGTCTCAAAACATAGATCGGTTTAGCAATCAACTCCGGAGGTACTGAGTCAAAAAGGATTATAGAGATTCAGAATGCACAAAACATGAGGATAGAGTTAAAAGTTTTATGGAAACCAGATCGAATGTCCATTTCTGCGTTTTGCATGGATTCTGGTACATAACTTTATAAAAGACAGAGTTTAATATTTAAAGAACTAGATCCAATAATCACCTCTGCGTTTTTACATGAGTTTGAATTATATACACAAATAGTATAGAGTTTATAGTTCACGAAACAAGATCCACCCTTCTACATTTTCCTATGCTTTCAGTATATCTGAAAGTTGAGAACAAGGTTATAAAACTTAACCCAAAAATCTCTGTACTGTCACATGGATTCATAATACATATATATCATATAATAAAGAGAATAGAAATTATAATTTTATTAACCAAATCGATTTCCAAATCATTATTCAATTATCAACAATACAAACAAAAGAAATAAACTGTTGAACCTAATTTTAAGTGTCAAGCTTGAAAAAACTTTGAAGTAGTGGTTGAATCAGCTATCTAGTGCAGTCTAGCGTCGACGTAGTTACCAACAGATCCTTGGTTGACCACCCTACCGTATCGGGGTTACTCTCCTTCACCCCGAACCCCCGAGCTAATGGGGTCATAAGAACACACTAGCAAGTTTCCCGAAAGGATCTCCCAATCCCCATTCCAGCTAATCCCAACTCTCAAGAATCATAACATAATCTGAGATTATGATAGCCATCCAGCATTAGGGAGCAAGAGATGTCTTTCTCTCATTCTCCTCCCTCATTATATAGCAAAAGTCTGTGTGCCATGTGTCTGTCCATGCTCATATTTAATTTAATTTCAATTATTCTCAAATACATGTGTCTCAATATCTTTAGTGTGCACCTAATTCTCTAAATGAGTGGGAATTAGTTGTGGGAGTGTCCTACTTATATTTTGGTTCTCATTTAGTTTACTTAATATATTTTCTTTGTAAACTAGTTGTTTTTCATTTCTTATTTTAAATATTTAGAATTAATATTTATAAAAGAGAAAAATATATTTTAATTAATAACCTCTAATATATTTTGATTCAAAAAGTTTTAAAAGATTATAAATGATTTATATATTTATATATATATACTTTATTTAGTTATATTATTCCTTAATAGAATACTTTCATCTAAAGTTTAACTTCTATGAACATTCATTTCTAATAGAACTTCCTTAGCATACTTCTAGTTTAGTTTTAGTTTTCCTTCTTTTCATAAAGTAGACAAATAAAATAATTTAGACTTAATAAATTGTTTTTGTTTGTTTCTTCTCCATTTCTAATATTCTTCTTTTCTCTTAAAAATAAAATAAGGAATATTATTTTATTTTAATCTGTCTTTTAATTTAAAGTCTCCTGAATTTATCTTTGATGAGTTTTCAATTTCTTCATTTAAATAACATTATTTTTTTCTTGTCTAGGTGCCTCTTCGACGGCCCTTCCGATAGTTTCATTTCTTCTTTCTTATAGGGAGTACTGTGTAGCGACCGGGAATCATTACCGCGATCTCTCAACTATGCTTCTTGGATACTAAGGGATGTTGAGGGATAAGGCTCTCCTTATTGTGGCCCCTCAACTCATCGTATGCGACGAAATCATTATGGCCTTACCCGTATGGCATACGCTTCCCCGGGTGAGTGTAAATGGATTCACCCGTGCGTGGATTTATAATTCAGGGTCGACAGTCAGTCATTGTACCCCTAAGTGTTCTTTCTATTCTTACAACCCCTATAATTCCATTGTGGGTCTGTCGGTAAATCCTCTTACCTGCCACTGCACACACTCAAGCGCACATTAGTAGCGCAGCACTATAAAACATTTTTATCATTCTTTTCAGTATCTCAGTCAGCCGAGTCTACTAAACATTCATCATTTTAACATTATGCTTCGGTCAGTCGAGCATGTTCATCATTCGTTATTTTATCTCAGTCAGTCGAGTATAAAACAAATCATCATTTTTCATTTCAAGTAATTTCAACATTCATCATTTTTCCATTCTAAAACATTTTCATCATTTTTCATTTTCTCAGTCAGTCGAGTGTATTCATCAATCATCATTTATCTAACCATTTTCATTTCACATATAAAATTTAAAGCAATCATTCATGGTCCATGTTTTTATAAATTCGGGTCACTTCAAACCAGTACCCTCAATAGTCAAATCAGTCGTAGGTCTCAAAATAGTCTGATCAATCATTAGTCTCAAATAAACTAGTCAATCATAAGTCTAAAATAATCAAATCAATCATAAGTGTTGAGGCGGGCATTACAATTTTGACAAGGATTTACGATTCGTTAATAGTTGGACAACAGAGTGAATACTGGTAAGATAATTAGTCACGAAGAGCAACAAATGATGATATTGATGATTGTCAAAGGCATCTACTAACTTTGGTTAAATTCACAAACATGTATTCATCATGGATGGATTATTTTTCATGCTTGCAGAAATATGAAAGGACAAAAAAAGGGCATTGAATTGATTTCTCCGTATGAGTGATTTAATGATCCCTTATCTATCCTCTTAAAGGTCGAACTATGCAAGATTGTGTCATATGAGATGTTGCACGAACTGATAAAGTTACCAATCATGTCAATTCATTACAAATCTTGGTTTTTCCAACAAAAGGTGCAAATCATATGAAGTTGGAGAACAATGAAAATACACGAGAATCTAGCATAGCGTAGTAATATCAATACAATTAAGGACGAGCAACTAGAAAAAACTAATGACATGGGAAGTTAGATGAGTTCAGAACGAAGGATCATGAAAAGCATAAGTAATCAACATGAAAGGAACAATAGAAGAGAGGAACCAAAACATAAGTTTAGGGGAGAGTTTGCAACTGCACAGGGGGAGCATATAGATTGCAGATATATTTTTCAAAGCTACTTCCAAGAGATACTTTTGAGTATCTTAGACAAAAACTAGGAGTAATTCCCACTCCACATTAATTTGAATCATTTTGGGAAGGAAGGAACTTGGAACAATACAGTATAAGTGATAGAAGAAATAAATGGAAGCATGAAGTTAGGGGGAGTATTCCTTTGACATTGATGTCAAAGGGATGAGATACTAAGCAAAAGTTTTGCATATAAGTGTTGAATCAAAGTTTGTGCAAAAAGAATTACATTAATTGAATACAAGGGGATCTCATTGTGCACATAAAATAAGAGCTCATACTTAAGGGGATCTCAATTTTGAATGGTGTTGACATCAATTCCAAATGGGGATATTGTTGAACTTTGGTGTTGTCATTGATGCCAAACAAGAAGCATGGTGATATCAATGTTGTCACTGATGTCAAACAAGAAGCATGATGATGTCAAGAAATAAACATGAAGCCTTGATGCCAGTTTGAATAAGTATATACAAAACAAGGCTACCTATCCATGCAATATGGATGGGTACATGTCACACATACATTGGGTTTTTGTGCAATAAGCAAGAATATGAAAGTGCAAAGAAAATACGTAGTTGGATCAAGTGCATGGTGTTGGGTAAACTTTACTAGGAAGAAATAGGTAGTATACCTAAAGAAGCAGCTACTTAGTCAGCTCAAATACATTGTTTGGGTAAAATTGACCAGGAAGAAAGAGGTAGCTGACATAAAGAAGCCCCTACTTGTGGTAAAATCAATCTAATCAAGGAAACAAGGAGTGATATAAATAAACAAAAATATTGAAGTGAGGGAGTGTGCTCAATGTATATGTAAAAGTATTATGTAGTTTTAAATCTTCGATCTATTGGGGTATGAATGGCTCGTTGATCTAAAAGAAAGAAATGGTAGAGACCTGAGTGCGTATAACAGAAAAGTTGAGTAGTGAACAGTGTGCAGAACCGTAACAGTGTACAAATTGAAAAAGTGCTAAGGATCATAGCAGTGAGCTAGATCATAGAAGTAACAGAGTATACAGCAAGAGAGCAAGTGTGCAAAACCAAAGCAGAGAACACATTAAGTGGAGCAATGTGCAAAATAGAAGTTGTGCATAACTGAAGTAGAGCACACAAGTGCACACAAAAGAAATTGAAACAGTGAACAAGACAAGTGTGAAGCTATGTTGGAAAATAAGAATGCATTGTGATTGAAATATTTCTAATTCTATATATTAGGGTGGCAAGATAGGGCAAGGAAATGATATTTTAGTCTCCTCTCAGGTTAGTTCCTAAACAGAGCAAGTTACTGCTTGTATAGAGGATTGGTGTCCTCATAGGTTGGATCATGTAGTCAATAAGTTGGTGCTTACGCATAGGATTGGTGTCCTCACAAGTTGGTGTCTGTAATCAATGAGTTGGTGCTTGCATGTGGGATTGGTGTCCCAATCAGATTGGTGTTAGAGTGGTTTTTTTCTCAAATCATTGTACACTGGTGTCTCCCATCTATCTATGTAATTTATTTTTGCATACACACACACACACACACACACACACACATATATATAAAGTTAGTCTTAAAATACTCTATGCATAGTTGTAGTGCTCTATTTTTACAACAGAGCACTAAGTCAAATTTCTCAGTTACATTTCTATGTATTAATCTTACCCTAAGCTAGTTTCAGTACATTTCCAATAAAAATTCTATGTTGTTTAAATGAAATTTACTATACCATTTCAATTGAATTGCTAATAAATTAATTGTTGTTCCAATGAAATTTTCTAATAAGTTCTATTCAAGTATATGCATTTTATTATTTTGGTCACTAACAATCATATATACAAATGTAAAAATAGCTAAAATATCAGGATTTTCTTTCATGTATGTTTCAACATAGGTTAGAATACGAATAATCAAATAAATAACAAGAATAATACCTGATGTTGATGCTAGTATATTGTATATTGTAGTAGGTTTTGTATCTATTCCCTTATCCAACCAAAATGATGTGTCCACCATGCGGACCAACTATTATCTTGATGGCCCTTGGAAATCAAAGGATTTCCAAGCCCCCGATCCCACAAACCAATAATTCCGAGATCAGTATTTCCTCTTGTCTCCACTTAGTGTTGTGCCACATTACCTTCCCATTTTTCTCCAATCAGAATCCAACCCCTTCTCCTCCCTTCATTCTTCCCTATATGCCTTTCCTTCAACAGGAAGACTTCGGGCTTACTCCATTGCCCCAAATTCCCTCTCTTGAGCCACTCAATCATTCAATTCCTTGACTAGTTAATTCATACAAGTTGCTGTATATTAATATATTTCTCAATTGTTGTATCGATCAATTAAATGTAGTCACGGTAAATGTATTGGGATGTAATTGTTGATTGTAAAATATTTATTACGATAGGAATTATTACCTAAGGGTTCTCTATTCGAGACATAGTTTAATAACTATCAATTTGTTCACCTCTTTTGCATTTAGTGTTTTTAGAATAAATTAATTCAATAATAATATATATCCTATTTGACTTTTCAGTTTGGGCAAGGTATGTCTTAATGGTTTACCAAAAAAACCCGATTCGACAAAATAACTTATCTTGTAATTTAAAGTCTAAGATTCATATCGAATAAATAATTAATATTTAAAACTCATTCCATCACATCCATTACTTTAAAACATTATTACCCTATTCCTTCTAACTTTTGACATGGAAATATTCAAACACTAATAATTTATTAATCTATCTTTTAAATTTTACTTATATCGTAATTGTTATGACAAGGATATTAATATTATTAGATTAATATTAATTAAGTAATAATAATGTTTAAATCACCATTAATCAATAATAGATGGTGAATTAATAACGACATTTTTAATTATTTGTTCATCACATGGGTATCCTAACACGAACATAGTACCCTTGTTCATAGAAGCAAAGCACTCTTGAGGGTTTAAATAATCTTACTAAATAATTAGAAAATACCATTACCTTATTCACAACAATTCTCGTACGAAAATTGTAACTTACGAAACTTGTTTTAATTGCTTATTACAATGTTTTCATATAATGACTAATTCACTTATTTTCCACATTGACAATTTAACCATTCATTTCCTAAGTTGATTAATGTATCCTTAACTGAGTTATCTATGACATTTTACACTACTATTCAAGCGTGACAAGTATGTTATACACCAGTACTATTGTACATGTACAAGGTGTGCATGTATGGGCAGTGTATGCACAAGTATGATATGTACTATAAACAAGCCCCATCTTGCCTATGCATACTTGCGAACTAATAATCGTATTCCCACCCTACAGAATGAGAAAGCATATAAATACAGTATAATTACTTTAACATTCTTAGTTATTTGACAGTTATCCCTTTAAGATTTCATATCATTATCTTTATTTTTACATTGGTTTAATCAGTCCAGTACAAGGAAGGGTATCTACTCCCACTAACTAACAAGATCAAGGAATATCCAACCCTCAACAGTACTAACTAGCATATCCTCCCAACCTAACCTACGTCTCCATCCTCCCTATCCTTCCTCCGTTAGTACACAAGTGGATGTTGGATTCACCGACCTGACCACATATGAACCTCAGAGCGATAACGTCGGTTGAAAAGCGTACCAAGCCTCTCCTAGCAGGAATCCGACCATTGCCATAACAACAACATGCGGAGCGTGTCTCACCACGACCCTCCCACGACCTCGGGTATCATAGAAACATAGGGTGGGCAATACATCCATCCCTCTCAACATACTGGGTCTACACCCTTATCAACTCATACTTTGCTGCTATCGAGATTATCGGTCTGTGTCATCGTATCATCACATTTGGTAGCTAAGGTTTACCGCATGAACAAGTTCTTATGCCATATATCATATTAAGTATCTGGCTATCCCATAGCCCTTGTGCCCTGTAGGTTAGTATTTCACAAAATACACATTTTATAACAAGCATTTCCATTCTATCACCAATTGATCCATATCATCAACATCATTTTATTTCACGTCTAAATTTTAGCTCATCACAAGTATGCATGACATATAACAATTCAATCAATTTCATCATAGGATGGAATCCACGTGCAACATCATATATTTCACATTCCATCAATGAAAGCATTGAAACATATATTGTCATCATAAAAGAAATGAATCTCATGATAATCATAACCTATTAACTGCATGAACATAGTAACATCATAATATTGTAACATCATAGTCATAGTGACAACATAACATAGTAACGACATAAACATGGTGGCAACATATAATCAGGTCTATCGTGTCATAAGTATAGTTTACTCAGTCTAGCTAAGTCCAACAGATAATAAGAAAATAAAGTGCAATATGTCTCACGGATAAACCTATCTAGTCAAAATATGGGGCATTACATACACCCATCCTTTGGGAAAATTCATCCCGAATTTATGGTCAAAATAGTGAGGGAAAACCTCGAATCATGGTCTCTACATCCTCCGAGATAGTAGATCCTAGGCTATACTTCTCCTACCAATCTTTAACTTGACCAACATGTCGATGTTGTGTTGCAATTTCACTTCTTTTACCCCATGATATGTGTTCTAATAATTAAAGAAACATTTAGATTAACTTCAGAATGCATATTCAGAAATTCCATAGATCTCATTATTTAAATCAATGTTTTGAGTCCACAACAGGACTCATCATCAGGCATATTGTCTTGATAATGAGTCCTGTTGTGGACTCGAAACGTCGATATAAATAATGAGATCTGTGGAATTTCCGAATATACATTCTGAAGCTATCAACCACCACAGAAACCTTGCAAGAGACATTTAGATTAATCTTACTATAGAATCTCTATACTATATCTAAAATGCACAAAGGTTATAATCAAGTGCTATTCACCATAGCATCATACACTATAATTACCTTTGAAATAATAAGCAATTTGTATCCATGATAACCAAAAGTACTATAACAATTATTATATTAGGAGAACTATTATTGTTTACAAGGTTTTGGTGACTATATCTTATGAGAATGAAAATGTTACCAAGTTCGTTTATTGTTCTCTCCTTTTATATGTGATATAATTAGAAGGGGAACCATTACTTCCAATAAATTTATACCTAATTTGTTCTTATTCGCACAACATAAAGGAATTTACCAGTATCTATCAGACTATAAACTTGTATTTGTTGTCATAATGTAAGTTTCCTATACATACGATTATTAATCTACATGGATCTTATGGATACCTACACACATAATGCACTATGACCACCTCACATGATACTAATGTGAATCCAACACATTTACGTGGCATCAAGTTTTGTTCTTATTTTGCGAGATGTTGATGTCAACGGAGACATATTGTCCTTTCTTCATAACATTATACTTCTCATTTTGTTTGATTTTCTCAGTTAACAACAATTCTTACCTCTAACGTGATGATCGATTTCTTCCATCATAAATTAGGGGTTTAAAAATCATAACTTATTCATGACAATGCACATTGGTTCCCATTTTGTATTCATTATTATTCTATTTATTATCATTACTTCTCTTAACCTCGTATATGCTTACTCAAGCTAACTTATTAGTTCCCCACCAATTTTCATACTTGTTATATTTTATCGCTTGTTCACTTTGTAATTATTAAATCCTAGTTGTTTCCCAATAATATTTTCCCTCAATTCATGATAATTTATCATAAGTAAGACTAGCAACATATAACCCCTACCCCTTTCTCGCACATACTTAGTTCCTTCAATCTCTTTCCACTTACTATATAGAAACACGACTAATTGCACACACTATGGCAGAATACATCATATTGATTAATTAGCACTATCAAGCATCAATCCCCAACATTTGTCCACATATATGTGGGTGTGTGCAAAAAGATGAGGGTCACTTTAGATGCAATCCTAGTTTTTGAAAACTCGTTCACGTTACATAGAAATATAACGCATTTCTGATACTTAGCACTTGGTATGGTAAAACCTGAGCCTGACATGTCATTAGACATGTAGGTTAGGTAAACACAATGCGTACACGTTATAGAACTGCAAAACGCGTACGCGTTTTAGAACTACAAAACGCGTACGCGTTTTAGAACTACAAAACGCATACACGTTATGTAGTTACATAACGCGTACGCGTTTTGTAAATCTAAAATCAATTTAGACCTTTAGACCCTCTTCTAAACATTAATCCTTAAGTGCATAAGTGCACAAGAGGATGAGGAGGAGGAGGGTGATGACAATGAAGATGATCATGATGCAAATGAAGATGATAAAGATGATGATGTTGATGAAGATGAAGATGATGGTGATGGTGATGAAGATGTTGAATATGATGATGAGGATGATGATGATGGTGATGAAGAAGATGACGATGATGGAGATGTTGATGGGGAAGGGGGAGATGTCAATGATGATGAAGAGGGGGATATAAGATGATGATGATGATGACGATGGTGGACATGTTGATGATGATAATGATGATGGTGGTGGTGATGATGATGAAGATGTTGATGATGAAGGTGATGGTGATGAAGATGTTGATGATGATGGTGATGGTGATGGTGATGAAAATGATGATGATGAAGAAGATGGCGATGACGTAGATGATGTAGATGTTGACGAGGAACCTAGAGATGACAATGATGATGAAGATGTTGAGGATGATGATGATGGTGATGATAATGAAGACGTTGATGATGATGGTGATGGTGATGAAGAAGATGATGATGATAATGAAGAAGATGATGATGATGAAGATGTTGATGAAGAAGGGGGAGATGACAATGATGATGATGATGATGATGAAGATGATGATGATGGAGATGTTGATGAGGAAGGGGGAGATGAAAATGATGATGAAGATGTTGTTGATGGTCCTGATGGTGATGATGATGAATATGTTGATGATGATGGTGATGGAGATGGTGATGAAGATGATAATGATGATGATGATGAAGAAGATGATGATGATGATCGAGATGACCATGGTGATGAGGATGATGATGAGGATGATGATGATAATTTTGATGATGATGGTGATGATGATGATGGAGATGTTGATGATGATGGGGATGGTGATGGTGATGAAGATGATGATGATGATGAAGATGATGATGATGATGATGATGGTGGTGGTGATGGTGATGGTGATGGTGATGGTGATGGTGATGATGATGATGATGAAGATGATGATGATGATGGTGGTGATGGTGATGGTGATGGTGATGGTGATGAAGATGGAGATGGTGATGGGGTGGTGATGGTGATGGGACAATGATGGTGATGGGATGGTGATGATGATGAAGACGTTGATGGTGATGGTGATGGTGATGGTGATGGTGATGGTGATGATGATGTTGATGAGGAATCTAGAGATGACAATGATGATGAATATGTTGATGATGGTGATGATGGTGACGATGATGAAGATGATGATGATGAAGATGTTGATGGTGATGGTGATGGTGATGAAGATGGATATGTTGATGGGATGGATATGGTGATGATGATGATGGTGGTGATGATGATGAAGACGTTGATGGTGATGGTGATGGTGATGAAGATGGAGATGGTGATGGTGATGGTGATGGGATGGTGATGAGGATGAAGACGTTGATGGTGATGGTGATGGTGATGGTGATGGAGATGTTGACGAGGAATCTAGAGATGACAATGATGATGAAGATGTTGATGATGATGATGATGGTGATGGTGATGAAGATGATGATGATGATGATGATGATGATGATGATGAAGATGATGATGATGATGATGTTGATGGTGATGGTGATGGTGATGGTGATGAAGATGGAGATGGTGATGGGATGGTGATGATGATGATGATGGTGATGATGATGAAGACGTTGATGGTGATGGTGATGGTGATGGTGATGGTGATAGTGATGGTGATGATGATGGAGATGTTGATGATGATGGTGATGGTGATGGTGATGGTGATGGTGATGATGATGGAGATGTTGATGATGATGGTGATGGTGATGTTCAGATGATTATGATGATGATGATGATGGTGACGAAGATGATGATTATGAAGAAGATGATGATGATGGAGATGTTGATGGGGAACCTAGAGATGACAATGATGATGAAGATGGTGATGGTGATGGTGATGGTGATGAATATGATGATGATGATGATGATGATGAAGATGATGATGATGATGGAGATGTTGATCTATTGACAATGAAGATGATGATGATGGTGATGATTATGAAGATGTTGATGATGGGGATGACAATGATGGTGATGGTGATGGTGATGGTGATAGTGATAGTGATGAAGATGATGATGATGGAGATGTTGATGAGGAAGGGGGATATGAAAATGATGATGAAGATGTTGTTGACGATGATGATGGTGATGATGATGAAGATGTTGATGGTGATGGTGATGCAGATGATGATGATGATGATGGAGATGTTGGTGATGATGATGAAGATGTTGATGGTGATGAAGATGATGATGATGAAGAAGATGATGACGATGGAGATGTTGATGAGGAACCTAGAGATGGCATTGATGATGAATATGTTGTCGATGATGATGATGGTGATGATGATGAATATGTTGATGATGATGGTGATGGTGATGAAGATGATGATCATGATGATGATGATGAAGATGATGATGATGGAGATGTTGATGACGAATGTAGAGATGAAAATGACGATGAATATGTTGATGATGATGAAGATTTTGATGATTATGGTGATGGTGATGAAGATGATTATGAGGAGGTTATCCACCTTCTCTTTATATTCATAATTATCCAGGTCCCTATAGAACTCTCTCCCTTCATTCTCCCTTAATAACTAACCCTATGTGCCTTTAACCCTCCACCCTGCCCTCTCTTTCTCACCTTGTATCCCTCCCTCCCTATCTCTTTATCTATATATATCCATGGATTTGTCCCTCACTCCCTTAACCTCCCTCCCTCTATGTCGCTTTCTCTTTCTTACACCATCTCCGTCCCTGCCACCCCACTAATTCCTCCTTCCCTATCACACACACACAACCTCCCACTTTCTTTGTCACTCACACCTCCCTCTAGTCTCTCTCTCCCCAAGAATCAATCTCTCTCTCTTTCTCTCTCTCTCTCTCTCTCAAACACACACACACACACATTACGCCCATTTCCATTCTCAAACCCATTCCCCCTCCATCCATATCTATCTCCACCTTTCTCCCTCCATCCCTCACCCTACCTTCTCTCCCTTCCTCTATCATCGCCTCTCTCTCTCTCACCTTCTATCCCTCCCTCATGTTATATTTCCCTCAACCTATCACAATCTCTCCATCACTCCCTCTCTCTCACACACTTTATGTCCCTTCCCCCTCCTCTCATATTATCTCTCTCTCTCTCTCTCTCTCCATCGCCACCACTCCCTGCATGTCTCCCACCAACACTTTATGTCCCTCCCTTCTTATCTATTTATTTTGTTCTATCCCAATCTATCTCTCACTCCCTCTAAATCCATTCCTTCCCATTGTCCCTCTCCCTCCCTCGCTCTATGTCTCTCCCCCCCTTGTATTCTTTATTTCTCTCTCACATCCCCCTTTCCTCCATCCATTCCCCTTTGTCTCTCAAGTCTCACTTTCAACTTCTAACCCTATACCTCTTCAGAACCTCTTCTACTCCTAATAGTGCTTTCAAGCTCCACTTCTCTTTACCCCCTGTAGCCCATCATGTTCTCATTCCCTTCATCTCTCCCCACTCAAGCTTCCAACATCCTTCTAAGCTCTTGACCCTTTCCCACCCCTATTAAATATTAACCATAGATTCCTTTGACCCTTCCCCACCCCTTCTCAAATATTAACCAAAAATTCCCTTGAGTCTTCCCCACCCCCTCTCTCTCAAGTATTAAACATATATTTTATGATTTACATAACGCGAGCGCGTTTTGGAACTACATAACGCGTACGCGTTATGTAGTTATATAACGCGTTCGCGTTATGAAATTTTAAAAGCGCGGCAATATTTTTTTAATTTAAACAGAACGCGCTCATGTTTTTTAGAGCCTAAACCAAGCCGACTCACTTGCTCGCATGTCAACCTCAAGCCTATGTGTATGCTTTGGAGTTTGCTTCAGTAATACCAAACCTGTGCTATGGTAATGATAAACCAAAGCTAATTGGGTATTTCTTCCAGTTTTTGGAGAAGCCTGTGCTTAGCCACTCGTTATAGTATGCTACACACAGTCATTTTTCACGAAATCTTAAACACAAATAGCATTTTTTCTGCAGATTCCAAATATGTAACTTTTATTTAAAAATATTATTTTTTCCTATTTTCTTTCAATTTCTTTTGTGTCCTACCTCATTAACTCGTGAAACACACTGTTAGTGTTTCTTCCATAAAATTTTCAATTCTTGATCATTTCAAAAATAAATTGTATGGTTCACAAGAGGACACTAACCTCCACATTCTATGAAAAACCCCATTCAAAATTTTTGCATTAAGACCTTCAAAGGCTGCACTCACAAAAGAGGTACTATTTTCGAGGTTTGATCACTTAGACAATTATAAAATTACTAATTTAATTTTCAAAAATAATGGCGCACAAGTGCTATATGTTCTCTACATGCATGCCCATTTTTGTATCTTGATTCCATCATTTAGGCCCTCAAAGGCTGCACCCACAAAAACATATACCTTATCATTTGCCTGAAAAATAAAAAGTGTTTGTTAGGAAAAATGAAACTTGACATAGCTATGCAAATGTTAAATACATAAAAGTTATATATTCGGAAACGTGATTCAATTTCCTACATTTCATATTTTTTACTCAATGCAATATATTTTGCGTAAGTATCTAAAAAAATCCAAGTAAGTTGAGGGATGCCTAATTTTTCAATTTTCTATTGCATCTAACGCGCCAAAAGTGACCCTCATTAGCTTGCACTAACCCATGTATTTACCAATTTGATGCCTAGATTCAAACTATGTTAACTCAAACTATGGTGTTTTCTAATAGAATTAAACTAATTAACAAATTCTCATAGATGAAGGAATTTATATGGCATAATGTCACTTATCAGTTAATGTAGGTTATGGGTTCATAGCATATCTTTTCCTTACAACATCCTATTGATACTTACTAGAATGAAACACATTAAACAAAACAATGATTACATTACCATAAAATACATGCTTTCATACAAATCATAATGAGGTAAAAACCTAACCTATTCCTAATTCCAACTACGGTAATATCGACATTATACCTTTAATATATTGAGGCTCGTACTTATGCCCATTCCAAAGTACAAAGGTAGCTCAACCGCTTAGCTACTCTTCCGAACAAAATCATAATAAACAACACATCATACCCAAATTCCACAATCTTGGTAGTGTCTCGTTCAACAATACTAATTCATCATTGACCCTCATTTCTCTATCAATTAGGTATCACCCTATAAAAACCAATGATCTTTCATGTCAATATGAGTCCTTTAAGACTTACCAACTTCATCATCAAGTTGTCTTCAAGGTAGCAATGAAATAACATCTTCACTAATTTAATGTAATGTCATAAACAATAATATGGTATCATTTTATACTTATCAGTATCATATTAACCTTGTAATATTAATATTATGTAATCAAAATACTATCAAATAATTAGTAATTAATTCACATCATTGTTATATTATATTGTAAGATTTCCACCAACAATTTCCATATTTCAAAGACTAATCTTTCTTTATATGTATTATTAATATTTGTAATTACTATTTCTAATATGGTTACATGTTACAAATTTCTTCCTTTACATCTATTTACATACAAACATAATTAAAATCTAGATATGCATACACTTATATTTATGTGTAAGGAGTAACTTGCATCATGAAACAACAAATTGTCAGGATTAGCGTGTTAAACTCTATGGTCGTTTTCATTAAACGATTTTTTCATGTAGTAAATTTAGTGTGCTAGTCTACAGCTCATCACGTTGATCTCAACGGTGTCTTTTTTTTTAGATTTCATCCCTTCAACTAGGAGTTGAAGTCTCGGAAGAAGGCATTTTGGCGTCTTAATACTTAAAGTTATGGTTAAGCATTAATACTTACATTTTAGTTAACTTTGAATGTTCAATTCATAAAAAAATTATAGTTAATTGTATTAAAATTTTAATAAAGCAACAAAATAGAATTGATATCAAAAACAATTTTATAACGAATTTTATATGAATTATAAAATGAGATATATAATAAACCTAGGTAATTTATATGAATTATCAAAATAAATATATATATATATATATATATATATATATATATATATATATATATATATATATATATATATATATAATTTGTTATAACAAACTAATATAAATACAATTTAAAACTTAATTTAAATAAAATCAAAGTAAAATAAAATAAAATAATAATAATATGAAAATCTATGTTACAATCCACGCATTTATCACAATTTGTAAATTATTATTATATTTTATTTTTTCTATAGCCTCTCCACCTATCTCTCCCCCTTCTCCCCACGCTTAGCCAGCTACCACCACCAGCCATCCCCCGCTGCTCCTCCACGTGACAACCCTGCTACTCACCTCGCCTTCCCTCCAGTCGCCTAAGGGAGCCCACAAGGAGGCGACCTGCATGGTTTCCATGCGTCGACTCGCATGACACCACGTGTTTGTACCCCGGAGCCTTAGTCGCACACTTTCCTACTAATTGTAGAGAAATATATGCTAATATAGGGGAGAGAGTCCCATAGTTGTACGGGGTACCAGTAGTGGAGATATAAGTGGAAACACTTGGTACCATTTGTTATTCATAAAAGTACTTTATGTACAAGTAAATGTCAATATTTTCATGTTTTTAAAATTACTTAAAAAAAAACTTTCTTCTACATTTTGAAATAAAATGAATATTTGAAATCAGAAATTTCATTTTAAGTCCCATCTACTTTAAGTCACATCAATGTTCACACATTGGCCCCAAGCAAAAATACACTATGGTGACTTTAGGACTAGACAACTTGGAACTTTGTGGCTTACATGGCATCCATTTGGATTCGTCACACCTCAAGACCAATATGGTTGGATAGAGAACATCCCAAACTATATATCATAAAAATTTGGAGGAAAAACAAGCTCGGGAACATGAAGAATTAAGTTGCATAAAAAGGGGTAAAAAAAACGCTCACTTATTGGCCTCCCTCCCCTAACTACTACCAGTGTTTTTTTTTTGTTGTTTCTGTTTCCATTTAAGTGGAGTTGTGAGTTAAACATTAAATGGGAGTGTCCTGCAGCAGGATATGCTTTCTTGCTAGTGCAATAACTTTGGGATTTACCCGCCTAGAATAGGAGATAGACAGCGTGCCTTAGTTTATAGCTTTTGATAAATCCAGGGATGTTGTTATATTGGATTAGAAGAAAAATTAAAAGCATTAAAAATTTCTTTCTCACCATATCTACACGTGTTAATATATATGATTTAACGGAGATAAAACCTAGCTAGCTAGGCATAGTTTTAACTTGAATAGCATAACCCCATTGTTCACTTAATTGGTCCATAATCACCAGCGCAGGCATAAGTTTCAGAGGCCCTCAGGATAGAGTAGCTTAAATTTATTGCTCCTTATTTGCTATTAAATATTCCTCTAAATCCCTGCGGGCAAGACAATTTCCAAAACTGCTTCCAACAAAAGTGACGAGAAGAATAGGTCGAGGAATCCGAATTACAACTTCCGAAAGATCGAATGGAGGTTTCTATTTAATTTTTTTCTACATATATTTCATAAGCACAATAATGACCTAAACATTTCCCATCCACCTCTTGATGCACTCGAGTTGTGTTTCTGTTTGTTTTTGTTTTTTTTGTTTTTATGTCTAGGAATATAATTTTTCTAGTATTTACTCTAGTTGCATGTTCGTGAGTATTGGTTGGTTATTAAAAATATTGATGTTACTGGAAGTATTTCAATCTTTATTTCATGGGATTGGTTTCAACCTTGGATGTTTTCTTCTCTTTTCAAATCTGTAGTGCTCTGCTGAAAACAAACAATTTAATAAGCTATTTAAAATCTACAACCAATCATTTTTAACATGTAAAATGTTTGTGAAATTCAAACTTTTAGTTTTGAACACTACAAATTGTTGTAAATCAATGTAACATACAAACAAACCAGAAAGTACATAGATTTCTAAAACTTATTTATTCTTTCTTACAAATTAATTAAAAAAATCATTCTTACTTACAAATTAATAAAACTGTGAAACAACTAAACAATAAATAGTGAACAAAACTCTAAAACTTATTCCTTCTTTCTTATAGGATCGGCCATTGATATATCTTATTTAGCTTTTATTTTCTATTTTCATTATGTTAGTTTCACTTTCTTCTTTACGTGGACCTCTGACTATCTCCATATCGCTTTCAAGTTTACGCAATGCATCTACAACAATGTTGCTTTAATTAACAAATGCAATTACGCCCAGCCTTCCCATGCATATTCACGCCTTTTCTTTTCACATGCAATAGTTTCTACTCCCTTCTCACTCCATCTATACTCCGCTCATTTCCTCGGATTCTTTCATTTTTATGTTTAACGCCATGTCTAATAAACAAGTTCACACGGGATCTTTGGAAATGACCTTACTGGTCTAATAACTTCACTCAGTAACTTGGGCATGTGGGTTCTGTAGTGCTCTGCCTGTCCAGGAGAGCACTAAGTCAAAAACACAAGAAACACTTAGAATGTCTTCTAACTTCAAACGAGTTGAAATTCAGGAGTAGGGAGTGTGTTTTCAAGATGGAAGTTATGGGTGTTACTCACTTCAAACAATTAATCTTGTCCTCAAATATAATCTCCTCTTTATTTTCCTCCTGTAGTCGCTGCATTGCTACTCGGTTGGCTTTTCTTCCATTGTACATTCTTCTCTGGTGGGTTTTCTTCATCATTCCAGCCATAATTCAACGAACCCACATTTCAAACTTGAATGTCTTCATAATCTACATATCCTCACTCTTTCTATTGTAATTAATCAATCATGCATTCCTTGATTGAGGCCCGGGATTGGGCCAGACTAACTAAACTGAAAAAAAAAAGGGCAGAAGAGCTTTCGATAGATACAAGGCTCGAATCGGGGTTTATGCATTAATACCGACGTGAACCCACAAATAAGGCAGAGAGCGTGAGAATATAGATGAGCGGATAGTATAATTATAAGACAAGATTTGAGATGCCAATCTGTGTGTAAACTACAAATTATGTTGAACTTGTGTCAGTAGTTGAAAGACTAAAATATATATTGGATCTCTGTGGGGCCACAAATCCAATGACTCTAAGATGTATGAGGACTGTAAGACATCTGATGTGAATAAGAAATTTTTTTTTCTTTGTGTACTAATCACTGTCACAGGTTTGATAGAAAAACACTTCACTAATCACTCACATTCAGGTTTGGTACACATCACTTTCAAATTCAACTTTACACATCACTTTCAAATTCAACTTTAATGGTAACTCCATATATATATATGAACTTGTGTCAGTAGTTGAAAGACTAAAATATATATTAGATCTCTGTGGGTTGAAAGACTAAAATATATATTAGATCTCTGTGGGGCCATAAATCCAACGACTCTAAGATGTATGAGGACTGTAAGACATGTGATGTGACTAAGAATTTTTCTTTTCTTTGCGTACTAATCACTGTCACAGGTTTGATAGAAAAATACTTCACTAATCACTCACATTCAGGTTTGGTACACATCACTTTCAAATTCAACTTTAATGATAGCTATATATATATATATATACTCTCTGCATAATTTAAATTAGATTAAAATTCTGTATCTCTCCACAATTTTAAATTCATTTGTTTTGCAAGTTACTTACCTTGTATTTTTCTTAAACTAATGTTACAAATTTTTAGGGAAAAAGGTTTGGCTAATCTTGATCGTAAATTTCAGATTATTGCATAGAGTTCTACACACATTTAGAGAGATTTCTGGTTAGTGATGTTTAGTTTCTATCTTTCTTGTAGGCCATTAGGTCCAAGAGTTCAAACCATGGCTGTGATACCATTCTGTATTGCTCTATTTTTATTCTATGTTGTTTAAATGAAATTTACTATACTGTTTCAATTGAATTGTTGATAAATTAATTGTTGTTCCAATTAAATTTTCTAATAAGTTCTATTCAAGTAGATGCATTTTCTTATTTTGGTCATTAACAATCATAAATACAAATGTAAAAATAACTAAAATATCAGGATTTTCTTTCATTTATGTTTCAACATAAGTTAGAATACGAATAATCAAATAAATAACAAGAAGAATACCTGATGTTGATGCTAGTATATTGTATATTGTAGTAGGTTATGTATCTATTCCATTTGCCAAAAATAATTATGTGTCCACCCTGTCGACCAGCTATTATCTTGTTGGCCCTTGGAAATCAAAGGATTTCCAAGCCCCTAAGCCCACAAACTGATAATTCCGAGAGTATTATTTCCTCTTGTCTCCACTCAGTGTTGTGCCACATTACCTTCCCATTTTTCTCCAATCAGAATCCAACCCCTTCTCCTCCCTTCACTCTTCCCTATATACCTTTACTTCCTCAAGAAGACTTCGCGATTACTCCACCTCCCCAAATTCTCTCTCTCGAGCCACTCAATCATTCAATTCCTTGATTAGTTGATTCATACAATTTACCGTATAATAATATATTTCTCAATTGTTGTGCCGATCAATTAAATGTACTCAGGGTAAATTTATTGGGATTTAATTGTTGATTGTAAAATATTTATTACGGTAGGAATTATTACCTAATGGTTCTCTATTCGAGACATCTTTAAAGCATTATTATCCTATTCCTTCTAACTTTTGACATGAAAATATTCAAACACTAATAATGTATTAATATATCTTTTAAATTTTACTTATATCATAATTGTTATGACAAGGATATTAATATTATTAGATTAATATTAATTAAGTAATAATAATGTTTATATCACCATTAAGCAATAATAGATGGTGAATAATAACAACATTTTTAATTATTTGTTTATCACATGAGTATCCTAACACTATCATAGTATCCTTGTTCATACAAGAAAACCACTCTTGAGGGTTTAAACAATCTTACTAAATAATTAGACAATACCATTACCTTATTCACAACAATTCTCGTACAAAAATTCTAACTGACGACTCTTGTCTTAATTGCTTATTATAATTTTTTCATATAATGACTAATTCACTTATTTTACACATTGACATTTTAACCATTCATTGCCTAAGTTGATTAATGTATCCTTAACTGAGTTATCTATGACATTTTACACTACTATTCAAGCGTGCCAATTATGTTATACACCAGTACTATTGTACATGTACAAGGTGTGCATGCATGGCCAGTATATGCACAGGTCGGATATGTACTATAAACAAACCCCATCCTGCCTATGCATACCTACTAACTAATAATAGTATTCCCACCATGCAGAAAGAGAAAGTATATAAATACAGTATAATTACTTTAACATTCTCAGTAATTTAACAGTTATCCCTTGAAGATTTCATATCATTATCTTTATTTTTACATTGGTTTAATCAATCCAGTATAAGGAAGGGTATCTACTCCCACTAACTCGAGATCAAGGAATATCCAACCCTCAATAGTACTAACTAGCATATCCTCCCATCCTAACCTACGTCTACATCCTCCATATCCTTCCTCCGCTAGTACACAAGTGGATGTCGGATTCACCGTCCTAACCACATAAGAACCTAAGAGAGACAATGTTGGCTGAAAAGTGGACCTAGCCTCTCCTAGCAAGAATTTGACCATCGTCATAACAACAACATGCGGAGCGTGTCTCAACACGGCCCTCCCACGACCCCAGGTATCATAGAAACATAGTGTGGGAAATACATGCATCCCTCTCAGCATACTGGATCTACACCCTTATCAACTCATACTTTGCTTCTATTGAGATTATCGGTTTGTGTCATCATATCATCACTTTTGGTTGCTCAGGTTTACGGCATGAACAAGTTCTTATCTCATATATCATATTATGTATATGACTATCCCATAGCCCTTGTGTCCTGTAGGTTAGTATTTCACAAAATACACATTTTATAACAAGCACTTGCATTCGATCACCAATTGATCCATATCATCAACATCATTTTATTTCACGTCTCAATTTTAGCTCATCACAGCTATGCATGACATATAACAATTCAATCAATTTCATCATAGGATGGCATCCACGTACAACATCATATATTTCGCATTCCATCAATGAAAATGTTAAAACATATATTGCCATCATAAAAGTAATGAATCTCATGATAATCAAACCTATTAACTGCATGAACATAGTAACATCATAATAATGTAACATCATAGTCATAGTGACAACATAACATAGTAACGGCATAAACATGGTAGAAACATATAATCAGGTCTATCGTGTCATAAGTATAGTTTACTCAGTATAGCTAATCCCAATAGATAATAAGAAAATAAAGTGCAATATGTCTCACGAATAAACCTATCTAGTCGAAATATGGGGCGTTACAATAGTGGTCTTTTATTGTTATAATTTAAGTAGGAATTGGTGCATAATTTTAAAGTGAAAATTTGTTTAATCTGTGCACGATACTGATTCATACCCCCTCTCAGTATCATTAGGAACTCCAACAATTGGTATCAAAGTTGGTATCTTCAAGAACAATTTAACAGTTCGAAGATAGATCGTTGCGCAGATATGGATAGACAAGAAGGACTCTCTACAACATAGCACATAGGATTGATGGATCAAATTACATATTCTGGAGTATATGAATGGAAGTGTACTTACAGTCTGTTAGATTTTATGTTTGGTAAACTGTTGAAAATGGTTATAATGTTCCCAAAACCCCACCAATTGAGGCAGCTGACAAGAGACTATATCAATGTAATGCAAGGGCTAGGAATGCAATACTATGTGGTTTAGCAAACTCAGAGTTCATCAATGTCATGCATTGCACATAAGCTAAAGAAGTATGAGATAAGCTTAAAAACATCTGAGGGAGATGAAAAGGTTAAGAAGGAAAAGTTTCAAACTCATTCAAGACAATTTGAAACTCTAAAGATGAGAGAAAAATCAAATATTGGATCCTATCTTCTTCATGTAGATGAGATTATCAATTCTATCAGGGGTCTTGGAGTACAAATTGTTGAAGAAGCAGTTATACAAAAGGTGTTGAGATATATGCCAGCAAGGTTTGAATCCAATGTGTTAGTCCTAGAAGACAAAATTGATTTGGATAGATTAATTATGGATGAAGTCCATAGGATTGTTACTGCATACGAGATGAGGACAAAACATGAAAATTGTTTTAGAAAATAAGCAACTTTCAAAGATTTCAAGAAGACAAAAGGAAGCAAGCATGAGCAAAACAAGAATGCCACTAATGAATTAGATGAAGAAAAAACAAAATTCATAAAGAAACTAAAAATAGGCCATGGAAAATACAGAGGTAAGCTACCTTTCAAAGGTTTTGAGTGTGGTAAAGTACGTCACTTTGCTTCCAAATGTCCTTTCAAGGAAAGTATAGATAGTGATGGTGAGGAATATGTTAATCATAGAGAATGAAGGAAAACACACCAACAAAACAAGTATGAACAAAAGAATAAAAATAGTTTGTATTCTAAAGAGGACAATAGTTCATTTGACAAAGATGATAGTGATGATAATCCAAGAGAAGTACTATTTATGGCAATGGTAGAATATTAGTAAAACAATCATAAATGAATATTTCATATATTACATAAAGTAATAACAATAAGACATGGGTAGATGAAGGAAGTAACTTTGCGGAGTACCAACAAAAACTCATGCACACACAAAATTCAATAAAGAAATTTCCACAGACATGTTCAATTGAAGTCAATAATAATACAAGTAATTCTCAAGCAACAAAAAACTGATGTTTATCTTGTTAACGTCCAGGACTGTGAATGAAAATCCTTGATTTCAATATGTTATCTATTATGAATTCAAGGAAATTATTAATAAAATTTTGGTTAGAAAATGTCGCACAAAAATACATTCATTGGTATTTATATATAGGTGTAGCTGCTACAAAAAGGAGGTACATAGGTGGAAATTTTTTTGTTGCACGGAACAAAATGCATATATCAACATCGATGGACATTCATGAAAAGAATAAATTGGACTAAAAGGTTACATCATATATTAAAACAACGAATCATTAGTCACGATCATAACACTAATTATGCGCATGAGAATTCTAATACAATTCACTTGCATCTCTTCAATAGTTAGAATTTGCATTAATTTCGAAATAGAATGATGTTATAAGAGTGAAGAGATACATGTATTTAAAAGGAACTATATCGCATAAATTCCATGATAACAAAGGTATCCACATATACAGTCTACAAAATTTAAGTTACGAATTAAAGTGAGATAACTGTGCAAAATTCGCTCATCATGTTTATGATATGACATCCACAACTCAATGTCAAGGTGGTGCACCTTCTGCTCCAAGTTTGAAGTGTCTAGAATTATGTGAGCTTGTTTTAAGAGATCTATAATGGATTGTTGTTGTGCCTCCAATTCATCTACATGAACCTTAAAAAATGAAATCCCCGCTGCATGGTTTGATTCACTTGGACCTATGTGTACCATTCCTTGGCATACGATTCTTTGAGATTCGATGCTCATTTCTCTAGGTCGTCCTTCAACTTGATGAATTAAGTCCTTTGAGATAGGAAGATTGCAGAAAGACTACTTGCAAAATATACAATAGGTTGCTCAGACATTTTGAAAAGGATTTGTGATTGGCTAACAATTGGACAACGGAGTGAATGCTGGCAGGATAATTGCTCACCAGGAATGAAAAATGATGATCTTGATGAATTTCAAATGCATCTACTAAATTTGGTAAAATTCGCGGACATATATTCATCATGGATGGATTATTTTGCATGCTTGCATAAATCTGGAAGGACAAAAAAAAAGGGATTGAATCGATTGCTCCGTATGAGTGATTTAATGATTCCTTTCCTGTCCTCTTAAAGGTCACAGTATGCTCATTTGAAGAAGTACAAACAAAACAAGGCTACCTATCCGCACAATATGGATGGGTACATGTCGCACATACACTGGGTTTTTATACAATAAGCAAGAATATCAAAGCGCACAGGAAAGACCTATTTGGCTCAAGTGCATGGTGTTGGGTAAACTTAATCATGAATAAATAGGTAGGAGACATAAAGAAGCCCCTACTTCCTCGGCTCAAATACATTGTTTGGGTAAACTTAACGAGGAAGAAAGAGGTATTATGTATTTTGAAAGCTTCAATTTATTGTGGTATCAATGGATCATTGATATAGAAGAAAGAAAAAACATGCAACTGAGTGTGTAGAACATAAAATCTAAGCAACAAACAGTGCACAAAACTGTAGTGGTGTACATATTGAAAAAGTGCACAAAACCGTAGCAGTGTACATATTGAAAAAGTGCACAAAATCATAGGAGTGAGCTATATCAGAGAAGTAGTAGAGTATACAACAAGAGAACAAGTGCATAGAACCGAAGCAGAGAACATATTAAGTGGACCAGTGTGTAGAATAACAGTTGTGAAAACATAAGTATGCCACACAATTGTGTGGAAAAGAAAGTAAAACAGTGAAAAAGGCAAGTGTGAAGCTGTGTGTGCAAATCAGAAGGCAGTGTAATTGAAGAATTTATACTTCTATATTTCAGGGTGGAAGGATAGGGAAAGGAAAGGATATTTCGGTCTCCTCTTAGGTTGGTTCCCAAACAAAGCAAGTCAATGCTTGTGCAAAGGATTGGTGTCCTCATAGTTTGGATCATGTAGTCAACATGTTGGTGCTTGGACATAGGATTGGTGTCCTCATAGGTTGGTGCCTATAATCAACGAGTTGGTGCTTGCATGTGGGATTGGTGTCCCAATTATATTGGTGTCATAGATATTTGGTGCTCACATCTATCTATGTAATCCAATTTTGCATGTACATATATATAAAGTTACTTTTCAAATACTCTACACATAGTTGTGTTTTATTGTTATAATTTAAGAAGGAATTGGTGCATAATTTTAAAGTGAATTTTTTTTAATCTACGCATGATACTGATTCACCCTTCCTCTTAGTATCATTAATAATTCCAACAGAGGATCAAACTCCCTACTTTTCCTCAATCTTTTATTCAGAGAGAAATTTGATTCTAGAGGCTTATCATTAGTAGTTTGGGATCATAGGAACCTAGATGGTAATTACAAAGGGTGTTGACAACATAATATCACGTACATTTATGATCTATTTTTATTATTAATAAATGGAAGGTATCTCTTCTCCCACCCCGTCCCCAATGCAATTGTTCTATGGTTGCTTAGTGATCTCATTTTGTATTTGGACAAGTGAATTTACTTTTTTGAAAAATTTAATTTAAATTATTCATTTTCCATATTTTATTTCTTTATGACTAATTGAATTGAGAAAGATGTTTGTTCTTGGTGTGCAAGTGTTAGATATGTGGATTCAATTGGTGGTAGGTGCATTAGGATCAACATACAAGTTACTTTTCAAGGAAAGCACTAGAAAAGGTACATAGTTTCTTTAGCCAATAGGTCGTTATTGCCAATACTGGAAATGAAATGTAGGGAAATAAGTTTGTTATTATTCAATTTTCTTTGGAATAGTCCAACACTAACTATTCTGGAATTTTCTCCCGAACAAAATTGGTGAATATGATGGGGGGATACTCGTTTATTTCTACTCATTAGGGTATTTCTTTTTTATTTTCTAGCTTCTTGTTGGGAATTCAATATTCATTCACTATTGAAACCTTGCTCGATATCCTATAGACCAAAGTGTTAATGAAAATTTTGGGTTTTAGAAAGCCTTCCTAAAAAAATATAGGTACAAAAAACTTCCTAGTGGTATAAGTATAGTGAACACATTATTGTGCTTCACTTAAAGCACATGACTACTCACATTCCCAAAGGACAACATTGTGGTTCTCCTATAGGGTAGTTTTACTGATTTTCCACCTGCAAGGTTCAAAGTGATAACTCCATAATAGATTAATTTTATTGAAAGAAGCTGTCTTATAAATACAAGATATGTGACCTTTGGTCTCGTATTTCAAAGGTATGTTTAGACTCGTCATATTCCCTGTGACAATTAAATTTTCACATTATCTAAATTTTCACATTAATCCGGTAGGATTAGGTTTCTAACATTCCCTCCGTTAATCCGAAGGGGTGTTCATGAGTCCATGCATATTTATGAACCTTTCAAAATTTTCTCTTCCAAGCACTTTGGTGAAGATGTCTACAATTTTCTCATTTATGGAACACTGTCTCAAATGAACACTCTTGGCCTCTACATGATATCGAATAAAATGATAATTCATGTTGATGTGATTAGTTAAATCATGGAATTTGTGATTCTTGCCCAACTTGATTACATAAGTGTTGCCAATTAATATAGGCATAGAATCCACCTGTTTTTCTTAAAAATATTCAAGTATTGTCGTGAGCCACATAATCTCCTTCGTTGCATCTACAATAACCACATATTCTTCCTATGTTGTGGAATCTATTCGAAAATATTGTTTGTTTGAACTCCATGAGACATTTTTTTATCCAAGACTCATGAGGTATCTTGAAGTAGACACTCCATTTTCTTTGTTTGCATCAAAGTCTAAATTAAAATAACTAATCAATTTGAAGTCCTCCACCTTAGAATATTTGAGTCTAAAGTATCAAGTCACATTCAAGTATATTATAAATATTTTGGAAGAAAACCAATGTCCTTCACAAGGCTTTTGCATGAACCTAGAAAGGATCTGGAAAAAAAATGAGATATCTAGTCTAGTGTTGGTAATGTAGATAAGACTGCTCACAAATTGTGTGTACTTTGTTGCATCCTCAAATTCATTCCATTATTTTGATGTGAGGTTCAAGTTCCAATCCATTGGAGTGTAGAGAGGATTACATTATGTCATTCCAAACATGTTAACCTGTTCTCCAGCATACTTCGTCTGGGAGATGAATATGTACTTTGGAATTTGAGTGACTTCTAGTTGTTGAACTTTGGTGTTGTCATTGATGTCAAACAAGAAGCATGATTATGTCAATGTTGTCATTGATGTCAAACAAGAAGCATGATGATGTCAAGCAAGAATCATGAAGCCTTGTTTCCAACTTGAAGAAGTAAATAGAAATCAAGGCTTCCTATCTACGCAATATGGATGGGTACATGTCGCACACACACTGGGTTTTTGTGCAATAAGAAAGAATATCAAAGCACATAGAAAATACCTATTCGGCTCAAGTGCATGGTTTTGGGTAAACTTGCCGAGGAAGAAAGAGGTATCGAACATAAAGAAGCCCCTACTTAGTCGACTCAAATACATTGTTTGGTTAAACTTGACTAGGAAGAAAGAGGTAGTCGACATAAAGAATCCCCTACTTAAATCAATCTAATTAAGGAAATAAGGAGTGATATAAATAAAACAAAAGATTGAAGTAAGGGAGTGTGTCAAATGGAGATGTAAAATTATTTTGTATTTTGAAATCTTCAGTTTATTGGGGTACCATTGGCTCATTGATTCGAAAGAAAGAAACAACAGAGAACTGAGTTTGTAGAACATAAAATTTGAGTAGTAGATAGTGCGCAAAACCGTAGTAGTGTACAGATTGAAAAAGTGCACAGGATCATAGCAGTGAGATAGATCAAAGCAGTAGAAAAGTATACAACAATAGAACAAGTATGCATAACCAAAGTAGAGAACATAGTAAGTGGAACAATGTGTAGAATGTAAGTTGTCCATAACTGAAGTAGAGAACATAGTGAAGGAAAAATAAAGTAAAACAGTGAACAAGACAAAAGTGAATCTATTTGTGCAAACCAGAAGGAAGTGTGACTGAAGGACTTATACATCTATATCTCAAGGTGATAGGACGAGACAAGGAAAGGAGATTGTAGTATCCTCTCAGGTTGGTTCCTGAACATATCAATTCAGTTCTTGTGTGGAGGATTGGTGTCCTCATAGGTTGGAGACTATACTCAGCAAGTTGGTGCTTGTGTAGAGAATTGGTGTCCTCAAAGGTTGGTTCCTGTAATTAGCGAGTTGGTGCTTTCATGTGGGATTTGTGTCCCAGTCAGAATGGTGTCTAAGTGATTTGGTGCTCAAATCATTGGATATTGGTGTATACCATCTATCTATGGAATGCAATTTTCCATACATATATATAAAGTTACTTTTCAAATACTCTGCACACAGTTGTATTTTATTATTATAATTTAAGTAGGAATTGGTGCATAATTTTAAAGTGAAAATTTGTTTAATTTGTGCATGACATCGATTCACCCACCCTCTCGATATATTTAATAATTCCAACAATTAGTATCGGAGATGGTTTCTTTAGGAGTAATTTAAAAACTAGAAGATAAACTACTGCACATATATGGATAGATAGGAAGGACTCTCTACAAACAAAGAAACAAGGTTTGATGGATCAAATTACATCTTATGGAGTAGAATAATGGAAGTGTACTTACAGTCTCTTGGAGTTGATGTTTGGTAACCTGTTGAAAATGGTTATAATACTATTTGAATGTAATGCAAGGGCTAGGAAGTGGTTTAGCAAAATCATAGTTCACAAAATTCATGCAGTGCACATTAGCCAAAGAAGTAAGGGATACGCTTAAAAAAATCTATGAGGGAGATGAGAAGGATTAGAGGAAAATTTGCAAACTTATTCAAGACAGTTTGAAACTCCAAAGACGGGGGAAGAAGAAAATATTGCATCCTATCTTTTCCTTGTAGATGATATTTTCAATGCTATCAGAGGTATTGGAGTACAAATTGTTGAAAAAGTAGTCGTACAAAAGTTGTTGAGATATTTTCCAGAAAGGTTTGACTCCGAAGTGTCAATCCTAGAAGACAAAAGTGATTTAGAGAAATTTAAGATGGATGAACCCGATGGGATTCTTACTGCATACGAGATGAGGACATAAAAGGAATATCGTTCTAGAAAAGAAGCAGCTTTCAAAGCTTTCAAAAAGACAAAAGGAAACAAGCATGAGAATAACAAGAATTTCTCTAATGAATCAGACGAAGAAGAAGCAAACTTTGTGAAGAAACAAAAAAGGGTCATGGAAAATGCAAAGGTAAGCTACCTTTCAAATTTTTTGAGTGTGGTAAGGTGGGTCACTTTGCATTTGAATGTCCTTACGAGCAAAGTATAGATAATGATAGTGAGGAAGACCTTAATCATCGAGAATGAAGGAAAACAAAGAAACAAAGAAAGTATGAACACAAGAATAAAAAGGAGTTTGTATTCCAAAGAGGAAAACACTTCATCTGATGAAGATGATAGTGATGATAATCCAAGAGAATTTATCTTTATGGCAATGATATAAGACTTGGAAAATGAAGATTCAGAAGAAAATTATAATTGATGTTCTTCCATTAAGAAAGAATCATTGGATAAGGATGCAGTTTCAAATAAGACATATGAAAGTTTGTAATATCCATGATCATATTGGGGATGATATTATCCAAATTTTTAAAGTTATAACACAATTTTTCACAGGTAGAAACTAGTTAACAAAACTAGTTGAAAAGGAGCTGGTCTAGGGCACAAGAAGATGACTCCAGGGTTATGAATTTGAGATATTTAGTATATTCAAAATGTACGGGTGAATGTGAAAAAGAAAACATATCATAACCAGGGCTATCTTCTTATTCCTATGCACAAGGTACAGGGTCCATTTACGTTTCAACAATTGTCGCTGAGGTCTACTCTGAGGCTTCTTGGGCACACCAACATATGCATACTAAACTCATTTGATCAAACATAAAGGTAACTAAATTGACTATATAATATAATAACCTCATAATTAAGTGTTGTAAAATATCTTTTGAGAATTTGGGAGGTTCTAGTTGATTTTGGAAACCAAAGAGGAAAGGGAGATATCTTGGACTACTCAACTAGCAATTTTCCAAGTTCTTCCAAACAGGATGAGAGGCCTTCGAATCCTCAGGGATATGTTTGGGGATAATTCATTAGGGTCTCAAGATTCACAAATTACCATCAAAATGAAAAACTGACTCATGCATAGCTTTGAATTACAGAAATTGTAAAACTAGTCAAGAAAAAGTGATTAAAGAGCTAGTCTTGGAATTACTTGATTCAAACTACCTCTAAAGATTAAAAAATTCACT
The DNA here is from genome assembly GCA_027924585.1 of Larix kaempferi. Classification (NCBI taxonomy): domain Eukaryota; kingdom Viridiplantae; phylum Streptophyta; class Pinopsida; order Pinales; family Pinaceae; genus Larix; species Larix kaempferi. The sequence continues at coordinate 11,887,770 of BSBM01000361.1, forward strand.
TATGACGTATGTTACATCTCTAAAATGGATTTATTAATAGCAAAAAATCTAAATTAATGATCCTGAACAGAAAATTAGAGGACTTCAATCCTTTAGATCTTCAAGGAGTCTCGAATGCTAGAGAAATCATACAAAACTTGGGAGAATGAGTGTGAGATGAGAAGAAGAAGGATAAGTTATACACTGGATATTCAAGAAGAATTCAATAAGATTTTTTATATGTATATGGATGGCTCACTGTACTTCATGATATTCTCAGGGGTGCCTTCACTGAGATGGGTTATCTCCTCCAGAGTAACTTCTTCAAAACTCTCTTTCAATTGTATTGTGACTGAGGATGACTCTCTCGATATCTTGGATTCTTCAATGATGTAATGATGAAGGCCTGTAGATCAGAATTCCATGGCTATGGATTTGATCATGGAAAAACTGGAACAATAACTGCATTGGGGTTCATCTCCCAAGCTTGGTTGAGGAACATCACTCAACTCTGAGAAGCAAATTGCTCTCAAGACAAATAACAAATGGACAAAATATGTGAATGGTGTGAACTAGCCTCCTTTTATAACTTGGGTATCTTCCTGGGAAATCCATTGGAATGTGTAAGAGGTGAGGGCGCATTCCTTGAGATAATTAGTAGCATTTTTTCTTTGTGTAACTTGCTTACTTTGTGTCTTCAACTGAATTTAGCAATTGCACCCTACTTCGCTTTTCTGGATGTTTCCTTCTTTTTCAAACTAGTTGCTTTCTGCACTTTACATCTTTCTGAATTTCTTGCTTTGTGTTTTTGCCTGTTTTTTCTTGCTTTTGTCAGTTTCTATCATTTTATCATGCCACCTTTCTTTTAGATGACTCCTTGTTGTTTCTAACTTTTCCACTTGAGTAGGTGAGGTCCACCTTGTCCTCATGCTCCCTCCTAGCCATGTGAACATCATCACTTTCCAAAAATTTTATTAATAATGACAAGGCATTAATTATAAAATAATTGAAATTCAAAATATTAAAATTATTAATTACTATAGGCCTTGTGCCAAAATTCATCTCAATTAATAAATTATCCCCAATTTAATTCTTCTTCATATACCCTTGGGGATTGCAGGGTCCAATTCTTGACTAAATGGCCACTAGGGAAGGAACATGACAGTTCTCCCTCCCCAAGACTTCTCTTCCTAAAGCAGGTGCAATCCTGGATGTTGCATAATCTATTCATTTTCCTAGGTTGAATCTTCACTAGGAAACCCCTTCCACTACACCAGATATTCTTTAATGGTTTTGTTCCGCAACTTCATTTATCTAACCTAAAAAATATTTTATGTTTCTAAGACTAGTTGTCCTTCATCATCGAGAGGAGGAAATTCTTTTGAAACTGTTACTTGCTGGCCAACTGCTTTCTTCAAGCATGACACATGGAAAACATTGTGTATCTTTCTTCATGAAGACAGATCTAATTAATAAGCAACTTCACCAATTTTCCTTATGATCTTATATGGTCCATAGAATCTTGGAAGGAATTTCTCATCCCCTTTTGATTTTAGAGAGTATTTTTTGTATGTTTGCAACCTCAAATAGACCAAATCACCTTCTTGAAAGGTTCGGTTTGTTTGGTTCTTATCTACATTCACCTTCTATTGGTTATGTGCAACTTGCAAGTTTTCTTTGAGTGCCCTGATTATTTCTTGGCTTTCCTGGAGCCAATACTTTTCTTTTTGTACTATTCAATCCCCAAAAATCATATCTACAAATGTGTGGGATTCATACCCATACATATATTTAAATGGTTTCATTCCAATGGAGATATGGAATGTAGTGTTATAGCAGAATTCCCCCAAGTGTATCAAAGTGACCCATGCTTTATGTTTCCCAGTAATATAATTCCTGAGAAAAACCTCGATCCATTGGTTTACCCTCTCATTTTTGCCATCATTTTGAGGGTGGTAACTTGTGCTAAGGTTCAAACTAGTTCCAACTAGTTCAAACAAGGTTTTCCAGAAAGCACTAGTAAATTTGTTATCTCAATCACTTATTATAGCCTTGGGAAGACCATGCAATTTGAATACTTCTTTAAAAAATAGTGCAACAACTTGACTGGAATTAATAGTTGATGTGATAGCAAATAAGTGAGAAAATTTAGTCAATCTGTCAACTACTACAAAATACTATCCTTACTCGGGGTTTTGGGCAAACCGGTGATGAAATCCATGGACACACTTTCCCACTTTTGTTCTATAATTGGTAGGGTTTGAAGTAGACCAACAGGATGAGTGTGCTCAAATTTATTCTATTGGCATGTAGTACACTCCCTTATATGCCTTAACACATCATTTTAGAGGCCTTTCTAAGTGAACCTCTCTCTCACCTTCCGGTAAGTTTTCAGGAATCCAGGGTGGCCCGCCACTGGTGCATTGTGGGAAGCCTCCAAAATATTTTCTTTTAAGTTTGATGCAGACACTAGAAAAATTATTTCTTTGTAATATATGAGATCATTAATGATTTTGAAAGCATCATCCTGAATCAAACCCATCCAACACTTCACAAGCAAACTGTTACTTAGAATATTCAATATCTAGTTGGGCATTCCAATCAGTTGGGACTTGCAGCAAAGAAAAAGTAGTCTTCCTAGAGAGGGAATCAACTACCACATTCATATTACACTTGTTTTATTCTATTTCGAAGTCATAGGATTGAACCTTACTTACCCATTTCTTTTGTCTATCATTCAACTCCTTTTGGGTGGGAAAATGTCTCAAACTGTTGCTACCAGTCTTTACTATGAACTTGCCTCCTACTAGGTAATGTCTGAATTTGGACAAGGAATGCATAATGGCCAACATATATTTATCATAAATTGAATAATGCCTCTCATATGGCTGCAAATTTCTAATCTCATAGGCAATGGGATGCTTAATCGGCATCAAAATGGCTTTAATGCCTTCCCCGGAGGCATCACATTCTAGTATGAAGGGACAAGTGAAATCGGGGAGTGCAAGTACTAGGAAATTGCTCATCACTTCTTTGATTATGTTGAAATCTTGTTCAGCCTCCTATACCCAACAAAATTATCTCTTCTTGGTGAGATTTGTTAAAGGGGATGATAGTTTAGAAAACCCTTTCACAAATTTTCGGTAGTAGGTGCATAAACCAATGAATCCCCTTAATTCAATGATGTTCTTTGGTCTTGGAAATTCAATTATGACCTTGATCTTCTCCATATTCACCTTTAATCCTTCTTGCCAAATTATATGACCAATATAGAGGATCTCAGTCAATCCAAAATCACACTTGGACAATTTGGCATAAAAAGATTGTTCTGCCAAAATTTTCAGGACATTGTCCAAGTGGTGTAGGTGCTCCTCACATGTCTTGTTGTAAATTAGAATATCATCAAAGAACACAAGGACATACTTACACAAATGCTTACTAGAAAATATGTTCATGCAGGATTGGAAGGTGTCTGGTTCATTGGTTAAGCCAAAAGGAATGAAAAGAAATTAAAAAATCCCTAATGGCACTGAAAAGCAGTTTTTTGGATGTCTTCTTCCCTCATCCCAATTTGATGGTATCTTGAGCGGAGATATATCTTGGAAAAATATATTTCTCTATGCATATCATCCATCAATTCATCAATACTTGGGATATTCTATCTATTTTTTATGGTCTTCTTGTTCAGGGCCCTACAGTCAATGCACATGTGCATTGTTCCATCTTTCTTTTTTACTAGGACCACTAATGATGCAAAGGGACTTGAGCTTGGCCTTATGAATCCCAACTCAAGAAGCTCCTTGAATTTATTCTCAATCTCATCCTTTTATATTTTAGGGTGCTTGTAAGGATGAATCTTGATAGGAAGTCTACCAACTTCTAGCTCAATCTAATGTTCAGTACCTCTTTCTGGAGGCTTTCCATGTGGAAGATATTCGAACACATTTTTGTGTTTGTGTAGCAACCTTTTGATGTCCTCAGGATGGTGTGATACATCTATGGAATTTCCTTGAGTGGTGATGAAACATTCAAAATCCCATTCAACATCACCATGCCTCAAAATTGATCTCATATTATGTGCAGAAATTACTTGTTTTGGGTAGGTGTTGACACCTTCCAAAACCACTTGCTTCCCATCAACACCTTTGAATCTCATTTGGGGTATTTGGTAATTCACTGAATGTTCCCCAATGGAGTACAACCACTTCACTCACAACACCATATTGGTATCATCCACATTGACAACATAGAAGTTGTTATTCACCCTATAATATCCAACAATCATTTGCAAATTTGGAATCCATCGGTTACACTCCATAGTGTTGTTTCCTGGAATGATGACAGTGAAACCTCCAAATTTCTCTGTTGGTAGATTTATCCTCTCTACCATGGCTGCATCAATAAAATTATGGGTGGCACCCCCATCAACCAAAACATATACTCTTTTCCCTTGCACTACCCCTTTGAATCTAAGGGTATGGAAGCAGGGAACTCCACTTAATACTACAATTTTGTTGTCAGTCCGTGGGGGCTGCTATTCCCCTTGTGTTTCATAGCCATCCTCTACTGGTGATTCTTCCTCAAATTCTTCCTCTTCACTTTCCGAAAATACCTCAATGTAGTGTCCTTTCCCCTTAGCACATTTATGGCCCAGAACCCAAGGTTACTGAAAAGAGAAGCATAGCTTCTTCCTTCTTAACTCGTCCTGATCTCTATATGTGTACTCTTTTTTGGGGGGAAGCCACATTGTTAAAAGGTTGTCTTTGATTCTAAATTTTTTTAGGCACATTAACTTTTGGAGGATACGTTGTTCTTGGGATGGCATCTTGCAGATCCCTTGTTCTGCTCACTGCTTCTTGTAAAGTGGATGGTCTGTATGCCTTTACCAGTCCTTTCAATGGCTATACTAATCCTTCCATGAATAAGAGGATCAAGCGGACCTCGTATATGTCAATGAACATCGCTGCAAGATTTTTTAACTCAGAGATTGTTGGCACAGGGTTAGAGCACATAAAGTGCAGAATCCGACAACGACAAAGAGGGCATTCGTGGAAGAAAGGACCATTCACGGAGAATAAGGAAGCCGACGAAAGCACAAGTTATGGTTTAGTTAGGTAGAATGGGTCATTTGGACCATTTTGTAACAACTTAGCTTTCTATAAATATAACCATGATTGTAAGCCTAAGGGCATCTATCCATGTATGACTCGGAGAAGCTAGAATCGAATTCATTATGTATTTTCCTTTTTTCGGCAAGTTATGCTCTATGTATATGGATTCACGATAAGTCGCTTGGAACTGTTCCTGCGAAGGTTGTACTGTTGATTTTGAGATGAGTTAATGCATGAGGATGTTCGATTATGTCTCTATTTTTTGTTGCTATGTCGTGAATGATGAATGCTATATTAATGTTGAGATGTGTTTAAGGTTTTGTTGCTCCATCGATGTCAATTAATATGTAATGCGAATGTTGATTACATGTTGAATATATACTTGATTTGTTATCATAATGAGAAGGAAAGATCTCTGGTTTCTGTAGTAATTGAGTAAGGGTTAATGCATGTCTTCTCTCTACTGCGGAAATGTGGTTCCTGCAACACTCCTTGGACATCTTGGGTGAGATCTCACTCGCTCTGCGAGTGTTGTTGGAAATGGTAAAACTTTTCCAGGTCAATGCCTAAGGGTGTTTGGTTGGTGTTTGTTGATAGAAGTGCGAAGTGAACCCCTGTCGATAGTACTGTGTCAACAAATGGTTTCATTGCCGGGACCCTAGTGCGAAGAGAAAAAGAGAGGACATGCTGTGGCATCTGACGAAACCAGAGATCAAGGATTGGTTCAAAGAGAAGGCATGAGAGTTTGTTGAAGAAGAAACTCTCCAATCTGGACGGTCAATGACTTAGTGGTTACATAAGTATATATACTTTGATGTCCATGAGATATTTTTCTGTGAATTCCCAATATTGGTGCATGAGTGGTTGGCACAGTTGACATTCCAAAAGAAGAATTGCCAAGGGAGAGAACCTGAACATTGGACACCTGATTTGATCCAGCGATTGAAGCGAGTAGATAAAAGGGCACCTAGAGATGTTGACGTCTGGGTGGATAGTATTCTAGAATGATATATTATTGAATTCATCGTCGATATGATCAAGTCATATAGTGACGCAAAAAGGAAATTTTTCAAGGGACCCCACAGAAGGTTTTTGTTGTCGCTCAAATTGTAGATTAAAATGCTCATTAGCAAAAAGGGTCTATTGAAGATGAACTTTGACGAGTAGAGCCTAGTGTGCGAAGGTTGCGGTTACCATGTGAATGCGGGTCTGGTAGAACGATGTGAGGTAGATTGAAATGAGTGACGATGAGTTCTTAGGAGAAGCTGAGGAAGGTTGTGGTACCCTGCGAAGCGGGGTGAGGTTCCAGCAACCAGAGAAGAAGAGGAGGACTGAGAGAGAGTCTCCTAAGGTGACTGGAATAGAGGACTAAGAGACGACACCATATGGGATGAAGAGACCTCAATGCGATGAATAAAGTCACCAAGCTACCCCTAAAGCCGAAGGACAAACCCAAAGTTACAACATACCCACAACCCCATGGACTACACGAAATTTTGGAGGACGAAACATAAGTTCATCACAGTACTTGCCAAAGTGTCAGAACAGTGGTAAAAGTAGTGGATCCGTTAATAATAGTAGGAGCGCAAGAATGGTAGGTGACGACGTAAAAATGGCAACTTTCTATGGTAACAGGACCGAGGATAATGAACAGTATTGGTTTTTGTGGGAAGTGGTGTGGACTTTGAAGCAGGTCCAGGATGAAGATATCAAAAAGGGATAGCTAGTGACAACCCTCAGGGGCCGTGTGCTAGACTGGTATATGAAATTTACTAAGGTAACGATAGGGAGTCTAGATAAAACATTACCGCATATCAAGGCGGGAATGATTGATGAATTTAGAAAACAAAAATATGAGTCATAGTATATCACAAAGTTGAAAGAAATCAAGCAGTTTTCGAATGAATCAGTATGGGAATTTGACCATCAATATAAAACTCTAATGGCAAAGGTGAGTTTCAGAATGAGCGATATGAAACATAAAGAGTGGTTCATCGCAGGATTAGTGCCACATATTCATGGACCACTGATGTAGCAGAAAATCATATCCCAGGCAGAAGCACTCGAGATTGCAATGAAGTTGGAGGCTTCACCGGTTGGTGAGACAAGAATAGGCATGGACCGGATAGAAGCGTAGTTGGAAAATCTGATGATCCAGCTCCAAGATATTAAAAAGGGAAAAGAAGTGCGAGAACAAATATGGTGCACCCCCTACAAGTCGGAAGGAAATCATAAGGACGAGTGCCCAGAGTTCCGCGAATATATACAGTCTAGCACACCGAATCAACTGAGCCAAGGAGGGATGTCGTGGTGTAGAATCTTCCAGACGAGGGGACATCGGGTGGAAGAATGTGTCTATTTGTAGAACAAGGTGTCAAATCCAGTGAATCTGTATTACAAATTATGTCGATCAGTTGGCCATGAAGAAAAAGATTGTAGGGCTTATGAACTACTCCAAGAAAGGACTATGGATACATTTTTCATGAAGGGAGAGGAGAAACCGTCGGTATAGAAGAAATAACAGTACAATCAGCAGCAACCTCACTATATTCAGCAACCACAGTATGATAAACTGCAGTATGGTCAACCGCAATATCCTCCACTGCAGTATGGTCAGCCGCAATATCAACAACTGCAGTACGGTCAACCGCAGAACGAGCCATATGGTCAACCGCGAGGAGGTTTCAAAGGGGGGTTCCGAGGAGGTCGAGGTGAAGGTGTTGTCCGAGGAGGAACTTTTGGACAAGGACGAGGACCAGTTTTATGCTACAATTTTGGTCAAGTTGGGCATTATTAGAGATATTTTTAGATCCCAGTTCCGCAATGTACATATTGGAGTGCACCGGACCACAGTGTGGAGGACTATCCTATGCTTATTACGAAGCGGAAAACTAAGAACATAACCCCACCTCCACTAAATCAGAATCAGAACCAGAATCCACCTCCTAACATACAGAATATTTCAACAGAAATAAGAAGTCGACAGGTGAATGTTGCAGTAGTTACCAGGGGAGCAATTGCGATAGGAGAAGATAGACCACAGTCGAGCGTCCGACCAACAGTGAGAAAGAAAGTCAGATTCGATGTGGAAGAAGAAAGGGAGACTTTCTTGAAAGCGCAGGAGACAATGAGGTGGATGAGATAGACACATACTACCCAATAATAATTCACCTATGACATGCCACCGATATTCGACACGACGATGTCACAGAAAAATATTAACCCCTTAAGAGCCTTCCTAGAGAGCTTCTTGGAGCTATAAAAAGATCGGGATGCATTGGCAGAGATATCCCGTTTACTACATCGACAAGAGGACGAAAGTAAAATTAGAACAGTAAATCAACTGCATAAGAGGAAGACAGGGAAAGAGATGAGGATGAATGGGAAAATTGGCGCATTTGACATTGACAATATCATTCTCGACTTGGAGTTAGATGTAAACATCTTGACGAAGTAGACATGGGAGATAATGGGGAAACCACATCTACAATGGTCCCCTGTACAGCTTCGATTAGCGAACCAGAGTAAGGTCACACCGATTGGCTAGTTGTATCATATCCCAGTTGAGATAGACGGATTGAAGACCTATGTGGATTTTTATGTGATAGAGATATTCGATAACATCAGCCCCTATCTGGTGCTGCTAGGGATAGAATGGGATATGGAGAACCAGGCCATCATAAAATTAAAAAAAAAGGACCATGTAGTTTGAGAATTGCGATATGAGGGTAGTTGGACCCCTGGATCCAACAGAAGGACAGCGGTACATCGAACCAAAGCAGGATGAATTCACTGAAGGATGGGACAATGTTTTTAATATCTCTTAAGACTACGTTAATCCTACCATTCATGGAGAGTTGAGATGGAAGAGTGTTAGCTCAGCCTCATCATATTCCGATGAAGCACTCGAGATTTGGAAGAGCCGACTACATGAAGTGTCATTTAGACAGTGCGCATGGATGACCCAATCGATGCGATGGGTGGAAACATAAGTACATGTACTGCCAATATACGAAGGTTTTCCTAACCTGACTAAATTCAACGTCGAGTTCAAATAAAAGGTAGCAGAACCGCAACGACTGCTGACCTTGGAAGAAGCATTAAAGGCTACACCAGCACAATGGTGGGTAGCACATAATTCGACAATAAAAAAATTGGCCATTATGTTGACAACTAATGGAGGCTAGATTCAGCGAAGATAAAGGATATTGTGGAATAAAGTACAATGGAAAGAGCAACCCAAGGGATCACTTGGAGAAATTTCAAAATGCACAGGGACTCAAGCCACAACAAGAGTGGTTCCATGTGTTCATCCACACACTAGATGAGGTACCATGAAACTGGTACATCGTAGTAGAACTATTACATGGAATGACTACATGGGAGGAACTGATTACCAACTTCAACCAAAATTTCAGTTTCCCGGATGAAAACCCATTCATCCATAGCGCTCTACAGGTGGTACGGGAGAAGGTCCTTGAATCAGTCACAATGGAGAAACCGATGGGATTACAGTGGACTGAGACACCAGAGATGCTAATGGAATGCTATAGCATGACAGGAGAACCCAATGATGAGGATGATCCACGACCCACTTACATACCAGAGTCAGAAGGGAGTCAGAATGTTGAGGCACCTAAGATACCCTGCAACAAATTTCAACAACCGTTGCGCATCAAGAAAGTCAATATTGGGTCAGAGGAAAACCCAAAGTTCGCTAGCATCAGAGATTATTGGGATGATGCGACCATCGCAAAAGTCACAGATCTACTACATGAATTTCAAGATCTATTCCCAACAAAATTTTTGGAAATGAAAGGCATTTCCGAGGAACTAGGCGAAATGAAAATCCCACTGATACCTAATACGAAACCAGTGAAGAATCGACCGTATCAGTTAACCCCGGGTACAAGAAGCACCTGAAAACCGAAATGGAGAGGAGGTATGGAGAAGCGGAGTTGGATATGGCCCTATCAGGATAACGCGAGAGAAAAAAAAAGAGAGCGGAAGCAATAAAGTTCAACATCTGTCAATGAAATAATCGCAGACTATAAAAGAAGTGGAAATATTCGGCATGTCGATGGCTTCCACGATGCGAAAGGGACAAATCCAGCCATAAATGTAGCAGTTAAGCTATGACGGACAGTGGTGAAAACAAAAAACAGTACAATTATTACCCGATTCATACGGTGTATTTGGTAGGTCAGCGTTGGATTTGGTAATCATTGTCCAAAATCGATAAAATGGATGGGACATGGAAAATCAACACTATAAATCTAGGGCAAGGGGACAGCTTGACGCACTGCATGTTAAGTAAGAACCTGCAAGGTAGCGCATGGAAGTTTACATTTCAAGAAAAAGTACCAAGCGGCCACAGCCAACGTCGATCATGTAGGAGCGATCAAAGATCATGTCCAGAATATCATTCAGAAAGAAGCGAAGAGTCAATTGGCCTACATACACCGGCTGAGAGCCGAAGAGAGGGACCCAAAATTCAGCGTGACTTGCAGAAGGAGAAGTAGGAACTTCGGGCACTGCTCAAAAGGAAACAACATCATAAGGAGGGCACCCTAGCCCAATAATACCAGGGTATGTAGTGCCAAGCAAGAAAGGGACACCAACGATTCGGCTGAGAAAAAATGCACAATATGTCATTAAGATGTCGCCGATACCGAAAGGAGTTCCTCAGGCCCAGAATATTGTGGAAAACTTGCAGAAGATGCAATACAGTGACCATGTCCTCATGAAATTCCCAGAATGCACATAATCCACATACGTCAATGTTTCACATGGAGAAGGAGGCCCAATAATGAAAGAACCCATGGAGTGGGCGTTGGGATTGGAGAAATCAGGGTTACTAGGTCTCACCCAAATATTGCACTTTGGGAGATCAGTGCAGGTGAATGTGTGCATCAAGCAGTTATTAGCCTGTTTTCATGGCAGATACCTATGGATGCATGAAAATATTCTGGTCACAATCGACCTGATTTCAAGAATCACCGAACTACCTAAGGACGGAGAAGACCCTTCCCAATTTTTTCAAGGGAAGGACAATGATAGGAAGCTCATTGTGAGGCTGAAGATGAAGTATGGAGTGGATAAAAACTCCAGAGGATACCTAATTGACACGATTAAGAAACAAGAATTTAGGGTCGTAGTGAAGATATTAGCAGTTAAGGTGGTGCAGAAGAATAGGCTGAAAGAATGCACTTCAGGCATCATCGCCTCCGTAGAACAATGTGTCGCAGGAGCACAAATGAACTGGTCGCAATTCCAGCTAAATCAATTGATAGAGGACACCATTGAAGCACAAGAGAAGGGGAAGGCATTCACATGTTCATCGCTCTTGATCTTGGTCGCACTGGTAGGGTGGAGGACGCCAGAGTACTATCAAGGCATGGAAACAATAGAAGCCAAGATACGAGAAGGTGCACGGTAGCAAAACTTATGGGAAAAAACTGACAAAGAATGACGACCATTCAACATTGTGCAATTCTACCTGTTTCTAAACATGATCCAGATAGATGCATAAGCGATACCGCAGATAACTAAGAAAGCATCAAGGAAGTATCGACCGATTGCAAGGATATCGGTCGAATCCTAAACAATTTACATTCAAGCATGAGCAGATAAGTAGAGGAAGTGGTTTTCAACACATGACAAGCTCACCGAGGAGGAATTGGACTCCATCGTTGAAGGATGGCTAGCAGAATGGAAAAATCCATCTACAGAGGATGAACTATCGAATTTAGAGAATGGACAGTCGGCAACTCGACCAAGGCCACTAGTGAAAGAGAAGGACTCATCCAGTCGACAAGAGGGCACAGGAGAAGGTGATCCTACGAAAGAATAGTCACATATATCCAGTCATGATGGAGTCTCAATGGCCACCTCGACAGATTTTGACCTGGAGGCACATCGTGAAGAAATGAGGACAAAGCATAGGATGCATCATGGCGAAGGAATACCGAGTGGTGGTCTTCCTGAGAAGCAAGTTAATAGGATCTTGGAGAAAATAACAGAATACTTTCACCAGGTAAATCATTTACTATCAACACTAACTAATATAGTCATAGAGATAGGGGTACCACACAGGGAAGTCCCACCAAGTTTGTTGACAAGAAGGGTCGAAGTAGAGATCGACACACACCCAAGGATAGTACAAATTCTGCCGAATGCAATGGCCACAGGTGATGAGGACTTGGACATGGAATTAAGGAAGCATGATTCAATAATGGTAAATTTCAATATACTGTCGATGTTATCACTGCAGAGAATTCAAACTGTAGCAAGTGCAGAAATCAGTGACCGTAAGGTCACAATTCATGACTAGATGGTGAGATATAAATAGTAGGCACACAACAGCGAGATGGAGGCACGACATCTCCAAGAAGATAAATCCCAAACCCTAGCTGAAAAAGTGAAGGCTATAGAGGATAGAGACCGGTTGGAAAAGGCGATATCCAAGGCATGTGAGGAAGCCTCTGATGTAGATCAAGATATACTTCCGGAAGTGAAAGCTATCTTATTAGGTGTCTTTATCACTGAACTATGAAAATAAAATGTGGCACTACAAGAAAGGGAAGTACCAGGAACACCACTGGAACAGATCCAGAATCGCCAAGATGCGATAGAAGAGGTTGCGACGGAGATCGCAGAGATGGAAAAGGTGGCCCAGAAAATTGTTGAAGAGGTTATGGAGTTTTGGGGAAGTTTAGTACAAGGTGGGTAGTTGCACCAGCTAAACACGCAACTTGCCCAGGTAGAGAAAGAACTGGAATTGATGAAGGGATCGCTTAAGGGGATACCCCTACTCACGCAGATGACAAAGACTACGGAGCTGAAGGAACTCCAGCATCGATTAACTAAGGCGTGTGAAAGGCAACAAATAAGGACTACAAACCTAGATGAATTACAAACAAAGTTAGAACAGTTGGCCATGCAAACAATACCAAGAATGGCATAAGTCAAGCAGGATCTGGAAAAGGTGCAACAGATGAATTGCAAGCACCCAATGGAACAACAGGTAGAATACTGCGCAGTACTCAAAGTAATGGCAAAAGAAGTTGTTCATAAGATTAGAGTTGCATACGATGATTTCAAGTCCCAAGCAAATGCACCAAAGGTGTCCAGCTGAGGTGGATCGAAGGTGAGCCACAAGTTTGTGTTGGGGTCCTATTGGAACTGGGTTAGAGTGCATAAAGTGCGGAATCCGACAACGACAAAGGGGGCATTTGTGGAAGAAAGGACCATTCGCGGAGAATAAGGAAGCCGACAAAAGCGCAAATTATGGTTTAGTTAGGTAGAATGGGTCATTTGGACCATTTTGTAAAAACTTAGTTGTCTATAAATATAACCATGATTGTAATCCTAAGGGAATCTATGCATGTATGATTCAGAGAAGCTAGAATCGAATTGATTATGTATTTTCCTGTTTTCGGCAAGTTCTATTTTGTGTATATGGATTTGCGATAAGTCGCTTGGAATTGTTCCTGCGAAGGTTGTACCACTGATTTTGAGATGATTTAATGCATGAGGATGTTCAATTATGTCTCTATTTTGTGTTTCTATGTCATGAATGATTAATGCTATCTTAATGATGCGATGTGTTTAAGGTTTTATTACTTCGTCAATGTAGATTAATCTATAATGTGAATGTTGATTACATGTTGAATATATACTTGATTTGTTAGCATAATGCGAAGGAAATATCTTTGGTTTTTGTAGTAGTTGAGTAAGGGTTAATGCATGTCTTCTTCCTACCGCTGAAACGTGGTTCCTGCAGCACCCCTTGGACATCTCGGGTGAGACCTCACTCGCTCTACGATTGTTTCTGGAAAGGGTAAAACATTTATGGGCTGATGCCTAAGGGTGTTTGGTTGGTGTTTGTTGATAGCAGTGCGAAATGAACCCCTTTCGACAGAACTATGTCAACAAATATGTATGCTTCAGGAGTTATGGTTTGCTTCACATGTGCCAACTCCTTGAAAGATATTTGAGGTTCTCTCCTATCAAATATCTCTACCAACCTCCTACTAAAATAGTCATAAGAATTCACTTGATCATGGACCAGGGTTCTCATTCCATGGAATCACCATTCATTGGCCTCTCCTTCCAAATGCAAAGTTTCCATTCTGATGGCATCCCTTTCATCCATGGGATTCAATTGAAACTAAGTGTCTAGCTTCTGCACCCAGAAGCTAGCTGTGCACCTTGAGGATCCATTAAAGAAGGGTAATGAGATGTTACCGATGGAATTTATGTCATGTCCCTTCCCTAGTGGCCTTGGTCAATACTCGGATCCTCCCATCCCTAGGGGGTCTAAGAAAATTAATTTAATAAGGAATAATTAATAGGGGTAATTTTTTAGGCACAAATACTATAGTTATTAATTAATTATTAATATTCAGATTTTGGATTATTTTTAATAATAAATGCATCATCATTACTAATTAATTTTTTGGAAGCAATTGATGATGACATGTCTAGAAGGGCGCATAGGGTCAATGTGGACCTCACTTTCCTAAGTGGAAAAGCTCAGAAAAATCAAGTTAGCTAAAGCAAATATGGCAGCAAGAGAAAGTGGAAACTGTCAAAAGCAAGAAAAAAATAGGCAAAAGCAAAAAGCAGGAAAGTAAAAATAAGGAAAGTACAGAAAGCAGTCAGTTGGAAAAGCAAGCAACACTCAGAAAAGCTAAGTAGGGCGCACTTGCCAATTTCAGTGAAAGGACACAAAAAACAAGAAAGTTTGCGAAGCAAGTAATTGCTAATTCTCTCAAGGAATGCGCCCTCCCTCTCTCACATGTGTGGGTGACTTGGAGATGAAGTTACCTCACCTATAAAATAATGCTTCCAACTCCCATTCACATATTATGGTTAATTATTTTTTTCATTGAGAACTCTTGCTACTCAACTGTTGAGATATGTGCCTCAACCCTTTGCTTGGGAGATGAGCCCCAAGGTCTTTGATGTTCTAGCTAGTTATTGATTAGATCCAGAGCTATGGATTAATTATATTCAAATCCATATCAGTCCATTTTTTAATAATCATAAGCACCCAAAAGGTGTTCTATAGTTCCAGTGCCATTGGAGATAGTGTTGAAGGAGTTTACTCAGTAGAAGAGTTCCATTCTAGTGAAGGTGCCCAGTGCAACTCAAGAGGACCAGTGCACTGATCATATTCAGATATAAGACCTTCTATCAGTCCTATACCATATCCAGAGAATAAATCCATCTTCTCCTCTTGCTCTTACACTCATTCTCTCTCAGTGTGTAAGACCTTCCTAGCATTGGGGACTCCCTGTAATTCTGATTGTAATGAAATATCAAATGTATGTTCTGAACTTCAAAATTCAACCTTCTGTTGTTAATGAACATTTATCAGATCCATTTTATGCTTAATAACTGATTTTAGTAAGCCTTTAAGGAATCATTGGAACAAGAAATGCGAGACTAGCTCATTTTGCAATTTAAATTAACTAGTTTTGCCATATTTGCAATTAATCACTATCTGTTCACCATTTTTATTATATGAAAGTTGTGTGAGACTCTTAATACATTGAAAAATATATCCCAAACCTTCTCCTGATGTTTTGATATCATTTGATATTGTTTGGAGGGATCTGCAAATCTCCTAGTTGAGCAATACCTAGTAGCGCATTTGACTAGTTGGCCTCCAAATCCATCTGTAACCTCAAAAATCCACAGGAAATCTATTCCAATACATTTTACATAGTTTTCTTCTTGATATATCCCTGTCACCATTCAATAAATCTCCCGAGTCTAGTATGCACATGATGGAAGGCCCAGAAAGTTTCGAAGTAGGCATTAGACTTGTCTGATTGTTGAAAAGTAAAAGGCTCCAATGCTTTGTGCATAGGAAATAGTGTTTGGCCCTATTTTTTTTCTGCTGCACATTTCTCATACAAAAACCAGAATCAAAATTCACTCCCACCATCCTTGATCAGTGAAACAGCATTCAACATTATCACCTTGCACACTACAAAAATTGTTAAAATTTACTAGCTAAAATTCTGGAAAATTTGGGAGTTTGGAGTTGATATTCCGGCCTATTCTTGGATGGAATATTACAGTGGTATTAGAGCATGGTCCTATGAAACTTCTCTTGAAATTTGGTGATGAGTCCTAAGAGAGTTCCATTCCCCAAAGGAAATATCCCTAAAGAAACTTCTATTTAAGAAGAGGTGGAATCTACTAGAGGGAAAATACAAGGGGAAAAGAAAATGTCTGATTTAGATAAGTAAGAGTTCAAAATTTTTGTGCAAAGTATGTGATCTGGATTTTATGAGCAGAACGAAATGAATACAGATTATTATCAGATGCTTAACACAAAATAACATAGATACAGTAAAACTGGTTTTCTATTCAATAAAGGAATAAGCTAAAACTATAAAATGCATCGAAAAACAAGCTTGTTGGAATGGTGGTGGCTTATCTCTGAGAAGAGATGTGATGGTTGCAATCATTCGCAAGAAGATGAATACAAAGAGAGGCCCAAAGGGACTATTTACCATAAGCATGAGGGAAATAATTCCAAACATCCAAAAACCTAACCCTAGAAAATGAACCGTCATACAGTTTGCGGCCCCAAGGTGGTTAGTTGAACAGTCAACTTCCCGGGGTCATAACTTTTGCATACGATCTCTATTTGGGGCACTTGGTAGCCTGTTGGAAAGGTCTATCCGAGATTTACAACTTTTGACTATGGCCAAATGCATGCCGTTGGAAACCATTTGGCCCCCCAAATCACCAAAAAATGTCATTTAGGGCCTCAAAACGACCCTAGAAGTTCAGGACCTGAACAAACTGCTAAAAATAGTAAATTACCAAAATGGCCAGAAAAATTGTTTTGAGCCAGTTGGAAAGGTGGGTGGCCACCGATATCCACCTGGATCAATCCTCCCTCCTTAGGAATCAATGGTCTCCATTGCATTGAGTTCCCCCATCAGATGAGGAAATTTCTGCTAAATTTGGCCCCGGGTGAGCTACTTGCCTTGGTGCAGGAGCTGCCCTACTTTGACAACTCGATAAAGCTGGATCCTTTGATGTCGAGAGCCCTTGATATGTGTGTATGCAATATGATCACTGGAAGCTTGTTGCAAGCAGTCAGGGTTGAGCTCTATTGGTGTTAACTGCTCTGCTATCTCTGAGGTGTCTAATAATGGTGGTAAATATGGTCGAAGGAGAGCCATGTTAAAGAATGGATGCAGACCAAGGAAGGGGGGAATGTTGAGCTCAAAAGCATTGTCACCCACCGCCTTGGTGATGGTGTACGGCCCATAATGGAGTGGGTGAAGCTTTTGATGGGGCCCTGTAAGGCGTTCTTTCTGCAAATGCAACCAAACTTTGTCACCCACCTGAAACTTATGTGGCACCCGATGTTGATCATGGCGCTGCTTGTACTTGGCATTAGACTTCTCTAGAATATCCTCAACCTGTTGGCAGATATGCTGGATCCATTCAATGAACCAGGTGGCTTTGTCAGCTTCAGGGGATGAGTCGGTCGAGGTGGTCGCCAGGGGAAGTGCAACATCCATGGGTCTGAATGGTTCGAATCCCAACCCCACCTGAATGGGGCTATGGACAGTTGAGCTATGCAGGGCTCGGTTGTAGCTATGCTGGACATAGGGAAAACTCTCATCCCATGTGTGGGGGTGTGTTGAATTGTACATGCGCGGGATATGTACAACCATCCGGTTGACGACCTCGGTTTGGCTGTCTATCTGGGGGTGGAAGGCAGTGGATTTGGTGAGCTTGGTATCCAGCAGTGACCAGAGGCTCAACCAGAATGAGCTGAGGAACTAACTGTCATGGTTTGAGATAATGGTTTGTGCGATCCCAAAATGTACCCATACTCGTTCAAAGAAGAGCTTCGCAGTGGCTTCTATTGTGATGTTCGTCTTGCAGGAGGCTAGAATCGCCATCTTGGAAAAGCGATCAACAACCATAAAAACACATTCGTTTCCCCTCTTGGTGGATGGGAGGCCCGACATGTAGTCCAGTGAGATGAATTCCCATGGCCTGTTAGCAGTAGGCAGAGGGGTGTACAAGCCCTATTTCTTAGTGGTTGGTTTGGAATAACACAAGCGGTGCAGGACCTGATATACTTGCCAACATCCTGTCAAAGTTTCGGCTAGTAGAAATGTTTCTGCAGCACTGCCACTGTCTTTTCGACGCCAAAGTGTCCTGCCACCTTACTATAGTGAGCTTCCCAAATCAGCTTCGTGTGGTCGCTTGATGGAACGCAGAGATGGCCCAAATGACACAACAACTTGTCCTGAAGATGGAAATTAGTGACCACTGAGTTGGTGCCCAACATTTGGTAGGTGGTGGAGAAGTCAAGGTCTATCTCATAGAAGTGGGACCATCCAAAGGTCTCATGGCCGCAAGAGTCTAGCACCATGGTGAGTGTCGCGACTGGAGGTCGATTGAGGCAGTCAGGAACTCGGTTGGTACTCCCTGTTTTATATTTGATGTTGAGGTGGAACTACTGTAAGTATGTTGACCACTTCTGATGGCGGTCATTTTGCAACTTTCCTTGGGTCTGCATGAACTGTAGTGGCTTGTGATCAATGTGGATGACTGTCTCCTTCCCAAGAATGTAATGTCTCCACTAGCGGCAGGCTTGCACAATGGAGTACATTTCTTTGTCGTAAGTAGGGTACTTACAGGAAACATTTGATAGTGTCTCACTATGATATGCCACGGGGTGGCCGTGTTGAGTGAGAACGGTTCCCACAGCATAATCTGAAGCATCTGTCTCGATCTCAAAGGGATGTTCAGGTCCGGTAATGAGAGTACTAGCGATGAGCACAAACACTTCTTCAAGTCATCGAAGGCTTGTTGTTGGGACAGGCCCCACACAAATTTTTCCTTACCGCCACCCTTGGTTACTTGGATGAGGGCCCATGCTATATCAAAGAATCCCAGCACGAACCGACGATAGAAATTGGTGAGGCCCAACAAGCTCTGAAGTTCAATGAGTGTGGTTGGTGCGGTTCAGTCACGGATGACCTCGATCTTGGCTGGATCCACATGCACACCATGTTGATCAACGATGTAGCCTAAGTAATGGACACTATCCATGCCGAAGGAGCATTTTTCCAAGTTTGCATATAGTTTGTGCTACTGTAGGGTGTGCAGGACATGCTGAATATGTTGCAATTGTTCTGCCCAAGTCTTGATGTAGATGAGGATGTCATCCAGATACACCACTACAAAATTATTGGTGAAAGGTCATAGGATATCGTCCATCATCCTCATAAAATTTGCTGGAGCATTTGTCAAACCAAAGGGCATGACCAGCCATTCAAAAATACCTTCTTTTGACTTGAAGGCAGTCTTCCATACATCTGTCTGTTCTATTGGGACCTGGTGGTATCCTGACTTCAGATCAATCTTACTGAAGTATTTGGCCCGCTTGAGCTGATCAAGGAGGTCGTCAATTCAGGGAATCAGGTACCGGTTGCGGACTGTGATTTTATTCAGGGCCCAGTAATCAATGCAGAGTCGCCAGGTCCCATATTTCTTCTGCACCAACACGATTGGGCTCCCACGAGGTGATGAACTAGGACGGATGTGCCCCTTGTGGAGCAATTCTTGGATCTGCCTCTTGATCTCCTTGTTTTCCAACAAAGAGCGATAGACTGGCCTATTGGGTAGCGGTGCGCCTGGGGTCAGATCAATGGGATGCTTGACCTGGCAGTGCAGAGGTACCCCGGTAGGAGAGGAGAAGATCTCTGAGTATTCTTCCACCATCTTATCCAATTGCTTCTATTGTGTGAAGAGACCGATCACAGAGGACCTGGATGTGGCTACGATCTTTCTCTCACTCTGAGAGCGAATCACGAAGAAGACAAATTTCCCTGTCTGAGAGATGAACTTCCTGCATTGCTTGGCAGAGATCAAGGAAATAGCACTAGGAGGGGCTACCTTGGGTATCCTATACAATTTCCTGTTCAAAGAAATAATGACACTACGAGTCCTGGACTCATATACAACATAATGTTTCCATAAATAAGGTTGGCCCAAAAGAACATCTGAAACTTCGAGAGGAGCAACATCACACAATACCTTGTCCTTGAAGGGATTGATGTCGTACAACAGTCGACACTGTTGGCTGACGCGGAGATCGCTTCCTTTGCGGAGCCATCCAATGGTGTAGGGTTGTGGGTGCGGTGTTGTCAGTAGGTCCAGGCGCTTGACGACCTATACTGAGATGAGGTTCTTCTGGCTACTGCTATCAACGATGAAGTGCAGTGGGATGACTTTTACCCACATATGAGAATGGAAGAGACGTTCTCCTTCTTCTGGCTTGTTTGGTTCATCAGGCTGGAGCTTGGTGGTAGCAATGGTGGCACTGGGTTCCGCATCGATGATCCGTCTTCCCCTCTCTGGTTCAGACTCAGAGTCCAATTCCACAGCGGATTCGGATGCTTTCACTTCGGCCACCAGCGACTACTTTGAGCAGCAGTCAACAGTGTTATGCCAAGGGCTCTTATGGAAGTCGGACCACTTCCCGGTATCTTTCTTTGTCTTTCCGGTGTCCTTATTTGCTTGCGGCTTGGACTGGTTGTCCTGGTACTGTCCATCTTTGCTCTGTCCTTTATTCTGTGGGTTGGGGCCGCCCTTTCCTGTCTTTTGCTGTGAGGGGTTCCCAAGCCCAAATTGCTGCATCTTTTGTTTGAGCTTCTGCTCGATTTTGATAGCATATTGGTAGGCCGCGCCCAAGGAAAAGATGTCCAGAAATTCCATTTCGGTTTGGATGTATCTATGTAGACCACCATGATACTTGAGCACCAGATGTCGCTCTGAATCTTTGATACCCAACTTGGTGTGCAAGGTATGGAAGGTATTTGTGAACTCTGGCACTGCTTGGTCTCTTTCTTGTCACAGTGTGGTCCATTTGCTATACAAGTCGTCATAACTTCCAACAGGGTAGTATTGTTCCTTAATAACATCCCTAAAGGATTCCTAGGTGGTCATGACTAAAAATAATGAGGTTTCCTTTATGTCCTTTTACTCGCAGAAAGTTTCCCACCAATTTTTGACATGGGGAACAGCTTTGAGGAGCGCAAAAGTAATCTTTTCTCTATTCGAAAAGGTATGGACAAAAAAATACCCTTCTAGTAGATTCAACCACTTATCTACAACATTTGCATCTATCTGACCTTCAAATATAGGAATATCAAAGTTGATTTGTACCTTGAAGGGGGCGGCACCTCCGCTCGAGGAAGATGTGTCGCTTGTTGGTAGTGCCGAAGGATTTCCGTGAAACTATCCATCATCTCGTTCCTCTGTTGTGTGAGGGCTTCCTCAAGCAACATTTTGAAACGATCTCCTGTCTCGTCATCTTTCTTTTCTCCTTCCATGAGAGGTCACTTGGGTGTGTGAGAGGATTTTTCCTCAAGAGAAACAAGCTCGAGACCCAATTATTTGTACCCTGACCTTGTTGGGGACATGCATTAATATGACAAGGAGCAGACCACTCTGATACCACTGATCCAGATTTTATGAGAAGAATGAAATGAATATAGATTATTATCAGATGCTTAACATAAAATAACAGAGATACAGTAAAACTGGTTTTCTATTCAATAAAGGAATAAGCTAAAACTGTAAAATGCAGCGGAAAACAAGCTTGCTGGAATGGTGGCGGCTTATCTCCGAGAAGATATGTGACGGTTGTGCTCATTCGCAAGAAGATGAATACAAAGAGAGGCCCAAAGGGCCTATTTATCTTAATCATGAGGGAAAGAATCCCAAACATCCAAAAACCTAACCCTAGAAGATGAACCGTCATAAAGTTTGTGGCCCCAAGGTGGTTAGTTGAATAGTCAACTTCCCGGGGTCATAACTTTTGTATATGATCTCTGTTTGGGGCGCTCGGTAGCCTGTTGGAAAGGTTTATCCGAGATTTACAACCCCCATATAGGCCCAAATGCATGCTATTGGAAACCATTTGTTCCCGCAAATTGCCAAAAAAGGTCATTTAGTGCCTGAAAACGGCCCCGGAAGTTCAGGACCCGAAAAACTACTAAAAATAGTAAATTACCAAAATGGCTAGAAAACTGTTTTGAGCTAGTTGGAAAGGTGGGTGGCCACCGATATCCACCTAGATCAATCCTCCCTCCTTAGGTAGCAATGGTATCCATTGTGTTGAGTTCCCCCATCAGATGAGGAAATTTCTACTGAATTTGGCCCCGAGTGAGCCACTTGCCTTGGTGCAGGAGCTGCCCTGCTTTGACAACTCGATAAAGCTGGATCCTTTGATGTCGAGTGCCCTTGATCTGTGTGTATGCAATATGATCACTAGAAGCCTGTTGCAGGCAGTCAGGGTTGAGCTCTGTTGGTGTCAACTGCTCTACTATCTCTGAGGTGTTTAATAATGGTGCTAAATATGGCCGAAGGAGAGCCACGTTGAAGACTAGATGCAGACCAAGGAAGGGGGGAATGTTGAGCTTAAAAGCATTGTCACTCACCGCCTTGGTGATGGTTTACAGCCCATAACGGAGTGGTCGAAGCTTCCGATGGGGCCCTGTAAGGCGTTCTTTCTGCAAATGCAACCAAACTTTGTCACCCACCTAAAACTTATGTGTGGCACCCGATGTTGATCATGGCGCTGCTTGTACTTGGCATTAGACTTCTGTAGAATATCCTCAACCTGTTGGCAGATACGTTGGATCCGTTCAATGAACCGGGTGGCTTTGTTGGCTTCAGGGGACAAGTCGGCCGAGGTGGTTGCCAGGGGAAATGCAACATCCATGGGTCCCAATGGTTGGAATCCCAACCCCACCTGAAAGGGGTTGTGGCTCGTGGAGCTATGCAGGGCTTGGTTGTAGCTATGCTGGACATAGGGAAGACTCTCATCCCATGTGCGGGGGTGTGTTGAATTGTACATGCACAGGATATGTATGACCATCCGGTTGACGAACTAGGTTTGGCCGTCTGTCTGGGGGTGGAAGGCAGTGGATTTGGTGAGCTTGGTATCCAGCAGTGACCAAAGGCTCGACCAGAATAAGCTGAGGAACCAACTATCACGGTCTGAGATAATGGTCTGTGGGATCCCAAAATGTACCCATACTCGTTCAAAGAAGATCTTGGCAGTGGCTTCTGCTGTGATGTTCTTCTTGCAAGTGGCTAGAATCGCCATCTTGGAAAAGCGATCAACAACCACAAAAACACAGTGGTTTCCACTCTTGTTGGACGGGAGGCTCAACATGTAGTCCATTGAGATGGATTCCCATGGCCTGTTAGGAGTAGGAAGAGGGGTGTACAAGCCCTATTTCTTAGTGGTCAGTTTGGCAATAGCACAAGCGGTCCAGGACTTAATATACTTTCCAACATCATGTCGAAGTTTCGGCTAGTAGAAATGTTTCTGCAGCACTGCCACTGTCTTTTCGACGCCAAAGTTTCTTGCCACTCGACTATAGTGAGCTTCCCAAATCAGCTTCGCGCACTCACTTGATGGAACGCAGAGATGGCCCAAACGACACAACAACCCATCCTGAAGATGGAAATTAGGGACCACTGAGTTGGTGCCCAACATTTGGTAGGTGGTGGAGAAGTCAAGGTATATCTCGTAGAGGTGGGGCCATCCAGAGGTCTCGTGGCCGCAAGAGTCTAGAACCATGGTGAGTGCCGCGACTGGAGGTCAACTGAGGCAGTCAACAACTCAGTTGGTACTCCCTGTTTTTTATTTGATGTTGAGGTGGAACTGCTATAATTACGTTGACCACTTCCTATGGCAGTCATTCTGCAACTTTTCTTAAGTCTGCATGAACTATATTGGCTTGTGATCAGTGTGGATGACTGTCTCCTTACCAAGAATGTAATGTCTCCACTGGTGGCAGGCTTACACAATGGAGTACATTTCTTTGTCATAAGTAGGGTACTTACAGACAGCATTTGATAGTGTCTCACTATGATATGCCACGGGGTGGCCGTGTTGAGTGAGAATGACTCCCACAGCATAATCTGAAGCATCTATCTCGATCTCAAAGGGATGTTGCAGGTCCAGTAATGAGAGTACCGGCGATGAGCACAAAAGCTTCTTCAAGTCATCAAAGGCTTGTTGTTGGGACAGGCCCCACACAAATTTTTCCTTACCTCCACCCTTGGTTACTTGGCTTATGGCCCATGCAATATGAGAGAATCCCAGCACGAACTGACGATAGAAATTGGCAAGGCCCAAGAAGCTCCAAAGTTCAGTGAGTGTGGTTGGGGTGGGCTAGTCACAGATGACTTGGATCTTGGATAGATCCACATTCACACCATGTCGATCAACGATGTAGCCTAAGTAATGGACAGTATCCATGCCGAAGGAGCATTTTTCCAAGTTTGCATATAGTTTGTACTGCCGCAGGGTGTGCAGGACATGCTGAATATGTTGCAAGTGTTTCGCCCAAGTCTTGCTGTAGATGAGGATGTCATCCAGACACACCACTACAAAATTATTGGTGAAAGGTCATAGGATATCATCCATCATCCTCATAAAAGTTGCTGGAGCATTTGTCAAACCAAAGGGCATGACCAGCCATTGAAAAAGACCTTCTTTTGACTTGAAGGCAGTCTTCCATACATCTATCTGTTCTATTTGGACTTGGTGGTAGCCCGGCTTTAGATCAATCTTACTGAAGTATTTGGCTCCTTTGAGATGATCAAGGAGGTCGTCGATTCGGGGAATTGGGTTCCGGTTGTGGACTGTGATTTTATTCAGGGCTCGGTAATCAATGCAAAGTCACCAGGTCCCATCTTTCTTCTGCACCAGCATGATTGGACTCCCACAAGGTGATGAGCTGGGAGAGATGTGCCCCTTGTGGAGTAATTCTTGGATTTGCCTCTTGATCTTTTTGTTTTCCAATAGAGAGCAGTGATAGACTGGCCCATTGGGTAGTGGTGCGCCTGGGGTCAGATCGATGGGATGCTTGACCTGGCAGTGCAGAGGTACCCCAGTAGGAGAGGAGAAGATCTCTGAGTATTCTTCCACCACCTTATCCACTTGCTTCTATTGTGTGGAGAGACTGGTCGCGGAGGCCCTGGATGTGGCTATGATCTTTCTCTCACTTTAAGAGTGAATCACAAAGAAGACAAATTTCCCAGTCTGAGAGATGACCTTCCTGCATTGCTTGGCAGAGATCAAGGAAATAGCACTAGGTGGAGCTACCTCGGGTATCCTATACAATTTCCTGTTCAAAGAAATAATGACACTACGAGGCCTGGACTCATATACAGCATGACGTTTCCATAAATAAGGTTGGCCCAAAAGAACATCTGAAACTTCGAGAGGAGAAACATCACACAATACCTCATCCTTGAGGGGCTTGATGCCGTACGACAGTCGACACTGTTGGTTGACACGGAGATCGCTTCCTTTGTGGAGCCATCCAATGCTGTAGGGTTGTGGATGTGGAGTTGTCGGTGGGTCCAGGTGCTTGATGACCTCTACTGAGATGAGGTTCTTCTTGCTACTGCTATCAACGATGAAGTGCAGTGGGGTGCCTTTTACCCACATCTGAGAATGGAAGATGTGTTCTCCTTCTTCTGGCTCGTCTGGTTCATCAGGCTGGAGCTTGGTGGTAGTAATGGTGGCACTTGGTTCCACGTCGATGATCCATCTTCCCCTTTCTAGTTTGGACATAGAGTCAGAATCCGCATCTGATTCAGATGCTTTCACTTCAGCCACCAGCAACTGCTTTGAGCGACAGTCAACAGTTTTATGCCAAGGGCTCTTATGTAAGTCACACCACTTCTTGGTATCTTTCTTTGTCTTTTCAATGTCCTTCTTTGCTTGTGGCTTGGACTGGTTGTCCTTATACTGTCCTTCTTTGCTCTTTCCTTTATTCTGTGGGTTGGGGCCGCCCTTTCCTGTCTTTTGCTGTGAGGGGTTCCCAGGCCCAAATTGCCGCGTCTTTTGTTTGAGCTTCTGCTTGATTTTGACAGCATATCGGTAGGCCGCGCCCAAGGAAGAGATGTCCAGAAATTCCATTTCAGTCTGGATGTATCTATGCAGACCACCGCGATACTTGAGCACCAGATGTCGCTCTGAATCTTTGATACCCATCTTGGTGCACAAGGTATGGAAGGTATTTGTGAACTCTGGCATTGCTTGGTCTCTTCCTTGTCGTAGTGCGGTCCATTTGGTATACAAGTCATCATAACTTCCAACAGGGTAGTATTGTTCCTTAATAGCATCCCTAAAGGATTCCCAGGTGGTCATGACTGAAAATAATGAGGTTTCCTCTGTGTCCTTTTGCTCGCAGAAAGTGTCCCACCAATTTTTGACATTGGGAGCGGCTTTGAGGAGCGCAAAAGTAATATTTTCTCTATTCGAAAATTTATGGACAGAAAAATACCCTTTTAGTAGATTCAACCACTTATCTACAGCATCTGCATCTATCTAACCTTCAAATATAGGAATATCGAAGTTGATTTGTACCTTGAAGGGGGTGGCGCCTCCGCTCGAGGAAGATGCATCGCTTGTTGGTAGCCATCGAAGGATTTGTGTGAAACTATCCATCATCTCGTTCCTCTATTGCGTGAGGGATTCCTCAAGCAACATTTTGAAAGGATCTCCTGTCCCATCATCTTTCTTTTCTCCTACCATGAGAAGTCGCTTGGGCATGCGAGCGGCTTTGTCCTCAAAAGAAACAAGCTTGAGACCCAATTCTTTGTACCCTGACCTCGTTGGGGACATGCATTAAGACGACAAGGAGCAAACCGCTCTGATACCACCGATACGGATTTTATGAGGAGAATGAAATGAATACAGATTATTATCAGAGGCTTAACACAAAATAACAAAGATACAGTAAAACTGGTTTTCTATTCAATAAAGGAATAAGCTAAAACTGTAAAATGCAACGGAAAACAAGCTTGCTAAAATGGTGGCAGCTTATCTCCGAGAAGAGATGTGACGGCTGCGCTCATTCACAAGAAGATGAATACAAAGAGAGGCCCAAAGGTCCTATTTATCATAAGCATGAGGGAAAGAATCCCAAACATCCAAAAACCTAACCCTAGAAGATGAACCGTCATAACATTTGTGGCCCCAAGGTGGTTAGTTGAACTGTCAACTTCCCGAGGTCATAACTTTTGCATACTATCTCGATTTGGGGAGCTCGATAGCATGTTGGAAAGGTCTATCCGAGATTTACAACTTTCAACTAGGGTCAAATGCATGCCATTGGAAACCATTTGGCCCCCCAAATCGCCAAAATAGGTCATTTAGGGCCTCAAAACAGCCCTGAAAGTTCAAGACCCAAAAAAACTGCTAAAAATAGTAAATTACCAAAATGGCCAGAAAACTGTTTTGAGCTAGTTGGAAAGGTGGGTGGCCACCGATATCCACCTGGATCAGTATGTTAAAGGGGCTGCAAGATATATCTCATAACATCATCCAATCTAGGAAAGACACCAGAGAATTCTTGGCTAAGTAGCTAGGACATAAAGATGTAGAAGGGAGCAGCAGTGGCTCTCATAATGAAGAAAGGAAAATCCCTAGTGGATTTATCTTTTCAAAGATTGGGCCTCATTATAGGACTAATGATTTCAAAGAAGAATTCAAGGATCAGCCCTAACAGACCATTCCAAATTTCCTTGAGGAACACAAGGAGGATCATGAAGCTCCAACTGAATCAGTTGCCTCCTGGGAGGATCGGTATGTAGTATACTAAACTTTGAGTGATGAATGCATAAGGGCATTGCCTTTCAAGGATTTTTGTGAAGTACATTATATAAATCAGCCAAGAGGAGGTCATAGGACTCCAATATATAATCATGAGCTGAAGAATGTAATGGGTAAGGTCCAATTACCTATGGTGCACCTGCAACAATTAATTAATACGAATATGCAAAATAGCAGAAATGACAGAACTCGGAAACACTTTTATATTGATCACAGGCCACTTCGAGGGGGCAACCTCCTATGAGAAAGCTCAATACAAATAACTTCACGGTGCCTTCATAGGTCTCAACACACACTTATATACTAATTCTAGGCGCCAATACTATGGGTCAAAACCATGGGCCACTACAAACTATGGATCAACAATACTACGGGCGACTTACAAATTATATGAGCCAACAACAATAACACAAACTATTGATCAACAAATACTACAGGATGACTTACAAAGCATATGCGTCCAACAACAACATACTAACAAAGTAAAGACATGGGTTCCTAACATCCCCTCCCCCTTAAAAAAAGCTTTGTCCTCAAAGCTTTAGATGTGGAAATTGTTGTTGAATCTGAAGGAGTGGTTCCCATGTAGCATCCTCTGGTTGCATACCATGCCACTGAATTAAGACCTCTGTGATAGAGCGAGAGTGAAGTTGACACGTGCGCCGATTGAGGATGGCCTCTGGATCCAAAAGGATGGATCATTCATTATCCAGTTCGAGTAAAATCGTTTGTCCACTGATGTTGGTGCCAAGAACTTTCTTCAGACAAGAGACATGAAAGACTGGATGAATGCGGGAAGAAGAAGGAAGTTCCAATTTATAAGCAACGGACCCAATCTTCTGAAGAATACGATATGGCCCATAGAACTTTGGAGCGATCTTATGACGCCCTTTGAGTTTCAAGGAGGATTGTTTGTACGGATGGAGACGAAGAAAAACCATATCGCCGACTTGAAAAGTGCTCAGAACAGTGTTGATCAGCTTGTTGCTTCATGCGATTTATTGCCATGTGAAGATTGTCCCGCAAAATGCAAAGAATATGATCACGGTTTCGAAGGACCGTGTCAACTTCCTGAAATGGTGAACTGGTGGGGGTGTAGGGAAGAAGAGCTGAAGGTGCCTGACCATAGACTGCTTCATATGGGGTCATTTTAGAGGTGGTGTGGTAAGAGGTATTGTACCACCATTCAGCGAGAGGAAGCCACTTTGCCCATTGATGTTGTTGTTCCGAGGTGAAGCAACGAAGATAATTTTCCAAGCATTTATTGATAATTTCAGTCTGACCATCTATTTGTGGGTGATACCCTGAACTCATCTTCAGTTTGGTGCCAGTGTGGAGAAATAGTTCTGTCCAAAAATGACTGGTGAAAGTCGCATCACGATCCGAGACAATGGAAGAAGGGATGCCATGAAGACGAAAGATCTGGTCCAAGAAAATTTGAGCGACGGACGAGGCTGTATAGGGATGGCTGAGAGCACAAAAATGACTATATTTGGAGAGGCGATCAACCACAATGAGAATCACTGTCTTCCTGCCAGATTTAGAGAGCCCTTCAATGAAATCCATAGAAATATCTGTCCAAATTAGTGTAGGTATGGGAAAGGGTTCAAGCAATCCTGGAAGGAGCGTTGTTTCACCCTTATTGCGCTGGCAGGTATCACATTCGGCCACCATCTGTTGAATTTTCCTTTTCATGCCCTGCCAAAAGAAGTTACGCTGTGCTCGTTCATACGTTTTGAGGAACCCAGAGTGCCCTGCCGATGGACACGCATGGAGTTCATAGAAGATAGCTTGTTGAAGATCTGTGCTCTGGGGAAGCACCAGACGACCCTTGTATCGCAGAGAAGCACCATCCCAAGAGTAATGTGGTACAGCAGAAGGGTTGTTGGTCAAGCATTGGATTATTTTAGATAAGGAAGAGTCATTGACATAACCCTTTTGAACAGATTGCAACCAATTTGGAACAGGCATAGAAATAGCTGAAAGAGAACCTTGGACATCAAATGTGCGAGAAAGAACATCTGCCACAATATTGTCTTTACCCTTCTTGTAAGTGATCTCATAGTCATAACCCATGAGTTTGCTAACCCATTTCTGTTGTGCCGGGGAGGATACATGCTGGTCCAAGAAATATTTCAGACTCTGGTGATCAGTCTTGATGCAGAAATGATTCCCTAATAGGTATGGGTGCCACTTCTGTACTACATGCAAAATAGCCATCATTTCCTTCTCATAGGTAGAGGCAGCTAGATTCTTACCTGAAAGGGCTTTGCTGGTGAACGCAATGGGGTGTTCATCTTGAAGGAGAACAGCACCAAGTCCATTGCCGCAAGCATCACTTTCAATAGTGAAGGGCTTGGAAAAATCGGGCATAACTAGCACAGGTGTAGTACACATAGCTTGTTTTAGTTTGTCAAATGCACACTGAGTAGCAGGTGTCCATGTAAAAGCTCCCTTTTTCAATAGAGCAGTTAATGGAGCTGCAATCTTCCCATAATCCTTGACAAACTTGCGGTAGTAGCCAGTCAACCCCAAAAAACCATGAAGGCTCTTGAGTGTCTGAGGATGCGGCCAATTGTTCATGGCATCGATTTTGGAAGGATCCACGTGAACCCCTTGTGCTGAGATAATGTGCCCGAGATACTCAACTTCCTTCTGTCCAAAAACACATTTAGACTACTTGGCATGGAGATGATGGTCAGAGAAAAGTTGCATGACAAGATCCAGATGCTGGAGATGTTCATCCCATGTTTTACTGTAGATGAGGATATCATCAAAGAATACCAGAATGAATTTCCACAAGTAGGGTCGAAATATTTTATTCATTAAGGCCTGGAATGTGGAAGGAGCATTAGTGAGGCCAAAGGGCGTGACCAAAAACTCATAATGGCCATCATGTGTGCGGAAAGCTGTTTTAGGGATATCATCCTCATGAACCCAAATTTGATGATACCCAGAACGAAGATCCAACTTGGAGAAAAAGTGAGCCCCATGAAGCTCATCAAGAAGCTCATCAACAACAGGAATTGGAAACTTATCCTTGATGGTGAGGTGATTAAGTGCTCGGAATTCAATGCAGAGGCACCATGACCCATCTTTTTTGCGGACAAGAATAACTGGAGAAGAAAAGGAACTAGTGCTTGGGCGAATAATACCTTGCTTCAATAAGTCCCGAACGAGCATTTCAATCTCCGTTTTTTGGTGAAATGGGTAGTGATAGGGCCTGATGTTGGGAGGAACGCTTCCAGGAAGGAGCTGAATACGATGGTCTTCTAGCCTAGAAGGTGGCAATCCCACTGGTTTAGCAAAGACACCTATATATCGATCCAGAATTTGTTGTAGATCTAAAGGAGTAGTGGAGACCACTGATGGTTGCATCTGAATGGAATGGATCTGAGCGATGACACCATGTGAATTCTTCTTGAGGATTTTTTCCATGCGATGTGAACTGATGATGGTGAGAGAACCTGGTTGTAATCCTGTCAATGTGTGTTTTTGTCCATTGAGGGAAAACTGCATCCAAAGTTCAGCAAAATCCCATAAGATAGGGCCAAGTGTGCGTAGCCATTGAGTGCCCAAAACCACATCACATCCGCCTAAGGGCAAGGCAAACATGTCAAAGCGTAAGGTATAATCTCCCATAGAGATACGCACATTTCGACACTTCCCTTTGCAAGGTAAGGTGCCCCCATTGGCAACCATGACTTCAAAGTTGGAGCAAGGATGGATAAAACAATCAGCTTGTTTGGTGATCCAAGGGTCAATGAAATTATGAGTGCTACTAGAATCAATGAGTATTGTAAGAGGAAGCTTCTTGAAGTAACCCCTGACCCGCATTGTTTGGGGGGTGGTGATTCCAGCTAAAGCATGGAGAGATATCTCTGGTTGGTTAGCCTGAGACGGAGGGTCAATAGGTGGTTCCTAAATGTCGACCGAAGCATCCAGTGTTTCTCGATCTTCGTCACCAATTTCAGAGGCAAGCGGAGACTCCACATCCAAGAGATAGAGCTTTTGCTGAACACATCTATGTCCCCGAGTGAATTTCTCATCACAATTATAGCAAAGCCCCTTTTCTCTGCCTGCTTGCATCTCTATTTCAGACAAACGCTTGATAGGAGTCAGTCAAGGAGCCTGCGGTATAGGTGGTCGCTGAGAACCCATATTTCGGAAGGGAACAAAAGTGGGCTTGGAGCGTTGTTGGGCTGCAATCTTGTCTTCTGCCAACTTAGCCAACCCTTGGGCTTCCATCATTGTGGTGGGACAGAAAATTTTGACCTCAGAGCGGATGGCATCCTTTAGACCACTGATAAAACAACTCCGGTAAAAGTCATCAGACAATCCTTCGGTGTGGTTGGCTAGGTTCTCAAATTCAGTTTGATACTCTCTCATAGTGCCAATTTGGTGAAGTTTGGTGAGGGCTCCGGTGAAGTCATCAAAGGCACTAGGACCAAATCGTTGCAAAAGGAGCTGGCAAAAGTCTGACCATTTGGGCTCTGGAGGAACCTTGATGTACCAATGGTATGATTGAAGAGCTTCCTGTTCCAAGTGAAAGGATGCCAGTGGAACTTTGTTGACATCAAAAGTATTATGCAGACTGAAATACCGTTCTGCACGATAGGTCCATCCAGTTGGATCAGTACCATTGAAGCGAGGAAAATCAAGCTTCGGACCACGGAAATTGTTGGAAGAAGAGAACCCATTGTCTGATGAAGACTCGGACTGTCGTTTGTTGTTCATAGCTGAATGTTCAAGATGGAGGCCGAGAAATTTTTCATCCAGATCCAAGAGTTTGGCTTGGATGGCTGCAAGTGCTTCTTCCATGGTTTTTTGCTCCTGCACAGGTGACAACCATAACCAGGAGTTTTTTTTTTTTTTTTTTTTTTTGACTGGGTAGGAAAACAAAAACAGAAACTGCTTCAGTAAGGGAAAATCTGGACTTGGGAAAAAATCTGAAGGGTAATTGGGGTTTGACTAGGTGTTGGACACTGTCGACTAGACAGGGAAGCAAAAATGAGGATTTCAGAAGCGGGGTGAAAGAATGGGAAAATTTGGCAGAGGAGGACAAAGAAGCAGAATTCAAAAAGGAACTCTGTGGTAAAATTTGAAGGTGATTGGGTGAAATTTGAGGAAGTTATGGCAAACCCTGAAAATAGACAAATGTGGGATTTCGGGCTTTGGGAAGGGGAATTGGGGATAGGGTCCTCAGGAATGAAATATGCAGAATGGGATGACAGGGGTTCCCTAAAAATTTCAAGGGAAACAGAGTGAAAACAAGGGAGAGGGATCTGGAGTGGCTATGGCTCGGAAGGGATCTGGAATAGTGCCGAATGGATTGAAAACGACCGGATCTGGAATGGCTTGCAAAATGGATCTGAAATGGCGCAGTAGTGATCGACAATAGTTCAGCTGAAAGTAGATATGGACCCTAGGTATGTGCGGCTTCCTAACAGTTCAGGGGTTTCACTCGGCCACCAATGTTGTCTGACGACTTGCGTATTGGGGCAGTACCCCTCACTCCACGGCTCAGGTAAAACTGATAACCGCTTTGCCACAAACGACAGCTCTTGGTTTACCTCACGGGTGGGAACTAGTCAATCAGGTAGGGGTCATTGCCCTTTTCACTGGCAGGTCCTCTCAATGGGCCAGCTACTTCGGGGTTCCTATGGTACTCCTCACAATGAGTTTTAGGGCTTATGCTCAAGTAATTCCCACAGTTAAGCGGATAGGGATTATTCCCAAATCCGAACCTGCAACATATGAGACAATAAAATTTGGCAGAAATTTCACCCAGCGAGCCCAAGAAAGTGCTCTGATACCAGATGTGGTGTACCTGCAACAATTAATTAATACGAATATGCAAAATAGCAGAAATGACAGAACTCGGAATCACTTTTATATTGATCACAGGCCACTTCGAGGGGGCAACCTCCTATGAGCAATCTCAATACAAATAACTTCACGGTGCCTTCATAGGTCTCAACACACACTTATATACTAATTCTAGGCGCCAATACTATGGGTCAAAACCATGGGCCACTACAAACTATGGATCAACAATACTACGGGCGACTTACAAAGCATATGTGCCAACAACAATAACACAAACTATTGATCAACAAATACTACGGGACGACTTACAAAGCATATGCGTCCAACAACAACATACTAACAAAGTAAAGACATGGGTTCCTAACATTACCCTTCTTTGATGGATCCTCAAAGTGTACTACTAGCTCCTGGGTGTAGAAGCTAGACACTTATTTTCAACTGAATGCAATGGCTAAGAGGGGTGCCATCAGAATGGAAAATTTGCATTTGGAACGTGATGAAAATGATTGTTGGTTTCATGGCATGAGAAATTTGGGCCATGATCAAGTAACTTCCTATGCAGATTTCACTAAGAGACTAATGGAGAGGTTTGATAGAAGATATCCTAAAATCTCCTTCAGGGAATTGGCACATGTTAAGCAAACCAGAACTCCTGAAGCTTACATCTCAGAGTTCCAAAAGCTGGAAGTACTGGTCACTGACATATCTGAAGTCTGCTTGATCCTCATTTTCACAAAAGCATTAGCAGAACCATTGAAAGGGTTGGTTAAAGCCTACCGACCATCTACCTTACAAGAAGTAGTGAGCAGAACAACGAATCTGCAAGATGCAATCCCAAGAACCATATATCCACCAAAGGTTAATGCACCTGCTAAATTTCAAAACCAAATACCACCTTTCAGAAATGTGGCTGCCCCGAACAAGAAAGAATACTCATACAAAGATCAAGATGAGTTAAGAAGGAAAAAACTATGTTTTTCTTGTTAAGAACCTTGGGTTTCGGGCCACAAATGTGTTAAGGGGAAGGCCCACTACACTGAGGTTTTTTCAGAAAGTGATGAGGAAGAAGTGGGAGCAGAAGCACCAGTAGAATATGGTTATGAAACAATAGGAGAAGAACAACTGCCTCAACCAGAATGCAAAATTGGAGTTTTAAGTGGAGTTACCCACTACCACACCATGAGATTCAAATGGGTTGTGCAAGGGAAAAAGGTATCAGTTTTGGTCGATGGGGGTGCCACCAATAAATTTATTGATGCATCCATGGAAGAGAGGAGAAAATTACAAACATAAAAATTTGGAGTTTTCACGATCATCATTCTAGGAAACAACACTATGCAGTGTGACTGGTGGATTCCAAAACTGCAAGTGACGATTGGACACCATACTGTGACTGATAGTTTTTATATTGTTGATGTGGTTGATACAATGTGGTGTTGGGAGTGCATTGGATGTACTCCATTGGTGAACATTTGGTAAATTACCAAGTACGTCATATGTGCTTCAAGGATGCTGAAGGGAAATAAGTGATTTTGAGGGGTGTCGACACCTACCCAAAACAAGTAATTTCTGCACATAGTATGAGGTCAGTATTGAGGCATAGTGATATTGAGTGGGATGCTAAATGTTTCATCACCACTCAAGGGACTTCTATTTGTGTATCAAACCATCTTAAAGACATTCAAAGGATGCTACACAAACATAAGAAAGTGTTTGAAGATATTCCACATGGAAGGCCTCCTGACAGGAGTACTGAGCATTGGATTGAGCTGGAACTTGCTACTTTTCCTATCAATATCCATCCTTATAAACACCCCAAAAGATTCAAGGATGAGATTTATAAAACCATCAAAGAGATGCTTGAGATGGGGTTCATAAGACCAAGCTCAAGTCCCTTTGCATCATCAGTGGTCCTAGTCAAAAAGAAGGATGGAACAATGCGCTTGTGCATTGATTATAGGGCTTGGAGAAAGAAGACCATCAAGAACAGATATCCTATCCCAAGGAGTGATGAACTGATGGATGAGTTGCATGGAGCCAAATATTTTTCTAAGATTGATCTTCGTTCAGGATACCACCAAATCATAATGAAAGATGAAGACATTCAGAAAACTGCTTTCTGGTGCCATTATGGGCATTTTGAGTTCCTTGTCATGCCTTTTGGCTTGACCAATGCACCAACAACTTTCCAATATTCCATGAATAGAATTTTCAATAAGAAGCTACGTAAGAATGTCCTTGTATTCTTTGATGTTATTCTGAATCTACGTAAGGACATGGGAAGAACACTTGCACCATTTGGACAATGTCTTAACAATCCTTGCAGAAAAGTATTTTTATGCTAAATTGTCAAAGTGTGAGTTTGGTTTGACAGAGCTCCTTTATCTTGTTCATATCATTGGGAAAGAAGGATTAAGGTGCATATGGAAAATATCAAGGCCATAATTGAATGGACAAGCCCAAAGAACATAACATCCTTAAGGGGTTTCATTGGTTTGTGCACCTACTATAGGAAATTTGTAAAAGGATTTTCTAAGCTCACATCCCCTTTGACAGATATCACTAAGAAGGGTGCGTTTTGTTGGTCAGATGAGGATAAAAAATCTTTTAACAGGATGAAGGAAGTCATGAGCAGCTTCCCAGTACTTGCACATCCTAATTTCACTCATCCTTTCATATTGGAATGTGATGCCTCAGGTGAAGGCATTGGAGAAGTGTTAATGCATAATAGGCATCCCATTGCTTATGAGAGAATAAAATTGCATCCACGTGAGAAGAATTACTCAATATATGATAAAGAGATGATGGCCATCATGCATGCCTTGGCCAAATTCAAACAGTATCTAGTGGGAGGAAAGTTCATAGTCAAAACTGATCACAACAGTTTGAAGCATTTCTTGACCCAAAGGGAGTTAAATGATAGACAACAGAAATGGGTAAGAAAAATTTAGTCTTATGAATTTGACATAGAATACAAAAAGGGTAAGTTGAATTTGGTAGTTCATTCCCTCTCTAGGAAACCTGTTTTGTCTTTGTTGCAAGTCCCTACTGATTGGAAAGTTCAACTAGCTATAGAATATTCAAAAAATCAGTTTTCTTGTGAAGTGCTGGATAGGGTAATTCATAATGATTCCTACCAAGTCATCAATGATATCATTTATTACAAGGGTAGAATTTTTCTAACATCTGAATCCAAGTTAAAAGAACATATTTTGGTGGCTTCCCACAATTCACCAGTAGCGGGCCACCCTGGATTTCTAAAACCTTAACGAAAGGTGAGAGAGAGGTTCACTTGGAAGGTCCTAAAAAAATGATGTGTTAAGGCATGTAAGGGAGTGTATTGCATGTCAACAGAATAAGGTGGATCACTCTCATCCTGCTGTTCTCCTTCATCCCCTGCCAATTGCAGAACAAAAATGGGAAAGTGTGTCCATGGACTTCATCACAGGACTACCAAAATCTCAGGGTAAGGATAACATCTTTGTAGTAGTTGATAGATTGACTAAATTTTCTCACTTTTTTGATGTCACATCAACTAATAATGCCAGTCAAATAGCTACACTATTTTTCAATGAAATATTCAGATTGCATGGTATTCCCACGATTATAATCAGTGACCGAGACAACAAATTTACTAGTGCTCTTTGGAAAACGGTTTTTGAGCTAGTTGGAACTAGTTTGAATCTCAGCACAAGCTATTACCCTCAGATTGATGGCCAAACTGAGAGGGTAAATCAATGGCTGGAAGGTTATCTCATAATTTATGTTACCAAGCAACAGAAGGCATGGGTCAACTGGCTACAGTTGGGATAATTATGCTATAATACTACATTTCATATGTCGATCAGAATGACCCCATTCAAAGCTCTGTATGGATATGAATACCCCACTTTTGCAGATATGATTTTTGGGGATTGCAGAGCACAAAAGACAAAGGATTGGCTGCAAGAAATCCAAGTCATTCTCAAAGCACTCAAGGAAAACTTGCAGGTTGCACAGAACCAACAAAAGGTGAATGCAGATAAGAAGAGAACAGATTGAACCTTCCAAGAAGGTGACTTGGTTTACTTAATGTTGCAACCCTCCATGAAATCTACTTTGAAATCGAAGGGAGCTAATTGTTACCAAGGTTCTATGGGACTTACAAGATCACAAGGAAAGTGGGTGAATTTGCTTATGAATTAGATATGCCATCTTGAATCAAGAAACACAATGTTTTCCATGTGTCATGCTTGAAGAAAGCAGTTGTCCAGCAAGTGGTTGTTTCAGAAGTATTTCCTTCTGTTGACGATGAAGGACACTTGGTCTTGGAACCAGAAAACATTTTGCAGGTTAGAGAGAGGAAGTTGAGGATCAAAATCATTAAAGAATATTTAGTGGAATGGAAGGGGTTGCGTAGTGAATATGAAACCTGGGAAGATGAACAGATTCTGCAACATCCTGGTTTGAAACTGCTTGAGGACAAGCAGTCTTGGGGAGGGAGGACTGTCATGTCCCTTCCCTAGTGGCCTTGGTCAAGACTTGGATCCTCCCATCCCTATGGGGTCTAATAAAATTAATTGAATAAAGAATAATTTATAGGGGTGATAAAAAATAATTAATAGGAATAATTCTTTACCAAGTCCTTCTTTCGTTTGTTCATCCCCAACAGTTCTATCCAGCTTCCCTACTGGCACTGCTACCTATTTTAAGCTCTTGGAGAACTCCATTTTTTTTACCAATATTCTAGAATTAAACTAGTTTTGTATTTTCCCCAATAGGTACTCTACCCAATATTCCATTTTTGGTGCTACTCAACACCTATTGTCTTCTTCTATATCGATGGAAAACTCTACCCAACTCTCTTGTTGGAGTCATCCTAATTCTTCAATTCCTCATCCTGAAATATACCCACAACGTTAGCTATGCAGCTATGACTTTCTCCAAATTTATACATGATGCTCTTTTTCTACCAATTCTACTTTGGATAAATCTACCCCATCTCTCTATGGAAGCTATCCTTTCCTTCACAAATCTACCCAACCACAGCTGGAGCTATTGTCTTTCTTCACCTTTCACCTCAACTCTACAACTCTACCCAATCATAGTTGGAGTTTCCTTCCTTGTTTGCGCATCATACTCCATCTCTAATACCAATTGGTTCAGGTGTGATCCACCTCAACAAGCCGCAAATCAAAATGCACAACAAAAACATACATAGAAACCCACACAAAGACACATAGTCAATCATAATGACACCAATAATGTCTTTTCTATTAATTTATAAAATCAAATTTACAATGGTTGTTTACAATCAATGTGGAAATACCCTATTTCAAACTTTAGTTCGTCTCTCTTTTTGGTACAATCTATGACTATCTTCTCTGAAAAGTTAACTCTATGGCTGCAATTAAAACTTAGTAGAAGGAGCTTTCCAAGTGACCCAAAAATCTCACTTTCTTGGAATTCATGTTGTATTTATAATATCCTTCCACAACCTCTATTTCCCACTTATGTTCCTTCTATAAGCCTCTTGTTTCTTCTTTGGAACTCCTTGGTGTGTTGTGCCATCTAGCATGTTCACCTACTACCATTACTCCTACATTCAATGCTCAACTAATTCTGCGGCACTATTTTTTCTTTGATTCATCCATTAGTCAAAATCTTGACCTTTTTGGTCACCTATTGCACCATTTTAGTTGTCCCATTCCATTGATGGAAATTGTACTAAATTCTATCTTTATCTTATCCCTTTATTTTTCCAAATAGTCCTTGTCAACACTTTTTTTCCATTAGCCAATATTCCAACTATTTCTTTGACTTCCAATTGATCTACCTCAACTGCTTCTAACCCTATTGGATTGGAAATTCGTCGATCTATCTAACTACATGGTCCTCACCCATTCGTTCCTATTGGTCACATGTCTCAACTACAACTTGGTCGTCTCAACTCAAGTTGACATCCCTTTTCTCAAATTATCATATTCATCTTTGACTACATGTTCCTAACTACCCCTACTCTCATTTGGAATTGTTTCTCATCCAATGATCTCCAACTTGTCATATGAATCAATCATCAAGTTCCTTCAAACTCTTGGTATTTCACCATTCTTCCGTATGTCGTCTCCTCTTGACCCTCAAGTCCTCAACTAACTCTTCTACATTGCCCTTTTATTCTCGTCATCCTTGATCCATTTTTTATTATCCCTCTGATGATGTTTTTGTTTCCTCCTCAACTGGGTGTACCCACGACTCCATTCATCCTCCAATCCTTCGACTCCCTTACTTCCACCAACCTCATCTCGTTGGATAGATTATTCCAAAAAATGGTATTTATATCCTCTCTATGACTTGTTCCTCTTACTCAAATCAAATTCTAGTATCTAACTTGACCTTCTGGGCATGACTGCCCCTTCCCTTAATGTGAAGGATTTTGGCTCCTTCTAGTGGATCCCGTCGTCTAACTATTTCCTTTGGTCGAGGGTCCTGATGTCGCTACATCATTGATATTTTGTATGCCTCTAAGAAGCATCAAATTCCTAGGATGGAAAGCTTGATGAGTGGGAATTACCTCTATATGTTCAAATGCCAAACAATTTCCCTCCAAACACAAATGAATTTTTTCTTAGGTCTCATAGTGGTTAAACTACAACTCTTTTGTGAGTAATAACCAAAAGTCGGGACATTCTCTTGGGATTCAAAACTCATTTGGTCTTTCATTTTCCATACCTAATGAAACTTACAAATTATTTGGTGATACATAACAACAAATATGCCCATATTCCTACCAAATTTCCTTCAAACATCTCACAATTTGAAGCGAAAGTTGGAGAAGAACTAGCTAATATTGTAATGATGTTCCATCTTTGGTGTTGTTCAAACTCACTGATGGATGATAGTATTAGGCTCATTATTTTCTAGTGAATCTTAAATGGCATAGTGGAAAAGTGGTATATTGAGGTCCTATAACCGTCATTCAACTCTTGAATCATTGCCAACTACTTGTCTACTATGTTATAAGGGATGATCTTTTGACTTCATTCCAGCAAGATAATTCCAGGCACATTTTTCATCTACATTCACGAATGGTGGAGGATATTCTAGTTGATTAAGTTTCAAATCCTCGATGAATTTTTAGTAGAATGGTCCATAAATTCTTTGTTTCCTTGCATCGCTAAAGGCATTCCCTTGTTAATGGTTATAACTAAAGATTAGGATATAATTAACGCTCAACAGTTGAACCTAGTATGTTCTCAGTCTAAAATGTTCTATGATATCATTCACGTAGTAACAAGAGCATAAATGGATCTAATTAATCCCATTAATGGACAACATTATGATGGTGTGATTGGTTTAGTGGAAAATGTTATGGGTAATTAGGTATTTAATCAAATAAGACAAATTTCCTTAGGTTCTAATATGCTTGTAGCTGCGTAAGGTATTGCTAATACCATTGGTCCCACTCAATCCTTCAATGTGATCATTATGCATACATATAACCCAAAATTTAACTATAAACCCAAAGGAAATAAGTTAAGAACATAAATCAAGTGACCAGAGATAATAATGCTAATACTAATAATTCTAACAGGGGTAAAAAAGAGAAGAAAGTTAAATTTCCGTGTAAATTTTTTATAGAAGATCATATTATTCATTTTTTCCTTAATATAGAGGAATGCCAACAAATTTTGACATGAAGATATTCTCATCAACAACCTATTGTTATAATGAAACCTTTTCCTCCACAAGCTCGGATGATTTCTAGAATTCCTAATAACCCTGTACCTTTGCAAAGGGGAAACCCATCAAATTCCAATGTATACATGTGTGAATGAGAAGTCAATGTTCAAACCATAGCTCGTAATTATGATGACCCTAATTTTGGATCTAAAGGTAAAGAAATCTCCACATTTAAATTTCCAAACCCTGTTCATGTAGAGAAATTGATAGTTGATGCAACGCCACACTTCCAAAAGGTGTGTTTGAGAGGTCAATGAATAACCCTAATGCTTGAGTTGCTCAAAACTACAAGATTGTTGAAGTTCTATCCAAAGCTCCATGTGTGATGTCTACCTTGGAATTTCTCTAAGGATTCCATACACAGTATAAAACATTGTTATCAGGCATTGGCATGTTTGACCCTTTCGATTATAAACTTATAACATTTGACCTAGACAATTGGAATTCAAGACTTCCCCACTTTGCTAATTTCCAAATTCAAATATCATCCCAAGGGATGAATATATTTCATATTGTAGTTGATGAAGGAGATTCTACTTCCATAATGTCTTTGTCATTTTGGTGAGCCATCGGCTCCCCTGAGACTGCTCCATCATTGACCTTGTTAAAATATTTCGATGGACATTCTTTTATAACTAATGGAATCATCCAAAAAATCCCTATTGAACTTGGGGGGAAGAATGCTCTTATAAAGTTTAAATTTGTAAATTATCCTTTAGACTAAAATATCCTCTTAATACATCGTTGGACACACTATGACATCAATTGGGTCCTCAATTGTTTGCAATATTATCTTCTCACAACAAGGAAAATTTGTAATATCGAACATTTATTTATTTTGTAGAGCTTAACCAACTACCTTGATAGGACCTAATATTCGACTAGTGGATAATTCATAGATATTGTAGGAATGTGGGTGTTTGGATGTACCTTTCTTTGATTGGAATTTTTTAAATCCTTCCACCCATTTTGTATCTTGACTCCTCTCCTACATATGTGTTTTTTTCAATCGCAATAAACTTCATGGATATAATAGGTAATTTCAAAACATCATATTTTAAAGAGCCATGGGTAGTTCCATATCCTTTTGTATCAGTAAAAGAAAATAACTATATAGGAATTTACAAGACTTTGTCTATGAAAAAAATTGCTTATCAAGATACTTGATTCCCTTGACTAAATGGGTGGCCAACCTAGTCCCCATTGACAAGAAATAATATATCATCCTTGTTTGTATCGAAATTAGATATTAGAACAAATATTTTCCCTAAGAAAACTATCTTACTCCATTCATTAACCATATTATCGATGAATGCACCAGAAACAAAATATTTTCATGTATGGATGGGTTTTTTGGTTATAATCATATTTGAATATGACCTGAAGGCTAGCACAAAACTGTTTGGGTACTTTAACCTACCAGACGATTCCTTTTGGCTTCAAAAAAGTTGGAGCCACTTTTCAACAAGCCATTTCATATGCACTTGATTGTTGGTTATGGAGCCAGATCTTCCAGTCTCATAGATGATATTGTCTCAGCCGTGCACCCCAAAGGACTATACACTCATGC
Organism: Larix kaempferi; assembly: GCA_027924585.1. Taxonomy (NCBI): domain Eukaryota; kingdom Viridiplantae; phylum Streptophyta; class Pinopsida; order Pinales; family Pinaceae; genus Larix; species Larix kaempferi. The sequence continues at coordinate 11,930,683 of BSBM01000361.1, forward strand.
CCCAACCTTGGGGTTCCGGGGAAATGCCCCCAAGTTACAGGGGTGTGGGGGAATAGCCCCCACGAACTAGGCTTTGGGGGCAGCGCCCCTGAGAAAAAAATTTGAGGTTGTTTTCGCCAACAGTTTACGGGCCCAAGGTTTTGGGTAACCCATGGTATTTTCCAATTGTATTTCCCTTATAAAAGAAAGACATTGTAATACGGCTAGGGGTGATGTATTACGTTTTATGCATTGTAAATATCTCTAAGATCAAAGAAGAGAGATTGTGAGATAGTGAAGAGGAAGTGCAGCGGTTGTGCTGCAGGTTGTATCCCTTCATTTTGTTGGACAGAATAATAATAATGACTGGCAACTTCACTGTGGATGTAGCCCAAGTTGGGTGAACCACGATATATCTGTGTCTCTCTTGTAATGTGTGTGTGATTATATTTGCATTTATGTTTATTGTTATTGCTCTGTGATCCTGTTTTTCTAACAATTGGTATCAGAGCCAAAGGTCTATTTGGCAGATAAACCCACAGGAAGCTAGGGTTTCTGGTTCAAGTGGGAGAAATGGCGGAAGAAGGAAAGTTTAAGGTCGAGACGTTTAACGGCCAAAACTTCCAGTTATGGAAGATGCAAATGGAGGACTATCTGTACCAGAAGGATCTATTCCTACCGTTGGGAGGAAGAGAAAGCAACCGGTAGCCATGAAGGATGAAGAATGGGAGGTTCTTGACAGAAAAGCTCTGGGAACAATACGGTTGAGCCTGGCTTCATTGGTGGCTTTCAATATCTCAAAAGAAACGACAATGGAGGGTTTGATGAGCGCACTGGGTAAGTTGTATGAAAAACCCTCGGCCTCCAACAAGGTATTTCTAATGAAGCATTTATTTAATATGAAGATGTCTGAAGGTGGATCTCTTACTAATCATTTAAATGAGTTTAATACAGTTACAAATCAACTAAGTACTATAAGTGTGAACTTCGATGATGAGGTTAGGGCTCTTCTAATCTTGTGTTCATTGCCAGAAAGATGGAATAGCTTGGTCATGGTTGTAAGTAACTCTGTCTCTGGTTCAAACATCTTGAAATTTGATGATGTTATTGGTGTTATTCTTAGCGAGGAAATGCAAAGAAAAAGAATAGGTGAGACATCAAGTAATGCGTTGACCATGGAGAGAAGGGGAAGACAAAAGGAGAGAGGAAAGAGCCAAGGTAATCGCAACAACTCTAAAAAGGGTAGATCCAAGTCCAGATTGGGAAAAATAGAGTGTTGGAACTGTGGAAAGAAAGGACATCTAAAGAAAGACTGCATATCTCTAAAGAAGAAAGGAGATGGACAGCAGGAAACTACCCATGAAGCGAATGTAGCAGGTGATGTGCTACAAGATGCTTTGATTCTTGCATTAGATAATACTAGTGATTATTGGGTAGTAGATTCAGGGGCTTCATGTCATGCTACACCCCATAGGAAATACTTTCATGATTATGTTCGAGGCGATTTTGGACATGTTTTATTGGGTGATGATGAGCCATGTAAAATTGTTGGAATGGGTAAGGTATGGATAAAAGTAAAGAATGGAACTAACTAACTATTGAAAGATGTTAGGCATATTCCTACTATGAAAAGAAATATGATCTCAACAGGGCAGTTGGGATATGGCGGATGTCTATCTACATTTGGAGAAAAGTGGTGGAATATCACTAAAAGATCAATGGTGATAGCAAAAAGAGATAGGGTGGGTACGTTGTATTTATGTCCTCATAATACTGACCATTCTATCTTTTTAGCTTCCACAGGAACAGATACAGCATTGTGGCATCATAGGCTTGGCCACATGAGTGATAAGGGGATGCAGATTCTCCACTCAAGGAAGTTCCTACCAGATTTGAAGCAAGTACGTTTGGAATTTTGTGAGAACTGTGTTTATGGAAAATGGAAGAGAGTCAGATTTCTCAGGGTTGGGAAACAGAAGAAGAATGAAAAGTTAGAGCTTGTACATACATATGTATGGGGACCAGCTCAAGTACAATCTCTTGGTGGCTCTCATTATTATGTTACATTTATTGATGATGCAACTAGGAAAACTTGGGTTTATTGCATTAGACAGAAATATGATGTGTTTGCTACTTTTAAGAAGTGGAAATCTTTGGTTGAGAATGAGACAGGAAAAAGGTTGAAGTGTGTCAGATCTGATAATGGAGGTGAGTGTTGTGGCGAGGAGTTTGATAGTTATTGTTCATACCATGGGATTCGTAGAGAGAAGACAGTCCCAGGAACACCACATGAAAATGGTGTGTCTGAAAGGATGAACAGAACAATCATGGAGCGTGCAAGGTGTATGAGATTGCATGCAGGTTTGCCCTTACAGTTTTGGGCGGATGTTGTAAATACTGTTGTTTATTTAATAAACAGAGGACCTTCAAGTGCTTTGGATGGTCGCATTCCAGAGGAGGCATGGATAGATAAAAAGGTAAACTACTCATTTCTGAGAATGTTTGGTTGTGAAGCATTTGTCCATATTGATAAAGAAAATAGAACAAAGCTTGAAGCTAATGTTAACTTTTTAGAATTTACTTCAATCTGATCTAGGATCTTAACTAAGAGAACAACATGTACAAGATATCTACAGTATATCAATCATGAACACAATAATGAAAGCACACAAGAGACACAGAGTTTACTAGGGGAAAACCATAAAGGTGAAAAACCCTAATAACTTCCTCAGAGATAGATAGAGAAATGATACAACCCAAGCATAAGAGATAGACATCTCATAGCAGTAGCTTCTCCTCCTCCACAAGTACGCCACTCTCCCGAGAGTGTGTGAGAGAATAGAATGATGTAATAGAGTGCCTCCCGCACTCTATTTATACTTGACTTGACTTTCCTAATAACCTTTACTAGGCCGGCCTCAACTTAACCACATAAAACAATGTTGACTGGGCCGACACCCAATAGGGTGGTCTAATAACCCTTTGACCCACATGGCCAACCCCCACTATGGTGGTCTAATAACCCTTCGACCCACATGACTTATACAGAGCCGACCCCAACAAGGTGGTCTAATAACCCATCAAGTATAAGTTACGACACTTACAATATAAATGACAACACTTCCGTATAGAGGAATAATAACATCTCTACAGGAATACAAACACTTCCGTATAGAGGAATAATAGCATCTCTATAAGAGTACAATATACATATATGAAATACATGGGTGAAATACATTCTGAAGTTACATATACATCAACACTCACTCTTAACTAGGAAGGTATTTCTCGACACAGGTCTTCTAGCACAAGTCTTCTTCTCTGGATCATCGTCACTAGATAATCGTCATCGAGTCATCATCATCGTCACTGCTGTTTCTATCTCAATCAATCTCTGAATCTACTCATCATAGGAAGTTCTATAGAGCCAGTCCTTTTTCATACTGGATGTAGGCCCACCACCTGCAGGTCTTCATCATCACTGGCCATACTGTGGAATCCTCAGGACTTATTACGTGCATCATAAAACCGTAAAAGAGTCTCTTGACTAGCAAGAACCCTAAAGAGCATCTGAGGCCTTTTTCATCCTGTCCAGATCTCCAGGACTTATTACATGTGACTCCAGCACAAAACCTCGAAAGAGAATCCCAGGATTGATTACGAGCACACGACTCAACCTATCGAATCTCCCAGGGCACAAATTACATGTGGTAACCACAAAACCTCAAAAGCGCATCCCAGGACTAATTACGAGCACATCGCTCAACCTATCGGATCTCCTAGGGCACAAATTACATGTGGTCATGGAAAAACCTCGAAAGAGCATCCCAGGACTGAATACAAGCACACGGCTCAACCTATCGGATCTCCCATGGAACAGATTACATTCCATAGGACAAAACCTCGAAAGAGCATTTGCCAGATATCCCAGGGCACAAATTACATGCCATAGGAAAAACCTTGAAATACTATCTACAAATCTCCCAGGGCACAAATTATATGTCCTCCCAAGCAAAACCTTGAAAGAGCATTTTCCAGATATCCCAGGGCACAAATTACATGCCATAGGAAAAACCTTGAAAGACTATCTGCAAATCTCCCAGGGCACAAATTATATGCTTATCTGCACAACTTATTCCACAGCCACAGAGTATCAACCTGACACTCATCATACATCATCCTGATGTACACATGATCATCCTGATCATCAACACTGCATCATCCTGCTGCATGTCATCTGGAGCAACATCCCAAAACTCGTCATCCATGATCATCCTGATCATACAATGCATCTACTTGATGCATACCAAGTATCTACCTGATACATATCATCATACATGATCCACCTGATCATACAATGTATCCACCTAATACACATACAAATACATGATCCACCTGATCATACAACGTATCCACCTGATACATATACAGATACATGGTCCAAGCATCCAACATGATGCATATACAAATACATACAAATGATCCAACTGATCATATCCAGCATCCAACATGATACATATATACATAGATGATCCAACTGATCATATCCAGCATCCAACATGATGCATACATACATAAATGATGTATATACATATACAGAGCAGTAACTGGAGCATCGTCCTGATGCTCATCATCCAGTGCTTACATCCACAGCCATGTGAAGGATCCTCCTTCCAACATGTTTGGAATGGCTTCAGCAAATGTCTCCATCACTTCTTCCTCGAAGTGTCATCGATATGAAGAACACCAAGCCTCTCTCTGAAGTACTCGAACTTCACTCTTGCTAGTGGCTTCGTCAGCACATCTGCAACCTGCTCATCCGTCACAACATACAGGAGCTTCACTGCTCCTCTCTGCACCATATCCCTGATATAGTGATATTTGATCTCTATGTGTTTCGACTTGTCATGGAACACCGGGTTCTCAGACAGCTTCACACAACTCTGGTTGTCACAAAAGATACCAGTAGCCTCCAGCGGTAGATCAAATAACTCAGATAGTAGCTTCCGTAGCCATACTGCCTCATAACTAGCCGAACAGGCTACAACATACTCTGCCTCGGCTGTACTTAGTGCTACGCAGGACTACTTCCTACTAAACGAAGAGATCACACCTGATCCCATACTGAAGCAACACCCAAAAGTGCTCTTCCTATCTGCAGCACTGCCTGCCCAATCTGAATCAACATAACCCTGTAGGTTAAACTTTTGATTCACATCATACTTGAGCCCATAATCAACTGTACCCTTCAGGTACCTCAGAATATGATTTACAGCAACCAGGTGAACACCCCTCGGATCCGTCAGGAACTGGCTCAATGTGTTCACCGCAAAGAAAATATCTGGTCTCGTGTTCGTTAGGTACATAAAGGACCCAATCATCTGACGATACATAGTGATATCAACTGACTCAGATGAAGCATCACACAAAAGCTTAAGGTTTGATTCCATAGGTGTGTCCATGGCCCTACAGTCCATCATCCCGAACCTCTTCAGGATCTCTATTGCATACTTCCCTTGTCCAAGGAAGATTCCATCTGCACTCTGCCACACCTCCATACTTAGAAAATAGTGCGTCATCCACAAGTTCTTCATCTCAAACTCGACAGCAAGCTTCTGCTGCATGTCGGAAATCAATCTATCTTCACATGTAATAAACAGGTCATCCATATACAAAAGTAGTATCACTGGATTGCCTTCCTCAACCTTGTAGTAAAGGTTGGAATCCGCTTTACTCTTGGTAAAGCCCAAACTGAATACAAAGCTATCTATCCTACCATACCAAGTTCTGCACGTATATGAATCCCTGTCATGTGTCTCAGAACCAAGTGGTTGCTCCACATACACCTCTTCTTCAACTACACCATTCAAGAAAGCTGTCTTGAAATCCATCTGGTGTATCTTCCATTTCATCATTGCACCCAGAGCAAGTACGGATCTAATGGAAGTGTATCTGGCTACAGGAGCAAAAGTCTCTATGCTACCACCTGCAGCATGCTTGATCTTGTAGATCCTCTTGGAAGTCACTACAGACTCACCTTCAGGTCTTGGGACTGCATCCCAAGCATCTTCATGATCGACTGGTACTCCTTGATCATGGCATTCTTCCCATATCTTGGGAACTTCAATATCTTCAATATTTTCAATAGATGACTTTGTTGCTGAAAAATGTTGTAGTCCTTCTTTTGTAAGTGATGGTATACGATATTTCATACAAAACAAGTTAAATTGCATGATTAGAAAACATCTCATAGTTTTCAAAACAAATTCTTACACATAAAGAAATATGTCATACAGTCATGCAATTATCTTTGCCAATGCTTCAATACAACATTTATCCATATCCCGTAACTTTCTAGATGCCTTCCAATCTCTACCAGAACATTGTTAAGAGTGTGCACAACTCCCAACATGTCAGCAAAGAAGTTTCATTCTAGATAAGTAGCAATGGAATGTTGTACAGTGCCATAGGCCACTTACCCATGTATATTAGTAGTATACTGTTCATCAATGCAACTATGCATAATACACAACTTAATTCTAGGAACATGAGTATATACATTATTGAACAGTATTATTTAAACAATAGAATATGCAAGGAATGATAATTCAAATACTTATCTTTGTTTGTTTGTTGGGTTGACTCCTTCTCAGTCTTTGCTTCTTTTCTGCAACTCCATTCTGATGTGGATTGTGAGAAGTGGTCAACTCCCTCTGAATATCTGCATCCTTGCAAAAACTACTGAAGTGTACTCTTTCTTGATCATTGCTTCCTTGCAAGAAACAACTGGAGTGTGCTCCCTCTTGATCTTTGCTTCCTTGCAGGAACAACTGGAGTGTGCTCCCTCTTTATCTTTGCTTCCTTGCAGGAACAACTGGAGTGTGCTCCCTCTTGATCTTTGCTTCATGGATTACCTGTCCTTGAACTTATATCCATCACTATGCATGCTTATTAGTATCATCATTGTGTTATCCTCGAGGTCTCATACATAATCACACATTCATTAGTATAATCTTAATACTATCAAAACACAATAATCTTAAACATGTATAGTCATGATCATTTCAAACACAGATAATAAACATTAGTATTCAAGGTTTCAGGGAATTCTTCTTTTACTCATGCATATTCTTATTTGATCATAGGACTCTTCTAGTTAGTTAAATCATCAATCAAGATAAGAGACATAAAATGCATAAACCCTTGATTACTTACATTTCTAACTTTATGAATAAACATAACCAATCATACCAAGTATGCTTATACAAGGGATCCTAACACAAGGTAGGATTCTAACTTGATATAGGAAAAACATACCTGGATTGCTATGTTAGCTAGTTATGTCTAACATACCCGCATGATGTCTTCTGGTTCTCTTCAATGACTTCTGTTAGTAACCTGCATGTCTCATAAGTTAACCATTGTAGAACCAAGTTATACATATCTTGTAAGTAGATCTTGTATGTGATCCATGACAATGGATGAATCTTTGTCTTCATGTCATCATGATCATATGTTCTTGAAGTAGAACATGATTTGTCTTTCTTGGTGTACCCTTTATGTTAGCGAACAACATAAACCTCATACAACATCACAATGCATTAGTACAATCATAAGTGTCAACACCCTGATCAATGAATATCTTCTATCATGCATTCATAATTTTATTAAGGTGATACGACAAGTCTAAATTTAATCAAGATTGTACTAACCGTAATAATATGAAGACAAACATACCATAAACTTAATCATGAACAAATATCAAAATATACCTGGATAAGTCATACCTGTCGAGATTGCTTGTAATCTTCTTATGTAAGGCCTTAGCCTCATCTCCCTCTGAAACAGGAACTTCTTCACTTATGCAGGTGACCAATCCATTCTCTTCTAGGATTAACTCAATCCACTTGATTTGCAGGAACTGGATCTAGAGCTGGATTGGGGTTTGTCGGAGAAACCCTAAAAATTCAAACTTTGAATTTCAAACTTCTGAAAGGATAGAAATATGCGCCTTGATGAGCTGATCAAGCCGGTATACTCATAATTTGAAAATTGCAAAGTTTCACCCCTCAAAATTGCCTTTGAAACTTTCGGATCTTCTGGACAGGATCCCGAACTAGTGTTTGATAAATCCCACCCTTCTGCCCAATCAAAAGGTTCGATCCAAATCTCTAAGCTTATATTTTTCTGAGGAGCTTCCATCCGTGGTCACAAATTTTAAAAATTCCCATTTTTGCAGAAGCCCTAATTTTCTACTTTTCTGATCAAAGTCCCGAACTAGGGTCTAATCAAGCCGATCCTTCTATCTAACCAGAAATTATGATTTTGGTCTCTAAATTTCTATTTTTATGAGTATCATTCAGCTGTAGTCTCCAATTACAAAAATTCCAAATTTTTTCGAAACCCTAAATTCCGGAAGCCATGAATGAAGGTGCTAAAAAATAATTCTGTTTTGACAGAAATATGTACCTGATTTTTTCTGGTGTAACTCTGAACTTTTTCGATCCACAGGGTTTGAAAATTTTTCTTGTGATATCCCGACCTGTCATCTTTCCAACCCCATAGGTATGACCTCAAATGGATTCTCTGAGAAAGAGTTATGCCAAGTGTCGCAACGTGACCTATTTATGGGATAAATCAGAAGAGCGAACTTGTACGGTGTAGCACGTGTCACTGGTTCTATTTCGGCCTCTAAAAATGTGACCTCAGAAAGTACATTCCGTGCACTATCTATCACTTTTTACGAAATTTCATTTGGAGCTTCCTATCCCAAATTATGACATTTTTTCCATGGTCACTTGTTTATGACTGAGATCTGGAAGAGGCAGAAACCCTATATTGTACATATCATAAATCACGAAGTACAATGAATTAAAGGTTGTCCTTTGGACACAAGGTACATGGGGATCTTATCTTCTCCATATAGTATTTGCAGACCCTTAAAACTTGCCAAAATTTATTTATAGTGAAAGTGCTACGATGATTGGTTTTTTCTATATCAAGCCCTAGCATCGTAGGTGCAACAAGTGTCATACATGCCATACCATGCCTTCTTTCAGGCTATCTCTGATACCATGTTAATTTTTTAGAATTTAATTCAATCTGATCTAGGATCTTAACTAAGAGAACAACATGTACAACATATCAATCATGAACACAATAATGCAAGCACACAAGAGACACAGAGTTTACTTGGGGAAAACCATAAAGGTGAAAAACCCCAATAACTTCCTTAGAGATAGATAGAGAAATGATACAACTCAAGCATAAGAGATAGACATCTCCTAGCAACAGCTTCTCCTCCTCTACAAGTGCACAACTCTCTCAAGAGTGTGTGAGAGAATAGAATGATGAAATAGAGTGCCTCCCACACTCTATTTATACTTGACTTGACTTGCCTAATAACCTTTACTAGGTCGGCCTCAACTTAACCACATAACACAATGCTGACTGGGCCGACACCCAATAGGGTGGTCTAATAACCCTTTGACCCACTAGGGTGGTCTAATAACCCTTCAACCCACATGACTTATACAGGGCCGACCCCAACAAGGTGGTCTAATAACCCATCAAGTATAAGTTACGACACTTACAATATAAATGACAACACTTCCGTATAGAGGAATAACATCTCTATAGGAATACAAACACTTCCATATAGAGGAATAATACCATCTCTATAGGAGTACAATATACATATATGAAATACATGGGTGAAATACATTCCGAAGTTACATATGCATCAACAGCTAAATCCAAGAAATGTGCCTTTATTAGATATGGGGTTGATGAATTGGGTTATCTTTTATGGGATTATGAAAATAACAAAATCATCAGGAGTAGAGATGTAATATTCAATGAAAAGGTCATGTATAAAGATCACTTGCAGGGAAAGAAACAGGAAAAGGAAAACATAGAGTACACAGTACTTGATGAAATTGAAGAAAATGAAGTTCCAAAGGTGCCAGAAAATCAAGAACAACAGCAAGTACCTGAAACTCCTGCAACTGTAAGAAGATCTACCAAGTTAAGTAGACTCGATGAACGGTACTCTCCTTCAATATATTATTTATTGATGACTGATTCTGGTGAACCAGAATGTTATGAAGAAGCAATGCAGGTGGAAACTAGAAAGAAGTGGGAGAAAGGGATGAATAAGGAGATGGACTCATTGGTAGGAAACCAGACTTGGGATTTGGTTTAGTTGCCTACTCGTAAAAGAGCATTACAGAACAAATGGATTTACAGGTTGAAGGAAGAAGGAAGAGGTAAGAAGTGGTACAAGGCCAGACTTGTTGTAAAGGGGTTTGCACAGAAGAAAGGTATAGATTTTGATGAAATATTTTCTCCTGTTGTTAAGATGACTTCAATTAGGACAATCTTAAGTCTAGTGGCGGTAGAAGATTTGCATCTTGAACAGTTAGATGTAAAAACAGCCTTTCTCCATGGGGATTTGGAGGAAGAGATATATATGCAACAGCAACAAGGGTATGAGGTCAAAGGTAGGGAGAACTTGGTATGCGGGTTGAAGAAGAGTTTGTATGGCTTGAAGCAAGCTCCAAGGCAGTGGTATTTAAAATTTGACAAGCTTATGACAGAACAAGGTTATAGTAGACGTCATTCTGACCACTGTATTTATTTCAAGAAGCTAGACAATGAAAGATATATTATCTTGTTATTGTATGTGGATGATATGCTTGTTGTAGGGTCTAACATGCAGGATATAAATGTGCTCAAAAGGAAGCTAGCTAATTCATTTGCAATGAAGGATTTGGGTGCTACAAATCAAATTCTTGGAATAAGAATAACAAGAGACAGGAAAAATCGCAAATTGACATTGTCTCAGGGTGATTACATACAAAAGGTGTTGGAGAGGTTCAAAATGTAGAATGAAAAACCAGTTAGTACACCTTTGGCCAGCCATTTTAGTCTAAGTAAGGAAATGTGTCCCAAGACATAGGAAGAGACATAATACATGTCCAAGATCCCCTATCAATCAGAAGTTAGTAGCTTGATATATGCCATGGTGTGCACAAGACCAGATATTGCACAAGCAATGGGAGTTGTGAGCAGATATATGCACAATCCAGGTAAAGAACATTGGAAGGCAGTACAGTGGATTCTCGGGTATTTGAGAGGTACTACCACTCAGGCATTATGTTTTGGAGGTTTAGACACTATTCTACAGGGATATGTTGATGCAGATATGGTAGGTGATAAGGATAGCAGGAGGAGCACCAAAGGGTATGTGTTTACTATAGGTGGAACACCAGTAAGTTGGATTTCGAAACTGCAGAAGGTTGTTCCACTTTCAACAACAGAAGCAGAGTATGTTGCTGTTACAGAGGCTACTAAAGAGATGATTTGGTTGTAGAGTTTTATGGAGGAAGTGAGTAAGAAGAAGAAGGATAGCAGGTTGTATAGTGACAACCAAAGTGCCATTCATCTTGAAAAGAACTCGGCATTCCATTCCAGGACTAAACATATACAGCTCAAGTACCATTTCATACGCTCTGTTCTGGAAGATGAACTGTTGAATCTGGAAAAGATACATACTAGCCAGAATCCTACAAACATGTTCACAAAGGTAGTGACCAGAGAGAAGCTGACTTCTTGATTGGTTTCAGTTGGCCTTCTAGAATGAAGGTGAAGATGAAAAAGTTGCCAAGTCCAAGGTCCAACAAGTACAGCAACGGTGGAGTTGTTGTGATCAGTCTCTAAGTGGGAGATTGTTGGTTATGGAGCCAGATCTTCCAGTCTCATAGATGATATTGTCTCAGCCGTGCACCCCAGAGGACTGTACACTCATGCCCCAACCTTGGGGTTTGGGGGTGTATCCCCCATGAACAGGGGTTTGGGGGCAGCGCTCTCGAGAAATGGGGGTTTTGGGGGCAATGCTCCCGAGAAAACAATTTGGGGTTGTTTTCGCCAACAGTTTACAGGCCCACGGTTTTGGGTAACCTGTGGTATTTTCCCATTGTATTTTCCTTATAAAAGAAAGACATTGTAATACGACTAGGGGTGATATATTAGGTTTTATGCATTGTAAAGATCTCTGAGATCAAAGAAGAGAGACTGTGAGATAGTGAAGAGGAAGTGCAGCGGTTGTGCTGCAGGTTGTATCCCTTCATTTTGCTAGACGGAATAATAATAAGGACTGGCAACTTCAGTGTGGACATAGCCCAAGTTGGGTGAACCACGATATATCTGTGTCTCTCTTGTAATGTGTGTGTGATTATATTTTCATTTCTGTTTATTGTTATTGTTCTGTGATCATGTTTTCCTAACACTTCATGACATGAAACATATTATCAAATCCTACCTTGACAATTTAATCACTCAATCTAATAAGAGAATTGATCATCCCAGTCATGTTTGTGTGGTATTTCATAAATATATTTACCAAGGGATTAATTTGAATCCTTGTAAATGCATATTTTGTGTTGTTTCTGGAATATTGCATGGTTTTATCATATCCAAGCATGGGATCATAGTAGACCCATTCAAGGTTGAGGCAATAGTTCAGCTACCTCCCCTGCATAACATTCACCAACTACTCGTTGAGAATCAAAATGGAAAGTACATTCGTGCTTTGATATCTGATAATAGAGGAGATTTCAAGTCTCATGAATTTAATGACTTATGTTGAGATGTAGTAATAAGAATACAAGTGACTGTACCTTACAACCCCCAACAAAATGGGGTTGTTGAAAGAAAGAGCGTAACAACCTATGAGACTGCAAAAGTTATGATGTGTGATCAAGATATGCCCACCTGATTATGGGTAGAAGCTTGCAGCACTACTATGTATATACAAAATAGAAGTCCTCATGTTATCTTGGGAGAAAAGAGTCCTAAAGAGGTTTTCACTAGTGAAAAAACAGATGTTGGACACTTGAATATTTTGGTTGTCCTGTCTACATTCATATACCAAAACAAAAGAGGACAAGGATGGATCCATCCAGAAATAAAGGAATATTTGTTGGATATAGTGAATCCTTCAAAGCTTATGGAATCTATGTTCTAGGACAAAGAAACATTGAAGTCAGCAGAGATGTAACATTTCATAAAGAGGCTACCTCCAAGAGCTCCAAAGAACTTCAATGTGATTCAGATATGGAGGAGCATGATACTCCTATGATGGAGGATCCAGTTTCTAATTCTCCCATTTCAGATGTTGAGAGGGAGAAGTAAGAATAATATATAGATCTTCTTGATCCTAAATATCCAGTAGAATTGAAAAATATATATATATATTTTGATGAACCTCCTACTAAGAGGAGATCAACATGGTGTCGAGGCATTATACAAAAGGAAGAAAATCATGGAGCACCATTTGTTACATCCAGAGAGCGAAAGAGACATAATAGGTATGGAGGATATGTAGCTCGGATGAGTCACATCAGTGATTCAAAACCCACCTCATATGAAGAAGCTGCTAAGCAGCAAGTATGGAAATATGCCATGTTGGAAGAATACAAATCCATCATGAAGAATGATGTGTGGGAAGTGGTTCCTAAACCTAAAGGGAAGCCAATAGTAACTTCCAATTAGATTTATAAATTCAAGCATGCAGTTGATGGAAGTATTGAAAAGTATAAATCAATATTTGTGGCTCGTGGTTTATCAGAGAAATAAGGGATAGACTATGATGAGACATTTTCTCTTGTGGCTAGGTACACCACTATTCGAGGCATAATTTCCATTGCTTCAATTATGGGGTGGAATATTCACCAGATGGATGTGAATACTACCTTTCTCAGTGGTGAAGTTGAGGAAGAAGTATACATACAACAACCTAATAGGTTTGTAGTTCATGGGAAGAAGACCCATGTATGTAAACTTAAGAAATCCTTGTATGGGATTAAGTAGGCCTTGAGGGCTTGGTATTCGAGGTATGACATCTATATTCAGATCTTCGGCTTCTACAAAAGCAAGGTTAACCCGAACATGTACTTCAATATTGTAAATAACCAACCTCTGATCTTGGTTCTCTATGTTGATGACTTGTTCCTTACTAGAGAGGAACAATAGATAGCTCGGTGCAAGAGAGATCTCACTTCTGAGTTTGAAATCAAAGACATGGGTCTTATGCACTACTTTCTTGGTCTGGAAGTTTGGAAAAGGAAAGATGGGATCTTTCTCTCTCAAGGAAATTACATATTTGATGTGTTGCGCAAGTTTGGTATAATGGATTGTAAATCCATGTCTACACCAATGATTTATAATCTGAAGAAACTACATGAGTCAAATTCCAAATCAGATCTAGTGGATCCTACCATGTACAGACAACGCATTGGTTCCTTGATTTATTTCATACATAGAATACCAAACATATGTTATGCAGTGAGTATCTTCAGTTAGTCCATGTCTGAGCTAAGACATAGACATTGGGTTACTGCCAAGCATGTTCTTAGATACCTTTGAGTTACTATTGCTTATGGACTAAGATATGCTTCCAGTGGAGGAGTGATGCTACTTAGTTAGGATGAATTTGAATGGGGTGGTAGTATTGTGGACCGAAAGTGTACATACGGATTTTGTTTTATCTTGGGATTAGCTATGATCCCTTGGTCCAGTAGGAAGCAGGGATCTGTATCCTAGAGTACTACAAAAACAGAGTATATTGCAACTAGTACTGCCTACAGAGAAGTTGTGTGGATTAGGAAGCTACTTGCTGGGTTGTTCGGTGAGAAGCTTGAGACTACTATCATTTGGTTTGACAATCAGAGTTGCATCAAGCTCTCAGAAAACCATGTGTTTCATGACAGAATGAGAAACATTGAGATGAAGTACCACTACATCAGATACATGGTCTAGAGAGGTTCCATAAGACTTTAGTACATTGCTACTCATGAGAAGATAGTATATATGTTGACTAATCCTCTATATGTGACGAAGTATAGGTACTTTTGAGACAAGCTTGGCATGGTAGAGAATGCCTCCCTCACTGAGAGGGAGTGTTGAATTTATAGCATCATGAGTCATTATCCAAGTCAATCTTGTGTGTCAATATTGAGCCTCGTGTGTCGAGGTAGTTCCTTATAGGAACCTGAATTGGACTCAGGAAACTTGGAGAAGATTATTAAGTTGGACTCAAGAATGGATAAGCCTCATGTGTTGAGGCAAGTAATTTTTATGTCAAAGTGATGATGTTGTAAATTCTTGATTGTCAATGCTAAGGTCTTGTGTGTCAAGATAGATCCTCATGTGTTGAGGTGGTGCCTCATGTGTTGAGGTAATGCATTGCATGTCAAAGCATGGATGGTGTGTGATGTAATACTAACCATGGTTTAGCTATTAATTCTCCTCTAGATACTAGCCACCTCTAAAGTGAATGACTTAGAATATGACCACTTGGAACGATAGTAGAACAAGATGATCACATCATTGGGAAAATATCCTTACTATATTTGGGAAAATATCCTTACTATGTTTGCAAATCTTGATTCAGTCCAAATTATTAATAGGGAAATTGATCAGAAGAAAGAAGAATTGGAAAGGCTGACAGAAGAACTGGTGAAGACCAAGGAAGATCATGATATTTATGTTGGTGATCTCAGGAGAATATGGGAAGATAGGTTAGGATATGTGGAGCAAAGTAACAGCTCTCTATAGGCTGAACTTCAAAATGTACAAGCTAAGAATTATGCTAACACTCGAAGGATAGCCTTATTGCAAAAGCAATGTGAGGAGACTCATATCACTTTTGGCAAGATGTGGAGTGCCCTTGAAGCACAAAAAGAGAAAAGGCTGGAAGCTTCAAAGGAAAATGAAAATGTTAGTGAGTGGTAGAGATATATCATGGACACTCCATAAGGTTTCTCTATGCTGAACAGTTTTCAATTTAAGAAGATTAGGTGTGCATTGAACACTTGGCTCGAACTTAACAAATCGGTTGAAGATATTCTCAAAAGAGCACAAGCTATCTGTAGCAGGCAACGTTATGCAGCAGATAATGTTATGGATAGTCTTCAGTTGCCTGATATGGAACTCATTGAAGATGCTTTCCCACCAAAGTTGAAGATAGAGGAGATCGAGCGCAAATGTGAATAAGCCCAGCAGTAGATTCAGGTCCTCGAAGAGGTCAAAATTGATGATGTGGAGCGTCTTATCAGGAAACCGGTATCCTTGGAACATAAAATCCAAGTCTTTATCCATATTTGGCATAAGTTAGCAAAGAACGAAATGGAAAGATTCGAATGCAATGCCCAGCTGGGGCTTGAGTCAGCCAATTATCCGATTATAGATGAATTGTTAGAGATTTGGAACAAATGGAAAGTTTTTCTAGGCCATTAGGTTATCTTTGATTTTGTAATCCCGGTTTGTGGGAATTTACTGTTTGTATTATTATTTTGTAACTCCTATTTAAAGAGATTATTCCTCGTAGAGAGTGGATGATGGGATTTGGAGGACAAAATCTACAGGAGAGGCTGGGAATGCTTTGTTTTGATACTAGCTTGTAATTTCTTGTAATATGTAATTAAATACAGTAAAGTCATCTTTCAGATCCACTTTTTGTCAATTTGTCAAGTTTATTTGATGGATGTGATTTTCCTCCAAGTTACTTATCTAATATTGTTTTAATCTTTGCAATTTATTAAACATATTGATCTACAGATCTGGTTTATCATTACTTATGATTCATGTGTTTATGAAGGTTTTAAAGAGTTTATTCTATTAAAATCTTTTATCGATTTCTGCAAATGATTCTTTCAGTAAGTTACAAATGATGTTAGTTTTTCAATTAACACATCAATTACAGATTAAGTCTTGAATATATAACAAACCTCAATTTGCTATTAGTTGATTTTCATTAATTAATTACAACTTGAGCAGGATAAGTCATTGATATTTATACATTTATGTTTAATTGATAAATGATCTTATTCATTCATATATCAAGCTGATCTGCACCCATCTCAAAACACCTTGTTAGAATAGGTCTAACTTAGTTTAGATTCCTTTTAGTAGATTTGTGTTTACAGACTTTTATACTTAGTTTTCCTTACTAGAAAACAAATCCTTTGGATCAAAACCTACCAACTCTTAGAGTGCCAGCGGAGGCCGGATATCCGTGGGAGATTACTACACCAAACAGGCTGGGGATAGAACTGTCCTTGCATAGGTCCTTTTGAAGCCTTTTAGTCTGGGTTTTCCCCCTCTTTTGAGAGCTTAGGAAATTGATTCCATCACTTTGCATACCCTGCACATTCGAGGCCTCAACAAGGACATACCTACCACCATGTGAGAATGGCTCCATCCCTTACATATGAACCATGGGAGGACATACCTACCACCATGTGAGAATGGCTCATGTGCATCTATGTTTCCAGACTCATCACTTCCCCTTGGAAGGAATCTTGATCTAAAGTACACCAAGTCTCTCTCTGAAGTACTCAAACTTCACTCTGGCCAGTGGCTTGGTCAACATATAGGCTATCTGCTCATCCGTCACAACATACAGGAGCTTCACTGCTCCTCTCTGCACCATATCCCTGATATAGTGATACTTGATCTCAATGTGCTTCGACTTGTCATGGAACACTGGGTTCTCCGACAACTTCACACAACTCTGGTTGTCACAATATATACAAGTAGCATCCAACTAGAGATCAAACAAATCATACAGTATATTCCTAAGCCATACTACCTCATAACTAGCTGAACAAGCTGCAACATACTCTACTTCGGTTGTACTCAGTGCCACACAGGACTGCTTCCTACTAAACCAAGAGATCATATCGGATCCCATACTGAAGCAGCACCTCGAAGTGCTCTTCTGATCAATGGCACTTCCTGCCCAATCTGAATCAACATAACCCTCCAGGTTAAACTTTTGATTCGCATCATACTTGAGCCCATAGTCAACTGTACCCTTCAGGTACCTCAGAATATGCTTTGCAACAATCAAGTGAACATGTCTCGGATCTGTCAGGAACTGGCTCAAGGTGTTCACTGCAAAGCAAATATCTTGTCTCGTGTTCATCAGGTACATCAAGGACCCAATCATCTGACGATACATCGTGGCATCAACCGGATCAGATGAAGCATCACAGAGAAGCTTCAGGTTCGATGCCATAGGTGTGGCCATGGCCTTGTAGTCCATCATCCCGAACCTCTTCAGGATCTCTACTGCATACTTCCCTTGTACAAGGAAGATTCCATATGCACTCTGCTACACCTCCATACCTAGAAAGTAATGCATCATACCCAATTCCTTCATCTCGAACTCAAAATCAAGCTTTCTCTTCGTATCGGAAATCAACCTATCCTCACCTGCCACAAAGAGGTCATCCACATACAATAGTAATATCACTGGATTGCATTCCTCAACCTTGTAGTAAAGGTTGGAATCCACTTTACTCTTGGTAAAGCCCAAACTAGATAGAAATATTTCTATCCTCCCATACCATGTCCTAGGTGCTTGCTTCAAGCCATACAAGGCTTTCTTCAATCTGCACACATATGACTCCATGTCATGTGTCTCAAAACCGAGTGGCTGCTCCACATACACTTCCTCTTCGACTACACCATTCAAGAAAGCTGTCTTGACATACATCTGCTGTATCTTCCACTTCATCACCGCAGCCAGAGCAAGTACTGTTCTGATGGAAGTGTATATGGCTATAGGTGCAAAAGTCTCTTCATAATCTATCCCTTCTTTCTAGGAGAATCCATGAGCTACAAACCTCGCCTTGTATTTCTCTATGCTGCCATCTGCAACATGCTTGATCTTATAGATCCACTTGGAAGTCACCACAGACTTCCCTTCTGGTCTTGGGACCACATTCCAAACATCATTCTTCATGATCAATTGCTACTCCTCAACCATGGCATCCTTCCATTCTTTCTTTTCCGTTGCTTCTTCATAACTGGAAGGTTCTTTGTTCATAATGTCAGAGAGCAAGGAAACATAACTGGTATGTGATATTGTCCTTTTCCTTTCTCTATGTTCTTCTTCTGGAATACCATACCTTTCTGCATCTTGGATGAGCTCTCTAGCCCATTCTAGTTTCCTCTTGTGAGATTTATTCTCACGGGGTGGATCTATAGGTTTCTGTCGATCTTCTATTTCATGATCTTCTTCTGAATTAGCTTCATTCATGGTGGTGTCTTGTATTCTGGGTATTATTGGTTCTTCATTGTCTTCAGCAGGTGTCTTCCTTGATTTGATGCATGCTGAGTCTTCATCAAAAGTCACATCCCTATTGATGTCAATCTTCTTGAACCCAGGAAAGTAGATTCTGTATGTCTTCGAGCTTTCACTGTAACCCACAAAGATGCCCTTCTTTCCTGAAGGATCTAGATTTGTTCTCTTTTCCTTTGGAATGTGTGTGTATACTGGACAGCCAAATATTCTGAGATGGCTAACTTCCAGCTTCTTACCAGTGAACACTTCTTCTAGTGTTTTGTTGTCAAGTATCTTATGAGGTGTTCTGTTTTGCACATATACAACTGTTCTTGTTGCTTCTTCCCATAGATGCATAGGAAGATCTTGGTCATGAAGCATTGCCCTAGATGCTTCCATGATAGTTCTATTCTTCCTTTCTACAACCCCATTTTGTTGTGGATTGTAAGGAGTAGCCAACTCCCTCTTAATCCCGGAATCATTGCATAGTTTCTTGAATTCTTCGCCATTGTCGGATCTAAAGATCTTGATCTTCTTATCAGTTTGATTTTCTATCAAGGCTTTGAATTCCTTGAACTTATCAAACACTTCATCTTTATTTTTCAAGAAATGAACCCAAGTCTTCCTAGAGAAATCTGCTACGAACCATTACACCAAAACCTCGAGATGTTAGTGAAGGCCACCCACCAGGATCTTAACATCCCACCATGCTCCACAGTCCAGACTCTGGGCTGGATGTGCGCCCGTACGGTGGTGTCCCCTTTGTGCCGTACGAGCCCCGGGAAAACACTGCAATGCCGACGTTGCCACCCGCTCTGTGACTTAAACCTGGGTGGAGACTCTGATACCAGATGATACGAACCATTACACCAAAACCTCGAGATGTTAGTGAAGGCCGCCCACCAGGATCTTAACAAAATCATCAATGAAGGAAACATAATATACATACCCACTCAGAGAACTGGATGACATTGGACCGCATACATCAAAGTGGATAATCTCCAAGATTTCTTTTTCTTTGCTTTCACTACTTTGAAATGTCTTCTTTGTGTTCTTTCCCTTTGCACAACCTTTGCAAATGCCTTCATGCTTTATCTGGATTTCAGGAAGACCTACCATTGCTTTGCTTGCAATTGGTAATTCCCTATAGTGCATATGCGCAAACCTTCTATGCCAAAGTTCACTTGGCTCTACTGAGTCATGAACCAAGGCTTGTTCTAGTTGGCCCTTCAGTTTGTATAATCCTCCCTCTTTCTCTCCAATCACCACTGCATCATCTATATACTTACCCTTTGGCCACATGAGAACTTGGCCATCTACAAATGCAACCCTCATGCCTTTTGAATCCAATGCAGATATGGAGAGAAGGTTCTTCTTGAGACCTGGAACATATAGTGCATTTTTCATTTTCATAGATTTTCTAGAGTTTAGTTTATAGGAGGCTTCACCACTTCCTTTTATGGGATACTGGTAGTCATCCCCAAGTTTCACCTTGTGGGGTGATTCATGTTCAGATAGGTATACAAAGGATTCCTTGAATCCTGTCATATGTTTGGAATCCCCACTATCTATAAGTCAATCATTACTTCCATGAGTAATGGTACCAGTGAGGGAAGAAATTAAAACATACTCTTCATCACTTGAAGAATTTTGACTTTCTTCTCTAGCCCTCTTCCTGGGAGATTCATCATCCTCTGTAGTGTGAGCATGATGTCTTCTTTTGTTGTTGTTCTTCTTATGAGAGCCATCTTTATTATTTCTGGGACAATCCCTGGAACAGTGTCCCTTTTCATCACATGTAAAGCATCGGTCATTGGATATGTTTCTTCAAGTTCTGAAGTTACCCCTCTGATAGAGCACATGCAAACATAGATCACACAAGAAAATGCAAGGCGCACTTGCACAAAGTGTTAGTTTTTCAGAATTTAATACATTCTGATCTAGGATCTAAATTGAAAGAACAACATGTACAGCATATCAAGCATAAGATGCAAGAGACAAGAGACACAAAACATTTCACTAGGGAAAACCAAGAAGGTGTCATGTCCCAAATTTGGCATTGGGTCACAATGGCCTAATCACATTGGCCCTATTCATTAGAGTTTGTCAAATTGATGCTAAAGGTCAAATAATTGCCAAGGAGGAAAATTACTAGTTTCCTAGGTTTGGGGTGGAAGCTTTGGGATTTGGAATAATGGGGATAATAAATGATGTTTGAACATTAGAATGGCATAAATATTTAATAAAGGATCTAAATAAATATATACAAGTGAAAATCAAAGTGGCATTTGATCATGAAGACACATGGAGGAAGTGGGACCCACATATGGCTAGATTTCCCCACTACACTTGGCATCATTCTCTCACCAATTCGAATTCAAGGTGAATGGTAACATACTTGGGGGATTCCAAAAGGTATTATTCATTGCATGACTCATCCAAGGTCGAAATATAGAGGAAGAGTAACTCCCATGGAAGAGGAAGAGGCAATTTGGAGCTAGTGAGACACTTGGGCTAGATTCCCTAGCTCTATGACAACAATGATGAAGATGCTATGACACCTATGACACAAATAAGACCTGAAGGCTGACATATGACATATATGACATGTCAGGGCTAAAAATAGACTCCAAGATGGCGCTCAAGGGTGTTAGGGAAGCTAAGATGCTTCCACATGTGATTTGGTGGAAGTGGGAGACTAGGAATTGTTGTACAAGTGGCGTTCTTTGGAATCTCTTCCCAACTTGAGTTGGCATGAGTCTCTTGGAAGGAATTCGACACATGGAGGACATTATAAGTTTATAAATGTCAATAACAAATAATGAAACCGGATTTTGATCATTTGTAGAATTTGCAATTGCATTTGTGAAGAGGGAGAGCTAGTGGATGACTAGTTTCTTGCCTTAGCCAATTTCAAGGCTGAAAGATTTCCATCCAAGTTGGTAATTGGAAAGGCCATTAAGACCCTTCATTTGGAGATTTAATGGAGTCTTTATTTGCAGGTGTAAGCTATAGAGCAGCTCATGGTTTCTTCTATTGCATCTCACTCCTTCAACCATTTCCCGTTTTGATGGCATATTCTTGATCCTTGAGGGAGGGCATTTTTGGTGATCTATTGTACTCTTTGGGGAAGATTTTAATGCCCCATTTATTTTGTAATATGAATTAAATACTTTTTTCTTCATCTCCAAAAAATTTCAGGTCGAAATTCCAAGTAGAAATGTATACATCTCATTTTTAATGGAAGAACAATGCCATTTCCCCACTACCTTGTTGTGAGCCAATCTATTGATGACGATTTCGAATGAATGGATGATTCTCTGATATATTTGTGATAAATATACTGGCATGGATGTTTTATACAAGTTTCATGTACTGTACTTGACAATTTGAAGCATTTTTACTCAGTTTAGTTGTATTGGGAGGTGAAATAGTGCCATTTCCCCAAGGGTCGAATTGGGGATTTTTGCAGTTGAATGGGAGAGGGTGAGAACAGTTGTAATAATACATTAATGGTGCATATGAGACTTTAATAAAATAATTAACACATTACATACCTCTGTTCATAAATTTGAGTGGGTTTGGAGGCATTTGGGAAGCCATTTTCAGTACTTACCCCAGGGGGATTTGAACCCCAAATTACTAGTAAAATTGCATAATTGATCTTGAATCTTAAGAGAGTTTGCAGAGGTCTTTTGGTAGACATATTTCATCCATAAATATCATATTCAAGTTCTAATATCATTCATACACCTTCCTTGAATATTTGAAGGCATTTGGAGTCAATTTAAGACCTAAAGACCAATACTAGTCAAAGGAAAATCACTAGTAAAGTTACCTACATTGATCAGAATTGAAAGAGGATTTGCAGAAGTATTTTAAAGGTCCAAAGGAATCCCTAAGACACATATTTATGTTCTAATATAATTCATATACATTCTTAGAAGATTTGGGATCATTTGGGGCAAATTTGGGACCTAGAGATCAAAACTAGTCAAAGGTCAAACTAGGGAAAAAAGTGGAAAATTGCAATTTTAATAAAATTCCTAATAAGGGAAATTATAGAAGGTGAAAAACCCCGCAACTTCCTCAGAGATAGAATAAGCATCAATACAAGGATCACCATGATCAAACCCTAGAGATAGATATCTTCAGTAGCATGCTCCTCCTCCACTTGTGCGCATCCTCCTCTTCTCTCACTAATGCGAAGTGAGTGAACAATAGAATGTGTAAAATGAGAGAGACACACACTCTATTTATACACTACATCACTTGACCTTTAATCAACTAGGTCGGCCCTAACTTAACCACATAACATAATGTTGACTGGGCCGACCCCCAATAGGGTGGTCTAATAACCCTTTGACCCACATGACTCATACAGGGCCGACCCCAACAAGGTGGTCTAATAACCCATCAAGTATAAGTTACGACACTTACAATATAACTTGCAACACTTGCAAGTACACATGACGACACTTCCAATCGGAGGAATAATACATCTCTGTTGGGGATACAATAAAGTACAAATGTAATACAGACAATATACAAGTGAATATATTCCGAAGTTAAAAATACATCAACACTCCCTCTTAACTAGGAAGGTATTCTCTTGACACAAGTCATCAATACATATAGGCACAAGTCTTCAATACTGGAGCTAGATCATCATCACTGGATCACGGAGCATCATTGTCATTGCTGCTATACTCTTCATCTCGATCACTGGTGCTATCTCATCATTCTTCTTGTCATATAAATTTCTACAGAGCCAACCCTTTTTCATGCTAGATGTAGGCCCACCACCTATAGGTCTTCATCATCACTGGACATACTGTGGAATCCTCAGGACTTATTACATGCGTCAACAAAACCTTGAAAGAGCATCCCAAGACTTTTACGATCTCACTGCTCAACCTATCGGATCTCCCATGGCAATATTATATGTGACCTATACAAAACCTCGAAAGAGCATCCCAGGACTGATTACGAGCATACAACTCAACCTATTGGATATCCTAGGACCTTTTGCATGCCACTGCATAGCCTGTCCATAGCCATAGAGTATCATCCTGATACTCATGATCATACTGATCATCTCATCGTCCACGAAGCATGGTCCAGATGCACACAATATAGCACTTACACTCACCGACATGGAAGGAATTTCCTCTAACCATCTGGGAAAGGCTCAGCACTCACATCAACGCACATGGAAGAACACATCTACCACCATGTCGACAAGGCTTTACACTTACATCAATGGACATGGGAGAACATATCTACCACCATGTCGGAAAGGCTCTTCACTTACATAAACTCACATGGGAGAACACATCTACCACCATGTCGGAAAGGATTTTCACTTACATCAATGCACATGGGAGAACACATCTACCACCATGTCGAAAAGGATCTGCACTTACATCAATGCACATGGGAGAACACATCTACCACCATGTCGGAAAGGCTCTGCACTTACATCAACACACATGGGAGAACACATCTACCACCATGTCAGAAAGGCTTTGTGCATCTGTTTCTTCGGACTCATCACTCATAATCCACTTGATCATGTCTAAGCATCATCCTGATGCATCTCATCATAGTATGATCATCCTGATCATCAATGCATCCACCTAATGCATATCATGTATCTACCTGATACATATCATCATACATGATCCACCTGATCATACAATGTATCCACTTGATACATATAAATACATGATCCAACTGATCATACAATGTATCCACCTGATACATATACAAATACATGATCCAACTGATCATACAATGTATCCACCTGATACATACACAAATACATGATCCAACTGATCATACAATGTATCCACCTGATACATATACAAATACATGATCCAACTAATCATACAATGTATCCACCTGATACATATACAAATACATGATCCAACTGATCATATCAAGCATCCAACATGATGCATACAAAGCAGTAACTGGAGCATCGTCCTAATGCTCATCATCCAATGCTTACATCCACAGCCATGGGAAAGATCCTCCTCTCACCATGCTTGGAATGGCTCCTGCAGATGTGTCCATCACTTCTTCCCCTAAGTGACATCAATCTGAAGAACATCAAGCCTCTCTCTGAAGTACTCAAACTTCACTCTGGCTAGTGGTTTCGTCAACACATCTGCAACCTGCTCATCCGTCGCAACATACAGGAGCTTCACTGCTCCTCTCTGCACCATATCCCTAATATAGTGATATTTGATCTCAATGTGCTTCAACCTGTCGTGGAACACTGGGTTCTAAGACAGCTTCACACAACTCTGGTTGTCAAAAAAGATACCAGTAGCACCCAACGGGAGATCAAATAACTCAGACAGTAGCTTCCTCAACCATACTGCCTCACAACTAGCCGAACAAGCTGCAACATACTCTGCTTCGGCTATACTCAATGCTACGCAGGATTGCTTCCTGCTAAACCAAGAGATCACACCTGATCCCATACTGAAGAAACACCCAGAAATGCTCTTCCTATCTGCAACACTGCCCGCCCAGTCCAAATCAACATAACCCTGTAGGTTAAACTTTTGATTCGCATCATACTTGAGTGCATAATCAATTGTACCCTTCAGGTACCTCAGAATATGCTTTACACCAACCAGGTGAACACCTCTGGGATCCGTCAGGAACTAGATCAATGTGTTAACTGCAAAGAAAATATCTGGTCTCGTGTTCATCAGGTACACCAAGGACCCAATGATCTGACGATACATCGTGGCATCAACTGGCTCAGATGAAGCATCACACAGAAGCTTCAAGTTCGATGCCATAGGTGTGGCCATGGCCTTGCAGTCCATCATCTCGAACCTCTTCAGGATGTCTACTGCATACTTCCTTTGTCTAAGGAAGATTCCATATGCACTGTGCCACACCTCAATGCCTAGGAAATAGTGCATCATCCCCAATTCGTTCATCTCGAACTCGACAGCAAGCTTCCTCTTTGTGTCGGTAATCAATCTATCCTCACCTGTAACAAACAGGTCATCTACATATAAGAGTAGTATCACAGGATTTCCTTCCTCGACCTTGTAGTAAAGGTTGGAATCTTCTTTACTCTTAGTAAATCCCAAACTGGATAGAAAGCTGTCTATTCTACCATACCAAGTACTAGGAGCTTGATTCAAGCCATACAAGGCTTTCTTCAACCTGCACACATATGACTCCCTGTCATGTGTCTCAAAACCAAGTGTATACTCCACATACACTTCCTCTTTGACTACACCATTCAAGAAAGATGTCTTGACATCCATCTGGTGTATCTTCCACTTCATCACTGTAGCCAGAGCAAGTACTATTCTGATGGAAGTGTATATGGCTACAGGAGCAAAAGTCTCTTCATAGTCTATCCTCTCTTTCTGGGAGAAGCCACGAGCTACAAAACCTCGCTTTGTATTTCTCTATGCTACCATCTGTAGCATGCTTGATCTTATAGATCCAGTTGGAAGTCACAACAGACTTC
This sequence comes from Larix kaempferi, assembly GCA_027924585.1. Lineage (NCBI taxonomy): Eukaryota > Viridiplantae > Streptophyta > Pinopsida > Pinales > Pinaceae > Larix > Larix kaempferi. The sequence continues at coordinate 11,957,301 of BSBM01000361.1, forward strand.
CCTTCAGGTCTTGGGACTGCATCCCAAACATCATTCTTCATGATCGACTGTTATTCCTCGATCATGGCGTTCTTCCATTACTGCATCCTGAATCCTAGGAACTTTAGATTCTTCAATAGATAGCTTTGTTATTGGAACAAATGTTGTAGTCCTTCTTTTTGTAGGTGATGGTATATGATCTTTCCTACAAGACAAGTTAAATTGCATGATTAGAAACATCTCATAGTTTTCAGAACAAATTCTTACACATAAAGAAATATGTCATACAATCATGCAATTATTTTAGCCAATGCTTCAATACAGCATTTATCCATATCCCGTAACTTTCTATATGCCTTCCAATCTCTACCAGAACATTGTTACGAGTGTTCACAACTCCCAACATGTCAGCAAAGAGGTTTCATTCTAGATAAGTAGCAATGGAATGTTGTACAGTGCCATAGGCCACTTACCTATCACATGCATATTAGTAGTATATTGTTCATTAATGCAATTATTCTTATATGCATAATACACAACCTAAGTCTAGGAACATAAGTGTATACATCTTTGAACAATAGTGTTTAAACAATCAAATATACAAGAAATGACAATTTAAATACTTATCTTTGTTTGATGTTGTTGGGTGGACTCCCTCTCAATCTTTGCTTCCTTCCAAGAACTACTGGAGTGTGCTCCCTCTTGATCTTTGCTTCCTGAATTACCTGTCCTTTTAACTTATATCCATCCTTGATCACTATGCATGCTTACTAGTATCATTATTGTGTTATCCTCGAGATATCATACATAATCATACATTCATTCGCATAATCTCAATACTATCAAAACACAATAATCTTAAACATGTATAGTCATGATCATTTCAAACACAGATAATAAACACAAGCATTAGTATTCAAGGTTTCATAGAGTACTTCCTTTACTCATGCAAATTCTTATTTGACCATAGGACTCTTCTAGTTAGTCATATCATCAATCAAGGTAAGAGACATAATATGCATAAACCCTTGATTACGTACATTTCTAACTTCATGAATAATCATTATCAACCATACAACAGTATAATATCCTAACACAAGGTAGGATTCTAACTTGATATAGGAAAAAAATACCTGGTTATCATATTTGCTAGTTATGTCTAGCAATGTCTTCTTGTTCTCTTCAATGACTTGTGCTAGTAACCTGCATATCTCATAGGTTAAGCATTGTAGAACCAAATTATACATACCTCGTAAGTAGCGCTTCTATGTGATCCGTGACAATGGATGAATCTTTGTCTTCATGTCACCATGGTCATATGTTCTTGAACTAGAACATGATTTGTCTTTCTTGATGTACCTTTCATGTTAGCGGACAACATCAACCTCATACAACACCACAATGCATTACTACAATCATAAGTGTCAAAACCCTAATCAATGAATATCTGCATTCATAATTTTATTAAGGTGATATAACCAGTCTAAAGTTAATCAAGATTGTACTAACCTTAATGAAGACAAACATACCATAAACTTAATCATGAATAGATTTCAAAACATACCTGTAAGTCATACCTGTCGAGATTGCTTGTAATCTTCTTATGTAAGGCCTTAGCCTCATCTCCCTCTGAAACAGGAACTTCTTCACTTATGCATGTGACCAATCCATTCTCTCCTAGGTTTAACCCAATCCACTTGAATTGTAGAAACTGGATCTGGAGCTGGATTAGGGTTTGTCAAAGAAACCCTAAAAATTCAAACTTTAAATTTCAAACTTCTGAAAGGATAGAAAGATGTGCCTTGATGAGATGATCAACCTAGTATACTCAGAATTTGAAAACTGCAAAGTTTCACCCCTAAAATTTGCTTTTCAATCTTCTGGATTCACTAGGAAGGACCCTGAATTAGGGTTTAAGTTTCTCGGAGCTTCACCCAACCAAATAGTTTGATCCAAAGCTCTGAAATTTGATTTTTCCAAGGCACTTCTAGCTATGGTCATAGATTTCAAAATTTTCCATTTTTGCAGAAGCCCTAATTTTTCACCTTTCCGATCAAAGTACTGAACTAAGGTTTGATCAAGCTCAGCCTTCTGCCCAACCGAAAAATTCGATCTTGGTCTCTAAATTTCAGTTTTGATGAGGAGCATCCAGCTATGGTCTCCGATTACAAAAATTCCAACTTTCTCTGAAACCCTAAATTTCCGTAACCATGAATGAAGGTGCTCAAAATCCAATTTTGTTTTGACAGAAATATGCACCTGATTGTTTCTGGTGTAACTCAGAAATTTCGGATATACAGGGTCTGAAACTTCTTCCTGTGGTATCCTGACCTGTTAAATTTCCAACCCCACAGGTCTGACCTCAAATGGATTCTCTAAGAGATAGTTATGCCAAGTGTCGCAATGTGACCTATTTATGGGATAAAATAGGAAAGCGAACTTGTACGGAGTTCCACGTGTCACTGGTTCAATTACGGCCTCTGAAAATCAGACCTGTGAAAGTACAGTCTGTTCCCTACCTGCTTCTTTTTACTAAATTTCATTTGCAGCTTCCTAGCCCAAGTTGTGACCTTTTTTCCCAGGTCACTTGTTTATCACTGAGATCTGGAAGAGGCAGAAACCCTATATTGTACAGATCATAAATATGAAATTACAACGAATTAAAGGCTCTCCTTCAGAAACAAGGTACATGGGGATCTTATATTCGACTTGTAATATTTTCAGATCCTAAAACTTTGCCAAAATGAATTTATAGAGAAAGTTCTGCGATGACTGGTTTTTTCTATATCAAGCCCTAGCTTCGCAAGTGCAACAAGCGTCATAAATGCCATACCATGCCTTCTTTCAGGCTAGCTCTGATACCATGTTAGTTTTTCAGAATTTAATACATTCTAATCTAGGATCTTAACTAAAAGAACAACATGTACAGCATATTAAGCATACGAGACAAGAGATAAGAGACACAAAACATTTCACCAGGGAAAACCAAGAAGGTGAAAAACCCTGCAACTTCCTCAAAGATAGAATAAGCATCAATACAAGGATCACCATGATCAAACCTAAGAGATAGATATCTTCAACATCATGCTCCTCCTCCACTTTTGCGCATCCTCCTCTTCTCTCACTAATGCGAAGTGAGTGAACAATAGAATGTGTAAAATGAGAGAGACACACTCTCTATTTATACACTACATCACTTGACCTTTACTCAACTAGGTCGGCCCTAACTTAACCACATAACATAATGCTGACTAGGCCGACTCCCAATAGGGTGGTCTAATAACCCTTTGACCGACATGACTCATACAAGGCTGACCCCAACAAGTTTGTCTAATAACCCATCAAGTATAAGTTACAACACTTAAAATATAACTTGCGACACTTGCAAGTACACATGGCGACACTTCCAATCGGAGGAATAATACATCTCCATTGGGGATACAATAAAGTACAAATGTAATACATGCAATATACAAGTGAATGTCTTCCGAAGTTACAAATACATCAACACAAGGGAGGTCATACATGCAAACAAATATTAGAGGTAAACAATTATTTTACCTCTAGGGAGTAAACTAGAGCTTAAAGGCTAATGGTTAAAGGATTAGAGTTAACCAATTAAAGGAATTAAGGTGTTTAGGGATTAGGGGCTTTAGGAGTAAAGGGATTTAGGAATCTGGGGTTAGAGGGTTAGGTTTTAAGAGGTTTGGAATTAATGGTTCAGGTGTGACAGTGTTAAGGTATTATAAGGGTTTAAGGGCTTAGGGAATTAAGGGATAAGGACTAAGGGGATGGGAGATAAGGGGTTAATTAAGGGACTAAGGCTTTAGGGATTAAGGCCTTTATAGGTTAAATTATTTAGGTATCAATTGTTAGTGGGGTAAGGTATAAAAGGTTAAGCTTAAGTGTAAAGGTGTTAAAGTGGTAAGAGCTCGTGTGTTAAGGGCTTAAGTGCTTAGGAGCTAATGAATTAGGGGTTTATGGATTTAGGGGGTTTGGGCATTAGGGCTCATGGGTTTAGGAATTTATTTTTCTCCCTCCTCACTCCTCTCTCCCCCTCCCTCAATTTATGTCCCTTTCCCCCCACCTCTCATATCCCCCTTCTCTCTCACCCCCCTTACCCCCATCCATTACTTAACATATAGTCCCCCCCCTTGTATCCCCTCTCTATATCAACCCCCTTGTCTGCATTCATTATATAAAGCATTGGTTTTATGTGCTCTATAATGCTAGATAGTTTTGTAATTAATAATGCTCGTGCGTTTTGTATCCAAAAAACACTCGAGCATTTCTGTTGACACAAAAGGAGAGAATAAAATTTAATTTAAAATATAATGCATGAGCATTTCTTAGCACCTAAAAAACATACCCGTGTGTCATCTGAAGTCCTATGTGTTTGGTTTGGAGTTACCAACCCTATGCTATGGAATACACTAAACCATAGCTAATTCGGAATTTCCTCCATTTTCTTAGTACGTTTGTCATTTGCCACCCTTTATAGTATGATAGACACAACCATTTTTTTATGAAATTTTATAAATAGATAGAATTTTTTGTGTATATTCCAAATATGTAATTTTTTTAAATATTATTTTGTTTCTTTTTTTTTCCTAATTTTCTTGCATCATGACTCCTTAACTCAAAAAACACATTGTTAGTGTTTCTTCCATAACCTTTTCATTTCACAATCATTTAAAAAAAAAATTGTATGTTGCACTACTAGATGCTAACCTCTACATGCGATAAAAAATCCATTTCGAAATCATTGCATTAAGACCTTCAAAATCTACATCCACATTTGACGTATCGTTTTCAAGGTTTGTTCACTTGATAATTAAAAATTTAATTTTGGAAAAATAGTGTTGCACTGGTGCTACTTGTTCTCTACATGTCTACGAATATTTGTAGCCCGAAACCATCATTTAGGTACTCAAAGGCTGCACCCACAAAAAATATACCTTATTATTTGCCAAAAAAATAAAATGTGTCTGTTAGAAAATATGAAACTTGACATAGTTATCAAAATTTTCAATACATAAAATTTATATATTCGGAAACATGATTCAATTTCCTACGTTTTATTATTTTACTCAATGCAAGCTATTTTTGTAAGTATCTCAAAAAATCCAAGTAAATTTAGGGATGCCTGATTTTTCAGTTTTCTGTTGCATCTAGCACACCAAAAGTGACCCTCACTAGCTTGCACTCACCCATCTGCACTTCCATAATTTGTATGGATAACTATAGAGAACATGGGATTCATCTTGTTGACCAATATCTTATCACGTTCATTTATAAATGGGGGTTTTTAAATTGTGAAAAATAAGTTCAATATATTGTAGGTATTAGGGGGGAAGGAGTAAGCTTTGGGGGGTTTATAGGTATTGGGGGGGGTAAGGATCTTCTGAAGTTACTCTATTAGGGTTTAAGTTTTAGAAAAACCTAGCCACCTACAACCTTCCACAGTTTCCAAGGCAGCCTCCAGCAGAGGTCGCTCCAACCCTTCATTCAACCAAATAATCACCCAGCGTACTCCGACTACCAAGGCTCTCCTCCTAATGGGGACGGCACCGCCATCAGCGAAAACAGGGTCTCGGAAAGGAAAAGGACGAGAGGGAATCATGACCCATTTAAACTCAGCTCCAAATGCAACAAATAAATCTCAAGAAGATGCAACCCCAAACACTGCGCAAACAAAGGATACAAGCAAGTGCAAGCCCAAAATGTTGCAAATACCCAGGTATGAAGTCACTTCAAACCTTGTCATCCAACAAATTCAATACATGCAAGATCATGCAATAATATGCAAGTTTATAGGCTTATGTCGAACAGAAAAGAATCTCACATGGTGGCTCACCAACACCTGGAAGCCAAAAGGATAGTGTGAACTTAAACTAGGATCTAAAGGCTTCATCACCATAATCTTCCAGAACCTTGAGGACAAGCACAGAATGTTCCAAGGAGGATCGTTGTCCTACACTTTGCAGGATTGTACATGTGACACTGGAAAGAGCACTTTAGCCAAGATAAGGAATACTTTAAGGTGGTTCCTGTCTAGTTGCAGCTATATTCTCTACCTTAGGAATACTGGAATCTGGAAACCCTATCTGGAATAGGAAACACCCTAGGAACCTTTGTTCAAACTTATGATGCCACTCTAGTCACTCATTACACCTCCTACGCCTGCATTTGCATCTATATGGATATCTTTGCATCCCTCCCAAAAGTGATTTTCCTTTCCTACCAAGACTCGGATTAGATACAGACAATATAATACGAGCATATTCCCTTCAAATGCAGGAAATGTCACAAACACAGACACCTATTCTGAGAATGTCCTCTAAATGCCAAAATTTGTCCACCTCCATTACATAGCAAAACTAATGAGGAGGGATTGACCAAAGCCACCAAAAATAGAAGACAAGGAAAGAAAACCTATGTTCCAAACACCCCTACCAACCCTCAGCACCAAAATAGCTTCTCAGTCCTCTCCCAGCAAAACCCTGCAGAATCAGCAACTCTCATCCCTGCAAGCACCCCCCCATCCACTTTCCAGGACCCCATCTTCAAAGACATTCTGCACTCGCCAACCTCGCTTCCCTCTGAAGGAGGACCCACGGAACCTGAGGACATGGAGATAGGAGAACTAGACTTAGAAGTCATTCAAGAATCCTGGACAAAAAATGATCTTCGCAGTATTCCTCAACACCAAATGGAACTCTTTAAAGAAGCCTACCACTCCCTTTCCATGCAACAAAATTTTCCAACCCTGAAAGATGCTTCTTTAACCCCCACTGCTCACAATCAATTGGGATTGAAAATTCCAAAATGCAAGGATATCTCCAAGGGTCAAAATAACATCCTGGAAAAAACGAAGAAATCCTAACAAACAACTAATTCGGGAATTGGGAGCACATTTAATAGATTCTGGCCAGAGTGCCAATCTCGACACTCACTTTCAATCAGTAAATTAATGGAGATAAAATTCATCAGCTGGAATATCAGGGTAATCGGAAGCGAATCCAAAAGGAGAATGCTAAAAAAAAAAAATTATCACTGAAAATCCTGTTCTCTTAATGCTACAAGAAACAAAATCAACGGAGCACAAGCTCCACGCTTTCATTAAAAAATGTTGGAAAAGGGAAGAAATAGCAGTTTTGGATGCCAAAGGTGCAGTTGGAAGCATCGCAATAGCTTGGGATCCCAATGTCATAAGTATGGAAGGTTTCTTCTCCAACCCAAATACTCTTTCTAGGTGGTTTCGCATTCATCGATCCACACACAGTGGAGTGATCACTAACATTTTTGGCCCGCAACCTATGGAGCAAAAAATTCAATTTCTAAGCCATCTCTCCTAGCTTAATCGACAGTTGTTGAACACTCATTGGATAATCGGAGGAGATTTTAATATCATCACTTCTCTTAATGAAAAAAAATGAGGTATTCGCAGACTGGATAGAGACAGTCTAGCCCTTCAATCTCTCATTCGAGACCTATATTTAGCCTACCTGGAGACCAGCAATGGAATATACACCTGGAATAATAGGCGTGGAGGTGAAAATCAAGTAGCCTCTCGTTTAGACCATTTTCTGATCTCAAATTCCCTTATGCAGAATCAAATCAACCTCTCTAGCACCATCCTATTCATTACTGGCTCAGACCATTGGCCTGTTTGTTCCACCTGGAAGGGGATGCTCCTAATTCCCGAAGGCCATTCAGATTAGAGCAATTATGGTTAACTCACACAAATTTTAAAGACAAAATTAAGGAATGGTGGCAAACCTCGGACCGTGTAGAAGGAACCACCATTTATTGCTTCCAACAAAGATTAAAGTTTATCAAGAACCAGCTAAAGCACTGGAACAAAACAGAATTCAAACACATTCAGGAGGATAAATGAAGGTTGGAAGGAGAACTAGCTGGAATCCAATACCAGGCCATCCATCAAGGATACATCTAAGCACTAAAGCAACGGGAAAAATATCTTCATAATCAATTCGACATTAAAATTCAGTAGAAGGAAATTATTTGGCACCAAAAATACAGAATCCAATGGCTCAAGGAAGGGGATAAAGACACTAAATTCTTCCACAATGCATTGATTCAATGCAAACAAACAAATAGGATCACCAGGCTAAAAACCAGTACCAGAGATACTTTACTCAACAAGGAAGACATAGAGAAAGAAATGGTGCTCTTCTATGAAAATATCATGAGAGACACTATGCCAGATAGATTGCAAGCCACGCAGCAGATCCTACAGCATATCCCCCAACTCATCGGTGCAGAGCAAAATACCAACCTCTTTATCCCTATCTCCATTTAAGAAGTTGAATCAGCAACTATGGATATGAAGCCAGGGAAAGCCCCTATCCTAGACGGCTTCACAATTGACTTCTTCCAAACCTGTTGGGATATTATAAAAGATGATGTCTGGCAAGTGGTCAAATATTCCAGAACCTCAGGCTCCATCCTCCCTTCCTTCAATGCCACCTTCCTCACTCTCATTCCAAAAATTGACAAACCTGTTGATCCGAAATTTTTTTGTCCCATAGCCCTGTGCAATGTCATTTATAAAATCATAACCAAGGTCATATCCAATCGCCTTAAACCCCTTCTTCCCAATCTCATCTCTCCGAAGCAATCGCGATTTTTTGAAGGAAGACAAATTCTAGATGGCATCATAACAACGCATGAGGTGATACACACTCTTAAAACATCCTCTATGTCTGGTATGCTCATAAAACTCGACATGGCCAAAGCCTTTGACAAAACCAATTGGAACTTCCTCAGGGACACCCTTTTGGCCTTTGCATTTTCCCCCTCTTGGGTCAGTTGGATCATCTCCCTTCTTTCCTCAGCTTTCTTCTCCATCCTTGTCAATGGCTCTCCTTCACCCACCTTCTCCCCTTCCAGAGGTATCAGGAAAGGAGACGCTTTATCCCCTTATCTATTCATCCTTCTCACTGAAAGCCTGGGAAGAAAGATAAAATAAGCGGTCTCAAGGAATCATATTAAGGGAATTAAAATAAGCAGGCACAACAACACCCAGTCGCACTTGCAGTTCGTGGATGACACAATGCTGATGGGGAAAGCCTCTGTCATGGATGTGAAATCCTTGAGGTACATTCTTCACTCCTTTAGCGCAAACTCGGGCATGACCATCAATAATCTCAAGTCGCAAATCTTTTTCTTCAACACTCATCTTCGCGGATAACCAAAATTTTGGGTTTTCAAAAAATCTCCCTTCCATCCAAATTCCTTGGTGCCCCCCTTGTTGACTCTGCCATTAAAAAATATTCCTGGAAAAAATTGCTTGCCACCCTGGAGCATAAAATTTCCTCCTGGACCTTCAGATCCCTCAACTTTCCCATTCGACTCACCCTCCTAAAATCTGTCCTCCAAGCTATGCCTCTCTACCTTTTTCTCGGTCATGGAATTCCCTAAGTACATTCTCAAATCCATTTGCAACCTTCAGATAAATTTCCTTTGGATTGGCACCACTGAGCACAAAAAGTGGGCCTTAGTGGCCTCGAAAAAATGCTGCATTCCAAAATCCGATGGCGGCCTCAGCCTAAGAGATCCCATCACCCTAAATGAAGTACTCTACGCTAAGCTACTCTGGAGATGTTGCGCGGAGGATTCCATGCCTTAGATGAACATTTGGATGCACAAATTTGCAGACAATATGCAACATCACGAGCTCATTCGACAAGACACTCTTCTGATTGGGTCCATTATTTGGAATTCAGGTTGGGCCCAAAGAGTGCATATTCACAAACATAGCTTCTAGGAAGTCAGGGATGGGAACATGGTTCTCTTCTAGGAGGATTCCTGGAACCAGATGCCCCCCTTGCAACACCTGAATGATATAGAAGAGTTGCATATACACTCCCAGCAGCAAGGAAATCACGTTACTGCTCAGTACTGGGGGCCTCAGAACAATGGAAACACCTAGAGATCCTAGACCAGAGAAGAAAATTGGAACTCGAAATTCAATAGTGAAGAAGGAAAATCCTTCTGGGAAACACTCAACTCTAGAAAGATCCCGAACTCTGACAAACTGGATAAGCTCAGGTGGGGTCATCAGCAGAGAGGATACTTCACAATCAAAGAGGCCTATAGCCTTACTCACCCAAACTCTCTCCAACCCAAATACATTTTTTGGACAAATATCTGGGACTCGCACTTATGGCCGAAAGTCAAAACTTTCCTCTGGTTGGTTGCAAGGAAACAAATCCTGAATTGGGACCGACTTCTCATATGGGGTTTCGAGGGACCTTTTGTCTGTGTTTTATGTAATAACCATGAGGAAAATCAGGAGCATCTACTAAACAACTACACGTTTTCCTCCACTCTGTGGGTTTGGGGTGCAACCATCTTTCATCGTTCCAACCAGCACAAGGAGGACATCAGCTCCACCATTCGCAACTGGCAGATTGAACCTTTCTCAAACCCCATATTGAACCGAATCTGGTTACTCTTCCCTGGATTCGTTCTATGGAACATTTGGAAAGAGCCCAATAGAATAATTTTCCAAGGTAACACTCTTCCCCTTGCAAGCATCCAAGTTCACATTCACTCCAACCTTCAGGATACCTTGTTGTTTTTCTGCACCTGGAAAAATTTATCATGAAGGATTGGAATTTCAATCTCGCCACGCACCACCCCTGAACTTCCATCCCCACTGCTTCCAAACTCATCCCCTCCTCCTGGTCCCTGGCGCTACACCCCCCCATCAAACTCAATTTTGATGCCGCCTCAAAGGGAAATCCTAGGCCCGCTAGAACTGGAGGAATCTTCAAAAATGTCACAGGAGAGAACATACACATCTACACTGAATACATAGGGAACACTACCAACAATGTGGTCGAATTGACTGCTCTTAACATAGGATTAAAAATCGCTCGCAGAGAAGGATGGACAGCTTGAACAATTGAAGGAGATTCAAAAGTCATCATCAACATGACTCACAGGATCTGGTGCAGCATCACTTTGGCCAAGTTAACAAAACACTAGAGACTGGAGGGGCTCAAGGAACAATTCCAAGAGCACATACACCACTTTTAGGGTTTCAACACTAGCCATGTTCGTCGTACATCCCACAAGATAGTTGATCATCTTTCCAATCGAGGAGCTATCCCTTCCCATGACAGGATAGACTCCCCCCTGGCACAGCATCAAGGAACAACCTCTTAGAATGCAACTAATGAACCTATCCACTCATGACCATGTTTCCCCACCATGGGTGCTAAGTGTGCACCAACCAAGGAAAGAGGATGATAGACAAGAGGCTCGACACATGCATGCCCATTCCAACCACAAGGCTAGACATGTGCCCGCCCAGATCATCCATGCGTCGGAGGGTTGCATCATAAATCAAACAAGGGATCTGATCAGATAACTGCTCCAACGTGCGCTCTATCTCGTCTCTGCGTCCTGGTCCGGCTCTAAGTTATGACCATTAATCCCATGAAGAGCTTCGAATGGGGAGGTAAACCCGCACTCATGGTACGAATTCATACTGCCATGGGAGATAGGAGACGAGGTAGAAATTTGGAAGAAGCTTGGTTTACAACCCTGCGACTTTCCCTCTGTAGCACGGTTATAATTTGAGGAAGTTGTTCTTCTGGTTCGATAGCAGCTGCAGTAAAAATGTCGCCCTCCACGAGAGGTTACATCAAATGCAGGACCAAATCAACCATCCCTTCTCCTAGCTTGCCAGTGGGATTCATGCGCAGCATTATGGGGAAGGCCCGTCGATTCAAGGAAGATATCCTGACGCATGCTCATGAGGAAATAAAGGAAGCAGAAGAGGACTCCCTGGTGTCTCGAGGATGTCTCTCGAACACTGAAATCCGTAATGAATTTGAAGCTTTGGTTCCGGACCCGGGGAACACCATAGGTCGCACCACCCTTTACCAATGGACCCTGGACTTTCATTTGCTGCAGAAAACAGTTATGAGCAAGACCGTGGAAGAAAGAGGGTAATCTCATGCATAAATCCTTCTGCAACAAGATGAAATGGTTGGGTACCTCAAGCAGATTCTCTGCAACCAACATCAAATTTCCCACTGTCTCGGCATCGAACTCGTGAAGGATCCTGTTTCTTAGGAAGGCCCGACCAGTTTGAACCTTTATCTCGGTTGCAGTTATCCTTTTTCTTTATTTCGGTTTAGTTTTATCACCATAGTCTTTGCTGTTGTTTTTGGTTTTTTGGCAACCTTATTTTGTAGACTGATAGAAATTCTCAAACTCTTTAGAACCGTCTTGTTTCCTTTCAGGGATGACTTCCTAAATTTTGAATTCGGGTCTATTTTCCCAGCCTTGGAAGGGCCCTGCAAAACTCTTTATATTTTTCTAAAATTAATATAAGGATCTACCCTAACTTACAAAAAAAAAATGGTATTGGGGGCGTATAAAAAGGGGTATCTAGTAAAAATACGGAATATCTCATAAAAAAGGGTTTTTAAATTGGAAATATGTATTGAGAGGGGGGTTCAACAAAAGTATTTTGGTAGGTATTTATCAATATCTAGTGAAATTAGGGCCATTCTTTAATATCCCACGAATGAAGGCGTTATGCAATAGTTTCACTTAGTGAAGACCCCATGCTTAGAGTTGACCGTTTTTTTGTAATTGCAGTATGCTTCATGCATACACTTCTGTATTTCAATTCATAAATATATTTTGATGTTATTTCTATTTAATGCTTGCTTGCTTGACCTTCATCTCATTTCTCCCTTTTTGTGGGGCATTCAGATTCCAACCCTTTATTGTATTCTTAATATTGTTGTTTTTGTTGTTGGTATGTTGTTAATGTGCTTGCTTACTTGGACTTCCTCTCCTTTCTATTTTTTTTTTCTAAGGGATAGTCATAAACCACTCTTTTGTGGTATCTTGGAATATATTTTTCAACTATCAAAATTATTGTATGGATCCAAGCCAATTATATAAATTTTAATGGTTTTGGCATGCAAGTTTTGGCACCTTTCCCTATTGGGTTCACTGTATTCATGGTACATGTTTCCACTATCCCTATAACTGACACTGGAGTGGATATGATCTATGGTTACACGCATACATGGGATGATCAAGTAACTATCTTGTCGTCTTCTCTATCAATCCGTTTACTTGCACAAATCAATCTAATACTGATTCTAATAGAGATATTAGGAAAATTGGTTTAAGCTTAAAAGACTCTAATGGGTTTGAAATATGGTGGATACATTGGATATTTTGGATAAGTCCTATGGTGAGTGTCATAGATACTATAGCTTATTGTCGACAAATTCTTCGAGCAGCTTCCATTAAGGCCATAGAAGCCTTGCATCACAACCCAAAATTCTACCTTCGTTTTGTGCACAACTATGAAAATAGAGGCCCAAGATTCAAAAACTTTAAAGGCTCTTGCGGACTAAGGTACACGAGATATATTAGAGGAGGATTATGTGATATCTTGCATTACATATTAAATTCATTTGTGGGGGATCTATGTTTTCATTCCAACATTCAAATGTTGGATCTTTTGTATATATAATTTAGGTTGTAGAAGGTTGGTTTGTTACTTTTCATGTTGTCTATGATAAATAGCTAGAGCAATTTATTCATATTCATGTCAATTCCTTTTAATATATTTCAAGTTTCTTTCGTAGAGTTCTTGTGTTTGTGATAGTATTTGTTCTCACATTGGTATATAATTTTTTATTTATGGTGAAGAGGGGTACATAAATTTTACATGAAGGAAATCCCAATCTGTACAGGGAACAATCGTGATTGATTTTTTCAGTGATTTCTCAAATAGATAACCAATCAAACTTATTTGGAAACATCACATCTAGAGTGGTCTTTTATGAATTCCTTCTAATTGCATGCAATTAAAATGCTTGTAGAAAACTTAGTTTTTTATGGGTTTTTGAATAAATTCAAAATATCGTTTATCCAACAAATGGTTTGCTAAATCTTATGAAAATAATAAAAAACAATTTAATTAGAGATTAAATAAGATAAAATATTTAATAATCTTTGTTTCTTGATTATATCTTATAGAAATAGGAAAACTGGATAAGAATTTTCAGTACATGTTATGAATTTGATAAATATTATTTTAATTGTAATACTAACTAATATTTTTAATTGCGATATTTTCTATTTTTTAAGGTAGAGACTATGCTCCTTGCAATTTTTTAAGGTAGTCTTTGGAGTGTAGACTAGTTGGTCATATGGTGCACTCTTAAGGCACTCTTTGTGATGTCTCAAGGCTAAAAGATATGGGTTTAGATAGATTTAGGTGTTGATGCTTGAATTGTATATCAAGGAACACTACATGAAAACAAATATGTAAGGTGTGCATGGGAAAAAATGGAGATATAAGCTTCCTTTGGATTGGAGCTTTAGACCTAATGATTATGAGGTTAGTTTTATTAGTTAAATCATTGAAGATTATCCGCTTATCGATACTAGGCCTCTTTACATGTTCACTAAATATTTCTTAGGTTTTAGAGTTATTTCAACCTGTAATCGATACTAATTTTTTCCATTTAAAATGTAATTAAGATTATTGTAAAGAATTTAAAATAGTTAACATACAACTATAACTAAAGAAAATTGTATGCACATATAAGACTACAACTATAATTGAGACAAATGAATGCTCAAAAGCAATAAATTTATATATATATATATATATATATATATATATATATATATATCTGTGTGTGTGTGTGGTTAAATCTAAACTAAAACCTTATGTACAACAATATGAAATGATTAGCATCGATAAGGAAACATGCTTTTGAAGCAAAGCAACAAAGTGGGGAACCAAAATAACTGTTGGGTATGTTCTATATTCTTTGCATGTGTGTGGGGGTATTGGTGTTCAATGATCTCCATCCATCTAGTGCTCTGTCCTATGCACTAGGTGTTGTGCATAGCACCAATTTAGGGGGGGGCATATAGGAAGTCGCACTGGCACCCTCCACCTTCTGCAAAACAGACATCAACAATTCGCGTTAGTCCATTTTTTATACAAGCCAATGTTGAGTTTGAAATTTTTTGGGTTTTTCCTAACAATGTGTAATTTAATCCCAGTTAAGGGATTGGGGCCTATTTCTAATCCACGTTAACTGATTAAAGTTTTAGATTCTCCAAAATACTTACTTATTGTATTGTGACTGGTTAATAATTATAATGAGAAATATAGAGGTGCGGCTGTAAGGTTTGATGTTTTTTCCCTTTAGGGGTTTCCAGGGTAAATCTCGTTGTATTGTGTGAATGTTGTGGTGTAATATCTATTTTTCTTAAAAGAATCTATATGATTTGCTTCTTTTCACGGGTTTAAAACTTAAAACAATATCCACATAAAATAATGTAGCATATATGCTTGAAAACATGGAATTTAACATGTTTTTATTGATACAAGAATGTTCATACAACCAACCAAAATCCCAAGAAGATTGTAAGAAATATTTTGGAAGATTTTGCACCCAAGTTGTTTGAAAGGAATCTTCATGGGTGATTTAGTCTCAAAAATATAGTAGGAAAATGTAAACCATGAAAACAAACAACTAATATACCTTTAGAAAATGATGGAATATGTTTCACTCTAAAATGAGACCCATGAAACAAGCCATCATGTTGTTTTAGACTAATAGCAGGTCATTTAGAATATAAAAAACATGGGTGTTAAATTGCAGAAGCATAACTCAACATAACTACCATTTTCCCCCCTTTTATCAATCCCTCTACCTATTCCTAATAAAATGTTGAATGGCAGGTGAAAGTCACCTCTACCGATTGGTTTTCCTTGAAAATATGTTTTCCAGAGTGATATGACCCAAAGGGGGGCATACATGGAGTTAAATGTATATGAATATAACCCCCAGGGGATCATATATGGAGCTAAATTTATATGTCAAGAAGTAAATGTATATGTAATAGTGGTTGGTCTAATGAAGGTGTCTCATGTGCAATTAGTGAATATGTATATCTATAGGTAATGTAGTCATTGTTGAGTAACATGTGAAATGATTATATTAATGGCTTGGGGTAATTGAAGAAGAATATCCTATTATTTAAGGAGTTAGTGTTATGATATGACCCAAGGGAGGAATATATGGGGTTAAATATATATATAATATGACTCCAAGGGGGGGTATATGGGGGTAAATGTATATGTAATACTGGTCAGTCGAATGAAAGGGCCTCGTGTGCAATGAGTGAATATGTATATATAGAGATAATATAGTCATTGTTAAGGAATGACTGAAATGATTATATGAATGTCTTAGGGTAATTGAAGAAGGATCTCCCCTCTCCTAATATTTAAAGAGTTATAACTTTGTAATTCATATCTATTATCTATCTTGGATTTTTTCTCTACGTTTAGATTTATGTATATGGTGTGTACTCTTGTCTCTTATGCTATCTTAAGGATTTGTTTCATAACATTTCGTATTAGAGCTTGGATGCTTCCAAAATGGGCCATCTTATTACTTTTGCTATAACTTTTTTTATGAGACATTTCAGACAATGAAACTTGGATAAGCCTCAAAGGACATAGTGAACAATCTATAGTACTACTTCTAGGTCCTAATTCATTACAAAATCAGAGTTATACCCTGTGAAAGTTAGGGTTTTGACTAGTCCAAAAACTAGACTCAAATAGGTGTTCTAGGTAAAACTATTATATTCAAAGCTTGAGAGATCAAAATTCAGTGCAACCTATTGCATCAAAAGGAAGATAGACCATAGTGTTTGTGGTGCAATTTTTAGAATCGGATCCAAACAATTGGACACATGCTAATTCATACACTTTTTCTCTCCTAAAAGTTAACATAGATTTTTCTTGGCACATCAGAATTGGGTCAAACTTGTTGAATTGTAGAGGAGACATACCATGCTACTTTAAGACAAAATTCCAAACTCATGGTAGAATTTTCAAAGTTACCTCAGTTTGAAGGTCATCCAACAAGATAGTCTCCAATTCAAGGTTTTAAAAGGTATGTTATTTTGTAGTTAGTATACCTTTTAAATGGAAGGTCTAATTTAAGTGATTCAAAATCCATTGGAAAGAGGAAACATAGGATAATGTGTTAAAAAAATCATATTATATATTTTTTATATTATGATCAATATATTGAAGTTGAAAGCTGAGTGTTTAGATTAAACCTTAGATAAGAAAAATTGCAATACCATTTTTAGTGGAGATGAATATAAGGATGAAATCGAGCCCATGGAATGGTTGATATTAATAAAGGAAAATGATTTGATTCCTTTTAAAGAAATTTGTTTTAATATAGGTAAAGCTTGTATGTGGTGAAGTAGTATTGATAGAAATACTAGGCAAAATACCACATGGGAATTATTTGAAGAAATGTAAGGATTTATCCAAGATACAAACCCTTAATGAAGCACTCAGTAAGGAGGTTCATACATTAAAACAAGAAAAGAATAGAAAAGAAAAGAGGGAAAATTATGATTCAAGGGAAGAATTTACAAAGAAGAATGAATAAATATGTATATCAAGAAACAATAATAAAAATATACTAGATGAGGTCAAGATATTGAAAGAAAAAAAGAAGCATGCTTAAAATCAAGAAAAAACAAAGACCTTGGATAAAGAGGATACCGAAATACTTGAAGAGAAAATTTCCAAACAATTTGAAAAATATATAAATGAATATGACGTAAAAGTAGAAATGCAATCCAAAGTGAAGAATGGCATAATAAAATTTATGAATGGCATCATATTGAAGCTTTAAAATAAGTAGGAAGACAAGATTCTAGAAGGAAAGCAGAAAATACTTGAGGAAATTGAGCTCCAACTTGAAGATGTACATGTGAAATATGAAGGTATTATCTCAAAGGAAAGAATAACTAAATACCAAGAATGAACTATAGAAGCCGTCAATATATTTGAAAATAAGATTGATTATATGGGTGTGTAGAAGGAAGAGAAACCATCATGTGTGAAACCATATTACATAACATTCTACCCATAACTAGCATGTATCCTATTTCATTAGTAACAATGCCAAAAGATACTTTCTTTGTAAAAAGATCATTTTTTATTGGTTAAAATTATCCACATGGTTGAGGAAATAATAATATTTTATTGTGAATATGGTGAGTGAGTCAACTAATCGCAAAAGTATGTGGCCAAAAAAGTTTTAATGGGCACCATTTCCCGTAAAATCGAGACATTTTCCGGCAAATAGAAGAGTTAATGCAGGTTCAACATGAGTCAGGAAGCTACAAAGGTAGGTGTAAGAGTATTGAAACTCTAAATCGCATTCAATAACCAGCGTAATCCATGAGTGAAACCTGGAAGTAAAATAGTTTTTAATTTCTAAGTATTTAAGAAAACGGTGGCGCAATTATGTGATAGGAGTGGTGGAGTATCCATTCCTGAGCATGATATGAATGGTAATAAACTGGTAAACTTATCCTCAATTGAAATTGATTGAGCATTCACACCTGATAACCCATTTGGCGGGGAACCAAAAATTAATCCAGGGAAGAAATTAAACCGATAATGATTTGAAAAAAAAATCATGGAAGAAATAATATTGGGAATGTTTTTTGAAAATCATTTTTTTTTGCAGTGATATTTGGCATGGTGATGAAAGAACGAAAAACATTCCATTGTATCTATCCTTACCTTTCGCCATCAAGACGACTCACAACAAAGACAATTCCTGAAAATTCATCGAAGCAAAAAATTCTTTTGAAAATTTCATTGGGTTGAAGGTATGTCGTGCAGGCTAGAAAATTCATCTGAATTCTGAATTTAATAGTGATTATATAAAATGATTGGTTGACTCTCTAAATTTCTAGAAATGATGTTTTAATTTCTGGAAACGATGTTTTTATGAAATCCAATGAGTTGTTGGTTACTTAATCCCTTTTCTTCAACACTTAACAAATTTTTCCAATGGCAAGCATGGTTCTTTTAGCGTGCAAAACAAGCAGAATGGTTGTTTTGGCAGGAAAATATCTCCTTTACGAGAGAATTTCATGCACATGTGACTATCAGGAAGTAAACTGAAACCATGACTGGATAGATACTTCAACAAGGAACAAGTGCATGTCAACTGATGAATTTATCCCCACAAGGACAGTTCCTAGCGGGCATTTCCAAATAGCCCCTTAACCTTGTGGTTTTAACACCTAGCCAAATTTCACTTGTTCTTAATATGCAAAACAAGTTTTTTCTCACTTTGGCAGGTTAATTTCTTGCACACTTGACCATCATAAGACAAACTAGAAGCATGGGTGGATAACCACTTCAACAAGGAACAAATCCATGTCACCCTTTAAATTTTTTGATACACACACATCATCAAGTGGGCATTTGAAATTAGCTTTTTAAACTACTAATTCAGTTCACTTAGACAAAAAACTGTCAAACCGTAGGGTAACATGATATTTTTATTTTCATCAAATTGGAAGTGTGAGACACCCAATGGATAGAGGCCAATAAGGTGATTCCATCCAGACCAATTTAATCCTTTGAAACCTCTTTCTCTCTTCTCGGCGGCCATTTTTCTAGAGCAATGAAAATCAAGCTAGGAGGCATTTTTGGCAGATCAATATCTTAACCTACAGTTACTCTTTGGACAAACCAATTATATGGTTGGATGCATCAATCAACACTCTAGAGACCCATACCCTCAAAATATTTTAAGACATCAACCACAGGAAATGGCGGGCATTTTACTGAGGTCATTCAGGCATTTTTACCAGTAATTTTATACTTAAGACAATTTTTGCATTTTCCTATACTAGAGCAATCTTCTTGAAACATTGTTTTGGCAGAGCCATAACTTCCTTTTCAAACACTCTCAAGACAATCTAAGACCATGGGCAGGTAGACAAATCAACAAGGTACATCTTGACACTATGGGGCATGCATTTACCTTAACCTATGAATTATGGAGGGAATTTTCCTAAGGCCACTTGGGCCGTTTTACTACCACTGGTGCAAAAACAGCCTAGAACCCTCTTTTGGAAGGCCTTTAACTTTGTCATCAAACACCCTCTTTGAGAACTAAGACCATGTTAATATAGCCTCTTCACCAAGATATCGCATGATATTTTTAGATTCTTTTTATCATTCTCCTATGAGGTATGATAGGAAATTTCCCAAGGTCACTTGGACCAGTTTTCCAACACTTATCCATTTTTCATAATTTCACCAAACTAGGTCAAATTGTAATAATGACATCATGAAGGTACTAGAGCACCATTAGGTGGATTTGCATCCTCGTCAACCATGCCACATCATCATACATAACATGTCATCATATATTTTGTCATTAATGAATACTTCTGTCATCAATGGCAATTATACTCAGAAGTGTTCATGTTCATAAGTCATCCACCTCTAATATGATGCTTTCCTAAAAACATTATCCCTCATAGGTGGGAAATGGTGGGCATTTTTCCTAGCCTACTTAAGCCCATGCAAACTGATGAATTTATCAGCACAAGGACACCTCCTGACGGGCATTTCCAAATGGCCCCTTATCCTTGTGATTTTAACACTTAGCCAAATTTCTTTTGTTCTAGGTTGATTTCTTGCACATGTGACTATCAGGAAGTAAACTGAAACCATGAATGGATACATACTTCAACAAGGAACAAGTTCATGTCAACTGATGAATTTATCCCCACAAGAACAGTTCCTGGTGGGAATTTCCAAATATCCCCTTAACCTTGTGATTTTAACACAGCCTAAATTCACTTATTCTTAATATGCAAAACAAGTTTTTTCTCACTTTGGAAAATTAATTTCTTGCACATGTGACCATCATAAGACAAAATGAAAGCATGGATGGATAACCACTTCAACAAGGAACATATCCATTTCACCCTTTAAATTTTTTGATACGTACACATCATATGGCAGGCATTTGAAACTAGCATTTGAAACTACTAATTCAACACTTACACAAAAAATTGCCAAACCCTAGGGTAACATGAGATTTTTACTTTCATCAAATTGGAAGTGTTAGACACCCAATGGATAGATTCCAACAAGGTGATTCCATCCAGACCAATTTGATCCTTTGAAACTTCTTTCTCTCTCCTCGACGGGAATTTTTCTGGAGCAGTGAAAATCAAGCTAGGAGGCACTTTTGGCAAATCGGTATCTTCACCTACATAGACTCTTTGGACAAACCAATGATATGGTTGGATGCACCAATCAACAGTCTAGAGATCCATACCCTCAAAATATTTTAAGACATTAACCATAGGAAATGCAGTAATTTTATTGAGGTCACTAAGGCATTTTTACCAGTAATTTTATACTTGACAATTTTTGCATTTTCCTAGACTAGAGAAATCTGCATGAAACATTGTTTAGGAAATCCCATAACTTCCTTTTCAGACACTCTCAAGACAAGATGAGACCATGGTCAGGTAAATCAACAAGCTACAGCCTGACACCATGGGGCAGGAATTTACCTTAACCTATGAATTATGGAGGGCATTTTCCTGAGGCCACTTGGGTCGTTTTACTACCACTGGTGCAAAAACAGCCTGAAACCTTGTTTTGGCAAGCCTTTAACGTTGTCATCAAACACCCTCTTTGAGAACTGAGACCATGTTAAGATAGCCTCTTCACCAAGCTATATCATGATATTTTTAGATAATTTTTATCATTCTCCTATGAGGTATGGTGGGAAATTTCCCAAGGCGACTTGGACCAATTTTCCAACACAACCATTTTTTAGAATTTCTCAAAACTGACAAATCTCTATATAACTAGGTCAAATTGTAATAATGACATCATGAAGGTACTAGAGTACCATTAGGTGGATTTGCATCCTCATCAACCATGCCACATCATAATACATGCCATGTCATCATGTATTGTGTCATTAATGAATACTTTTGTCATCAATGACAATTATACTCAACAGTTTTCATGTTCATAAGTCCTCCACCTCCAATAAGATGCTTTCCTAAACAAATTGTCCCTGACAGGTAGGAAATGGTGGGAATTTTTCCAAGCCTACTTAAGCCCATGCCAACTGATCAATTGATCAGCACAAGGACACCTCCTGGCGGGCATTTCCAAATGCCCGCTTAGCCTTGTGATTTTAACACTTAGCCAAATTTCTTTTGTTCTTAATATGCAAAACAATATTTTTCCTACTTTGGTAAGTTGATTTCTTGCACATGTGACTATCAGGAAGTAAACTGAAACCATGAATGGATAGCTACTTCAACAAGGAACAAGTTCATATCAACTGGTGAATTTATCCCCACAAGGACTGTTCCTGGCGGGCATTTCCAAATAGCCCCTTAACCTTGTGATTTTAACACCTAGCCTAATTTCACTTGTTCTTAATAATATGCAAAACAAGTTTTTTTCTCACTTTGGCAAGTTAATTTCTTGCACATGTGACTATCATAAGGAAAAATGAAAGCATGGCTAGTTAACAACTTCAACAAGGAACAGATCCATGTCACCCTTTAAATTTTTTGATACGCACACATCATCTGGCGGGCATTTGAAACTAGCTTTTTAAACTACTAATTCAACTCTTAGACAAAAATTCGTCAAACCCTAGGGTAACATGAGATTTTGATGTTCATCAAATTCGAAGTGTGAGACACCCAATGGATAGAGGCCAACAAGTTGATTCCACCCAAACAAATTTCATCCTTTGAAACTTATTTCTCTTTCCTCGGCGGACATTTTTCTAGAGGAGTGCTAATCAAGCTAGGAGGCACTTTTGGTAGATCAATATCTTCACCTACAGATACTCTTTGGACACACCAATGATATGGTTCGATGCACCAATCAACAGTCTAGAGACCCATACCCTAAAAATATTTTAGTACATCAACCACAGGAAATGGTGAGCATTTTACTGAGGTCACTCAGGAATTTTTACCAGTAATTTTATACTTAGACATTTTTTGCATTTTCCTAGACTGGAGCAATCTTCCTAAAACACTGTTTTGGAAGACCCATAACTTCCTCCTTAGAGACTCTCAAGACAAGCTGAGACCATGGTCAGGTAGACAAAGAAACAAGCTACGACATATGAATTATGGAGGGCATTTACCTTAACCTATGAATTATGGCAGGGATTTTCCTGAGGCCACTTGGGTAGTTTTACTACCACTGGTGCAAAAACAACTTGAAACCCTATTTTGGTAGGCCTTTAACTTTGTCATTAGACACCCTCTTTGAGAACTGAGGCCATGGTAAGATAGCCTCTTCAACAAGGTATAGCATGATAGTTTTAGATAATTTTTATCATTCTCCTATGTGGTATGGTGGGAAATTTTCCAAGGCCACTTGGACAAATTTTCCAACACTTAGCCATGTTTATGAATTAGCCTTTGAGAAATGGCATAAATTTGAATTTTTGTTGCACAAAATTACATTACTTAGAGTGTAAAATTACAAGTAAATTTTGAGTGTTAAATTACAAGTTAAATCTGAGTGTAAAATTACATTTTTTTCCTGGGAAGAAAAAAGTAATTTTATTTCATCCAATGAGAACAAAATTACATTATGTTGCTAAACTTTGTAAGGAGTGTATTTCTGATATTTCTTTCCTTTTGGATAGACCTGTAGTCTTCTTTTATGCTTCTGATGCATTTAGCTTTTTACATTTCTGATACTGATCCTTAAAACACTATCTTCTTGTTTAACAAACATAATAACATATTATGACAAAATTGTCCTCTGAGAAGGACTCTAAGTTTTGGAAAAAGAGCCAAAAAGTGGGTGAGGCAAATTTATGTGAAATAACAAAAAGGGAAAAAAAAAGAAAGATCATGAATTTGTTGAAGAGCTTCTGTCAGATCTGCTCATTCTATGAATGATCTGTGGTAAAAATCCTGAACTTCTCCATTGACATTTTCCTTTATCTTCCATATGCCCAAAGCCCTGTCTGCCTCTTAGTGTAAAATTACATTTATGATATATTTCAGTTTTTTTTAATTAGAGAAATTATGTCTGAAATCTAATGCCAATATTGATTGTTTTTTTTCATTTTGCAGAGTATTTCATCAATGGATCATTCAAATGATCCATCTCAACAAAATATTCCTCGAAAAAGAGTTTGATGTAAGGGTATAGATTACTCAAAACTTTCAACTTTGGAACCACGTGACATTGTCCTTCAATTCACTCATGGTAGAGGTAAAAAGACAACGTAATCTATTTCTCATGGACAATGTCAAGGATTTCAAGATCAGAACTACATACTACAGAACGAGTCCACAAGTTTCCCTCAAACAACAAGCAATCATCCAACCATTATTCAAACTCAATGTCCTCAATGTAAGCAACCAATGACAAACAACAATGTTGCTGGACAACAGAGGCAACCTTAGTCTCCAATTGCAGTTGAAGGGAATGTTAATGCACAAAGTGCAAATATTTATGAAATAATGAACTCTGTTCCATAGAATGTGAGGATCCCATTACATGTTTCCATTTCATTGACAAACAACAATGTTGTTGGACAACAGAGGAAACCTTTGTCTCCAATTGTAGTTGAAGGGAATGTTAATGCACAAAGTGGAAATATTTATGAAATAATGAACTCTGCTCCAGAGAATGTGAGGGTCCCATTGCATGCTTCCATTTCATTGACAAACAACAATGTTGCTGGACAACAGAGGCAACCTTTGTCTCCAATTGTAGTTGAGGGGAATGTTAATGCACAAAGTGGAAATATTTATGAAAGAATGAACTCTGTTCTAGAGAATGTGAGGGTCCCATTACATGTTTCCATTTCATTGACAAACAACAATGTTGTTGGACAACAGAGGAAACCTTTGTCTCTAATTGTATTTGAAGGGGATGTTAATGCACAAAGTGGAAATATTTATGAAAGAATGAACTTTGTTCCAGAGAATGTGAGGGTCCCATTACATGTTGCCATTTCATTGACAAACAACAATGTTGTTGAAAAACAGAGGAAACCTTTGTCTCCAATTACAGTTGAATGGAATGTTAATGCACAAAGTGGAAATATTTATGAAATAATGAACTATGTTCCAGAGAATGTGAGGGTCCCATTACATGCTTCCATTTCTTTGACAAACAACAATGTTGCTGGACAACAGAGGAAACCTTTGTCTCCAATTGCAGTTGAAGGGAATGTTAATGCACAAAGTGGAAATATTTATGAAAGAATGAACTATGTTCCAGAGAATGTGAGGGTCCCATTACATGTTGCCATTTCATTGAACGTTGAGTAGAAAAATAAAAATCTCTACCAAAGAATGAACCCAGTTTTTCAGAATGATGAAGGGAATCAAAGTGTAGAGCCCAATGGGAAGCAATTGGAAAATGAACCTCTTATGAACTTGGATGAAAGTGGAAGACATGAAACAACTGAAATAATTTCATTTCATGAACAAATGGACATAAATGCAACTACAAAAAATCAAAATTCTACAATTGGTCAAGTTGTAACAAAAATGCCAGAACGGTTTGCAGCGAATGAAACTAGGAATGCTAAGAGAAGGTCACTAGGAAACCGCTCAAGGACATCCTTATTGCATCTTAGGAAGCGGTCGGGATGGTATAAAAATAGACTAAATGAGGGGAAGACAAAATTTAAATAAATTGGGAGATGGTTTTCTAGAAAATTTCTTGAAGATGTAGATGAGAATGACATTATTGTTGGAATCGGATACTTCATGAGCAAAAACTATAATGAAGAATCTAAAATTGAGGATGTTCTTGAACATCTAGATGGATTCCTTGATAAAATTCGATCAATTGTTGTGGAAGATATTCGTAAGGATTTTATGTCGAGGAACATGGCTTCAGTATTTATCGAATCAAGCATGACTCAAGGATTTTCAATGTCTTAAAAGAATTGATTCTCATGGTGTACTAAAGGGAGTTAATCCAACAACAGTTTGTAGCGAAATGAAAAAGTGGAGCAAAGAAGCTGAGGATATTGATATGGGTTGGGATATAACTGATGGTTTCACATATGGAGTTAGGGTCAAGCAAGTAAATTTATATGCCTCCTTTATGGTTGAATAGTTTGAAAAGCGGTCTGGAACTATAGTCAATGAAGTTTCTTTCAAACTTGGTATTGATTCTCAGGTACATTATGATCGAGGTGGGAAGGTGTGTGAGATATTATTCGAGTTACTAGAAGACATTGGCTTGATGTCTTGTGTAAGACTTGGAAAATGGTATGGAAAATAAGAATATAGTCAAGTTTTAGCACATGTTGTTGATCCTAAAAATGAGTAGAACTTAATGAAACAAATAAATAATCTTTCAGAATATGGCATCACTATGGTAGATGGAAGGGTTGTGAAAATTAATTTGTTTGAGTGTCATGATCTAGTGGCCATATGTAGTTTAGTATGCAAGAATAGTGTTTCTCCAATGGGAAATCATTTTTGTCCTTGGTGCACATCCCATAAAAAAGCGATACACATGGTTACAGATGAAATCAACATTGGAAAAGGAGATATTATCCGTAGTGTTTCTGAATGTTATGCAATGTCAACATAATTGCTCCTTGTAAGCTATGCAAATTGATTACAAGTTTTGAAATAATTCTTATATATTTCCATAACATTCCTAATCTAACTATGTTCTTGAACTTTACTATAGGAGTTGAATCTCGCTTTGGAACCAAGCAAAGGATGGGAAGAAAAGTTAGATGGGCATATTACAAGCATTCAACCAACCTTATCTGGTAGAAAGATGACTATTGTGAAGAACTATCCCATTGATAGAAGAAATGATGAAAAGGTACACACTTTCATGATTGGATCTTGACTAGAAATTAAGCTTCTTAGTATTTCAAAAATTCCTAACCTCAAAAATTGTTGGTTCCAATTTAGTTGAATCCCTGCTCAATGGCCAAGCCCGTATATTGTTCTCACCATGCTGGAATCAGAACAATTTTGAATATGTTTCATGAAATTCAAAGAATTGCACAAGATTATGACAAGGTACATCCAACTAGAGGCGTGGAGAAAAAAAATTGTTCAAATTTGGGAGGATTTGGAGAAAATTGGTGTTCCGTGTAAGCCAGGAAAATCATACCATCATAAAAGACAACAATAAAATGATCTTAACTATGGTAAATCAGATGGATCAGCATCAAACAAGATCCTCATTCGACATGAGGGAATTTTAAAGGTTTAATAATTATGTTAACATATCAATTATTTTTTACGTGGGCCTTGACTAACAATAAATGATGTTGTTATTATGTTTTGACTATTATTGAATGGCTCACAGTGTTATTTACTTTGAAAATAATGTTGGGACAATTATTTATGTTGAAAATTATGTTGTCCTTCTTTATCAGCACAAGGACAATTTATGGCGGGCATTTCAAAATGCCTCTCAACCTTCATTTAGACATCAAGACAAACTTTTTCTCAATTTGGCAGGCTTGTATTTCACACGTGTAACCTCCAGAGGAAAATCTAAGCCCATGACTATATGACCAGATCATCAAAGAACAAGCCCATGCCAACTGATGAATTTATCACCACCAGGACAGTTTCTGGCGAACATTTCCAAATAGCCCCTTAACCTTGTGATTTTAACACACAGCCAAATTTCATTTTTTCTTAATATGCAAAAAAAGAGTTTTCTTAACTTTGGCAGGTTGATAAATTTCACATGTGACCATCATAAGGAAAACTGAAAACATGACTGGATAACCACTTCAACAAGGAACAGATCCATGTCACCTTTTGAATTTGTTGTTACACACAAATCATCTAGCGAACATTTGAAACTGGCTTTTTAAACTACCAATTCAACACTTAGACAAAATTGTCCACCCTAGGTCAACATGAGGAGTTTTTTATTTTCATCAAATTGGAAGTATGAGAAATCCACTGGATAGAGGCCAACAAGGTGATTCCATCCAGACCAATTTCATCCTTTGAAACGTCTTTCTCTCTCCTCTGTGGGCATTTTTCTGGAGAAGTGCAAATCAAGCTAGGAGGCACTTTTGGCAGATCAATATCTTCACCTACAGAGACTTTTTGGACAAACCAATGATTTGGTTGGATGCACAAATCAATAGTCTAGAGACCCATACCCTCAAAATAATTTAAGACATCAACCACAGGAAATGGAATACATTTTACTAGGGTCACTTAGGAATTTTTACCAGTATTTTTATACTTAGGCAACTTGTGCAATCTCTAGGGTGGATTTTCATATCATCATATCCTTACTTTTTAAACTACCAATTCAACACTTAGACAAAATTGTCCACCCTAGGTCAACATGAGGAGATTTTTATTTTCATCAAATTGGAAGTATGAGACATCCACTAGATAGATGCCAACAAGGTGATTCCATCCAGACCAATTTCATCCTTTGAAACCTCTTTCTCTCTCCTTGGTGGGCATTTTTCTGGAGAAGTGCAAATCAAGCTAGGAGGCACTTTTGGCAGACCAATATCTTCACCTACAGAGACTTTTTGGACAAACCAATTATATGGTTGGATGCAAAAATAAGCAGTATAGATACCCATACCCTCAAGATAATTTAATACATCAACCACAAGAAATGGTGGACATTTTATTGGGGTCACTTAGGCATTTTTACCAGTATTTTTATACGTAGACAATTTGTGCAATCTCCGGGGTGGATTTTTTAATTTCACCAAAATCCTGAACCAATGATACCATATGATGTAATACATCTTATTGAGCACAACCATACTAATTTCATCTTCAAACTCATCTTCCTCTGACCTAGGTGGGCATTTTACTGGATTGGTGCAAAAATTCATAAAACCCTATTTTGGAAGACCTATAACTTCCTCCTCAGACACTCTCAGGACAACCTGAGACCATGGTCAGGTAGACAGATCAACAAGCTACATCATGGTGCTTTCATATAATTTTTATCATTCTCCGATAAGGTATGACATAAATCTCTATATAATTAGGTCAAATTGTAATAATGATATCACCATATATTTCATATCATCATATCCTTTGTCTTTATTTTTTGTCATTACTGAACTCCTTTGACATCAATGACAACCATATTCAACAAATAAAACTTAGTATTTATTCATATGCATTGAAATTCAACAAATAAAACATTGGCAAGGATGTGGAAGTGTTATAAATAATTCCACATGTTGCAACTGCAAGGGTGTAAGGGGGATGATGTATATGCATATGAGAAAAGGTATGTAGGTTTCATCATATTATCTAGTTTGAATGGTGGTATCATTTCATTCATGACAAACAGTTTTATCCATTATCATTGCAGGATTGGATTCCTTGCCAATGAGTTGATGTGGCTTTGTTCTTGTTGTTTAGGATATGAGATGGTTCCTTATATGCATGTCCAAGGGTCCCATGCTCTTGAGATGACACATTCTATTTGTCCTTATATGTTGGTATGTTTAAGGAATAAAGTAATGGAGCGTAAGCATAGAGAAATAAAAATTTTGAATATTGTTGAAGCCTCAAATCTGATGTTGGAATATTTTCCAAGGAAATCAACAGAAGGTGACAACCCAATCTGAAAGGCTTCAAACAACCCTACGCAAGAGTGGTTCTATCCCCAAATTGTTTGGTGTGACTGAATCCTATGGATATCAGCCCTCCATTGGCACTTATGTGGATGGATCCTAATGGATCTGTCTTCATGTTTGGGAAGATAGGAAAGTTTTATATCTAAGCGGTAAGTGGTGTTAATTAGAAAATGCCTAAGTCATTTAGATTAAAATTAGGAAATGTGTTTTTGGATTTGCAAAGCAATAAGATCTGGTTATTTAATAAGTGCATCACCAATTTATATACATATGAATTGGATATGAGCTTACCAGCTTCAAGCAAAACCAGACAATAAAAATTGAATTGTTTTGTCCAAAGAATTTAAATACATAAGACTATTCTGTTGTGATATGGTAATTGACAAATTAGCAGCAATATAAATGTAACTGTTTATCAGCTGCAGAAATAAATAGCATGAGTTAAACAAATAAATTTATTTAACACATAATAACACATGGATCATATGTAATGAGAAACCTAACATATAGATCAATGTATTTTATAAACGTACAACATAAAACAGAGTTCATCCAGTAATTGAAGTGAGAAATCAAAACTTATCAAAGAAATTTGACAAATAATACAAAAGAGATGGCCAAGAGAAACTGACTAGATTTCATTAAGTCTGCAAAAAATTACAAGTCCTCAACGAAACAGAGCATCTCTAGTTCTCCTTTGGTGATATTTTATTCCCCTCCCCCCTATGAGATCTAAGTCCCCTTAAATAATAATTACATCAAATAGAAAAAGGACATATTTCCCACAAAAATAGGGATTACAAAATATTACTAATCTAAGACCTGCCAAGGGAATTTCGCCACTTGGCCAATACATCTAACAAATCATCAACATCCTGATACTTGGCAAGCTCAAGTGCGAACTGCATATTTCAAGTAAAAGACTCAACCTCCCTCTTATTCAGATTCTCCCATTCACGCAAGAAAAGGTTGATCTTCATTCCTGAACTGATGGGTGACTCAATTAACTCTTTGATCTCAGAAATGGGAATGTGATCCAGTTGTTCTATTCACTCTTCGGACTTTAAACATTTCTCCTCAACCTACTGGATCATAATCCTGGGTGGAGAATACTTTTCAATTAGGTCCAAGTTTGGGAATTCCAACATGGTCAATAAATTGTCAGATGCAAACCACCTTCTACTATAGAATTCCTGTGCTTCTTGAATTGTGGTCTCAACTATGTCACATGCATGTTCCCATGACTCCAAAGAGATTTTGATTCTTTTGAACTTAATGCTATCCAGAAAAGGTATATCCTTAGGTTTATCTTTGATATACTTCTACCAATCTACTACATCTTCAACAGCTCTAGTTCCATCTTCTCTTCTCTGATTATGTTCAAAGAGAACATCAGACTGGTGTTCAAAAACATTGTATGTGTCTCGAATCTCATTCAGACATACAAATAACTCAACCAATAGGTTCTTATGATCTTCATTTACCTTTAAGGAAATATTCTTAAATTCTTCCCTAGAAAATATTGAGAAAGAAGATGTAGCTGCCATGGCCATTCAATCCTTAAATTGTTTCTCTAGCACTGTGATATTTTCAGCATAACCTACATTTAACAGTTGTGCTTCCTGGAGCAGTTGTTGAAGAGCTACATTCTGTGCCTACATATCTTTAAGCTAATTTTCATTCTCAATTTTCAACTCTTGTAATTGGTATTGATGTTGTTCATTAATTTTAGTCTGCTCCTGCCTCAGGTTTTGCAATTCCTGTTGCTTCACCTCAATTTCGTTCTTTAGTGAGGTGATAGAGTCATAATTGGCCCCTGCAAAGGCTCCCATTGTTTTGGTAGTCTCAAGTGCTTCCTGCTGAACATCAATGGATGTTTTTATCCAAATAACTTGGTTAGGGACGGGGCCCTGCACAACAGTCCCTTCCTTATTTATTTTAGTACCCTTTTTTACCATTGCTTTCTCTGACCTACTATAGAAATACTCCCCCAAAGAAACCACTACATCTTCTCCAAAACATGCCACTATTTCCACTGTGGATGTAGACACATCAAATGTTGTGACCAAAGGTACAGTTTGGGATACAACAGAATTTGGAATAGGTATGGTGATTTGGGTGGTGGAGATGGAAGGATTCATGACATTAGAGACTGATGGTAAAGAGGTATAAGTAGAAGATAAGGTAATGTTCTCTGGGAGTGAGACAGAAATTTGGATTAGAGGTGTTTCTAAAGATATAGTAGAAACTTGAATTTCAGCAGCCTTTGTAAGTGGGACAGAAGTTGGAGCCACAGCTGACTCTTGAGAAGTTATAACAGAGATGAAAATAGGCTCAGCTGATGCAAATGGAGGAGTTGTGACATCAGATGGTGGGATGGAGGGTGAATAGTCAAAATGTCTGACGGTGTGGAAGATGTTACAGCTGTGGTGATGGTGACCTCTGGGAAGTGAATGTCAGGGAGAGGGTCATCAATCACTATATTCTCCAACGGATCATAAGAGGTCAGGGTAACTGAAATAACCTCTGGAAAGGTGATAGGAATATCAATTGGGAATGAAAATTTGGAAGGAAGGGCTTCATATTCCACATCACTGTCTTCATTGTGAAGCATAGTCACATTTGGTACAGAACCTTCAACCCTTTGGATTTTTTCTGGGGTGTTTGCAGCAAAATCCTGAGTTTCCACTGTTGAGCTCATCATTTCCAATTCCCTTTTCATCTTAGCGGCTGATTGAATCAAGGCATTGATATTGGCCAAAGGTTTGGTTTGTGGCATGTCCTCAATAGGATCCTTTCCCTTATCATCAGTCTTGTAGAGAAGCATCAGAGGGGTGCTTTCTTTCTGAGCTTCCTTTTCTACTAAGTCTTTCTGATCCTTTTCTTCAAGTGACAACTCCAATTTCCTGTACTGCAAGACCTTAGTCTTGAGTTCTTTTTTATATTAGAAGATGAATTTCTTCTCTTCCAGGGAATAACTTATGTTCATCACTTCAGAAAATGAGTAAACACCTTGGTAAATTGATTCATCTAGTGCATTCTTATGAACATATGCACTTTTCATGTGTTCTTGTGCAAAATGGTTTGCTAAAAATGATTTAGGATCAAGCATTCTCCTAGGAGCTTTCCCATGATTCAGGGTGGTAATCTTCTTTCCAATCAATGTAGCATGAGTTGAATTTTGGATTACTGGAGGTCCAAGATTGACTGGGAACTTAGGCCACCCTCTTCTTTTGGCTCCAGTCAGTTTAGGAAACACACCATCAATGACTATCTGGAAGGATATTTCCTCTAGCATCAATCTGTCTGGTACAACTCTAAGTAATAAATGGGTTGTATCGCTGCCCCAAATCCTGATATAAGAGAAATATTCCCCTACATACCAGTCACCCATGGTAGAGACAAGTGCCTTGGCATGATCAGAGAAGGTAGGAGCATCCTCCTTGAATATCATCAGGTAGATTGAGCTAATGAAGTGGTCACAAATATCATATATAAGAGGCATAAAATTGTCCTCCCATAGTGTACAGAAATAAATATGAACCAGAGGTGCAGACAAATTCCAGTTCCATCCCATAGAAGGAAATTGAAAATCGAACAAAAAACATCCATCACATATGCTGAGTAGTAGAATGTAGGTTTCCTGGAAGCCGGGGTATTCTAATATTTCTCTATACATGTCTTGAGTTCCACTAATAAAATTTAAACCCAATTGAAGGACTCTCCTATAGTGAGGAAGTGTTGGGAGAGGGGTGCCCATTCAGATTTGAACACTGGGCAATTTGGTAACCATATAACCTGTAGAGCATGGTTGCCAATAGAGAGAATGGCTCCTTGAACCAAGAGATGGGATAGGATTTTTCGGCCTTGGGTGTAAAACTTACACGTTTTTCCATCCATGACTTAAGCATTTCCTCAAAGTTAAATTGGTTCGCAGCGGAGTTAGGTTTCCTAATGGTGTAAGCTCTAGCAAATACTTCAGGCCGAAAAGAGGTTAATTGAGCCCCAACCTTATCATTAAAAGAGCGGTCTTGTGGGTGGGCATAGTCAATTATCCATTTAATAGCATCAGTGTAGGGCATAAGCGCCGGTCTAGCTGCAATGGCATGTAATTTGGATTTGCTAATGTTCATGTAGAAGGGCTAGTTATGTTGAATTTCAGATAAGTCATTGTTGTCGAAAATGGAATAAATCTATGACCAATCCAGGTGATAGGTCTTGGACACCCTGTCGTTTGTATCTGAAAGGATACCACTGTTCGGGTCTTTGTTCTTAAGTTCTTTTAGGGAAGTTTTCAAGCGGGTGTTTTTCGACATGGTTGGGGAAACTTGAAAATTTTGATAAATGAGGAAAATAATTTAATAAAACTAATTTTAACTCTGAATTATCACAAAGAAATGATAGAAGTGTAAGAAAACGAACCTGTGTCGTAGAAGGAAGTAAATTGGTAAATCTGGTAAAAATCCACAGTGAAATCTTTCGCCCGGGTGAAATTTGCAATTTGAAAATCGTAGAGAAATAATGAAAATTTGAAATATTTAACTTACTATGGGATGAATCCAGATAGTAAATTTGAAAGAAATCAATGGCTAATATTAAATGCGAAAAGCGGAAAAGAAAATGCGGTAGCGATTTTTTGTAAATTTTCATTTTGGGTTTTCGCAATCCAAAATGCGGGTTGTGGGTTGCAAAAGTGCAAGTTTGAACTTGAGTAGTTTAATGTTTCCATAATCTGAAATCCAAAATCGAAGAACAGAGTGGTGAAAGTTATAGAAAAAATCAATCTTCCCACAATCCGCATTGCGGGTTGCGGGTGTGCAATTTGAATTCGTTTATTATGATTTCCGATTTCTGCAATCCACAATTTTGTGGGTTGTGGGTTGCGGAAACATAAATGTTATTTTTATCAACTAAGTTGTTTCCATGTTCCACAATCCGCAATTTGCGGGTTGCGGAATGCAGAACCGAAAATTTGATTTTATTGAAAAAAGGTTTCCCAACATCCGCAATCTGCATTTGCGGGTTGCGAATTGCGGAAAGGAGAAATTTATTACTCGAAAATTTTCAACATCCGCAATACGCATTGCGGATTGCAGATCGTAGGTTGCAGAAACAATATAATTTTAAGAAAAAGTATGTTTTTCGCAACTCACAAAACGCACAAAAAGAAGGTTTTTTCAGCAAACTTTATTAAATCCAAAGCATGAAAAAGAGATAAGGATAAAGACAACAATCATAACACCCCAAAAACAGATAAAGGAATTCCAAGTTGCCTTCAGAAATAAAACTGAGGATCCCATTTTTATTGATAAAAATGGGATCAGTTGTGCCTACAACAAATGGCGACTAACTGGGCGAAGCAGTTATCTCTACAAACATAATCTTCAAAGTTGAGAGAGAGACATGTCAAAATAAAATATGTTTCAGTCTGCAACTAGAAGATGTTTTGACAAAATCACAATCAAAACAATAGAGTAAATTTCATATGATTGATATGTCCCCAACCGAAATCAGTTATGATGATGTTCATTTGAAAAAGGAACCTAGCAGCAAAGAGGTAATCCTTGAACCATTATGTTAACATGAGAGGGAAGTTTGTGATAAACCTTGGAAACAAACTTACAGATATTCCAGATCACCATATCATCAGTCATCTTGAATTATTAACCATGTATTCATTGCATTTACTAACTTCATCACTCAAAAAAAAAACTTTTTTTTTAAAGAGAAAAAGTGTGAAACTAAGAGTTTTTTGAAATAAGGCCATTGACATGACTTGATGATCATATTTTATCAATGTCATTCACAAATCTTACCTAGAAACTGAACAATCCAACTCTGTGAGGAGACTCCTTGTCTTTTAGTTTTGACACTAAAAGAAATTACCATGGCGAAGTAACCACATAACAGTAATTTCAGTCCAAAATAAAATTCATGATCATGGTCAGGATGGCTTGCAATAAGACCCCATGTCCTTGAATGAAACAAGCTATATTAACAAAGAAAAACAAATTTAATTGAAATGTAAATTGCAAGACACTACCATGACTTGGTGACCACATCTCAGTAGTGTTACTCACTGATAGGATCTTCCACCTTCCAACAACAGTTGAAAGTCACCTCCCTAGATTGATGACCATATGTGGAGATGTCATTCCATCGAGCATATATGAACATAATAGGATGACTTGTGATAAGACCTTCCATCTTGCAATCCATAGTTATTTAGGTGTATTTAATTTCAAGATGATCATGGTGGGATCCAGAATAGACAAAGATTGACCAGGTTATAAATATTTACTACCAATCAGTAATGGAACATAAGTCAAAAGGACCCGGTCACTCCTATAGCTTCAATTATCAAAATGGGACATTTACAAAAATGGTGATTCAGGTGGGAAAGTATCAATTAAAGATCTGCATAGATTGGTTGTTATATCTCATGGAAGTACACCTTCACATATAGACTGAGTAAAGTGGATCTGACATGGACACCCCAAATTTTTAGACTGAATTGATCTGAGATGCACTGATCAGCATCCTTATGCCAAATGTTTTATCATTATCATGTTTTGGAGGAATGCAAAATTCACAAACAAAAAAAATCCAAAGAAAAGGAAAATAAAAACAAAACACACCTATGTACAGATAAGCCAATGCTTATCTTAAATGAAATCCTTTTTGAGCAATTGAATATTTAATGGATAAGTATCAGAGACACCTTGCAATGTTTGTAACCGGACAGTACTAGGGCCAATATTTTCTATAACAATGAATGGCCCTAGCCACAAGCGTTGGAATTTGGTATAGTCATTTTTATTCTTATGTTGTTTGTCCCATTTTAAAACCAAATCTCCCACTTTGAAATCCCTATCAGTTGACTATTTTTCATCAAACCATTTTTTAACCAATTGTTGATGTTGGTATAGATTATTCTTGGACTTTTCCCTCTCCTCTTCTAATTTAAGTAATTTAAGTAATGAATCAGTCCTTTGCTAAAGGGGAGAAGAGTCATCCTGTTGCATTGAATGAGATAATTGTAATGAAGGGATCAAAATATTAGATGGTTAAATGGCCTCCTTACCATAGACCAAACAGTAAGGGGAATTCCCAATGGAAGTATTTGGGGTTACACGGTCTTCCCAAAGAGAATTGAATAGTTGAGTGTGCCATTTCTTGTGATGGGTGGCTACAGTCTTCTTCAATATGTTAATCATATTTTTATTCAAAGACTCAGCTAAACCATTTCCCTATGGATAATAGTTGGAAGAGTATTTAAGCTTAATCCTTTTCTTAAGGGCATACTGGGTGAGATCAATAGAGGAAAAGTAGGAAGCATTATCAAAAACCAGAAACTCAGGCGCCCCAAACCTAGTGACTATATTACTTTCCAGAAAAGATATGACTGAGTTTGTATTGGCCACCCTGAGGGGGATTGCTTCTACCCACCTGGTGAAGTAGTCTGTGGCTTTCAGGATGTATCGATGTTGCAAGGAGGAGGCAGGAGTAATAGGACTAACGAAATCTAGGCCCCATTGTTGAAATGGAAATTGGACAACGACTGGTTGAAGGGGAAAGGCAGGCTTCTTAACCTTACCAACAAATTTTTAGCAAGCTTTACATTTTCTGGTAAAGGCATATGCATCTCTGAATAGGCTTGGCCAGTAATAGCCTGATCTCATAATCTCGTGGGCACTAGTTTCCCCTGAAAAGTGTCCTCATGTGGGTCCTACATGAAATTCCAACAAAATATTGTCAAATTCAGTTTTTTACAGACATATAAGAAAACCTCCATCATAATTTCTTCTAAAAAGCACACCATAAATAAACTGATACGGTGCAGCTTTCAATCTTAAAGCCCTACTATTTTTGAAATCTAGGGCTTGAGGAGAAAACCCATGTGTAAGAAAAAACCTAATATTGTCATACCATTCAGATGTGGGTGTAGAAATAACATTTACAGAACTTTCAGATGTACTTTACTCCTTATTTCATTCAAGTTGTTCCTGTACAGGGTCATTAGACTGGGCAATAAGTAAGCACAAACCTTGTCCCTTTACAATTTTAGCAGGTTTAATTTCAAGGTCATATTCCTGAAGAGTTGTCATCCAATGGGCACATTTTTCACCAAGCTCCTTTTGGATCAAAACATTCCTTACTGCAACATAAGGGACAATAAATTTAGTCCTAGATTTCAAAAGATAGGTTCTAAAGTGTTTTACAGACTTATAGACTGCATAAGACTACTTATCAATATGGGAGTAATTCAACTTAGCCCCTTTGAATGTAGAGCTCATGAAGGAAATATGAATCTCAATGTCCTCGGCATGTTTCTGTGTCAGGACAGCAGCATAAGAGAAATCAGTAGCAAATGTATACAAAATAAAATCTTTAGTGAAATCAGGAGACATCAGAGCAGGAGCTTCTACAATGGATTTCTGAATTTCGGCAAAGGAATCTCTCTGACCATCGGACCATTTGAATTGTGCATCCTTCTTAATCAACTCTTGTAAAGGATTGACAATATGTGCAAAGTTAGGTACAAATCTCCTTACAAAGTTAATATTACCTAGGAATGACTGCATGGCTTTTCTAGAGCTGGGAAGTCCAATTTTGGCAATGGTGTCTATCCTTTCGGGGTCAATAATCATACCGTGCTTTGAAACAATGAATCCCAAAATATTACCTTATGTAATTGCGAAAATGGATTTCTTTGGATTCAGTGAGATCCCATACCTTATGCACCATTCAAATACCTTTTTAAGAAAAAACATATGATCATGCCTCTTTTTAGAATAGATTGTAATATCATCAAGATAAAAAAACTAGATATCTATGCAATAACCCCCTGAAAGCTATATCCATATCCCTCTGGAAAGTGGCACCAACATTTATTAAACCGAAAGGCATTCTTCTGTAGGAAAATGTTCCCTAAGGTGTTCGAAAAGAAGTTTTTAGTTGGTCAGTAGGGGAAACTAATACAACTAATACATGATTGTACCCTGAAAAACTATCTAACAGGGAGAACATTTCAGCACCTACAACTTTCTGTAATATGTGTTCCATAGAAGGGACAGGATAGTTATCCTTTTTAGATGCTTTATTGAGATTTCTAAAATCTACACACAATCTAATTTCCCCATTCTTTTTTCGAACAGGGACTAAATTTGCAATCCATTGTGTGTGTCTCTGTCAAAATTTGAGCATTAATTCACAATACTCTTGGATCTTTACTGAGAGAATAACATATATAGTATATCAATGCATAACAATCACAATAAGCATGACAAGCATCACAAGAATCAAAAGCATGAGAGACAAGAGACACAGAGTTTTCGTGGGGAAAACCCTAAGTTGAAAAACCCCACAACTTCCTCAGAGATAGAGAGAGAAATGGCTCAACCAAAGTACAACCAAAATACACTTGAGATAGTCTCCTAGAGCAGATGATCCTCCTCCTCACTAGTGCGCCACTTTCTGAGTGAGAGAAGTGTGTCTTTCCGAATGATCCAAATAGAGATCTCCCGATATCTATTTATACTTAACTTGTTTTCCCAGTGACCTTATGGGGCCGACTTGTCTATCTAGATACATCCACAATATAATATATATTTTAGGGCCGACCCCACACATGGTGGTCTAATAACCCATCGGCAAGTACACACACTTGCGACACTTATCAATCCACATGACGACACTTCCTTATAGAGGAATAACACATCTCTTATAAGGGTACAATAAATATATATGAAATACATAGATGAAATGCATTCCGAAGTTACATATACATCAACACTCCCTCTTAACTAGGAAGGTATTTCTCGACATAGTTCTGCTAGACAAGTCTTCTTCTTGGGATCATCGTCATCAATGCATCGTCATCATCATCGTCACTGCTGCTGCTATCTCAACCAATCTCTGACTCTACTCATCATAGGAAGTTCTACAGATCCAGTCCTTTTTCATACTGGATGTAGGCCCACCACCTGCAGGTCTTCATCATCTGTGCGAACGGTCTGATAGAGGTGGCCTCTCAGGACTAATTTTATGTGTGGATGCAATACCGGAAAGAGTATCCCAGGAACATTTATGTGCCTAAGCACGACAGCCAAGATCTCCCAGGACTGATTACATGCATCTCCTCCACAATACCTTTAAAGAGCATCCTAGGAACATTTATGTGTCGTAGCACGACCGGCAAGATCTCTAAAGAGCATCCCAGGACTTATTACGAGCATACAGCTCAACCTCTCGGATCTCCAGGACTGATTACATGTGGATAGACAAAACCTTTAAAGAGAATCCCAGGAACATTTATGTGCTGCAGCACGACCGACAAGATCTCTAAAGAGCATCCCAGGACTAATTACGAGCACATAGCTCAACCTCTCGGATCTCCAGGACTGATTACATGTCTCCATAGTAATACCTCATCCCAGGACTGATTACGAGCACACAGCTCAACCTATCGGATATCTGAGGACTGATTACATACTACATAGCAATACCGAAAAGAGTACCCCAGGAACATTTATGTGCTGCAGCACGACCGGCAAGATCTCCTAGGACTGACTACATGCTATTTGCACAACCTGCCACATATCATCTCTGACCTCCAAGTATCAATCTGATACTCATGATCCAATGGATCATCATCGCACAAGGCATCATCCTGATGCCCATGATCATACTGATCATCATCACTGCACCATCCTGGTACATATCATCTGGAGCAACATCCTGAAGCTCATCATCATGATCATCCTGATCATACAATGCATCCACCTAATGCACACCAAGTATCTACCTGATACAAATCATCATACATGATCCACCTGATCATACAGTGTATCCACCTGATACAAATACAAATACATGATACATATCAACATAAAATATCTACCTGATCATACAATGTATCCACCTGATACAGATACATGGTCCAAGCATCCAACATGATGCATATACAAATACATACAAATGATCCAATCGATCATATCCAACATCCAACATGATGCGTACATACATATAAATGATCCAACTGATCATATCCAACATCAACACGATGCGTACATACATACAAATATAAATGATCCAACTTATCATATCTAGCATCAACACGATGCGTACATACATACAAATACAAACGATCCAACTGATCATATCCAGCATCAACACGATGCGTACATACACACAAATATAAATGATCCAACTAATCATATCCAGCATCCAACATGATGCATATACAGAGCAGTAACTGGAGCATCGTCCTGATACCCATCATCCAGTGCTTACATCCACAGCCATGTGAAGGATCCTCCTTCAAACATGCTTGGGATGGCTTCAGAAAATGTGTCCATCACTTCTTCCTCGAAGTGTCGTCGATCTGAAGAACACCAAGCCTCTCCCTAAAGTACTCGAACTTCACCCTGGTTAGTGGCTTTGTTAGCACATCTGCAATCTGCTCGTCCGTCACAACATACAGGAGCTTCATGGCTCCTCTCTGCACCATATCCCTGATATAGTGATATTTGATCTCTATGTGTTTCGACCTGTCATGAAACACTGGGTTCTCAGACAGCTTCACACAACTCTAGTTATCGCAGAATATACTAGTAGCATCCAATGGGAGATCAAATAACTTAGACAGTAGCTTCCGTAGCCATACTACCTCACAACTAGCTAAGCAGGTTGCAACATACTCTACCTCAGCTGTACTCAGTGCTACGCAGGACTGCTTCCTGCTGAACCAAGAGATCACACCTGATCCCATACTAAAGCAGCACCCAGATGTGCTCTTCCTATATGCAGCACTGCCATCACAATCTGAATCAACATAACCCTGCAGGTTAAACTTTTGATTCACTTCATACTTGAGCCCATAATCCACTGTACCCTTCAGGTACCTCAGAACATGCTTTACAGCAACCAAATGAACACTCCTCGGATCCGTCAGGAACTAGCTCAATGTGTTCACTGGAAAGCAAATATCTGGTCTTGTGTTCATCAGGTACATCAAGGACCCAATCATCTGACGATACAGATACATCAACTGGCTCAGATGAAGCATCACATAGAAGATTTAGATTCGATGCCATGGGTGTGGCCATGGCCTTGCAATCCATCATTCCAAATCTCTTCAGAATATCTACTGTGTACTTCCCTTGACC
Organism: Larix kaempferi; assembly: GCA_027924585.1. NCBI lineage: Eukaryota > Viridiplantae > Streptophyta > Pinopsida > Pinales > Pinaceae > Larix > Larix kaempferi. The sequence continues at coordinate 11,998,987 of BSBM01000361.1, forward strand.
AAGGAAGATCCCACCTGAATTCTGCAACACCTCCATACCTAGGAAATAATGCATCATTCCCAAATCTTTCATATCAAACTCAGCAGCAAGCTTCCTCTTAGTATCTGCAATCAATCTGTCATCTCCTGTTACAAATAAGTCATCCACATATAGGAGTAGAATCACAGGATTCCCTTCCTCAACCTTGTAGTAGAGGATGGAATCCGCTTTACTCTTGGTAAATCCCAAGCTAGATAGGAAACTGTCCATCCTACCATACCAAGTTTTGGGCGCTTGCTTCAAGCCATACAAGGCTTTCTTTAATCTGCACACATATGACTCCCTGTTGTGTATTTCAAAACCGAGTGGCTGCACCACGTATACTTCCTCTTCAGCTACACCATTCAAGAAAGAAGTCTTGACATCCATCTGGTGTATTTTCCATTTCATTGCTACAACCAGGGCAAGTACTGTTCTAATGGAAGTATACCTGGTTACAGGTGCAAAAGTTTCTTCATAATCTATTCCCTCTTTCTGAGAGAAGCCACGAGCTACGAATCTTGCTTTGTATTTCTCTACACTGCCATTTACAGCATGCTTGATTTTGTAGATCCATTTGGAAGTCACAACAGACTTCTCTTTAGGTCTTGGGACAACATCCCAAACATCATTCTTCATTATTGATTGGTATTCCTCAACCATGCCATCCTTCCATTCTTTCTTTTATGCTACTTCTTCATAACTAGAAGGTTCTTTGTTCATAATGTCACAGAGTAAAGCAACATAGCTGGTATGTGATCTAGTTCTCTTCTTTGCTATGTGTTCTTCTTCTGGAATGTCGAATCTTTCTGCATCTTGAATGAGCTCTCTAGCCCATGCAGGTTTCCTCTTGTGAGAGTTATCCTCACAGGGTGAATCTACAGGTTCTTGTGGATCTTCAAACTCACGAACAACTTCTGGAATTGCTTCATTCATGGTAGTGTCTTGAAATCTAGTTTCCTTAGGTTCTTCATAAACTTCGATAGGTGCCTTCCTTGATTTGATGAATGTTGAGTTTTCATCAAATGTTACATCCCTGCTGACATCAATCTTTTTGAACCCTGGAAAGTATATTCTGTAAGCCTTCGAGCTTTCACTGTAACCCATAAACATACCCTTCTTTCCTGAAGGATCTAGTTTGGTCCTCTTTTCCTTTGGGACATGAGTGTATATTGGACAACCAAATATTCTGAGATGGCTGACTTTAGGTTTCTTACCAGAAAAGACCTCTTCTGGTGTCTTGTTGTCCAATATCTTGTGGGGTGTTCTGTTCTGCACATATACAGCTGTTCTAGCTGCTTCTGCCCATAGATGCATAGGTAGATCTTGGTCATGCAGCATTGCCCTTGCTGCTTCCATGATTGTTCTATTCTTCCTTTATGTAACTCCATTCTGTTGAGGATTATAAGGAGCAATCAACTCCCTCTTAATCCCTGAATCACTGCAAAGCTTCTTGAAGTCACCTGAGGTGAATTCTCTACCATTGTCGGATCTGAATGTTTTGATCTTTTTGTCAGTTTGATTCTCCATCAAGGTTTTGAATTCCTTGAACTTATCAAACACCTCATCTTTGTTTTTCAAGAAGTATACCCAAGTCTTCCTGGAGAAGTCATCAATAAATGAGACATAGTAGACATACCCACTTAGAGAACTGGATGACATAGGACCACATACATCTGAGTGGATGATTTCCAGGATATCTTTTGCCTTGCTTTCACTACTTGGGAAAGCCTTCTTAATATTCTTACCTTTTGCACATCCTTTGCAAACACCTTCATGTTTGGTCTTTTCAGGAAGACCCTCTACATCCTTGCTTGCAATTGGAAGTGCCCTATAGTGCATATGAGCAAGTCTTCTATGCCAAAATTCACTTGGCTCCATGGATTCATGCACCATGGCATGTCCAGGTTGTCCTTTTAATTTATACAAACCTCCCTCTTGCTCTCCAATCACAACTGCATCATCTATGGTCTTTCCCTTTGGCCACATTAGGACTTGTCCATCCACAAATGCAACCCTCATACCTTTTGTATCCAATGCAGAGATGGAGAGTAAGTTCTTCTTGAGCCCAGGTACATAAAGGACTTCTTACATCTTCAAAGATTTTCCAGAATCTAGGTTGTAGGAGGCTTCACCACTTCCTTTGATGGGATATTGATAATCATCCCCAAGTTTCACTTTATGGGGTGATTCATGTTCAGACAGATTTACAAAGGATTCTTTAAACCCAGTCATGTGTTTGGAAGCCCCACTGTCAATTAACCAATCATTACAACCATGGGAGATAGTGCCTATGAGAGCAAAGATTAGAACATACTCTTCGTCACTTGATGAGTCATCATTACTATCATTACTTTCTGCCCTAGCCTTCTTCTTTGGAGGTTCATCATCTTCGGCAACATGAGCATGGTACCTTCTTTTGTTACCCTTCTTCTTCTTGCTGGAGTTGTTGTTGTTGTGGTTGTCCCTTTTGTTCTTGGGACATTCTGAAGCAAAGTGACCCTTATCATTACAAGTGAAACACCTTAGATCTTTCTTGTCTTTGTGAAAATGATGAGAATATTTCTTCTTGTGATGGGATGGCTCCCTCTTGAACTTGCCATTCTTAGTGTGAGCTGTGAGAGCTTGATCTTCATTTCCCATCTTCTCTTCTCTTGCCACAAGCCTTTCTTATTCTTGAGAACATTCCTCCCATAATCTGCTGGAGGAGATTAACTTCTTTCTGGCACAAATCCCCTGGATAAAAGAGTCCCATGACCTAGGTAGGCCATTCAAAGTAGTCATAACAATTTCACCATTCTCCACCATTTCATCTACAGCTTCAAGTTGTTCCTTGATCTGAGAGACCTTGGAGAAATAGGATTGAATGGTTTCTCCATTCAACATCTTGACCCCTTTCAATTGATTCTGTGGGATCATCTTCCGATTTATGTTCTTTCCTTCAAATAGCTTGGTCAAAGAGTCAAACATAGCCTTGGGTGTCTTTAGAGAAGACACATGGGGTATGAGATGGTATTTGATAGAATCAGCAATGATTCTCTTTGCCTTGACCAAGTTCTTCTTATGCAATACCTTAGCCTCTTCATCCTCTGGGATAGATCATAGGGATGTCTTCTTTTATATATGAGTCCAACTCATTCTCTTCCAGGATTAACCCAATCCTATACTTCCTAGCTCGGAAGTTATCAGCCCCTTCAAGCTTATCCTCAAGCTTGGTGTGGTGAGACATCTTAAAGAGTACTTCAAATGAAAAAGAAAAGATTTAGGTATTACCACTTGAAATGCTGAAAACTAGATCTGGTCCCAGATTAGGGTTTGTCGGAAAAACCCTAAAAATTCAAAATGTGAATTTCAACTTTCTGAAAGGATAGAAAGATGCGCCTTGATGGTTGATCAGCCTGGTGTATTCAGAATTTGAGATCAACAAAGCTTTACCCTTCAGACTTTCCTTTTTGTCCTCCCGGGTTCACTAGGGAGAGCCCTGAATTAGGGTTTGAGTTTCCCAGAGATCTACCCAGCCAAAAATCTCGATCCAAAGCTCTAAACTTCGATTTTGCAAGGAGCTTCCAGCTATGGCTTCAGATTTCAGAAATTCCTATTTTTGTGGAAACCCTAATTTTTAGGGCCAAATGTGAAAATGCTCAGAATTGAATTCTGATTGGACAGATAGATTCTCCTTGATGAGTAGAGTCAATCAACTATACTTCTTTTCCAAAAACTGTGGAGAGAAACCCAATAAACAAGAAACTCAAGTTTATGTCACTGCAAAATGTCTTCTTCTCAGGTTAGCTCTGATACCATGTTAAAATTTGAGCATTAATTCACAATACTCTTGGATATTTACTGAGAGAGTAACATATACAGTATATCAATGCATAACAATCACAATAAGCATCACAAGAATCAAAAGCATGAGAGAGAAGAGACACAGAGTTTCCGTGGGGAAAACCCTAAGGTGAAAAACCCCACAACTTCCTCAAAGATAGAGAGAGAAATGGCTCAACCAAAGTACAACAAAAATACACTTGAGATAGTCTCCTAGAGCAGATGATCCTCCTCCTCACTCGTGCGCCACTTTCTGAGTGAGAGAAGTGTGTCTTTCCGAATGATCCAAATAGAGATCTCCCGATCTCTATTTATACTTAACCTGTTTGCCCAGTGACCTTATGGGGCCGACTTGTCTATCTAGATACATCCACAATATAATATATATTTTAGGGCCGACCCCACACATGGTGGTCTAATAACCCATTGGCAAGTACACACACTTGCGACACTTGTCAATCCACATGAAGACACTTCCTTATAGAGGAATAACACATCTCTTATAAGGATACAATAAATATATATGAAATACATAGATGAAATACATTCCGAAGTTACATATACATCAACAGTCTCACCAGAAATACAATTTTGGATGCTAACAATTTCTCCAATTCTTTTTTAACAGATGGCTTCAAACTGCGATGCATCTTCCTTAGTTTCTGTTGGTAGGGTTTGGCATTAGGTTTCATGGGAATATTGTGGTGCATGATGTGGGTATCAAAAGTCTTGAGATCATCATAGGTCCAAGCGAGCACATCTTTAAATTATATGCACAGCTTATTAAAAGCTTTTCTCTTGTCAGGAGAACAATCGATCCCTAAATTAATCAATCAAGGGTTCTAATCAGTTCCTAGATTGACAGGTTGGTAGTTCAGAGAGGAACTGTGTGTTTTGCAATTATTTTTATGCTTTAATTTGTCCTGGAAGTCATAGTACTTCTCCAAATTAATGACTGACTTAGGAATGAGGTTGGAGGGGAAATTAGGATTAGAAAAGGATTTTTCGTGATCAGCCTCGTCTATGGATACATCTTGCAAGGTATCTTGGGTTGTGAAGAAGTCTAAAATATGTTGATCATCATCGAAAACTTTCCAACTTGTGATATTATCAAGGATGGAAGGTCTGTACACTAACTCAATAGAAAAAGTATCAGGAGACAAACCTTCAGGAGGAATCATTCTAGAGGCATTGTAGGCCAATAAGTCTGCATCAAAGTTTTGGGATCTAGGGATTGATTTAATATTGAATCCACTGAAAGAATTGGTCAGATCCCTAACAATTTTCTAATAATTTGCTAAGTGGGGATATATACAATGAATTTTATTCCTTACCTGTTTGACAATGATTTCGGAATCCCCATAGAATTCTATTACCTGAGTGCCCAGATCGATTGCCTTCCAGAGTCCCTCAACCAAATCTTCATACTCAAAAATATTTTTAGTGCACTCAAACTCTAATCTGCAATCAATCATTATCTTGGTACCTTTTGGGTCTATTAACACACATCCTGCACCAGCTCCTTCCTTATATTTTGACCCATCAAAGAATAAAGTCTGTGCTTCTAAATATACTCTAAAATTCGTATTCACATTATAAACATTATGTACAATGGAACAAGAAAATGGGACAAAGGTAAAATTAACAATTTCAGATTGATTCTGTACATTCTCAACAAGTGATGAATCAACAGGTAAATCACCGAAGAATTTATCAAAAGTGTAGTGTTCAATGTGCGAGCTAAAATAAGCAGCAGGTTCACTGGAATCATTCAGATCAGTGAATATTTGTTTCATGTATGGCTCTCTAATAATCTTGATTTTATTAGGTCTTCCATTGTAAGGGAGCCATAAATGGGACCAGTCAGTAGCAAAATAACCTTTAATATTTTTTGACCAATTTCTACTTAGCCACATTCTATATGTCTCAGGGATATCAGCAACAACTATTACCAATGGTTTGGTGAATCCTTGGATCAACAGATAATGTCAAAAGAAAAATTTTCAACTCACCTTCTACCCTAACTCTTGATCGGTTGAGTCAGGAAATTTGGGTAGGGAAGGGTTCCCAAATTGCATTCAGTTTTTTGCAGACAGACAGTGGCATCACATTTGATGAAGCACCTAATTCTATCATGCAATTATGCACATTCCTGTTAAAAATATCGAAGGTGAGCAAGAAAGGAGGTGTTTTCTTTCCACCGAGATTTTGGTTGTCGGGATTAGAATAAGTCTCTAGGTTGTTGTTTTGAACTTCTCTAGGTTTATTTACTATCATGCTTTTAGTTAGACTGTCTCTTATGGAGGGAATTTTCAAAAGTTCAAACAGAGATATATTGGCTTTCACTTTCTTCAAGTCATCAATCACATTGTATTCAATATCAGGAATGATAGATTCCTTTTGTGTTACTGTTTTTCTTTTATTTGGAGTGGATGTTGATGGTGAAGATTCTTGTGAAGCCTTCCCTTTACTTCTAGTATTGTAAGGGTGTTGAACGTTAAAAAAAGTTTCAGGATCACATTCCTCCTCGGCCATAGGGAGTTCTGAAAAATAACTAATGGTGCTTACTTGCTGGTCTTCTTCTTCATCAGGTGGTTCGGGATCCTGGTTTTCTTTAGGATTTTCATCAGGGTGATCAGGATCATTCTGGGATTCGGTAGCCATAGATATGAAAATAGAATAGATTTCTTCAGAAGTTAGCCCCTCATCAGGATTAGGTGGATTTTGATTCTGAGGGAAGGCCTCCTAAAAGGTGGCCTTACAAACCCTCTATTATTGGTTTGATTTTCAGTGTTGGTATTTTTCAAGTCCACCATTTCATTAGAGATCTTCTACATAAATTTTTACATATCATTCATTTCAAAAGGATCCTTATTTTGCACAGTGGGTTTAGGAGGATTCTCTTGTTTCTTGCGAGAGGTAGAAGGTTGATCAGATTGAGTGTCAGGATTCTCTTTTAAACAAAACATATCATTTTCTACCTAGATGGCTTCAGCAAAAGCCTCTTGCAAGTTATCCTTATGAGCTATCTTAACCCACATGGCAATAGGGATAGGATGACCCTTAATTTAATAGGAAACCAATAATTGTTCTGCGGGAAGAACATGTGTGGGAATTCTATTTTTCTGATAGGAGAATCTTTGGTTGAAATATTTAACCTTTTCTTTTCCTTTTATTTTCATTGAGGATATATCAATGACCAAATCCTTGAGATTTTAATCATCTCCAAATTTTTGGATAAATAGGGCTTCGAAATCATTCCAAGAAGTGATAGATCGGGCTTCTAGGGAACAATACCAGGTAGATGCTTTACCTTCAATAGTATAAGGGAACAACCTACATACTACATCTTCATGTGTCACACTTCTTAACCTAATAGCTTGCATGAAGGTTTTAATATGGTCTTCCGCAGGAGACTTATCATCTAGGTTAAATTTGGGAAGCCATTTTTCTGGGTTTTTAGGAATTCTATGTTGTTCTCCAGGAATGAACGCAACATCCTGGTCTAACCAAGGTATGTTTTGCCAATATGGAATTGATATATCTTTTGAGAAAGAAGAACTTGTGGATGACTCATTGTCTGATGATTCCTCGGATGAGGAAGAGGATGATGAAGGAGGTGTTGGCGGTGGTCCACCAGATGCTACGTTGGGATGTGGGATATTCTGATCTTGATATGTTTCTTCAAATAATGATTCAATTTGAATGTCAGGAAACAGTTCCTGTCGAGATGTGCTCTGATTATCTATGTTTTGATTATCTGAATCTTGATTATCTGTGTCAATCTGTGGATTGCTGGCTTGACGTTGTGGGGATATTAAATGTCTCAGGTTCCAGTGGTCTTCAATCCTCTACTCCACCCGAGAAGTAATATCTTGAGTACTTTTCCTTAATTTATCAATGGTGAGATGCCCCCGAGTTGGTGATACAAAGATAATCTCATGCCTTCTAATTTCTTGTCATATTACAGGAGTAGCAGGGATTGTAGTTGGATCTTGAATTGGTTGATCTGTGGATGTGAATGCTTGAGTATGGCTACTGGTAACAACCTATGATATTGTTGGAGGAGGTCTACTAGTGTTTTGTTTCGGCATGACTGGTCATGGCCCTCTTTCTAGCGCCATTTGTTGAAGCCTCGGGTGTGATGCTGGAATATTTTCCATGGCAATCAACAGAAGGTGACATCCCAATCTAAAAGGCTTCAAACAACCCTACACAAGAGTGGTTATATCCCCAAATTGTTTGGTGTGATTGACTCCTACGGATATCAGGCCTCCACTGGAATTTATGTGGATGGATACTAATGGATCTGTCTTCCTTTTGAGGAAGATAGGAAAGTTTTATATCTAAGAGGTAAGTGGTGTTAATTAGAAAATGCCTAATTAAGTTAGATTAAAATTAGGAAATGTGTTTTTGGATTTGCAAAGCAATCATATCTGATTACTTAATAAGTGCATCACCAATTGATATGCATATGAATTGGATCTAAGCTTACCAGCTTCAAACAAAACCAAACAATAAAAATTGAAATGTTTTGTCCAAAGAGTTTAAATACATAAGATTGTTCTGTTGTGATGTGCTAATTGACAAATTAGCATCAATATAAATGTAATTGTTTATCAGTTGCAGAAATAAATAGCATGAGTTAAACAAAGAAATTTATTTAACACATAATAACACATGGATCATATGTAAATAGAAATATAACATATAGATCAATTTATTTAATAAACTTACAACAAAAACCATAGGTCATCCAGTAATTGAAGTGAGAAATCAAAACTTATCAAAGAAATTTAACAAATAATACAAAACATATGGCCAAGAGAAACTGACTAGATTTCATTAAGTCTGCAAAAAATTACAAGTCCTGAAGGAAACAGAGCATCTCGAGTTCTCCTTTGGTGATTTTTTCTCCCCCTCCCCCCTATGAGATCTAAGTCCCCTTAAATAATAATTACATCAAATAACAAAAGGACAGATTTCCAACAAAAATAGGGATTACAAAATATTACTAATCTAAGACCTACCAAGGGCATTTTGCCACTTGGCCAATACATCTAACAAATCTTCAACATCTTGGTCCTTGGAAAGATCAAGTGCTAGATGCGTCTTGCAACTAAAAGACTAAACCTCCCTCTTCTTCAACTTATCCCATTCACACAAGAAAAGGTTGATATTCATTCCTGAACTAATGGGTGACTCAATTAACTCTTTGATCTTAGAAATGTGAATGTGATCCAGCTGTTCTATTCTGGGTGAAAACATGAAGCTGGGAAACAATTTTGGCTTGTTTTTGACAAAAAAACTGCTAATTTTTATGTTCTTCAACTTCGACCTCTTCAAACCCATATCTCCCTTAGGAATTTCAACTTGAAGTAAACACAAAGGTTTTACAGAATTGAATTAGCTTTCTACTCGTATTTTTTTTTATTTTTTTTTATGGACATATCGTGGGACAAATTTGTTGTCAACCAACGGCATATACTTGAAAATTTTTGGTATGGATAATGAGTGACCTATGTTGACGACGGTTTTTTGATAGAAGGTTATTCATTTTAGGGAAAAAAATTGTATGCTCGTAATCTACACACACTAAACTTGATCCTGGACTATATTTTTAGTTTTTTAAGACTTGGGAACTATTTTTTATTATTTATCGAAACAGGGTATGTTCAAAAAATGGTGCATTATCGACACATGTTTTTGTCTTCACATTTTCTTTCAAATGTTACTCTTATCAAACAAACTAAAACCAACCCATTAAAGAGGACACTTCAAGGAACATCTTTGTATTTTTTTAAATTTTTTTGGCTTCGTCATTGTGATGATATTGAATTTTCATTGTGACTAATTTTTTAGTCACTTAATTTTTTAATGATAAAGTTTAGTAAAAAAATAGAAAAAAAATAGTAATCCTAAATGAAATTGAAAAGAACTTGTATTACTAGAAAGTAGATTGAATGGTGAATCTAATGGTATAAACTCCGACATGTAATTCTCATGTTTTGTAGTGGTCCGACCTTGTTAAAGTGACACATTTCTGAATTCTACAGAAATGGTGCTGGAATTGTTGACCAGAAACTCTCGGACGAGAAAATGTCTTCCAAACTCTTGGCCCAGAGTTTAGTTCAAACTCTCATCCGGGATTTTTTTTTAAATACAGCACGGCGATTGGTTCAAACTCTCTGCCTAGAGCTTTTTAAAACTCTCGGCCCAGAGTTTGAACTCTCAAAACTCTCGTCCTAGAGTTTAAGTTTGACTCTTTTCGCGTGATCATCCGACCGCGCTCCACTTTTTTTCACTCCGTTTGTCACCAAAGTGTTTCCCAGGTTCGCGATTTCACCCTTCTTTCTTTGGACTTTAAACATTTCTCCTCAACCTGCTCGATCATAATCCTAGGTGGAGAATACTTTTCAATTAGGTCCAAGGTTGGGAACTCCAACATGGTCAATAAATTTTCAGATGCAAACCACCTTTTGTTGCAGACTTCCTGTGCTTCTTGAATTGTGGTCTCAATTGTCTCACATGCATGTTCCCATGACTCCAAAGAGATTTTGATTCTTTTGAACTTAATGTTGTCCAGAACAAGTATATTCTTAGTTTTATCTTTGATATACGTCTACTAGTCTACTACATCTTCAACAGATCTGGTTGCATCTTCTCTTCTCTGATTATGTTCAAAGAGAACATCGGGCTGATGTTCAAAATAATTTTATGTGTCCCAAATCTCATTCAGACATTCAAATAGCTCCACCAATAGGTTCTTATGATCTTCATTTACCTTTAAGGAAAGCTTCTTAAATTTTTCCTTAGAAAATATTGAGAAAGAAGAGGCAGCTGCCATGGCCATTGAATCCTTCAATCGTTTCTCTAGCATTGTGATATTTTCAGCATAACCTGCATTTAGCAGTTGTGCTTCCTGGAGTTGTTGTTGAAGAGCTGCATTATGTCCCTGCAGGTATTTAAGTTGATTGTCATGCTCAATTTTCAACTCTTGTAGTCGGGATTGATGTTGTTCATTGATTTTAGTCTGCTCTTGCATGAGCTTATGCAATTCCTATTGCTTCACCTCAATTTCCTTGTTTAGTGAGGTGACAGAGTCATAATTAAACCCTGTAGAGGCTCCCATCGCTACGGAAGTCTCAAGTGCTTCATGTTGAACATCAGTGGATGTTTTTCTCCAAATAACTTGGTTAGGGATAGGGCCCTTCACAATAGTCCCTTCTTTATGTCTTTTAATACCCTTTTTTACCACTGCATTCTCTAACCTACTATAGAAATACTCCCCTAAGGAAACCACTGCATCTTCTCCAAAATATGCCACTATTTCCACTGTGGATGTAAACACGTTAGATGTTGTGACCAGGGTATAGTTTGGGATGCAACAGAAGTTGGAATAGGCATGGTGATTTGGGTGGTGGAGATGGAAGGAGTCATGAAATTGGAGACTGGTGGTAAAGAGGTAGAACTAGAAGATAAGGTAATGATCTCTGGGAGTGAGACAGAAATTGGGATCACGGGTGTTTCTAAAGATACAGTAGAAACTTGAATTTCAATAGCCTATGTAAGTGGGACAGAAGTTGGATCCACAACTGACTCTTGAGCAGTTACAAGATGGATGACAAGAGGCTCAGTTGATGTGAATGGAGGAGTTGTGACATCAGATGGTGGGATGGAGGTTGAAATAGTCGAAATGTCTGACGATGTGGAAGATGTTACAGCTGTGGCAATGGTGACCTCTGGGAATTAAATGTTAGGGAGAGGGTCATCAATCACTATATTCTCCAAGGGATCATAAGAGCTCATGGTAACTGAAATAACCTCTCGCAGGGTGATAGGAATAGCAATTGGGCATGAAAATTTGGAAGGATGGTATTCATCTTCCACATCACTATATTCAATATGAATCATAGTCACCTTTGGTATGGAACCTTCAACCCTTTTCCTTTTTGTTGGGCTGGTTGTAGCAACAACCTGAGTTTCCACTACTGAGCTCATCACTACCAGTTCCCTTTTCATCTCAGCGGTTGATTGAATCAAGGAATTGGGATTGGCCAAAGGTTTGGGTTCTGGTGTGTCCTCAATAGGATCCTTTCCCTTATCATCAGTCTGGTAGGTCAGCATCAAAGGGGTGCTTGCTTTCTGAGCTTCCTTTTCTGCTAAGTCTTTCTAAGCCTTTTCTTCAAGTGATAGCTCCAATTTCCTGTACTACAAGACCTTAGTCTTGAGTTCTTGTTGATACTGGAAGATGAAGTTCTTCTCTTCCAGGGAAAAAGTTTTGTTCATCACTTCATAAAATGAGTTTACAACTTGGTAAATTGATTCATATGGGGTAGTATGATGAGCATATGCACTTTTCATGTGCTCTTCTGCAAAATGGTTTTCTAAAAATGATTTAGGATCATGAATTCTCCTGGGATCTTTCCCAAGCTTCAGGGTGGTAATCTTCTTTCCAAGCAATGCAACATGAGTTGAATTTTGTATTACTAGAGATCCAAGATTGAGTGGGAACTCAGGCCACCCTCTTCTTTTGGATCCAGACAGTTTAGGAAACACACCATCAATGATTGTCTGGAAGGATATTTCCTCTAGCATCAATCGAAGGCCAAACTTTGTTATGATGTGATTGTATGCAGGGTTCAACTAATCCATGGGTTTCTCAAATGCAAGCATGGTAGTGGACTATTTCTAATTTAAAGCAATTTCAATAGTGGACTATTGGTCATTTAAAACAATTTCAACAATTTTGATAGTAGTATTGATAATATATAAGGGTTTCAACCATTCATGGCTTATTTGACCTAAATTTTGGAGGCCTTTTGGAGGCCTTTTGGAGGCCTTTTGAGTATAAAAAATGAATTAAAAATTGTCAACATAAGCAAAAAGCTAAAACTTGAATCAAAATATACACATTTAAAAATCCAAAAATATAATGAATATGCCATTGTACGTGAACATTAACGTTATAGATTCCTTTTACTTCACTATGGGTTATCAGAAATGGATACAATTTATGTTCTCGGTGCATGTCTACATTATTTCATTAGAATTCATTTGAAACTCATTATAAAAAAGAATGAAAGGTTTGAATTTAGAGAAACTATGTTAAAGGAAAACCACCCAGTTGGGCCAAAAACATTGTATCCAATGCATGCATGTAACAACAAGAGGTAAAGAAAAGCATTCCACTGGATAGTGCCCACCCCATTTTCTCTTGAGGGCTTGTGTCATCCATGACAACATGAAATATCTCTCAAATGGGTCATTTGAGATGCCATTTTTTCACTTGAAAGAGGTCTCTAAATACTGATGCAACCTATCCATAAAATGAGATGAGAAAGACCAATTTCAGGCAAAGAATACAACTACTTCCTTCAACCGATCCCATCATACAATACATAGAATTATTTTTTCTACTAACCTAGAAAATGCTCAGTTTGCTCATCATGTCATTTCATCCTCAAAACTTTGCTTAAATTTGATAACCAACCATGGCCACGGTTTGCTTTTGTTCATGGTGCATTCCTTGCCATGCTTTTACGTTTTTATATTTTGTCTTGTGTAAAGTATGTCTTCATGTTGTTTGAATATTCATAACACCTACGGTATTTGGATGCCACATTATTCCTGTGGTAATTTGACACCATGTGTTTCCTTTATATGTTTGTGGTTAAATACTTTGAGATGTTTTTCATTGTTTGCAATAGTTTTACATATTTTTGGTAGCTTCACATCTTGCAAAATCAATAAAGTGGCATTTCAATGAAGTTTTCCTTATTGTTCTGGTTACTTCAGCTTAGGAGGGAAATCTTGTTCCTTATGATATTTTGAAGGAGCTCGAGAAGCGAAAACAGTTTCTATCCTTTTCGCAGCTGATAAAAGATATACTTGACTATTCTGAAAGGATTGAAGAGCTTTCCAAACAAACTTGAAACACGGTGCGACAAACGAAGACAGTGAAGATTGAAGGGAGTGCCCCATACTAGATCCAGGGAAATAGCGAGGCATTGCTGCAAATTGAGGAAATACCAAAATTAAATGTGCTGATCTAAAATTATTTCAAAATACTATATCAACCTTGTTTAGGATGGACTATATTGTTAACAACAATACATGTGTTCATTGTTGGAATTGATGTATTCATCGCAACTATATTTTATGTTGGAAGATAATTCCAGCAAGCAAATTGTATGTATTGAATGACGTCATTTCTTAAGTAATTGCAGTAGGTAAAGAAGGTGTGGAAACTGCGAAACAACTCGAAACCTCTAGAATCTCTAGAGGTCTCTAGAAGACCAGTGAAATTGCTATAAATTTCTATGCATATATTGTATTGTGAGTGAAAACGGGTTCTGGGTTGAAGGCTCCTTAATATAATAGTGTTTTTTTCTATTATTTTTGCTCCTCCTCCATTTCCATCATGGTATCAGATCATGGGGACTGGGATTAACTCCCTCACGGGAGGCCCGGGGTCATGAAAAGTTTGTTTGGTTATCTACTGTAGGAGTATTAACATAGAAGGTAGGAGAAGAAAAATTTATGTATTTTGTGTCTGTGTGTGAGGCTCTTTACCCACGTGAGCTTGTTGCCCCCTCTATCAGAGCCCGAATTTTCCTCTGCATGTAATAGATTATAGAGCCAACCTCTGTCTGCTCTGGTGTAGTTTGACTTGTTCGTTTGTTGGGTTGAACATAGTTTTGATTCATTGTTGGGTGAGTTCATTCCAGAAATGAAAGGAAGCATTTAAACGGTGTGTTTAGTTGTGGTTGCTTCATCATTCTTGTAGATTTGGTGACGACGGAGAACTCTTCTAAGGGTTCTGTTAAAAAGGGAGTTGGGCCTCCTTCCTCACGGTGTTTGTGTCATGCCGTAGCTAGTGTAAATAGAAGTGGTTCTTAGTAGAAGGGCTGCGGTGGATGCTTGAGGAGGCCGTGATCTAGGTAGAAGGAGAACCCGCAATCTATATTAGGAGAGGGTCGTATCCCATAGTGGTTGAAGTGAAGGAGTCATGGTTGCAAGAGGGAAAGAGACCCCTCTCTCTCCATCGGTTGACCATGGATGAAGCCAAAATATCTATCCTATTCTCCATCTGTTGTTGGCTCTGCTTGTGAGGTAAGCTGGGTGGAAACGCATGAAAATCGGTCCCTGGTGACATGATTTGAATGGCATGGCTATGATTTCTTTTGACAATAATTTTGGGTGTGTAAGTGTGCAACCAAATGAAGCTGTAATGAAAAAAAACTTGAAGTTCTTTTTGTTGAAGAATCTGCTTTCTAATATCTGTATATCAATGAAATTATGGGCATGTAATTTGTAATTTGTTTGAGGTGCATGATCGGTTGTACCCGACACCTCATTGTTTTTGGTCCAAAATCCTTAATCATAGGCTAGCCTTAGTCACAGGCTTGGTTCCCCAAGGTTGTTGTAAGCCCTCTTTTGGAGGCATAGTTGTAGTGCAATAGCACTATGTGAATCTCTCATAAATAGAGATCAGTCCAGAGATATGAAATATTGGATTAAGGGGGAGTAGTTAGATGGACCAGTTGTAATAGGATTTTTGAAATTCCAAAGAAGAAAGCAGAAACAAGCCCAAGGAAGAAGATTGGAACAGTAGAGCAAAAAGAAAAATAACAAAGTATTTTGAGATGTAATTGATTGTATGAGAATTGTTGGAATTATGGGGGAGTGTTGGAAGATAATTCCAACAAGAAACTTGTATGTATTGAATGAAGTATCTTCTTGAGTAATTGCGGTAGGTAAAGAAGGTGTGGAAACCACGAAACAACTCGATACCTCTAGAAGCTCTAGAGGTCTCTATAAGCCCAGTGAAATTGCTATAAATTTGTATGCATGCATTGTATTCTGAGTGAAAACGGTTTCTGGGCTGAAGGCTCCTTAATATATATATATTTCTGCTCCTCCTCTATTTCCGTCATTTTCAATAAATAAATAGAAAAGGCTTTGAATGGATAAAGTGGAAATCCATAGCTGCTCCTCAAGAATGGGGGGTTGGGGAGTAAAAAGCCTCATCCCATTCTCCAAAGCACTTGTGACTAAGAGTATATGGATGTTGATCGAAGGCAAAGGGCTATGGGTGGAAGTAATAAAATAGAAATATATCTCTCCATTGTCTTTGTTAGAATGAATAAGAAAACCAAATAAATCAGTTCGAAAGGTCTCTACAATCTGGAAGGTGGCTTTAAGTTCCTTCAATTTAATCGGAGAAGGGCTAATATGGAATATTATAGGAAATGGAAGTAAGGTTCGACTGGGCATAGACCCATGGATAGGCAGTGGGTCCGATCACATCTTAACACAAGACTTGGTACTAAAATTGCTTCATAAGAACCTGTACATGCTTAACTAAATAACTCTAAGCAATCTAAGGGAGCAGGGGACTCAAATTTGGATGACGATAGACCAGCTGGATTTGAATACATAAGAAATTCGACTTTGGGGAGCTTTAATAGGAAATCTAAAACAAACTTAGTCACTTTAAAAAACAGCAGGCATACTCTTGTATGGTCAAGGAGCAGAAGATAGAAAATACACATTGAAGGAGGGCTATAAAATATAGATGGAGAAAGAGTTCCAGGGAACAATTCTGAAATGTTGGTGGAACTGTGGAAGTATATTTGGAAGTTTAGCTATCGGATGAAGGAAAAAATACTACTATGGTTTGTGCTTTTAAATAAGGCTTTAACTGGGGACAAACTGTAAAGAAGAAATTGGGAAGGCCCTAGAAAGTGTTAATTGTGCAAAGATTTAGAGGAAAACAACAAACATTTAGCAATTGGATGCAGACTTACAAAGAAAGTGTGGAAAGAATTATAAAGTACTACAGGATTAACATAATGTTGGAATGGAAAATCTGTTGAAGAATGCCTCCAATCTTGGTACGGGAAAAATGAAATGGAACAAGAGCATTGCCAACAATAGTTTTATGGACATATGGATGGCAAGAAATAAAAGTCTATTTAAAAATATAGAAGTAACATCCTTCTATTCTGCCATGCAAAACAAAATCATGTTATCTTTTTATCCTCAGATAAGTTCAAACAAGAAAATTAGGACAATGAATGAACCAGAACCTAAGGAATTCCCTTAGGCTTTCTTTGATGGAGCAGCAAAGGGTACAAGTGGATAGTGTGTGGCCAGAGGAGTCATACAAATCTCAGAAGAAGAGTAGGTAATGTTTAAATCAGGACTAGGCATTAGCACCAACAATTATGCAGAGATATCGGCTCTATGGCTCCTTCTCAGGCTTGCAAAGATCAAAGGTATGAAGAAATTGAAAGTTTATGGTGACTCACACATAATAATCAACTCGATGAAGAAGGTAAGCAAATGCCACAAAATGCATTTTGAGAACATACTAGCAACAGTAAGCAGATTGAAAGATTCATTCAAGGAAAATAGCTTCAACCATGTGTATAGAGAGAACAATACGAAGGCAGACATCCTCTCAAAGGAGGGCTCCTTAATGTAGAAAGGCAACTGGACTATAAGTCATAAAGATGAGGTAATTAATTCTCTCCATTAAACAAAATTGGAATTAAGTTTCAAGCAAATGGAATAATATGGATTACTAAAAGATCTTGCAGATCTCTTTTTTTCTAATTGGAAAGCAACTTTGACGAGAAGATATCAGAAATATTTTTTGGTGAATGAGATGAAATACATACCTGCATTTAAAGAATGTAATTTTTCAATATTAATGAAATATTGTGAGTTTTTTTTTTATGGAAAAAAAATAATAATAAATCAATCTTGACATCTTATTGTTTTCCAAGATATAAAACTAAAAAATGCATTACTAAATTCCCGTATATATTTATCATGGCCATTCAAATAACGCTTGCCATGGAGCCCAGAATTTATGATTAGTTGGTGTTCTTGGTGAAAACGGATTGATATTGAGAGTTAATTGATTAACTTCTATTATTTGTCACACATCTTATTTATTTGAATTGTAAAAAAGTTGTAATGATAAAAACTATACATGTGTTCAGTATATCTTCTTCGGGACAATATTTTGAATAATTAAATAAATAAAAAAAGTTAGACATTATAGTGTTTTAAAATATAAGATTCCAAAATGTTTTATTACACTCAAACATGAAAGTTGAAAATGTTTAAATTAATTGTAAAAAAGATATTTTGAAATTATTAAATTCATTATTTAGGAAGCATGTAGTCATGAACTTTAAAGTTTTTATAGATTAAAATCTAGTGATGAACTTTAAAGTTTTTATAGATTAAAAGGACACTAAATGTTATAAGATTTAAACTTTTTCATGTTATTCAGGAAGGATATTAGCTTAAAAGGCAGAGTGGAGCAGCCGACTAACTATGTGTGAACAGTTTATTAGAATACATAGTTATAAAGAATATAGATTACATGTAGATAGAAAAAAAGTTATAAATAAAACATTTATATTAAATTAACAATTTTGATTTTTTTTCAATTTTTTAAAATATTTAATACATACTTAATTATTTGTGTTTTTATTAACTTAAATTTTTATATATCAACCAAACAAAATGTTATCTGATCTTTTTCTAAATAACAAATACACAAAACAAAATCTAATGGTTTGCATGTATCATTTATTTTAAAAATAGGTTTTTTTTTTTTAAATGATGGTTCATCATTTGTTAAAGGGCTATATTCATCGAGAGAATGCCAATATCTAATGTTCCGGAGAATCAAGGTATTTTAGAGTTACAATCATTACATAATCAAAGTAGGCTCTCAAGGAGCAAGTGTCACAAAGCTGGATTTTAACTCGGGTGGTGAGGATAAAAACATTCCTCCCAACCACCCGATCTACACTCATACAAAATGAAACACCTATTTTATATTTTCCTTATTTTATATTCGCCATGGTCACAACTTTACGATCTTTGAAATTATTTTAGAAACAATTTTTTGAGATAAGATGAAGTGCCTATTTACATCGATACGTATTTATATCTTAGAATTTCTGGTAGACTAGCATCTCTGTTTTTCCTAGATTGTAAGAAGATGGGGCAAATTGATTTTATGGCAGTCATTCAAAATTCAAAATAAACAATTATAAAAGAAAAAAAGAATATAAAAAATAATTGATAATTGATGCATCATAACTAGTAGCTAATGCATGCATAACTCTTAAGTGATGCATAAGATAATGTGCAATCCTTTAACTAGAAAAAAGTGAGTGAATCATAGAATCTTTGCTCTGAAGAATAAAGTTAACTTTCGCTATGAAAAGAAACCGTCCAATCTGAACACAGCATATGTTGTATGTTGTCGATATGTTGGATAGCACATTATGGCTTTGGTAATTTGATACCATGTTGTCGATATTTGCAGGCAATCTCATGATATATGTAGGAGTTATATTGGCGATATTGTCGCCCCAGACTGTCCAAAGGATGACGAATCTAGCTTTTCACAAAGGGCCACACGCTCCCTCATCTTCCGGCAATTCAATTTGTTCAATGTATCCCAATGCTTCTATAACCCTGCGGCCGACAATACTCGGATTTTTTTAATTCATGTTGTCCATTTCACTCTTGCCACTGCTGCGACCAACTTTTGCCAAACTAACAACCGGGGGCCACAGCCTGCGAAAACTTTAAAGTTTAAACATTCAAAGGCTTCAAGAACCCTAAAGAAACGCCAACAAACTGGAGCTGCAAAGCTTCTGCAGACAACCATAGATGTGAAAAAAAAGTGTAAACATTTGTGAAAAGTTTCATAATTTGATATTTTTACATGCTTATAGATTTTGGATTAAGATCAATTTGGGGGAGAGTTATTTTTATATCAAAAATAAATGTGACTTGAGCCTCATTCACTCATGGATGGCATATTTTAACCATAAAGAATGTGTATAGAATATGCCTTCGGTTTAGATGGATTTAGGTGTTTATTTATTCTTGAAGTGGTATATCAAACAACATCTAAAAACACTTGTGTAGGGTTTTCAAGGAAAAAAAGCTTAGTTGTGTAAAAGAGGCGCATTCTACAGCCTAGTAGGGGGAGATGTGTAACTTCTTCCGTGCTCATCCTAGAGCTTACATGTGTCATTTTCAAAAAATAATAAAATATTATAAAAAATAACATGTCAGTTATTTAAAACATTTGCAACTGCGTATATATATATCCTCAACATTTGCACTTTAAAAATGAGTTTGCACTTGACAGATTTAATCTCTCTAGGCGCTTCGTAGATCCCCTTTAAGATGAATCTATGCTGGTTTATATTAAAACTCTAAACATGCTAACTAAATTACTAGCTTTATTAGTTACTTTCCAGAGTTATTTCAACCTCATTAATACAAGGCTTTTTTATTATTTAAAATGAAGTATATATTGTTGTTAAGAATTTAAAATAGTTAATTTAAAAGGATAACTAAATACAATTATATGCAGAAATAAAAAAATATTGGGACAAATGCATGTTGAAAATGAAGGCTCAAAAACAATAAATTTAATGTAAATATATGGAGTTAATATAAATTAAAATCTTATTTATAATAATAGGTAATGATAGATATCAACAAAGAAAATAAAAAACATGTTTTTAAGAAAAATAAGAAAGCCAAACTAATTCGCTCAAATTTTATGTAGTAAAAAATTGTTTAAAACTATACAAAATCCTTAGAAATTTTAATTATTTTACAAAAATATCACCAATCTTTTTATGGTTGGAAATTTAAGAATTAGTAAGATTCACAAGGTTTCTACACTTTAAAAAAAATATGGGTTCTTCAATTTTTCCTTGCTAGAAACATAATATCCACAAAAAATAATGTAGGAGATATGCTTAGAAACATTATTTTTATTGATCATACAACCAACAAAAATATCAAGAAGTTTTATAACTGGATTAGCGGGTTGTTTACAAGACCATATGCCATTCACAACCAACAAATCATGAACTAGAAAATCCTAAGATTGTGAGCATCTTTTGCGGAATTATATGCCCAAGTCAATTGAGAGGATTCTAAAATCATGGGTGGGTTAGTCCCAAAAATATACTAGGAAAATGTAATCCATGAAAATGAACAACAAATATACTTTAAGAAGATGGTAGAATTAGATTCACCCTAATGTTGAACCTAAGCCATCATGTAGTTGTAGACTACTATTAGGTCATTTAGAATATACAAAACATGGATGTTAAATTGTAGAAGAGGAACTCAATACATGTCGCGTACCTGGTGATCTCGCAATGCCTTTGGGGCCTGGGATACTCAAACCACTGACTGGAAATGCCGCTATTATTCAATTTCATTTTTCCATAGATTATTTATTAATGTTACAACAGAATTAAATAGATATATAGTCCC
This sequence comes from Larix kaempferi, assembly GCA_027924585.1. Classification (NCBI taxonomy): domain Eukaryota; kingdom Viridiplantae; phylum Streptophyta; class Pinopsida; order Pinales; family Pinaceae; genus Larix; species Larix kaempferi. The sequence continues at coordinate 12,020,176 of BSBM01000361.1, forward strand.
TTAAGTTAAATATAAACATGTACAAAAATATACAGGAAAATTCTACATCAATGCATTCATACAATTGCCAAGAATTCCATGCATAAAAAAAATCAAAAAATAGTAATTAAATAAAAGCACATACCAGAGATAAATACATAACATTTTATACATAGATGGAGACTTATCTGAAAATATAATCCAAGTAACTATAGAGCAAGGAAGTTCCTCCTAGCCGTAGGAACTCTGTTATACTAGTTCTCTCTATAACAGAGGCCACCCTCGAGATGAGGATATTAATCCACAAGAAGGTGTCAAATTTCCCCTCTACAATTATCCCAATCAGCTAGCACTCCTCCCCAATCATCCTACACAACCCAAGCAAATGGGTTCCCTTCTCTAAGTTAACAATCCCTCGGGTTCCCTTCTCTAAGTTAACAGTCCCTCCTCGGCTATTTCCCCCCAATTCCCTTCTAAGGCTCCAGCATAGGTCGGTTATGGCCTCTCTCTAACGAGACTCTAGGGAGCTCACTCGTTCTCAATACGACTCCAGAATATAGTACGGGTGATGGATCTAGGATATGGTACAATGATGGTGGCTTAGAATTGACAACATTTGATGAATAAATCCTGGAAGAATGATGGTCGAATGAACTAGTTCTCAATAATTTGCATGCATGTTGAAAACTATCAAAGTGGAACACAAGGATGAGGAGAACTGGACAAATGGCACTCATGGGAAGTTCATATTTTTCTCCTCTAATCCACAGGTGTAGGATAATTAACTCAGGTTAAGGCTAATGCACTTTTAATTAAAGGAGCTTTATAAAACTTAGTGTAAAAATGAATAATAAGGATAGTGACTTAAATTATAAGTCATTAGGGTCATCTCCCCCTTAAACCCCATTTTCACTCTCTCTCTTTTGGAATCATAGCCCCCTATCTCTTCTTCATCCTTCTTAGTTTGAAGTAGTCATAGATTTTATATTAATATAAAATGTATGTAATTACATCATATGATCACACTAGATTGTTCACGTCTCGATTCTAATCATTTCATAAATATTTACATAATTACAACATTACATACTTAAGTCAAGAACGAGGTGTTCAAATATATTTGTTGTTTTCCCCGATTAACATAGCAAATGAAAAGTCGACCATAGCCATTGGTTTTCCTCCATAAATTAATTTTGAGAATAATAAATTTATAGTTTTTAGAGTAAGTATTTCAAAAACCACAAAAGACAAAATAAAGGTTCCTAAGGTGACTAAGAGATCTTCTCTACTATAGTGTGCACTTTCGTTGAGTTAGATCACGGAATATTTATTTCTTCGTGTTCATTTAGTACCCTATTGTAATTATTATGAAAATACAATTAAAGAATATTGACAAATAATCCATTTGCATAACCGATTTATATATAAAATTGTCATAACTATTTGTAAATTGTCACAACTATCTATTCATTCAAATTTCAATTTAATATTTATGTACATGTAAATTGTCACCACTATCTATTCATTCAATTTTCAATTTAATATTTATGTACATGTTGCAAAATTTTATTTTCCCACCTACAATTATCGATGCAAATTCATGGCACAATTGCTTGTGGGTGGGAGAAGTATAAAATGCATTTGGACAATGAGTTGAAAACCGCATGCATGTTTGAACATTGATACAAGCTAACACATTTATTTGAAAAAAAAAAAACCTTTATTAATGTTAAATACTCACAAATCTCATCCATTGCATCGTGATCTTCATAAACCATATTTTTTAGCGCAAACGCCACATCTATTATGTTAGAAAATAGTAATTTTCGGAGTAACATAATCCTTAAAACCCAAATATAAACACATCATAACCTTTGTATACTTTTACCCTTATAACAATATCATTATTTACCCTATCCATTAAATGTGCCTTGGTTGTAGCAATCTACTAGTTTTATTCTCACTTTAAATGTAGAGAAGATAAAGTATATGCAACTATGTTATTCTAGCTATGTATTAATTAATATCTCTATGTTATGTTACTTTAGTTATGGATTAATTAATATCTTTTTGTAATATGTTTGGTTTTGACTTGGAATATATTAAATTAAAGCATGTAAATGATGTAAATATGTTAGTATCTAGTGCGAAGTTCAAGGCCAAGGTCCGACTAGAGAATGGGTAGGCATATATGATGTAAATATTTTTATATGGACTGTGTGATTGATTTACCATGTCAATTCAAAAGCTATGTAGATATTATGTTGGAAAATAATAAAATGGTCCAAGATGGTTATGTGAAGAGCACTGGAGGGGCTATGATTCCACTAGAGGGGAAGAGGAAAGGAAGATTATGGGAGATTAAATCCTCTATTGCCAAGTGTCAACCTTATAACTCATCCATTTGTTGCCATGTGATATAAATCAGCCAATTACTTATTTCTTACTATTTTACCCAATCATTGAATGCACGTGTGAGGTTTGTGGGGAAAGTATTCTCATGTAGTGAGGAAAGCATGGGATGAATATACTTCCATGACTGTTCATCACAATATATGAACTGTTTACAAGAGTGGAGGGAGTCAAAAGTCAACCAATCACAAAAGCTATTCAAGAAAATACATATTATGGGAGATATATCTCAACCAACATCATATTTGAAATGATGTTTTCATAATACATTCCATAAGGGGAGACTAATTCTCGACCCTTTGAAAGAAAATGGAAATCTCAACCATCAACATTGTAATAGTGTTTTGAAGCATGAGCCTTAACCAATACTATGCTTTGGCATTAAATTATGTCACCTATAATAGAAGTCCCTGAAAAACATTTGTTTGAACTAATCCATGTGATGTACATATATTTGTCCCTCCATTAGATCGCATGCTTCCTTAGCTAGAGTGTCCTCTCTCTGATTGTGTTCTCTAAAAATATGCTCACATGTACACGAGGAGAATTGAGAATTGTTGTTTCATTTGAAGACCCATGACAAGTAGATGTGAAAGCTTTATATTTGAGCAATTATTTGAATCATTAATCCAATTCACCACTAGTTGTGAATCCAAAAAAGCTATAAATGTTGGATATATTGTTTTCCAGGGCCAAAGAGAGTCGTAACCAAACTGAGGAGTTCAACATAATTTTTTTATAATTTGGCCCATGCCTCTTCTGCATGTCAACAGTTGTCCATTATATCTAATGTATCCACCAGCTCCACTTTGTCTCGGATTTCCTCGAGAGGCATCATTGCCAAAACAATGTGGAATGGAGCGATTAAAAATATGTATGTTGATCACCCACTATATTTTTTGGATCATTGTGAGGCTATCTTTTGTCATAGAGTATTTAAATTAGTAAAATGAGGTGAGTGTCTGAGGGATGACATCGGAGAAAATCCCTCCATTTCTCGTAATATGAAGTGGGAGAGCTGAAAGGTCTGCCTCTTTTGTCTTTGAGAACTAGTTTTCCTAAGCATCTAAGAAAGATATCCCTTCCCATGATGGACATGTCCCCATCGAACGCGTCGATCTCTGGACCATTTTAGTGAACTGAAAATATACCAAGAGACGATATATTGTTTTAGCTTGTTCACCACACTAAGGAAAAATGTTGGGCCCATCTCCACCCCTTTTATGTAGGTTGTCCCATGTGAGGATTTTATTCCTTAGAGCTAACCAACATAAATATTTTTCTTTTGGAGGGGCCTCCAATTTCCATAATACTTTCCACCAATGTAGATCCCTTTCATTAAAAGTAGTGTCTTGTAGCGCCTTTTATCCTAAATTTTCTTTGTAGACCCTGTCATCTTGCTTTTGAACCCAGATGAGTTTGTAGGGTTGGTCATTAAGGGAGATAGATGCTTGATTGAGGAAAAATATGTATGAGCTACAATGCAAAGTGTGTACATGTGAAAGGTGGAGTTGATTCCTTGCATTCCATCCACCGTTCCAAAAATTTTTGTTTTCAAATTCGAATATGTCTACCAAATATATGTGTCTTGACCTATGTAAAAATGCCACCAATTCCAGAGGAAGCATATCTTTCTGACAGATGCTCACTATTGGCTTTGAAACAACCAATATATTCTACATGTTTCCATGATTACAAACAATATATTCACTTATTAAATGGAAGTTACTTTGTGTATCCCTCCAAAAGAGAGAGCCTCCTTGACCATGAAGCAAATAAGATCTAATCCATGAAATCATTAATTGGGGAGATACATATTTCTACTCCATAACATTATGCCAGAGCCCCTTTTGTGTGAGCAACCTCCATAAGGTCTTAGCAACTAATGATTTTTATAAGTGTGTACTACCTTCCTTGATATAGTTGATTGACTAGACTATTAAGGGCACTAATATTGAAGTGACCAAGTTAAATAAACTTGAAACAATGTGTTGTGCTTTATTATTATTGAATGAAAACTGCTGATTGGAAAACAAATGATGATTATGCTCGGTTGATTGAGAAATATAATAATGTTATGAATGAATGAAATAAATGATGCTTTTGATTCCATAGATGTGAATAAATTTCATTTGTTTAAATGGAATTGAATAAAGATTAAAATTCATGATGATATACTTTATATAGTGCAATGCTACTAATGTGCGCTTTGAGTGTGTGTAGCAGCAGGTAAAACGAATTACCGACTCACTCTCAATGGGATAAAATGGGGTTGTAAAGAACAAGAAATATACATAGGGGTACGACGACGGACTGTCGACCCTAAAATAGAATTACATGCACGGGTTGGAATCCCTATCAACTCACCCATGGAAGCGTGTGACGTACAGGCGAGGCCACGACGATTTGGTCGCGTACAATGTGTTGAGGGGCGCGCAATAACGAAGATGTTATTCCTCAATCACCATTAGTCTCCATTGAAATGTAGTTGGAATATTACGGTAACTATTCCTAATGGCTACACAGTACTCCCCACACGAGGACAAGGACAAGGAAGTTGTTAGATTACCCATAGACGTGGTACCTAGACAACGACGGGAAATGGAACTACTTGCACTAAATATTTAAACACATAGGTGAATTATGCATATGTAAATATTAAATTTGAGAGTAATTAAATGAAAAAGTGTTTTTATTTGAGTAAAAATTAAAAGGGGATAGTTTGAGATCAAACTCATGTGCACCCACTGAATTAGGAAGACATGCATTGAATAAATATCAAATAAATGAAATTAGAGATATTTGATTTTTGGAGCAAATCTAGATTAGAAAATATCTAGAGTTTAACTCCACATGCACCCACTGATATAGGGATTGAGATTTTTAGACTAGGGAGACAACTAAGAGAGAATCACCAGATAAATGAACCCAAAGGGGCGAGAACTAATGGAACACATGAAGGGCCTCACGCTGCGGGACGTATGTGCACTAGTATGTGAGAGTGACACTTGGTTGTATGAGAATGAATATTAGAGAATTAATAAATTAAATTAATTTTGCATGAGACGACACATGTCGTCCAAGAATTTTTTATTTAAGAAAGAGATCATGTGTTAGGATATTTCAATACTCCATCCTTGTCCTACCTAGCATTATTTGTTTTTCCTAGTTGTTGATGATGTCATTTTCCCCCTAGTGGTGTGTAGATGGCATCCAGGATCCATCTACCACCTTCTGAGCCCTACATGCATCATTTTAGGACCACTTCAGTCAATTCCCTATTTTATAGGAACCTACTGAATGTTCCAGTGCAGTTCACCTTAGTTATCTGACTCTTGTGGGGGTTAGAGCTCTGGATGCCACTAATTGTGGCCTCATGCGCCCTTTTTTTACTGCCATGCATGACAAACTCACTATTGCGCCATCCTTAGTCAGTTAACTGATTGTGACTTTAGTTAGCTGAGTTTAGGTTCATTTTAGTTGACTTTGAGTCTTTTGGAGCACTCCAGTGGTGATAATCCCTATGCTAGACCAACTGAGGCTCGAATACTCTCCATTGTATTATCATTGTTCATTACACTGATAATTGAGTAGTGTGACATTATTCTGCTCCTATTTGAGTTCTGCTACATTATTATTCTACTGCTCTTTTTTACTACAGTTTTCACTCTTATTCAAATTTTCTGCTCATTCTTTCTTTCTAAGGTATCCTCATCTCTTTAGATCTGTTGCGACATAGAAATTAGCATGGTATCAGAGCCATGGAGAGAATAGGTTGAGCAACTGCTTTTAGTAGTGCACCAGAAGCCTCTGTATTTCCACAACAAATCTCGGAATTCATTTCTCCAATGAGGTCTATCTAGGTGTGAAGGATCTGGATAAAATTGCCTACTATCCTAAAGCAGTGCTCAGTAGCAGTCTACCTCCATTATTGAGACTTTTTTGCAGGTTATTCGAATTTTTTGAGTGCAATAACATTTTTCTGCAATTGCAGCATTTTTCTGCAGTTGCAGCAGTTATGTTGCAGTAGCAGTAGCAGATATTTTCCATTTTTTTTGCAGGTATTCTACAATAGCTTCCATGAATATGAAAGCAATTCCTCCTCTCTCTCCATTCAACTATGATGAGTGGAAACCAAATATGATAGCATATCTGAAGAGACAAGGTCTTTTTGACATGTGTACTGGTGTAATGAGATATTTTGCTTCCTATGAAGAAGAGAATGATTGGCTAAATGAATGTGACAGAGCCTTTGGAGCAATGTGTATTTCTATGTCTCCTAGTATGTGCTACCTCAAGGAAACTGCTAAAAATCCAAGTGATCTATGGGACCAGCTGGACAAAGAATTTGGAAAGAAGAATGAAGTGATTGGTGCAAATTATTTGGAGAGCAAGCCCAGTGATACCTCCTTAAGTGTTCTCTCTAATTATGTCTTGGCCTCAATCAAATCTCATGATGAAGTTGTTCAAGATGAAGAAGAAGTTGCAGATTCAACACTCATGTTCTCAATGTCTTCTATTTTGAATTCTGAGCAAGATAATCCAGTTCATACTCTAGAATCTGAAGAGGTTATTAAATCCTCTCTTTCACATGAATCTGCTGGTGTGCATAATGATGATCTATTGAATGATTTGGAGGTTAAATCAGATTTTGGAGGTGATACATTCACCCTCCTTGATCACATGATTCCTATGAACTTCTATTTGATCATTGGCACATGTTCTTAGAGTTTCTCTGAAGATGGAGGACACTACCATTCTCTTGGGTTCAAGTCTCAGGCATATTTTGGTGATTTTGGTTTTGATCTCACCCTTGTTGGTTCAAAGGAGATCACAAGAAGCCATCTATCAATTCTTGGAGCTGATTTGAATTCCAAGACACCACCATCATGTCATAGTTCATTTGGTTATGATATCACATATGTTGGTTCAAAGGAGATATCAAAGAACTATCTACACATTCCTGGAGTTTATCCTAGCTCAGCTGGTTTGAATCATAGGTTCCACGATGATCTTCATATTTTTGGATATATTCTCACCATGTTCGGTCTGAAGAGCAAGTTCAGAAAGCCTCCATATTCGCTTGCATCCACTTAAGGAGAATACAAGCACATGTTTTTGGAGCATGATCCACTTCTTCGCAATAGGAAGATACCTCCATACATATGATCAAGCATCACACCTACTTGAGTTTGGAGCAATTAATCTTTTGGTGTGTTTCATTCCAATTTGAGGGGGGGGTTTCCCATGAGATTTTCTCCATTTCCTTGGTTCATAGACTATTCTTTATTTTTTATCATTTATTTGATTGTATGTGTGACCTTTGGTCTTAGTAACTAGGGCCCACGATGCAAAAGTATGGATTAAGGGGGGGTTTTAGGATATTTCAATACTCCATCCTTGTCTTACCTAACATTTTTTATTTTTCCTAGTTGTTGATGATGTCATTTTCCCCCTAGTGGTGTGCAGATGTAATCCAGGATCCATCTACCACCATCTGAGCCCTGCATGCATCATTTTAGGACCACTCCAGTCAGTTCCCTATTTTATAGTAACCTACTAAGTGTTCTAGTGCAGTCCACCTAAGTTATCTGACTTTTGTGGGGGGTTAGAGCTCCGGATGCCACTGATTGTGGCCTCATGCACCCTTTTCTGACTGGAATGCATGACAGACTCACTATTGCACCCTCCTTAGTTAGTTAACTGATTGTGACTTCAGTTAGCCGAGTTTAGGTTCAGTTCAGTTGACTTTGAGTCTCTTGGAGCACTTCAATGATGATAATCCCTATGCTATAGCAACTGAGGTTCGAATTCTCCTGCATGATTTGAATTCTCTCCATTGTATTATCATTGTTCATTATACTGGTAATTGAGTAGTGTGACATTATTCTGCTCCTATCTGAGTTCTACTGCATTATTATTCTTCTGCTCTTTTTTAGTGCAGTTTTCACTCTTATTCAAATTTTATGCTCATTTTTTCTTTGTGATGTATCCTCAGCTGTTTAGATATGTTGTGACATAGAATTTCACAGAATGAAGAGAAAAGGACCTCATGCTCCCTAGTGTTGGATGGATTCTGTAATGGAAGTTTGAGATTAAGCGTGGTCCATGTGAGTTTGGTTTAGAACTACCATGGGGATTGGGAGATCTCCTATGAGGGTTTAGGCTTGTACATTCTTTGCGACCCCCATTTTCTCCAGGGACTAGGAGGAAGAATATTATTCCCAATGTGGTAGGGAGGTCAACTAAGGAGTCCTTCAGTAATTTGTTGAAGGCTGGGAACATACCAAGCGGTAGCCTCTCCAAAAAATTCATCCACAATTGGAGCAATTGTCATGGACATGTTTATTGTCTTAGAATTTTTATTTCATCATTTGATTCATTCATAATTTTAGCAGTTATGTTTACTCTATTTAAAACTGTATAATTACTTGTTGGGGATAACCAAGTTGTTGGAAATAGTTTATTTCAAACTTCCTTTCTGACTGTTGACCCTCAGGATCATAAGGATCGAGCCTAGGTTTAATGCAAATAAGTTCTTTTCCTTCACGATTCGATGTATGTATAGATGATTTACTTAGAAACGTCCACTTGATTTCACATAAGTTCATGGTTAGGATTTAGTCGTTCAAATGTATTCGGATAGGGAAGAAATCTGATGATGGATTCGTAGGAATGTTATTATTCTAGGTTTACTTCCAAATTTGAGATCAGGAACACATGAATCTGAGTTTGATCTACAAAAAGACTAAAGACTGTGTGTAAGTTTATTATATTTTTATTTTCAAAAATCGTTCATGAACAGAGTGCTATATTGAGCTAATTTTTTGCAAGTTTTTATTGTATTTCCATTCGATGCTGGATTTGTAGGAATGTTATTATTCTGTGTTTACTTCCAAATTTGAGATCAAGAACAAATGAATCTCAATTTGAGCTCCAAAAAGACTATATATAAGTATATTATATTTTTATTTTCAAAAATTGGTCATGAAAAGAGTAATATATTGGGCTAATTCTTTTGCAAGTTTTTATTGTAGTTCAATTCGATGCTCGATTTCGTGGGCGTAATATGATAGATTAATTGATGATGGACCATGTGAAATGTATATCATTGAAGAGAAACTATTGTTATTAACATAATAATTGACTCTCATGGTCCTTGTGTTTATGTTTTATATTATTGAATGCTAGGAAAAAGGTTCGAAGTTGAAGTTCAATTTATAATTATATGGGTAATGTGTAGATGCAAGAAAGTGAAAGGAAACCAAGATCGATTGAAACGGATCATAAATATTGGTGAAGTTGAATTAAAATTCATAAACATAGTAGATTTACAAAAGATTTAGTTGGGTGGATCTTATTTATATAGAAAGTGTTTTAATACAAATTAATTAATGTTGAAATCATTAACATTATATAATTAATGAAAGATAAGAATTAAGTAATACATGTTCGTAGAAAAAGAAGGAAATTATCCTTGAAGTTTAGACATCGCTTATTACACTTGTAGATTAGGAGGGAGTTGATAATTGAAACTCTCGTATTTCTCTTTTATATGTATGAAATTACAAAAGTTACTTATAGAATATATTGTGACTTTAAAAAAGGTGTATAAGTTATATTAAGTTTGAACTAAAATAGATATTTTCTATAGATATGGATTTCAGTTAGAAGTAGATTGGTCATCAACGTTATTATATTTTAAAAAAAAAGACTTTACATTGCTTCGTAAAAAGGGTGTTACAAAGTGATAGACGATTTTGAAGCCCCATCCATCGCTAGACTTTGGAGAGCATAAGGCATCCCATTTGCATAGGGGAAAGCTTCTTCTCTTTTTCTTCCCATACCAAAGATAATATATATATATATATATATATATATATATATATATAAAATGACATTTAACATACCCTTCGGAATGTATGCTAGTGTCATCCAATAAACTGACATTGACTAGATAACGCTCTTAATCAAGGTTACTCTACCTACCAAGATGATCCACCTATGGTACCAATATCCAATCTTCTTTTTTATTTTGTCTATGAGCCATTGCCAATAAAAAACATGTAGTTATTTGCTTTGGGTAGGAACCCCAAGTATTTGAAGCATTCAGAGGATGAGGCTTTAGGGAAAGGAAGCAATTTATGTAGCAAAGACTTGTGTGCCTCCAAAACATGGAATAAATGGATGGTGGCCTTTTTTAGATTCATTTCCATGCTTGTAGAGGAGGATAAAAGGTTTAGGATCATTTCAATACATTTAGCTTCAGACACTGATGCTTTCCCAGAGAGGAGGATTTCATCAACCAAAAGGATGTGCGAGAGACACAGGTAGGTGGTGATATATATCCCGGAGAGAGAGCCAAGTGCTCTTTCATGGTTCAGGTGACAAATGAGGGCTTTTGCAATGGTGATAAAGAGAAAGGTGAAAGAGTATAGCCTTAGCATAAACCTATGGAGGAGTGGAAAAAGGAGGTAGCAGATCCATTGATAAGGACAGCATAAGTTACACTTTGGTAGCAATATTCAATACAATTGATGAAGAGGTGAGGAAAACCTACTTGAGTGAGAATAAGATGAATAAAGAGCCATTTAACCCTATCAAAAGCTTTCGAGAGGTCCAATTTAAGCATGAAATAAGTTTGACACTTAGACTTGTTCAAGTGTAAGGATTCTGGTGCAAGGCCGATGGGATCATGAATGTTTGTTTGATCCAAAAATTCAAATTGTTGTAAAGTGATGTGGGTAGAGAGGATAGGTTTGAGACGACATGCAATGACTTTAGAAATTAGCTTATAAATACAATTAGAGAGTGAAAATGTATGTAAGGATCAAAACCTTGTGGAACATCCACTTTTGGAATGTTTGCTATAAATGTAGAATTGAAAGGTGGATGGATATTACTAGTAGAATGGGATTCCTCTACCACTGTTGTTAAATCATCTACCAGAAGATTCCAAAAGGACACATAACTCCATTTTCTATCCATCCAAACCAGGGACTTTCCATTTTTGGAATGAGAGAAGGGATTTATGAACTTTCTTTCTGGAAACAGGTTCAAGGAGAGAAATTCTTTATTCTTCAGTGTCCATTTTTTAGTGAATCGAGTAGGTCAATAATTTTCCCTTCAATCTCTAGGAGAGTTTTCTCATTGTCTTAGAAATTCCTTTTCAACCAATCCTTTGTCATTTTTTAATTCTTGTGAGATTTTTTTGAAAAGCCTCCATTGCATGAGTATCAAATTCCTTCTTGTAGATCACCTAGTTTTCATGAACCAATGAATTAAAATCCTCATAAAACAGCCAGTGAGGATTGAATTTGAAAGGGGTGGGAGGTTTTTTAGTAGAAGTAGAAAGCTCAAGAATGATGGGAAAATGATCAAAATGATCCACTTTCAAAATGGAGTATTTATATGCATTTAGATCCAGAAGGAGGGAATCATTTAGAAGGAAGCGATCGAGTATTTAGATATATGACCCTCTCCAAAAAATTTATTGGACCAAGTGGGCCCAGAAACAACAGGTTCAATATCGAAAGGTGCAACAGGTCATTATGATAGGTAAATTAATCAGTGAGAGGATCCTTTCTAGCATTAGGGCCCCAAGATTCGCTGCAGAGAAAAGTGAAATTAAGGTTGCCTCCAAAGATGATATGTGGGTGGGATAGGAGGCTAGAGTAAAAAAAATCATCCCAAAATGCATGTCGGACATGGGAAGGAGCATATACATTTAGGAAATTCACAAAGAAATTAAGAGACTTGTAGAAACATGCAATAGAAAAAATAGAATGAGTGATGCTTACCGAGGACTGAAGAAAAAGTGATCCATTCCATCCAAGGGACAACCAATCTAGTAGAGTTACCCATAGCATCAACCAAAAGAAAAGTCCAATCTGGAAAATATTTCCTTAAAATCTCCATTGGAGCGACAGAGGAACGCATTGTCTCATGTATAAAAAGAACAGATGGGCGGTTTTTTGGAACGATCCTTTTGAAGGCCCTGTTGCTTTGTGGTCTTCCCAATACCTCGCATGTTATGTGATAGATCATTCATTTAATACCCCAGGAGGGGAATTCTCTACTAAGCACCCCTTGTATCATGGGCTATGTTGGAATATTTTATATTCCTTGGAAGGTAATAATGTCTTTGTATTATGTCGGAAGATATCCACAATCTTATGTAAAAGAGTAATACATTATATCCCATATTCATTATGGTAAAGTATTCTCTTGATATTCATTATTATATAAAGAGATGTTATTATGGAGAATTATATTATCCCACACGTAATATGTGAGAGTAATTCCTCATCATCTCTTAGTATATAATAGAGTCAAGGGAGTCACATCACTCATCATGATCTTTACTTATTCAACACAAGTATTTCTATATTGTATTGGGGTTATTGGCATTGCTCTCTTGTAATCTTGAGTGAGATATTATGGAGATAATAGAAGACTACCTTCTCGTGGACGTATCCCAATTGGGTGAACCACGTATATCTGGTGTACTCTTTTCTCTTGTTCTCTTTTTGTACTTATTGTTGATATATTATTGTTTTGCATTGATAGGTAAGCTAGTTTAGCTAGATCCATATCTCTGACATGGTATCAGAGCTAGTTGCTATGATCCAGCACCTTCTATTGCTTTCAAACAATATTTTACCATTTGGGAATTATTTATTTTTTATATTTTCTTTCTATCTGGTAGCCATTAGGATTCTCTTCAGATTTGGGCATGTTTCTGCAGTTTTTCTTTCTAACCCTAACCTTGTTGTAAATTTTTTTTTGCAAAAAATTTCCAAGGGTTTTTTCATTTTTTTTTGTAGATCTATATGATTTTCTGATTCCCCTCAAGGAGATCTATCTTATGGTTATCAGATCGGCAGTTTTCTTCCAAGTTTGGTAGATTTTGTGCTGATTTCCATCTTCGGCAAATTCGACATTGTTTTCGGCCTCAAACTTGACATTCGCATTTTTTTCTTTACAGAACCCACGGTTAACCGTGACTGTGCCTACTGTGAACCCGCGAGTATACTGTAGACCCGCAACTTCCAGTGAGCAAACCCGTGTGTGCTACGACGTACTCGCGACTGTTCTCACTGCTAACTCGCGTTTACTTCAGTCTACTCGCTACCCTCCTGTGCAGAGACTCGCAAGTGCTTCGTCATAGCTGCGACTTTATTGCACAGACACCCATGAACACCCCGATCAGAACGGCGAAATTCTCCTTTATAGACCCGCGAACCCGCGACTGACTCTACTGTAATCCTGTGCGTAACCGAGACCTTTTTTCGTGCAGAACCCACTTTTTTCAATATTGTTCATGAGTCCACTGTGGCAAAACCCGTGAGTGACTTTTCTTGGCACTTTTCAAAAGGGTTGTAAGTAAATTTTCTTTCCTTTATTGTTTTTTCTACTGTGTTTCTGCAGTTCAATACGATAAAGTATATCAGTTTTCTATTCTTCACTTTTTTTCTCTTGTCATTTCTAGCATTTGGGTTTCTTGTCAATATTTCTATCATTATGACTTCAAAAGTAGCTTTTGTTCCTAAACTTGTTGGTTCTAACTATCTTCCATGGAAGAGAAAAATGATTGATGTTATCAGGAGTAAGAATCTATGGAGGATTGTTAATGGTGAACACACAAAACCTGGTGATGCTCAAGCTGTGGCTATATGGGAAGATAAATGTGATCAAGCAAGAGGGCTCATTGGTCAAACAGTTTCAGATAGTATTCAGGTAAGTATAGAGCCAGAAGACAACCCCGTTGAGGTATGGAAAATTATTGCTTCTTTATTTGATAAATCTAATGATGTTTCTACTTATTACCTTGAAAATAATATTTTTGAGCTAGATCCTACTAACTTTGAAAGAGTAGAATTATATCTTGCTGAAGTAAAAACCTTAAATGAAAAATTAAATAATTGTGGTAAATATTGCAAGAAAACAGACACTGGTCTTATAATTCTTATAGAACAAAAATTGTCATCTTGTTTTGATATGTTCATTCAAACTAGGAATAGAGCTCTTGAATTGTCTTCAAATACTATGAAACCTACTTTTAATGATTTTTGTAAAGGGTTGATAAATGAGCAAGAAAGGTTAATTGTTTCAGGACAAGTCTCACCTAATAAAGCTCTAATGGCACATAATAAGAATCCTAAGAGAAGTTTTAATAATGCTAAAGGTTCTTGTTCACACACTTCAAAACCTACTAATAATTATGGTAATGCTTCTAATGCACATCATTAATCTAGTAAGAAGAAGAAAGTGTATTATCCTTGTAAGCATTGTGGTAAAACTAATCATCGTGAAAAGAATTGCTTTAAATTGTAACGTTTAATGTCTAAGGCTAAAAAGAATGGTTTTGATGAATCACAAGTAGCTTTGTGTGCTTCTGTTGTTTCTTCTAGTAATTCTTCTTCTAATGTGGAATGGATAATGGATTCTGGTGCTTCTAAACATATGACTGGTAATGCTTCTTTATTTACATCTTATGACAATAATAAAAACACATCTCATAAAGTATATATAGGTGATGGTAAACAACTTTCCATAATTGGTTCTGGTAATGTTAATGTTGCTAATGGTCAATTGGAAGATGTTTTCATGTTGAAAATATGCCCATCAACTTACTTTATATTTATTGTGCATGTCAAAAAGGATTTAAATTTGAAGCTTGGCCTAATAAATATGTTCTTAAAGATATCAATCAAAATTTTAAAATAATTTCTTCTGGTCCTGTTGATCATACTGTTGATTTATATAAATTTACTGGTTTTAATTCAACTAAAAGACAACATTTTTATTCCTATGTTGCTCATGTTGATGAACTAAGTAAATTATGGCATGAAATATTAGGTCATTTGAATTATGGTAAAATGAAAATATTAACTAAAGGGGTACTTGGATTGCCTAATATTTCGTCTACTAACGGTGTTTGTGAAGGTTTTGTTCTTGGTAAACATCATAGAAAAATGTTTGATACAGGTAAAGCTTGGTGTGCTAAAGAACCTTTGCAATTAATTCATAGTGACATTTGTGGTCCTCTTGAAGTTCCTTCTATCTCTAATATAGTTTATTTTCTTAATGTTATTAATGACTTTAGTAGAAAATCGTGAGTTTATTTTTTGAAAAATAAAAGTAACACTTTTTCTAAATTTCAAATTTTTAAATCCTTGGTTGAAAATGAATCTAGTAAAAGAATTAAGAAATTAAGAACTGATAATGGGGGGGAATTTGTTGAGAAATAATTTGAATTATTTTTATCTAAACATGGAATTCAACATCAAAAATTGTTCCTTACACACCTCAACAAAATGGTGATGTTGAAAGGAAAAACAAAACTTTAGTTGAAATGGCTAGATGTATGCTTTATTCTAAAGGATTACATAAGAAATTTTTGGTTGAAGCCATCAGTTGTGTTAACTTTATTTTAAAGAGAGTTCCTACAAAATTTGTTAAGCATGTTACCCCTGAGAAAAAATGGAATGGAAGAAAACCTGATATTAGTAACTTTAAAGTGTTTGGTTGTGAATGTTGGGCTCACATTCCTGATTCCAAATGGACAAAGTTAGAACCCAAGTCTCACAAGTGTATATTCATTGGTTATTCTGAGGATTCTAAGGCTTGTAGGTTGTTTGAACCTTCTAATCAAAGTGTCATCATTAGAAGAGATGTTCAATTTATTGAAGTCTCTCCACCACCTCAGTCTATCGAACCTCATGTTACTCTGAATATTCCCTTATCAGATGTTACTCCTATCTTGATTACTCCTTCCAGTTCTGTGACTGATCCTAGTTCACCTTCTTCTTCTTCTTCAATTATTCCACCCGAATGTCTCAAAGCTCCTAAAATGACTTCTGTCCCTTCTAACCTTCCTGTTTGGGCCCGAAAAACTCTTGAATCTGCAAGAAGTGATATCGAAATCCCTTCCCATAATTGTAGAACTAGATCTAACTTTTCTCTTATGACCAAATTTTTGGCCACATATGATCCTACTACTTATGCTCAAGCTAAGGGTAAACCTCATTGGGAATAAGCTATGTCTGCTGAATATGATTCTCTTATGAAGAACAAGACTTGGTCTCTTTTCCTCTTCCTTCAGGAAAGAATTTAGTTGGTTGTAAATGGGTTTATAAAACTAAATTTACTGCAGAAGGACATATTGAAAAGTATAAAGCTATATTAGTTGCAAAAGGTTTTAATCAACTTGAAGGTATTGATTATAATGAAACTTTTTCTCCTGTTGCTAAAATGAATACAATAAGAACCATTTTATCTATTGCTACATCTTATAAATGGGAAATACACCAAATGGATGTTAAAAGTGCTTTTTTTAATGGTGATATTAATGAATACATTTATATGCAACAGCCTCCTGGTTTTATTAATGTTGAATCATCAAGTTTAGTACGTAAATTACATGAGTCTTTATATGGTCTTAAATAATCACCTAGGGCTTGGTATGATAAAATTGATGCATATTTCTTGAATAATGGTTTTAAGTGTTGTATATCTGATCCAAACATGTATGTTAAGCATGTTGATGATCATATCATTGTTATTGTTTTATATGTGGATGATCTTATTATCACTAGCAGCCAACTTGTTCTCATTCAAAGTATGAAAAGTGACCTTCAAAAGCAGTTTGAAATGACTCATCTCGGTATATTGCACTATTTCTTGGGTCTTCAAATTTGGCATCTGGCAGATGGTATTTTTATCTCTTAACCAAAGTATGCTACAGATTTATTGGCTCATTTCCACATGAGTGATTGTAAACCTACTCCTGCGCCTTTTCAGTCCGGTGTAAAGTTAACTGTTGAGTGTATTATTTAACTCGTTAGCTCGTGGGAAGTTTGATATATTTAACTCACAGCAGACCAGATCTCTCTTTCATCGTCAGTATGGTTTCATGGCTCATGCAGCAACCTCATGAAATTCATTGGTAGGAATCCAAGCCTGAATTCTGAGATATTTATAGGGGACATTGTATTATGGTGTTTTTTATTCGAGTAATGATATAGTTTCACTTTCTGTTTATACAGATTTTGACTGGGCAGGTGACAATTCTAATCGGCGATCAACTGCTGGTTATATATTTCAACTTGGTTCAGGTCCAATTTCTTGGTCCAACAAAAATGTGAAGACTCTTTCTTTATCTTCGTGTGAATCAGAGCATAAAGCAGCCATAGAAGCAACAAAAGAAGCAGTTTTGTTATGACATGTTCTCACTGATCTTGATCTGGTTCCAAAATCGTCCACTCTATTGAAGTGTGACAATAAGGGTGCAATTCAGCTTGCTTGTAATACGGTATATCACTCCAAGACCAAGCATCTCGATCTTGATTCTCATTACATTCGAGGTCTCGTTGCAGATGGTGCTCTTTCTCTTGAGTATTGTCCTACAAAGCAACAGCCGATATCTTCACCAAATCCTTAACATCCGTGAAGTATGTGCATTTTTGTTCCTTACTTGGGATGAGGGAAGTTGTCATCAAGGGGGGGCAGTAATGACTCCTTCCTTCCGTTGTTAGTGGAATTTTCTCCCAGCCATTATTTAGGGGGAGTGTTGGAAAATTTTATATTCCTTGGAAGGTAATAATGTCTTTGTATTATGTCGGAAGATATCCACAATCTTATGTAAAAGAGTAATACATTATATCCCATATTCATTATGGTAAAGTATACTCTTGAGATTCATTGTTATATAAAGAGATGTTATTATGGAGAATTATATTATCCCACATGTAATATGTGAGAGTAATTCCTCCTCATCTCTTAGTATATAATAGAGTCGGGGGAGTCACATCACTCATCATGATCTTTACTTATTCAACACAACTATTGCTATATTGTATTGGGGTTATTGGCATTGCTCTCTTGTAAGCTTGAGGGAGATATTTTGGAGATAATAGAAGACTACCTTCTCGTGGACGTAGCCCAATTGGATGAACCATGCATATCTAGTGTACCCTTTTCTCTTGTTCTCTTTTTGTACTTATTGTTGATATATTATTGTTATACATAGATAGGTAAGCAATTTTAGCTAGATCCATATCTATGACAGACTATCTACTAGCATATATCTCCTTTTCAGCTTCAAATTTAGCATGATCCAAAAATGATTTCCTTCCTCCGGTAGAGGAGGCCACCATCCGATGATTCAGACTCAATCTTCTAGATTGAATCCCTTTCCCTTTTGTCTAAGAGCGAGTATGGTAGCATCTCGACATAGAAGGGTTGGTGTAGAAACTATTGGAAGTGTTTCCTTTGGTGGTAGGAGGAGAAGAGATATCCTCAGAATATTCAATATCAATCACAGGGTCCTATGTCAACAACTGTAGCAATTCCTTCAAGGAACACAAAAAAATTATTTTCCCCTTTTCATCATCTAAGACTAGTAGCACATATTTCTTTCCATGCGAACCAATAATGATGGATTCCAGTTCATTTATATTTGATTGAAGATGTTATGTGACTCTTGAGAAGTCCTCATTAACCCTAATAGATTATTTATGCATAGCTTCCTGAGAATTGTTCATCTCATCTACTTTATGCTACTTATGTTGTGCAAAGCACAGAGATTCCTCACCAAAATGTGAAGGGCTCATTACCAAGTGGGTACCACTAATATCATTTGAAAATATTAGGAGAGAACATGATATATTCAGGTGACCATGGGAGCAACAGTGAATGCATCGAAAGGGCTCATTCTTATAATCCAGGGTTTGCATATATGAATGTTCACCAGTTTCGATTATAATAGAATCCAGAATTCCTTGTGTAATATCCATGGAAAAATTCTGTGATTTTTGCTCAATTTCCGAGCTGATATTCAGAAAAGTTCCCAATGAATCTCCAATAGATTTGAAAAAATGAGCATGCAAATATTTGATAGGAAGATAAGGCAATTTTACCCAAAGGGATAGGGTATGAATTCATTCTCAAGTGGGGTCAAAAGAAACATGCCAATGGAAGAGAGTAAGAGAAGCATTTCCCCAGGATCAAGGTCGTTCAAGAGTGATTTTTAATCAGTCATCCACAAAGTTAAAGACAAGTTTATTCATTCCCTGGACCCAGCATGTGCTAAAGGTGTATACCCTAGGATGTGATGCCAGGTACAATGAACCCAATTCTTTAGATCTTCCTTCTTAAACCTTTTCGCATGAAATATACCAATTAAGGATAATTATGTGTAGTAAATTACCTTTTATTTGAAAGTATCCATATCAACAGTGACCTTCATCTCCTCTGGTAGCTTAGATATATAGTTTGGTCTTATTTTCTTGTGATTATTTCTTTGTTTCGGCCCTTAGGAGATCAAGTATTTTGATTGAAGGGGGGGGGATTTTGCGGATGTGGAGGAGGTTCAAATGAATCAAATAGGAAAAAAATGTATCAAGGAGAGTGGGGGATTATTAGGTGGAACAAAGTTGTGGGAAATAGACTGTGTCGAAGGAGGAATGATGACATCAGGAAGAGTCGAGGTTGGTAGGGTGCCATCATTATTTGGGATTGTTTCAGGAAAATATTTAGGGAGGACCAATGATGGGTATGCACCATCATTTTGAGGGATGGGAATTAAGTGTGCAGCTGTGGGGCCTTCAATGAGAATAGATCCATGCTCATCCTAAGTGGGAGAAAAATGGGAAGGGGAAACCCTTGGCCTCCTAATGTGCACAGAGACAATTTTTGTCCCAAAGATACTCTGTGTGTGTGTTTATTTATATTTAATTTTATTTGATTTAAAAATAAAATTAAGAATTATTTATTCTAAGTAAATTAATTGCGCCAAGATGCACTTTCTACAGCCCAAGTGGATGAGATGTGTCACGTCTGTAATGTTGACGTGGAAAATGTCGGCTCTAAAACAACAAAAATTTATAAAACCAAAAATACAAATACAACGAATAGACAGGATGACTCCTTCATCGGAATTCTTAGGGTTTACAACAAATATTTCTAAAGGGGATTTAAGGCTACTAGAAATAGTCCACAGACAATTTGAGAAGGAATTTAGGGAAGGATCAGTCAAAGGCATAACATGATCCAGACTAGTAAGAATAGGGTTTGAATCTGAAACCTTATCCAACACCAAATCACCACTAGAGAGGAAAAGTTTCAGGCTAACAGAATCCTCCACAAGTGAGGGTAAATCCACATAATTTAAATCCCCCATTAAATTTCTAGCTAAGGGTTTAGAACTTGAAAGTTTTAAACCTAGGGATTTTTCCATAGAAAGATCAAATTCCAATTCTGCCTTTGAGACTCCCTCATAATTCACAAAAGTTTCGTCCATGATCATACGTTTTTGCATTGGAGAAGCTGGAGCAGGCACAAAAGAAAGCTCATTGGTATCTATCTGCGACGGTGCAGAACTGGCTGAGCAATTTTGAAGCTTAGGGAACCTTGCCTTAACGTGACCCGTACAATGGCAGAAGAAGCATCTGATTGGAACAATCTTGTAATCCAGTTTCTGTTTAAATATTTTTGCCCCCCAAACAATATCTAACTCAGCAGGTAAACCCTTCGATGTATTAAACTCCACCAACATCGAAGCCAATTTCTTGTTAATTCCAAAAACCAGGTTATTTTCCAGTCGAATGAAGCGGCCTGGGAAATTTCCCAAACCCTCAAACACATTAGGTGTCCAGAGTTCGAAGGGGAATCCAGGAATGAGAGCCCACAAATGCCTAAAATTCAACTATTCAGTATTGGGGTTAAAGTTGACATGCCAACACTTCAGGCTCAAATACCCATTCTTAATGAGCCATGTCCGCTCCAGTATGGAAGTATGGAAGGAATGAGTTCTTCACTGGGGAAAATAAAGGCGACCCATCGTTTGGCCAAAATATTGCTGCGAGGGGGTAAACCAAACTCAGGAGTCCAATGTTGATTAAACCACTCAAACAGCTCTGTTTTGTGATAGCTTTGTCCCTTCAATATTTCCCACGACCCCTCTGCGAGTGAGCAAGCTTACCCGATCCATATTAACTGTCTGATCCAAAGTATAAACATAAGACTCCTCCTTTTCCTTGAGGGTTTTCAACCTATATCTGTTTCGGGCAGCTTGCTCCGTCCAATGCTTCGAACCGCATTTAACATTGTTTACCAGGTCGTGAGTCTCTCCAAATAGCGTCTCAAATGTGTTATCCGGATGTGTAGAATTTTCCAAAAGAGAGTTATAAAAAGACCCCACCATCATGGATTCAGGATAATAGTACACCTTCCCTAACTAGAAAAAAACAACTGACCTCCACTAACCCATCCGCCATCGGAATAGAGACTGAAAAATGAAACCAGTATCAACCCTAAAGAAACCGGTAGTAACCCTACCCAATTCAAGACTAGAATAGTAAAGCACCAAAGGACTCGGACAGGGCATTCTGCAACAAAAACAAATTTATTTCCCACTTTTTGATTCCTTGGTTGGTACTAAATCCAGCCTTACGGATAACTGAACTCCAAGGTGCCACAGAATACCGCCCTCATGCTGCAGAAACTCTACCCCTTCTAGCAAACCTGACCTCGAGAAACCCTAACCTCCAATGCTCCTCCATTTTTTTCCCCAAATTAACAACATTTGTGTGTGGTCTATTGGTAAGAAGTAAGGTGATTGGGATTATGTTAACCTAGAGACCAAGGAACAACATGTGTTCATTGTTGGAATCAATGTATTCATCACAACTATATTTTCAATAAATAAATAGAAAAGGATTTGAATGGATAAAGTGGAAATCCATAACTGTTCCTCAAGACTGGGGGGTTGAGGAGTAAAAAGCCTCATCTTGTTCTCCAAATCACTTGCGGATAAGAGTATATGGAGGCTGATCAAAGGCAAAGGGGCTATGGGTGGAAGTTATAAAACAAAAATATATCTCTCCACTGTCTTTGTTAGAATGGATAAGAAAACCAAATAAATCAGTTTGAAAGGTCTCTACAATCTGGAAGGCGGCTTTAAGTTCCTTCAATTTAATTAGAGAAGGGATAATATGGAAGATAGGAAATGGAAGTAAGGTTCGACTGGGCATAAACCCATTGATAGGTAGTGGATCCGATCACATCTTACAACAGGACTTGGTACTAAAATTACTTGACAAGAACCTATACATGCTTAACCAAATAAATATAAGCATCTAAGGG
This sequence comes from Larix kaempferi, assembly GCA_027924585.1. NCBI lineage: Eukaryota > Viridiplantae > Streptophyta > Pinopsida > Pinales > Pinaceae > Larix > Larix kaempferi. Next base: position 12,042,715 of record BSBM01000361.1, read on the forward strand.
AGCAGGGGACTCAAATTTGGATGACGACAAACCAACTGGATTTGAATATAGAAGAAAGTTGACTTTGGGGAGCTTTAATAGGAAATCTAAAAACAAACTTAGTCTCTTTAAAAAACAACAGGGATACTCTTGTATGGTAAGGAGCAGAAGATGGAAAATACACGCCGAAGGAGGGTTATAAAATATTGATGGAGAAAGAGTTCCAGGGAACAACTCTGAAAAGGTGGTGGAACTGTGGAAGTATATTTGGAAGTTTAACTCTCAGATGAAGGAAAAAATGCTACTATGGTTTGGGCTTTTAAATAAGGCTTTAACTTGGGACAATCTGCAAAGAAGAAATTGGGAAGACCCTAGCAAGTGTCAATTATGCAAAGACTCGGAGGAAAACAACATACATTTAGCAATTGGATGCAGACTTACAAAGCAAGTGTGGAAAGAATTATAAAGTACTGCGGGATTAGCAGAATGTTGGAATGGCGAATCTGTTGAAGAATGCCTCCAATCCCGGTATGGGAAAAAGGAAGCGGAACAAGAGCATTGCCAACAATAGTGAAAAAGGAAGCGGAACAAGAGCATTGCCAACAATAGTGAAAAAGGAAACAGAACAAGAGCATTTCCAACAATAGTTTTATGGACATATGGATGGCAAGATATAAAAGTATATTTGAAAGTATAGAAGTACCAGCCTTCTATTGTGCAATGCAAAGCAAAATCATGTTATCTTTTTATTCTCATATAAGTTCAAACAAGAAAATTAGGACAATGAATGAACCAGAACCTAAGGAATTCCCTCAGGCTTTCTTTGATGGAGCAACAAAGGGTACAAGTGGGCAGTGCGGGGCTAGAGGAGTCATACAAATATTAGAAGAAGAGTTGGTAACATTTAAAGCAGGACTGGGCATTGGCACCAACAACTATGCAGAGATATCGGCTCTATGGATCCTTCTCAGGCTTGCAAAGATCAACTGTATGAAGAAATTGAAATTTTATGGTGACTCACACTAACTGGATGAGGAAGGTAAGCAAATGCCACAAAATGCATTTTGAGAACATAGTAGCAAAAGTAAGTAGATTGAAAGATTCATTCGAGAAAAATAGCTTCAACCATGTGTATAGAGAGAACAATATGAAGGCATAAATTGTCTCAAAGGAGGGCTCCTTAATGCAGAAAGGCAACTGGACTATAAGTCATAAAGATGAGACAATTAATTCTCTGTATTAAACAAACTTGGAATTAAGTTTCAAGCAAATGGAATAATGTGGATTACTAAAAGATCTTGCAAATCTCTTTTTTGTAATTGGAAAGCAACTTTGACACGAAGATATCAGAAATGTGTTTTGGTGAATGAGATGAAATACATAACGGTATTTAAAGAATGTAATATTTCCAATTTTAATGAAATATTTTGAATTTTTTTTTAAGAAAAAAAAATAATAAATAAATATTGACATCTTATTATTTTCCAAGATATAAAACTAAGAAATGCATTACTAAATTCCCGTATATATTTATCATGGCCATTCAAATAACGCTTGCCATGGAACCCAGAAATTATCATTAGTTGGTGTTCTAGAAATTATGATTAGTTGGTGTTCTTGGTGAAAACGGATTGATATTTAGAGTTAATTGATTAACTTCTATTATTTATCACACATCTTATTTATTTTGGATTGTAAAAATGTTGTAATGATAAAAACTATACATGTGTTCAGTACATCTTCTTCGGGACAATATTTTTAATAATTAAATAAAAAAACAAAGTTAAACATTATAGTGTTTTAAAATATAAGATTCCAAAATGTTTTCTTACAGTGCAACATGAAAGTTGAAAATGTTTAAATTAATTGTAAAAAAAACAGATATTTTCAAATTATTAAATTCATTATTTAGGAAGCATGATTAAATTCATTATTTAGGAAGCATGTGATCATGAAGTTTAAAGTTTTTATAGATTAAAAGGACTCTAAATGTTATAAGATTTAAACTTTTTCATGTTATTCAGGAAAGATATTAGCTTAAAAGGCAGGGTGGAGAAGCCAACTAACTATGTGTGAACAGTTTAGTTTATTAGAATATATAGTTATAAAGAATATAGATTACATGTAGATAGAAAAAAAAATTATAAATAAAATATTTATATTAAAATAATAAATTTGATTTTTTACATTTTTTTAAAACATTTAATATATACTTATTTATTTATTTTATATTAATTTAATTTGTATATATTAACTAAAATGTTATCTTTTTCTAAATAACAAACACAAAACAAAATCTAATGGTTTGCATGTATCCTTTGTCTTAAAAACACGTTTTAATACAAAATGAAATACCTATTTTATATTTTCCTTATTTTACATTGGCCATAGTCACAGCATTATAATCTTTGAAATTATTTTAGATTCAAATTTTTGAAATAACATGTAGTTGAAACATAGACAATCAATGATTACAACTATACATAAAAAACAAATAACATATAACTTATTATTTATTTGTAACACTTAACTTTATATTGTGCTAATTTTTATGCGAAATCCAACTTTATTTCTAAAATATGTAGATTCATTTATAGCCATAGCCCGGTTTACCGGATTATAGGTTATAGAATCTTTGCTCCGAAGAATAAAGTTAACTTTATCTATCAACAGAAACCGTCCAATCTGAACACAGCATATGTTGTCGATATGTTGGATAGCACATTATGGCTTTGGTTATTTGATACCATGCTGTCGATATTTGCAGGCAATCTCATGATATATGTAGGAGTTATATTGGCGATATTGTCCAAAGGATGACGAATCTAGCTTTTCACAAAGGGCCACACGCTCCCTCATCTTCTTGCAATTCAATTTGTAATTCAATTTGTTCAATGTATCCAATGCTTCTATAACCATGCAGCCGACAATACTCAGATTTTTTAATTCATGTTGCCCATTTTTTGTTTTATGATGTTGCCCATTTCACTCTTGCCACTGCTGCGACCAACTTTTGCCAAACTAACAACCGGGAGCCACAGCCTGCGAACACTTTAAAGTTTAAACATTCAAAGGCTTCAAGAACCCTAAAGAAACGCCAACAAACTGGAGCTGCAAAGCTTCTGCAGACAACCATAGATGTGAAAAAAAAGTGTAAACATTTGTGAAAAGTTTCATAATTTTATATTTTTACATACTTATAGATTTTGGATTAACATAAATTTGGGGAAGAGTGTTATTTTTATATAAAAATAAATGTGACCTGAGACTCATTCACTTTTGCATGGCATATTTTAACCATAAAGAATGTGTATATAAAGAAAGAGTATAGAATTGCCTTGGGTTTAGATGGATTTAGGTGTTCATTCATTCTTGAAGTGGTATATCAAACGACATCTAAAAACACTTTTGTAGGGCTCTCAAGGAAAAGAAGCCTAGCTTGTATTAAAACCCTAGACATTCTAACTAAACTACTAGCTTTATTAGTTACTTTCCATAATTATTTCAACCTCATTAATACAAGGCTTTTTTATTATTTAAAATGAAGTATATATTGTTGTTAAGAATTTAAAACAGTTAACTTACAATGATAACTAAATAAAATTGTATGCACAAATTAAAAAATATTGGGACAAATGCATATTGAAAATGAAGGTTAAAAACAATAAATATAATATAAATATATGGAGTTAATATAAATTAAAATCTTATTTATAACAATATGTAATGATTGGTATCAACAAAGAAAATGAAAACATGTTTTGAAGAAAAATAAGAAAGTTAAACTAATTCGCCCAAATTTTATGTCGCCAAAAATTGTCCAAAAACTATACAAAATCCTTAGAAATTTTAATTATTTTACAAAAATATCACCAATCTTTTTATGGTTGGAAATTTGAGAATTAGTAAGATTGCAAGGTTTATACATTTTAAAGAAATATGGATTCTTAAAATTTTCCTTACTGTAAACATAATATCCACAAACAATAATGTAGGAGATATGCTTAGAAACATGATTTTTATTAATAATACAACCAACAAAAATATCAAGAAGTTTCACGAAATCCTAAGATTGTGAGAATCTTTTGCGGAATTATACGCCCAAATCATTTGAGAGGATTCTAAAATCATGGGTGAGTTAGTCCAAAAAATATACTAGGAAAATGTAATCCATGAAAATGAACAACAAATATACTTTAAGAAGATGGTAGAATTAGATTCACCCTAATGTTGAATCTAAGCATCATGTAGTTGTAGACTACTATTAGGTCATTTAGAATATAAAAAACATGGATGTTAAATTGTAGAAGCAGAACTCAATATATGTCATGTACTTGGTGACTTCGCAATCTTTGGGACCATGGGATACTCAAACCATTGACTGAAAATGCCTCTATTATTCAATTTTGTTTTACCATAGATTATTTATTAATGTTACAACAGAATTAAATAGACATGTAGTTGCTTAAGTTAAATATAAACATGTACAAAAATATACAGTAAAATTATACATCAATGCATTCATACAATTGCCAAGAATTCCATGCATAAAAAAAATAAAAAAAACAGTAATTAAATAAAAGCACATACCAGAGATAAATACATAACATTTTATACATAGATAGAGACTTATATGAAAATATAATCCAACTAACTATAGAGCAAGGAAGTTCCCCCCAACCGTAGGAACTATGTTATACTAGTTCTCTCTATAATAGAGGCCACCCTCGAGTTGAGGATATCAATCCACAAGAAGGTGTCGAATTTCCCCTCTACAATTATCCCAATCAGCTAGGACTCCTCCCCAATCAGCCTACACAACCCAAGGAATTGGGTTCCCTTCTCTGAGTTAACAATCCCTCAGGTTCCCTTCTCTAAGTTAATAGTCCCTCCTGGGCTATTTTTCCCCAATTCCCTTCCAAGGCTCCAGCACAGGTCGGCTAGGGACTCTCTCTATCAAGACTCTATGGAACTCACTCGTTCTCAATACGACTCCAGACTATAGTACGGGTGATGGATCTAGGATATGGCACAATGATGGTGGCTTAGATTGACAAAAATTGATGGGTGAATCCTGGAAGAATGATGGTCGAATGAACTAGTTCTCAATAATTTGTATGCATGTTGAGAACTATCCAAGTGGCATGAAAGGATGAGGAGAACTAGACAAATGGCATTCATGGGAAGTTCATATTTTTCTCCTATAATCCCTAGGTGTAGGATAATTAACTCGGGTTAAGGCTAATGCACTTTTAATTAAAGAGACTTTATAAAACTTAGGGTAAAAATGAATAATAAGAATAGTGACTAAAATTACAAGTCATTAGGGTCATCTCCCCCTTAAACCCCATTTTCACTCTATCTCTTTTGGAATCATAGCTCTCCATCTCTTCTTCATCCTTCTTAGTTTGAAGTAGTCATAAATTTTATATTAATATAAAATGTATTTAATTACATCATATAATCACACTAGTTCGTTCACGTCTAGATTCTAGTCATTTCATCAATATTTACACAATTACAACATTACATAAGTAAAAAATGAAGTGTTACAATATATTTTCCTTTTTCCCCTTCGATTAACATAGCAAATGAAAGGTCGACCATATCCATTGGTTTTCCTCCATAAATTAATTTTGACAATAATAAATTTATAGTTTTTTAGAGTAAGTATTTCAACCAGCACAAAAGACAATATAGAGGTTCTTAAGGTGACTAAGAGTTCTTCTCTACTATAGTGTGCACTTTCGTTGAGTTAGATCATGGAATATTTATTTCTTCGTGTTCATTTAGTACCCTACTATAATTATCAATATTGTAATTATCATGAAAATACAATTAAAGAATATTGACAAAATATTCCATTTGCATGAACCGGTTTATATATAAAATTGTCATAACTATTTGTAAATTGTCTCAACTATCTATTCATTCAAATTCCAATTTAATATATATGTACATGTTGCAAAATTTTATTTTCCCACCTACAATTATGGATACAAATTCATGGCACATTTGCTTGTGGGTGGAAGAAGTATAAAATGCATTTGGGCAGTAAGTTGAAAACCACATGCATGTTTGAACTTTGATACAAGCTAACACATTTATTTGAAAAAAAAAATATTAATGTCAAATACTCACAAAACTCATCCATTGCATCGTGATCTTCATAAACCATATTTTTTAGTGCACACATCTATTATGTTAGAAAATAGTAATTTTCGGAGTAACATAATCCTTAAAACCCAAATATAAAAACAATATAAACACATCACAACCTTTCTATACTTTTACCCTTATAACAAGATCATTTCTTACCATATCCATTAAATGTGCCTGGGTTGTAGCAATCTACTAATTTTATTCTCACTTTAAATATGGAGAAGCTAAAGGAAATGCAACTATGTTATTCTAGCTATGTATTAATTAATATCTCTATGTTATTTTAGCTATGGATTAATTAGTATCGCTTTGTAATATGTTCAGTTTTGACTTGGGATATATTAAATCAAAGCATGTAAATGATGTAAATATGTTAGTATGGATTTCTAGTGTGGAGTTCAAGGCCAAAGCTCGACTAGAGAATGGCTAGGCATATATGATTTAAATATTTCTAGATGGACAGTGTGATTGATTTACCATGCCAACTCAAAACCTATGTAGATATTATGTTGGAAAATAATAAAATGGTCCAAAATGGTTATGTGAAGAGCACTGGAGGGGCTATGATTCCACTAGAGGGGAAGAGGAAAGGGGAATTATGGGAGATTAAATCCTCCATTTCAAGGTTTCAACCTTAGAAATCATCCATTTGCTGCCATGTGATATAAATCAACCAATTACTTCATTTTTACTATTTTACCCCATCATTGAATCCATGTGTGAGGTTGGTGGGGAAATTCTTCTCATGTAGTGAGGAAAGCATGGGATGAATATACTTTCATGACTTCTCAACACAGTATATAAGCTATTTACAAAAGTGGAGGGAGTCAAAAGTCAACCAATCACAAAAAACTATCCAAGAAAATACATATTATGGGAGATATATCTCAACCAAAATGATGTTTTCATAATATATGCCATAAGGGGAGACTAAGTCTCGACCCTTTGAAAGAAAATCAAAATCTCAACCATCAACATTGTAATAGTGTTTTGAAGCATGAGCCTTCACCCATACTATGCTTTGGCATTATATTATGTTACCTATAATAGAAGTCCCTGGAAAACATTTGTTCGAAATAATCCATGTGATGTACTTATATTTGTCCCTCCATTAGATCGCATGTTTCCTTAGCTAGAGTGTCCTCTCTCTTATTTTGTTCTCTAAAAATATGCTCACATGTACACGAGGAGAATTGAGAATTGCTATTTCAGTTGAAGACCCATGACGAGTAGATGTGAAAGCTTTAGATTTGAGCAATTATTTGAATCATTAATCTAATTCACCACTAGTTGTGAATCCAAAAAAGCTATAAATGTTGGATATATTGGTTTCTAGGGCTAGAGAGAGTCGTAACCAAACTGAGGAGTTCAACATAATTGTTTATAATTTGTCCCATGCCTCTTTTGTATTTCAACAGTTTTCCATTATATCTAATGTAGCCACCAACTCCACTTTCTCTTGGATTTCCTCGAGAGGCACCATTGCCAAAACAATGTGGAATGGAGGGATTGAAAATATGCTTGTTGATCACCCACGGGATTTTTTGGATTATTGTGAGGCTATATTTTGTCATTGAGTATTTAAATTAGTAAAATGAGGTGAGTGTCTGAGGGATGACATCATAGAAAATCCCTCCATTTCTTGTAATATAGATGCTCTAGCAAATATGAAGTGGGAGAGCTGAAAGGTCTGCCTCTTTTGGCTTTGAGAACTAGTTTTCCTAAGCATCTAAGAAAGATACCCCTTCCCATGATGGACATGTCCCCATCGAAAGCGTCAAGCTCCAGACCATTTTGGTGAAGTGAAAAGATACCAAGATATGATATATTGTTTTAGCTTGTTCACCACACAAAGGACAAATGTTGGGCCCATGTCCACCCCTTTTATGTAGGTTGTCCCATGTGAGGATTTTATTCCTTAGAGCTAACCAACATAAGTATTTTTCTTTTGGAGGGGCCTCCAATTTCCATAATACTTTCCACCAATGTAGATCCATGTCATCAAAAGTAGTGTCTTGTAGCACCTTTTAGCCTAAATTTACTTTGTAGACCCCATCAGCTTGATTTTGAACCCAGATGAGTTTGTAGGGTTGGTCATTATGGGATATAGAAGCTTGATTGAGGCCAGGGATGTATGAACTACAATGCAAAGTGTGTACATGTGAAAGGTGGATTTGATTCCTTGCATTCTATCCACCATTCCAAAAATATTTGTTTTCAAATTAGAATATGTCTACCAAATATATGTGTCCTAGCCTATGTAAAAATGCGACCAATTCCAAAGGAAGCAGATATTTCTGACAGATGCTCACTATTGGCTTTGAAACAACCAATATATTCTACATGTTTCCATGATTACAAGCAATATATTCACTTATTAAATGGAAGTTACTTTGTGTATCCCTCCAGAAGAGAGAGCTTCCTTGACCATGAAGAAAATAAGATCTAATCCGTGAAATCATTAATTGGGGAGATATATATTTCTATTCCATAACATTATTCCAGAGCCCCTTTTGTGTGAGCAACCTCCATAAGCTCTTAGTAGCTAATCCTTTTGATAAGTGTGTACCGCCTGCCTTGATAGAATTGATTAACTAGACTATTGAGGGAACTAATATTGAAGTGACCAGGTTAAACAAACTTGGAACAATGTGTTATGCTTTATTATTATTGAATGAAAACTGTTGATTGGCAAACAAATGATGATTATGCTCGATTGATTGAGAAATATGATAATGTTATGAATGAATGAAATAAATGATGCTTTTGATTCCATAGATGTGGATAAATGTCATTTGTTTAAATAGAATTGAATAAAGATTAAAATTCATGATGATATACTTTATATAATGCAGCGCTACTAATGTGCGCTTTGAGTGTTTGCAGCAGTAGGTAAAACGATACCGACTGACTCTCAATCGGATAAAAGGGGTTTATAAAGAACAAGAAATATACATAGGGGTACAATGACGGACTGTCAACCCTGAATTAACAATATACGCATGGTTCGGAAGCCCTATCAGCTCACCTGGGGAAGCGTGTGTCATATGGGTGAGGCCACAACGATTTGGTTGCATACGATGTGTTGAGGGGCGCACAATAAAGAAGATGTTATTCCTCAATCACCATTAGTCTCCATTGAAATGTAGTTGGAATATTACGGTAACTATTCCTAATAGCTACATAGTACTCCCCACACGAGGACAAGGACAAGGAAGTTGTCAGAAGGACCCATAGACATGGTACCTAGACAATGACGGGAAATGGAACTCCTTGCACTAAATATTTAAACACATAGTTGAATTATGCATATGTGAATATTAAATTTGAGAGTAATTAAATGACAAAATGTTTTTATTTGAGTAAACAATAAAAGGGGATAGTTTGAGATAAAACTCATGTGAACCCAGTTAATTAGGAAGACATGCATTGAGTAAATATCAAATAAATGAAATTAGAGATATTTGATATTTGGAGCAAATCTAGATTAGAAAATATCTAGAGTTTAACTCCACATGCACCCACTAATCTAGGGATTGAGATTTTTAGACTAGGGACACAACTAAGAGAGAATCACCAGATAAATGAACCCAAAGGGGTGAGACCTAATGGAATGCCTGAAGGGCCCCACCTTGCGGGGCGTATGTGCACTAGTATGTGAGAGTGACACTTGGTTGTATGAAAATGAATATTAGAGAATTAATAAATTAAATTAATTTTGCATGAGACGACACATGTCGTCCAAGACTTTTTTATTTAAGAAAGGGAGAATGAAGAGAAAATGACCTCTTGCTCCCTAATGTTGGATGGATTCTGTAATGGAAGTTTGAGATTAAGTGTGGGCCATGTGAGTTTGGTTGAGAACTCCTATGGGCATTGGGGGATCTCATCTAAGGGTTTAGGCTTGGTTTGGTTGAGAACTACTATGGGAATTGGGAGATCTCATTTGAGGGTTTAGGCTTGTATGTTCTTTGCGACCCCCATTTTCTCAAGGGACTAGGAGGAAGAAGATTATTCCTAGTGTGGTAGGGAGGTCAACCGAGGAGTCCTTCAGTGATTTGTTGAAGGCTGAGAACAGACCAAGCAGAAGCCTCTCCAGAAAATTCATCAACAACGGTAGCAACCCTCATGAACAGGTTTATTGTCTTAAAAATTTTATTCCATAATTTGATTCATTCATAATTTTAGCAGTTATGGTTACTATATTTAAAAGTGTATAATTACTAGTTGGGAATTAACCAAGTTGTTGGAATTAGTCTATTTCAAACTTCGTTTTTTACTGTTGACACTCAGGGTCATAAGGATCGAGCGTGGGTTTATTCACATATGTATAGATGATTTACTTAGAAACGTCCACTTGATTTCACATAAGTTCATGGTTAGGATTTAGTCGTTCAAATGTATTCAGATAGGGAAGGAATCTGATGCTGGATTTGTAGGAATGTTATTATTCCAGGTTTACTTCCAAATTTGAGATGAAGAACACATGAATCTGAGTTTAATCTGCAAAAAGACTGTGTATAAGTTTATTATATTTTTAATTTCAAAACGCAATTCTTTTGCAAGTTTTTATTGTATTTCCATTCGATGCTGGATTTGTAGGAATATTATTGTTCTGTGTTTACTTCCAAATTTGAGATCAAGAACAAATGAATCTGTGTTTGATCTGCAAAAAGACTGTATATAAGTTTAGTTTATATTTATTTTCAAAAATTGGTCATGAAAAGAGTAATATATTGGGCTAATTCTTTTGCAAGTTTTTATTATAGTTCAATTCGATGCTGGATGTCGTGGGCGTTATATGATAGATTAATTGATGATGGACTGTGTGAAATGCATATCATTGAAGAGAAATGATTGTTATTCCACATAGACTTCGTATATATATATGTTTCTAGGGAGTTAATGTAGAACTTGAGACTCTAAGTTACGGTTGTAGTGTCAATTATGCATGGTGCTCGTGTTTATGTTTTATTATTGAATGCTAGGAAAAAGGTTCGAAGTTGAAGTTTAATTTATAATTATATGGGTAATGTGTAGATGCAATAAAGTGAATGGAAACCAAGATGGATTGAAACGGATCATAAATATTGGTGAAGATTAATTAAAATTCATAAACATAGTAGATTTATTTTTATAGTAGAAAGGAATATGGAAGGGATTACAAAAGATTTAGTTGGGTGAATCTGATTTATGTAGAGTGTTTTAATATAAATTAATTAATGTTGAAATCATTAACATCATATAATTAATGAAAGATAAGAATTAGGTAATACATGTTGATAGAAAAAGAAGGAAACTGAGTTTGGATATATGAATGTTTATCCTTGAAGTTTAGACAACGCTTATTACACTTGTAGATTAGGAGGGAGTTGATAATTGAAACTCTAGTATTTCTCTTTTATATGTATGAAATTACAAAAATTACTTTTAAGCATTTAAAAAGCGTTGGTCAATTATGGACACTTATACAATATATTGTGGCTTTAAAAAAGGTGCATATGCTATATTAAGTTTGAAATAAAATAGATATTCTCTATAGATATGGACTTCAGTTAGAAGTAGATTGGTCATCAACTTTATTATACTTACAAAAAAATGACCTTACATTGCTTCGTAATAAGGGCATTACAAAGTCATAGAGGATTTTGAAACCCCATCCACTACTAGACTTTGGAGAGCATAAGGCCTCCCATTTGCATAGGGGAAATATTTTCCTCTCTTTTTTCCCATACCAAAGATAAGCTATATATATATATATATATATATATATATATATATATATATATATATATATATATATATGTATATATGTATATGTATATGTATGCATATGGCATTTAATGTACCCTTCGGAATGTATGCTAGTGTCATCCAATAAACTGAGATTGACTCGATGACGCTCTTAATCAAGGTTCCTCTACCTACCAAGGTGATCCACCTATGGTACCAATATCTGATCCTTTTTATTTTGTCTATGAGCCATTGCCAATAAAAAAGAGGTAGTCATTTGCGTTGGGTAGGAACCCCAAGTACTTAAATCATTTAGAGGATGAGGCTTTAGGGAAAGGAAGGAATTTATGTAGCAACGACTTGTGTGCCTCCAAAACATGGAAGAAATGGATGGTGGCCTTTTTGAGATTCGTTTCCATGATTATAGAGGAGGATAAAAGGTTTAGGATCATTTCAATACATTTAGCTTCAGACACTGATGCTTTCCCAAAGAGGAGGATTTCATCAACCCAAAGGATGTGCGAGAGACAAAGGGAGGTGGTGATATTTATCACAGAGAGAGAGACAAGTGCTATTTCATGGTTTAGGTGACAAATGAGGGATTTTGCAATGGTGAGAAAGAGAACAGGTGAAAGAGGATAGCCTTATCGTAAACCTATGGAGGGGTGGAAAAAGGAGGTAGCAGATCCATTGATAAGGATAACATAAGTGACACTTTGGTAGCAATATTCAATCCAATTGGTGAAGAGGTGAGGAAAAACTACTTGATTGAGAATAATATGAATAAGGATCCATTTAACCCTATCAAAATCTTTTGAGAGGTCCAATTTAAGCATTAAAGACGTTTGAGACTTAGACTTGTTCAAGTGTAAGGATTCTAGTGCAAGGCCAATATTCTAGCAGAATTAAGGAGGCGACCTTAATTTCACATATCATCAGTAAGAGGATCATTTCTAGCATTAGGGCCCCAAGATTCACTACAGAGCAAAGTGAAATTAAGGTCGCCTCCTAAGATGATATGTGGGTGGGATAGGAGGCTGGGATAGGAGGCCAGAGTAAAAAAAAATCCCAAAATGCATTTCGGCCATGGGAAGGAGCATATACATTTAGGACATCCACAAAGAAATTAAGAGACTTGTAGAAACATGCAATAGAAAAAATAGAATGAGTGATGCTTACTAAGGACTGAAGAACAAGTGATCCATTCCATCCAAGGGCCGACCAATACAGTAGAGTTACCCATAGCATCAACCAAAATAAAATTCCAATATGGAAAATATTTCCTTAAAATCTCCATTGCAGTGACAGAGGAACGCATTGTCTCATGTATAGAAAGAACAAATGAGCAGTTTTTTTTAACCATCATTTTGAGGGACCATTACTTTGTGGTGATCCCAATACCTCACATGTTATGTGATAGAACATTCATTTAAGACCCCAGAAGGGGAATTCTCTACTAAGGGCCCCTTGTATCATGGACTATCTACTAGCATATATCTCCTTTTCGGAACCAAATTTTGCATGACCCAAAAATGATTTCCTTCCTCCGGTAGAGGGGGCCACCATCTGATGAGTCAGACTCAATCCTTTATATTGAATCCCTTTCCTTTTTGTCTAAGAGTGAGTATGGTAGAATCTCGACATAGAAGGGTTGGTGTAGGAACTATTTGAAGTGTTTCCTTTAGACGTAGGAGGAGAAGAGATCTCCTCGGAATATTCAATAGCAATCAAAGGTTCCTATGTCAACAACTGTAGGAATTCCTTCAAGGAACCCAAAAAAATTATTTTTCCCTTTTCATTATCTAAGACTGGAAGCACATATTTCTTTCCATGTGAACCAAGAATGATGGATTCTAGTTCATTTATATTTGATTGAAGATGTTATGTGACTCTTGAGAAGTCGTCATTAACCCTAATAGAGTCGTTGTGCATAGCTTCCTCAGAATTCTTTATCTCATCTACTTTATGTCGCTTATGTTGTGCAAAGGATAGAGACTCTTCACCAAAATGTGAAGGGCTCATTACCAAGTGTGTACCACTGATATCATTTGAATACCTTACGAGCGAACATGATATATTCAGGTGACCATGGGAGCGACAGTGAATGCATCGAAAGCGCACATTCTTATAATCCATGGTTTGCATATATGAATCTTCACCAATTTCGATTAGAATAGCATATAGAAGTCCTTGTGCAATATCCATGGATTTTTTTTTGGTTTTTGCTTAATCTCTGGGTTGATATTCAGAAAAGTGCCCAATGATTCTCCAATAGATTTGAAAAAATGAGAATGTGAATATTCGATAGGAAGATAATGTAATTTTACCCAAATGGATAGGGTATGAATTCGTTCTCAAGTGGGGTCAAAAGAACCATGCCAATGTAAGAGAGTAAGAGAAGCATTGCCCCAGGATCAAGGTCATTCCAAAGTGATTTTTAATCGGTCATCCACAAATTTAAATACAAGGTTATGCATTCCCTGGACCCAGCATGTGCTAAAGGTGTATGCCCTAGGATGTGATTCCAGGTACAATGAACCCAATTCTTCATATCTTTCTCCTTAAAACTTTTCGCATGAAATCTACCAATTAACGATAATTATGTGTAGAAATTACATTTTCTTTGAAAGTATCCATATCAACAGTGACCTTCATGTCCTCTGGTATCTTAGATATATAGTTTGGTCTTCTTTTCTTGCGATTGTTTCTTTGTTTTGGCCCTTAGGATATCAAGGGTTTTGATTGAAGGGGGGGATTTTGCGAATGTGGAGGAGTTTCAGATGAATTAAATAGGAAAAAAGATGTACCAAGGAGAGTGGGGGATTATGAGGTGGAACAAGTTTTTGGGAAATAGACTGTGTCGAAGGAGGAATGATGACATCGGGAAGAGTCGAGGTTGGTAGGGTGCCATCATTATTTGGGATTGTTTCAGGAAAATATTTAGGGAGGACCAATGATGGGTATGCACCAACATTTTGAGGGATGGGAATTAAGTGTGCAGTTGCGGGGCCTTCAATGAGAATAGATCCATCATCATCCTAAGTGGGAGGAAAATGGGAACAGGAAACCCTTGGCCTCCTAATGTGCACACAAACAATTTTTGTCCCAGAGATACTATGTGTGTGTGTGTGTGTTTATTTATATTTAATTTGATTTGATTTAAAAATAAAATTAATTATTTATTCTAAGTAAATTAATTGCGCCAAGATGCACTTTCTACAACCCAAGTGGATGAGATGTGTCACATCTGTAATGCTGACGTAGAAAATGTCGACTCTAAAAAAACAAATATAAAACCAAAAAATATAAAGCTAGAAAACAATTTTAATCCAACTACATTGTAAACCACACTTATTTATATAAATACTTAATCCTATTTAAATATTTAAATCATAGAGTCCCATAGATTTAAATCTGAACCAATCAAATTCGTCTGAGAAGAATAAAATACGATAATTCTCCTAAATCTCTATTCCAAGAAGAAATGGAACCTTGAACAAAGCTCGGTTACTCAAATACTACAAGCAGTTTCACAAATAATAAGTCTAGCGAGGATGATATTATGCAAATCAATGGCTCCCATCATTAGTCAATTACCTACCAAATACCAATATTCGCCTGCTTTCGTGTATGTGGTTGCCAATATTGACCCATCTCCATTATATTGTGTTTTTAATGATCTAATAAGTATAGAAAGGTTTTCAAAAATAGATACAAATAAATTTTTAAAAATATTAAAAATTAAAATGAATTTGCGTTTCAATACTTCATTTAGATCACACTTCCTAACTAAAATGATTTTTTATTAATGTGGAGTTTGATAATGAGTGTGATTTTTATTATTTATATTATTATGAAAATAAAGTATCAAGTCTATAATATTCGGTATATAATAGTAACAAGGAGAGAGTCGTTTCAAATAGGGGATTGAGTCACTCTCTAACGATAAAGCCTTTATTTATTTCTTCTACGCCATGTTTCCACTACTCGATCAACCGACCAGTGGAATAAGTGTTTTGCCCAATATATGAGTTATAGAGAAACACCAGAATTTACCATTAGTTGGCGGCTAGCTGGGGCTTAGGGATGGTACGAGCTAACTAGAGCGTAGGTGGTATACCCCCAATATGCCTAGCTTATCGATCGCCCAAAATTTTGAAATTTTTGAAATTTAAATAAATTTATATTGATTTATTTTATTATAATGTAAAGTTTTATAATTATTATTTTTTTATAATTAATATAGTTAATAATTTTTCAATTTAATTTATTATATCTAATGGATTTTTACAGTTCACTAAGTGAAATCAAGTCATACCCAAAAAAACTTATTATCGAAGGTGAATTCAAAATCAAGAAATCTTTTCTTTTATAGAGTGGAGGGGGATCAAATCCCTTGAGGTGTGTTGGTCTTGGGAAAGTTTTGCACAATTTGTTAACCAATTTTGGTATGAATGGAGATAGGAAGAAGTGGTCCACGAAAGCAAGACTCGCTTTGACAAAGCAGACGAAGAATAAGGAATGAAGGGCATTTGACTTCGTCAATAGCAGAGTTAGTTGAGAGCATTTAGAGTTTTTGTCCACTTACACAAATGAGTCTAAGTAGTGGGAGTGGGGAGGGCTATGAACAAGTCCTATATATATGTAATGGGTTGGAAATTTGGGGGTTGGTTAGACTAAGAAGGAGTGGAAGCATATAATTTTTCCATATGCACTGAAGGAATCTTGTTTTGATATTATTGTAATTTTGATGTATAAGAGAGTTGCAAGAGGTTGTAGTGATCTACAATCTTAGTGCATAGGTTTGTTGTAACGAAGAGAGAAATTCTGCTGACTGTGTGTGCAGACATGAAGTGCTAATTTGTTGCAACTCAAGAATAAGAATAATGCTTCCGTGTTTTTTCCCTTCTTGGGTTTCCATGTTATTTATGGTGTTCATGTGTGTGGATGATTGATGTTTGTTTATTTACTTTTATGTTTCCATTCACTTTAATGATATAATGATGTTGATCTGATAATATATGAGAAGTAAGATAACCTGCTACGAACCTAATGTATGAACCTGATAATTTGATAAGTTTGCATTGTATGGCCTATGGGAAATATTAGTTACTCTATCGAAGCTTTAAAATGTTCGTTGTTGTAGAATTTTGGTCATTCCCATTTGCTGCTACAGAAAATTGGTTCCTACAGTTCCCATAGGTACCTCGGGTGATATGTCACTTATTCGCAGGTGATGCAGAAAGGGTCGGTATCTTGGGGTTTGTTGCTAAATAGCTTAGTGGACCTAGGTCAAAGTGTAGAGAGAATCCAACAAATGGTTCTGTTTCCAGGACCAAGATCTGTGTTGGAGGGGGATGTGGCATCCATCTAAGCCCAAGATTCAAGACTAGATCGATAGGAAGCTGAAGGAATTTTCCAAAGATCAGATTAAAAATCCATGCTTGAGCTAGGAATATTGGCTAGGGGATGAGCCTACAATTTGGACCCCTGAGTTGGTATGGGCCCTTAAAGGCATTGACAATAATATTTCCCGTGTTGTTGATTACTAGTTGGATAGTATATTGGAAGTGTATGCTACAAAGTTTGTTGTAGACACCACGAAGTCTTACAATGTTGCTAAATGAGGATTCTTCCAAAGTACACGAGGTAAGTACATGAGATATTTAAACTTGTGGATTAAAATGTTAATTTGTGAAAAAGGGGTTATGCAGATGGAATATAAGGAGTAAACTATATGTGCATGGCATATATGGGTGTCGAAGAGAGGATGGTCTAGAGTAAGATTAAAAAGGGACTGAGCTGAGATGATAGGAGAAGAAGAAAGTGAGACGGATGAAGAGTGTGGTGTACTGCGAAGTGAGAGAATATTCCAGTCATATAAGAGAAGGAATATTGCGACAGACAAAGAGAGTGGCAATGATAATGGAGGATAGGACTATGAACCTATACCACAAATTAAGGAAGTATCTTATGATCTGAAGGGGAAAATTACTAGTTCATCCAAGAAGAAGAACCAGATGATCCATCTTAGAACAAACGCTTCGAAATACCTATGTCCACGTGCACATATTCATAAGTTTAGGTAAGAGACAATAATTTATCATTACAGTCTATATAAACAAGTCATAATAGTAGCAGTAGCTAGAATAATACTTTGACTAGTATAAAAGTTGCAAGTGTCAGTTCTTTGGTACCAAGTCAGATGCCACCCTTGAGAAACAGAATGGCTAGGGATGATATGAAGTTACTTATTTTCCATGGGAATAGATCGAAACATCCAGACAACACTGGTTCCTATGTGAAGTTGTTTGGACTATTAAACAAGTGCAAGATGAGGATGTAAAAAGAGCACAGCTAATAACGACCTTCTGGGGTCGTGCTTTGTGATTGGTTTATGAAGTTTGCAAATGTAGCTATTGGGATTGCATAGAATACATTAGCAAATATTAAGTTTGCATTAAAAGATGAGTTCTATAAACCAAAATCTGAGTCAAAATGCATTACTGAGCTTAAGGAAATCAAACAGTTACCGATTGAGTCTGTATGGGAGCTCGACCAGAGGTTCAAGACATTGATGGCTTGCATAAGATTTCAAATGACATATTTTAAGCACAAGGAATTGTTCATAGCCACTTTCCTAACCCATATTAGAGTTCCATTAATACAAAATAAGATTGTTAGAGCCTCGACACGTTAAAAGAAAAGATGGCGACAACACCTATTATGGTATTTCCAAATTGGAAAAATGAGTTCCATGTACATGTTGATGCTTCATCTATTGCTTTAGGTGTCATCCTTGCTTATCCTGGGGAAGGGTCTATTGACCATCCTATTGCATTCACTAGAAGGAAATTGTCCATAGCAGAACGAAATTATACAAGACGGAAATGGAAGGATTAGCTATGGTTTATCCTCTGCAAAAAGTTAGGCATTATTTGTTAGGAGGACAATTTAAAATGTTCACAGATCATTTTTCTTTAAGGTACCTAGTTAACAAGACAGTGTTGGGTGGGGGATATGTTGGTGGCTACTATTATTCCAAAAGTATGATTTCAAAATTGTAGTTAAACCAGGAAGACTGAATGCATGTCCTAACCATATGTCAAGTCTAGAAACAGGAGAAGATCCAATCAATCTGGACGACAACCTCCCAGATGTGCATCTCTACTCTGTGAAGATGTTGGATGAATATTTCAAATATATTGTGAACTTTTTGACTACAGGTCTGGCACCACAAGGGTTTACTATAGCACAGAAAAAGCAGTTGGTTGTCAAAGAAGTAGATTTTAAGCTCATAAAGGGTCAATTATATAAACTAGGACTTGATGAAATATTGAGAAGATGTGTTTTGGAGCATGAATGACCACTGATTCTGGTCGAAGCTAACGATGGTGTCGCGGGAGGTCACTATGCAGGGAAAGAAAATGTACAGAAAAAATTGCGAGTGGGATTGTGGTGGCCTACTTTACATAAGGACGCTAAGGAATATTGCAAATCTTATGATATATGCCAAAGATTTGGGAAACCATCAAGGAGGGATGATATGCCATGAGTACCTTAGCTTACATTGCAAGCCTTTGAAAAATGGGTTGTTGATTTTGTGGGACCAATTAACCCACTTGCGAAGAGGTCAGGCGCAAGATACATTATCACTGCAACCGATTATCTAACTAGATGGGTTGAAGCCAAGTCACTAAAAGACTGTACTACTACCAATGCTATGAAGTTCTTATTTCAAAATGTGATTACCATATTTGGCTGCCCTTGCATTCTATTAAGTGGCCAAGGAACTCACTTTGTGAATCAAACTATTGAAGAACTTACGCAAGGATTCCAGATTCATCACCAGAAGAGTACCCCATATCACCCTTAGGATAATGGAACCATCGAAGCCTTTAATAAGATTATGGAACAAGCCTTGACTAAGGTATGCAATGTGAACCGTGATTACTGGGATCTGAAGGTTCCTTCAGTTTTGTGGGATTATCAAACAACTTCTAATAAGTTGATAGGTCAAACACCTTTCAAGGTGGTATACGGGCATGAGGCTTTTATGCCAATGGAATATATTGTACCTAGCTTAAGAATTGTTGCATTTACAAAAATGTCAAACATTGGTGCAGTAGAAGAACGGTTGTCGTATCTATTGCAATTAGAGGAAGATAGATTTCTTGCAAGTTTTCAACAAGAGGTTTAAAAAGGAAGAGAAAATGCTTGGCATGATTGTCACATCAAGCAGAAGCAATTCTAAGAAGGAGATTTAGTTCTCATGTATGACAGTAAGTTCTTAAAACAACCAGGTAAGTTCAAAATACATTGGTTGGGGCCTTATGTGGTTAAGTACATAACAGAGTGAGGTGATTTTCAACTTCAGAAACTAAGGTGAAATTATGAAGGGACTAATTGATGGGAGTCAACTGAAACTATATAGGGAAAACCGCAATTCCTGTCGAAATTAAGCAAAAATGGTGAAGTCTAGATGTCAAATGTAGTTGAAATAGGCACTAGACACTGAGCTGAGTCTGCATATGTAAAAAAACTGTTATCTTTTTTAAGTTGTTGGTTGTGTCGAAGTAGGATTTTATACATATGTTCAAGTTGTGAATACGTCGCAGGTGAATGGGAAAATATTCAAAATTTGCACGTGAAATTGAAATGACCAAAAATGTACTTAAGAAGCACCATTAATGAAAACGAAAAAGATTACAGCCAGTGGACAATAAATGCAATAAATTTCAAAATCCGACAAAAAGGTGGGAACAATCTGCTCATCAAAGTGTTAATAAATGTTGTCTTAATTAAGGAATTCCGTGAAATATCTAGTTAGATGCATGAAATCTATGGACATTATGATGAAAATATTAGGTTGTGAACCATTAAAACTTAGCTTGTTTCGGAATTCAAATTCATTGTGCATTGTTGAGAGTTGAGAGAAGAGTAGAGCTGAAGAATATTCAACTGAGTAAAAATTTATGCGTGAACGAACAATCGATGATATTATTCAGGAATTCATGGTTCCAGGAGTTCAAGGTGAGTCGTGGATGGTTAGGGAGAAGGTATCAGTAGCTCCTCCTGGTCCACCAAGGGATACACAAATAACGACACCACATCCATGGCATCAAGAGGAAAGGACCAAGTGCAAAAATGATGCAGGAACATCAACATCTGCAATGCCATCTAGGATACTAGAGTATATTCCACCAAGGAAGTTCAATGAAAATCTAGTCGATAGTCCATAGAGCGTTAAATATTCACTTGTTACACCAGATATCCCAGTAGGATTTCTATAAGTACGCGACATGATGGGAAAGATGTCGAACTTGAATTATGTAGACCATGACTTGGCCAACAAAAAAAGTTCCCCAAATTTGTGTAAGACAAGTATTCGCGGATCGTACCTGATGCAAAAGGACGAACTTGTGTCTTAGAACGATTCGAATGGGCTTTGGGTTTGGAGAAATCGGTTATGTTGGGTCTTTTGAAGATATCCCATTTTGTTCAGAGTCTAGAAGTTAATGACTGTGTCAAGTAGCTACTCCTATGTTTCCATGGTGGATTCTTGTGGCTAGATAAGAAAATTTTGATTGCACAAACCTAATAACAAGGATTACCGATCTTCCAACTCACGGTTTGGATCTGATAACATATTGTGTGGGCAAGGAAAAATATCAAGTGCTCACAAACATAATGAAATACAAGTACAACCTAGAGAAGATTAAAGGGGGCTATGAGGTAGCTTCTATTAAAGATGAATATGTTCGGTTCACAACCAAAATTTTTGCAAGTAAGTTGCGAAGGAAGTGTCAACCAAACTAAGTTTCGGCCTCAATCATTGCACTGGTAGAATAGTGTGCCAAGGGTGTTCAAATGAACTAGGCCACATACTTGCTTAATGATTTTTTGAGCGACTTTCTAGATTCCCAAGAGGGGCCATGTGTATCCACTAGGGCGAGGTGAGGGGGTTATGGGATGGGATCCCATGCTTGCACTTGTCCATATATGAACCCAGTTGACTCCCCATGTTGACATTTAATGTTGTTATAGAAGGTAGTTGAGAAGTCAGCTCATGAAGTCAATTGAGTATGGAACATGCCCCACGAACCCATATGGCAGGGTATGGTCTATGCTTACTTGTCCCTTACGACACTTAACCACCTGGGAATTCGCAAACCCGAATGAATATCCCATGGTTGACCTAGAAACCTAGGGGGTTCATTCATTCCATTCAACATGCATTGTAGAGCCAAGCCATGAAATAAAGAAAAGGAAAAATCATGTTTCTGTGTAAGCCGTAAATCACAGAGTCGATTGCCATAGAAACCTTGCGTGTAAGCCTCATCTATTTGGAAAATCCATGAAAGAAAACCCTGAGAAAAATTGGAGAGCAAGAAAATCCTAGTGGATTCATGAGAATACCTGGATTTTGTATTTGCAGAGAAGAGCCTAGCTTGATTAACATAGGTAGAAGGTAAAATTAGGGTTGGATTGCTTGATAAACCTAGTGAAGGTTGTAATCTCATAGAACTAGTAGTTGGACCTTTCTAGGCCCACCCTGAATAGCACTGGAAGGGAAGGGTCCCTGAGGGACTTTGTAGCAAAGAAGGGGGTATTCCTTATGTTGGGTGAGGTAGGTATTGTAGGTGCCATGCCTATTGAGTGTTGAGATGCCTGCAACTCTGTGGTTGAGCTCACTGTCTTAGCACATCCTCCATGTTTCCCTTGTATGCTTGATAAACCGAACTGCAGGTTGGCTTAGCATGTGTATGCTTGATAAACCCAATTGCAGGTTGGATTAGCATGAGTATGTTTCCCTTGTATGCTTGATAAACCCAACTGCAGGTTGTCTTAGCATGTGTATGCTTGATAAACCCAACTGCAGTTTGGCTTAGCATGAGTATGTTTCCCTGGTATGCTTGATAAACCCACTGTAGGTTGGCTTAGTATCTATGTTCTCTGGTATGATTGATAAACCCAACTGCAGATTGGATTAGCATGAGGGGGAGACTTTGACTGTGAGAAACCCATTAGCCCTCCTTAGTGGATACACATCCCAGCTCGGGGGTGGTCTCTCAGCTGAAAGAGTACAGGATTGATAGAGACCTGAGGTTGGGTGGAACGTTGCTCTCACTTAGGAAGTTACTTGGACAACTTGGATTCAAAGATAAGTGTTCATGATGATGCTCAATAATGATATTTTTATGTGTAATCTTTTTTTTTTATATCAAGGTTATTGAATGAATGATTGTATGAAATTGAATCGTATGAAGTTTATGTATAATCTTGAGTATGAGGTTGAGTTATTGTGTGAACGCTTCATTGCTTGCATGAGTACAATGCACTACTAACCTTGCAGGTTGTAGAAGTATTGATTGTTGTGTTCATTACATATATATGTGTTTGTTATGCATTGCATTCACCTTAGAAGGAATGATGGACTTCACCTAGACAGAGGGAAAGAACTATATATCCCTGTGGTGTTTCATGACCTCTCTTTGATAAAGGGAGGAGAAGAAGTCATGGCAGGAGGAAGGTAGAGTTCCTTGTAGGAGGATGAAGGCATATTGAGGGAAATTAGACAAGAATTCAGTTGGAAACATGTCTAAGTTAGAATCCTCATATGGAGTGGAGAATTATACAAGTGGATAGATCTCTCCAAGAGCTTTCCAATGGTACAAAAATTTCCCAATTTGGCTTAAGGATGAGGAATTTATCCACCTAGGAAGTTTGCAGATGCAAAGGAGGTGGTTCTGCATTCCCGCATCCACAATGCGGATTGCATATTGCAGAAGTCAGGAACCCATTTTCGATTCACGTAGGAGGAATTCCATAGTTCCGAGTTTCATAATGTAGATTGCGGATTGCGGACACCAATGATTTCTAATCTGAAGAAACTAGATGAGTCAAATTCCAAATCAGATCTAGTGGATCCTACCATGTATAGACAGCTCATTGGTTCCTTAATGTATTTGATACATAGTATACCAGACATATGTTATGCAGTGAGTATCTTCAGTGATTTCATGTCTGATCCAAGACATAGACATTGGGTTGCTTCCAAGCATGCGCTTAGATACCTTCGAGGTACTATTTCTTATGGACTTAGATATGCTTCCAGTAGAGGAGTGATGCTACTTGGTTAGGCTAACTCTGACTGGGCTGGTACTATTTTGGACCAAAAGAGTACATCTGTATTTTTTTTTAGCTTGGGATCAGCTATGATCCCTTGGTTTAGCAGGAAGCAGGGCTCTGTAGCCCAGAGTACTACAGAAATAGAGTATATTACAGCTAGTACAGCTTGCATAGAAGCTGTGTGGCTTACGAAGCTACTTGTTGGGTTGTTCTGTGAGAAGATTGAGACTACTGTCATTCGATTTGACAATCAAAATTGTATCAACCTCTCAGAAAACCATGTGTTTCATGAAATATCAAGACACGTTAATATGAAGTACCACTACATCAGAGACATAGTCTAGAGAGGTTCCATAAGACTTTAGTACATTGATACTCATGAAAAGATAGTATATATGTTGACTAAGCCTCTATCTATGACGAATGATAGGTACTTACGAGACAAGCTTGGCATGGTAGAGAATGCCTCCCTCACTGAGAGGGAGTGTTGAAGGTATAGCATCATGAGTCATTCTCCAAGTCAATATTGAGCCTCGTGTGTCGAGGTAGTTCCTTATAGGAGCCTAAATTGTACTCGAGAAACTTGGAGAAGAATCTTGAGTTGGACTCAAGAATTGATAATCCTCATGTGTTTTGGAAAGTACTTTGTATGTCAAAGTGATGATGTTGTACAGTCTTGATTGTCATGGATAAGGTCTTGTGTGTCAAGATAGATCATCATGTGTTGAGGTTGTAGTACCTCATGTGTTGAGGTAATGCTTTGCATGTCGAAGCATGGATGGTGTGTGATGTACTACTAACCATGGTTGAGCTATTAAGTCTCCTCTAGAGACTAGCCACCTCTAGAGTGAATTACTTAGCATATGACCACTTGGAACGATAGTAGAACACGATGATCACATCATTGGGAAAATATACTTAGTATATTTGATATGATAATTAATTAAGCTGGCACATGCGGACCATGCAGATAAGAAAAGAGATAAAGATAAGATGTGATAAGATCAGAGAGAATTTGATTTGCACACTTCAGTGATGATAAAGACTTCAGTTAAATAAAGAGAACTCGAATTGTTAAACTTCAATGATGCTAAACAAATGACACTTCAGTCAATTAAAGGATAACTCAAATTGATCACTTCAATGATGTTAACAAGAAAGAATTCAATTAAAAGAGTTAACTAAGTGATAACAAAGAAGATCTAGTTAACTAAGTTTTTTCATGATGACACTTGAGTTGCGACACTTGCATGATGACACTTGCACGACGACACTTAAGTTAGACACCTAACTAAGTGGTCTAGTATCCAAATGGAGGGCGAGTTCATCCTGAAGTCATAAGATAAAAATAGAAGCCGAAACATGAGAAGAATATATATATATATATATATATATATATATATATATTATTGATGTAATTCAGTAAGTGAATTCTCTTCTCTCTTGAAGGAAATGGGTTTTTCTGTGTGCAGGATGTTATTCTGAGTTCTATTCTTCCATCTTCTCTCTTTCTCTGATATATGCACCAGGGGTGCTTGATGTAATATGCTTAATGTGAAGCAAGTTATTCTCTGCTATCAATCAATATTATAAGGAACATTTTGTTGGGGTTTTCTCCCTCAAGTTATAGAGGGTTTCCCCAGGGTAAATTTATGCGTTGTATGTGAATGCTTATATTTATGATTGTTCATTTATTTCAAGTACTACTTCAATTTCGAATTAAAGATAAAAAATCAACAGGAGGTTTAACTAGGACTTAATGGTTAGGGGTTAAGAGTTTACAGGTACAGGCGTAAATTGGTTAAGAGTTTTAAAGGTTTAGGGGTTAGGGAGTTAAACAGATAGGGGGTTATGCGCTTTATGTCTTAAGGGATTATAGTTTATGGGTTAGGGTATTAGGTATTAGGGGGTAGGGGTTAGTTAAGGGGTTAAGAGATTTAGGAGTTAAGGTTTTTAAGAGTAAGAGGTTAAGGGGACAAGGGTTAATGGGTTAGGATTTAGGGGTCAAGAGATTCTTAGGGATTAATTTATGTTTAGGGAATAGGATTTTATGGGTTAAGGGCTTTAGGTTTTAAGGAATTTAGGGCTCAATGGTTAGGGGGATAGGGTTTAGGAGGTTAGGGGTTAAGGCCTAAGCTGTTAAATGTTTAATTGTTTAGGGATTTGGGATTTATGTATTATGAGTTAGGTTGTTTAGGGGTTAGGGGTGGAGTCATTCTTAGGGGTTAGGGGTTGTGGGATTATATGTAAAGTGGTTAAGGGGCTTACGGGTTAGGGGATTTAGGTGTCAAAGGATTTAGTGCTTCGGGTTCAGGGCGTTAGGGTTTATGGCATTAGGCATTAAGGGTGAGGGGTTTAAAGGGTTAAAGGCTTATAAGGGGTAAACTAGAGCTTAGAGGCTAATGCACAATCCCAAGCGAGAATTCCCGAGTTGATAGAGGAGATATCAATCCCAAGGTAGAGATCTCAAGAAAAAATAGAGCTCTCATGCAAACAAAGAGTGCACATGCAAACATAGATCACATAAGCAAATGAAAGGCACACTTTCACAAGGGAGGTTGCACATGCAAACATAGATTAGAGGTAAACAATTACTTTTCCTCTAGGGGTTAAACTAGAGCTTAAAGGCTAATGGTTAAAGGATTAGAGGTAACCAATTAAAGGACTTAAGGGGTTTAGGTTTCAAGGGATTTAGGGGTAAAGGGATCTAGCACTCTAGGGTTAAGGGGTTAGATTTTAAGATGTTATGAATTAAGGGTTTAAGTGTTACAACGTTAAGGGATTTGTTGAAGCCCCGGGTGTGTAGGTTGCTGGAATGGGTTCCAAGGCTAACAACAGGGGGTGAAAGCCCAGACTAAAAGACTTCAAAAGGTTCTGTGCAAGAACAATTCTATCCCCAGCTTGTTTGGTGTAGTTAAATACCACGGATACAAAGACCTCCATTGGAACTTATGGGGTTTGATCCTGAAAGGATCAGTCTTCCTGTATGGGAAGATCAAAGTGTCCTAACTCTAAAATGGATCTAAACCTAGAAGAAATATACCTTAATGGAAATCTGAACTAAGTCGGATCTAGTCTAAAAGGAAGAGTTTTGACTGTGTGCAGGATAACTTGTTTTGATTGTTAATAAGTAATTTCACCAGCTTAACAGAAATGTAAAATTGGATCTTTTATTATTACTTCAAAATACAATCAGACAATGAAAATTAACTGATAATAGTTTAAGATTAGGCATATGCAAGGTTACCCTGTTTCTGGAATGTCAATTCAAAAATTAACATTAACTTAAATAAAAGGTTAGCATAAAGGGCGTGCATGAGAAATACTGGCATGATCATGGCATTGGGACTCCAGTTGGAGCATACATGTAGCAGGCGAAGCACTCTTTTGCGTTTATATTACTAATATGTCCAATTCACAAAGATGCAATTGATATTGGGAGACGCATGCACCATATATCTAATCCTTACACAATATTGAAGGTCAATTATTCCATCCCTAACCAGTCTTCTTTATACCACTTTGGTATTCCATAGCTTATGTTTTGCGTTTTGGACCATATGCTAAAGATTTATCTTTTCTAACTTGTGAAATATTTTGCTCCATCTATTACAAAAACAAAACCAAACGTAGAAGGACATGGGCTGGCTCAATCTTGAGCTCTCTTTCTAACCCTATGCTCCAATCGTTAGGTACACTTAGTCAACCAAATAGCTTAATTACCTTAGCTACTGATGGTTAGGGTAAACTACTTAGTAAACTGAATAAGCTGGAGGTGATAGTGCCTCTGATTTGAAAGGAATTGTTTGCATGGATGCATAATGAATTCTTTGTCTGGGTTAATGAAAATATTAACGATCATAAAAAATTTGTTCAGGTTAATGAAGATGATGATCATAATCCTTTGATACATTCTCATAGTCCCAAATTCTATTACACCTAGGGAGGGACTTGTAACATTGCTGTTATTTCTCTTGTTTTATTATAATTCATTTGAAACTCATTATAAAAAAATAATGAAAGGTTTGAATTTAGAGAAACTATGTTAAAGGAAAACCATGCCAAAAACATTGTATCATATGCATGCATGTAACAAGAAGAAGTAAAGAAAAAAATTCCACAGGATAGTGCCCACCCCATTTGCTTTTGAGGGCTTGTGTCATCCATGACAACATGAAATCTCTCTTCAATGGGTAATTTGAGATGCCATTTTTTCACTTCAAAGAGGTCTTTAATACTGATGCAACCTATGCATGAAATGAAAGGAGAAAGACCAATTTAAATCAAAGAATACAACTACTTCCTTCAACCAATCCCAGCATACAATACATAGAATTATTTTTTCTAATACATAGAATTATTTTTTCTACTAATCTAGAAGAAAATGCTCAGTTTAAGCATCATGCCATTTCATCCTCATAACTTTGCATAAATTTGTTAACCAACCATTGCCAGGGTTTGCTTTTGTTCATGGTGCATTCCTTAGCATGCTTTTACATTTTTATATTTTGCCTTGTGTAAAGTATGCCTTCTTGTTGTTTGAAGATTGATAACACCTATGGTATTTGAATACCACATTATGCCTTTGGTAATTTGATACCATGTGTTGCCTTCATATGTTTGTGGTTTACTACTCTGAATTGTTTTTCATTGTTTGGAACAGTTTTACATATTTTTTCCAACTTCACATCTTGCAAAATAAATAAAGTGGCATTTCATTGAACTTTTCCTTATTATTCTGTTTACTGCAGAATAGGAGGGAAATCTGGAAGGAGCTTGAGAAGCGAAAACTGTTTCTATCCCTTTAGCAGGTGATACTATGCTAAAAGGATTGAAGAGCTTTGCAAAAAAACTTCAAACACGGTGCAACAAAGGCAGATTGTGGGGAGTGCCCCAGACTCGATCCAGGGCAATAGCGAGGCATTGCCGCAAATTGAGGAAATGCCAAAATTAAATTCATGTGTTGGTTGTTGGAATCGATGTATACTATATTTTCATTAAATAAATAGATATTGACATTTTATTATTTTCCAACATATAAAACTAAGAAATGCATTACTAAATTCCCGTATATATTTCTGGCCATTCAAATAACGCTTGCCATGAAGCCCAGAAATTATGATTAGTCGGTGTTCTTGGTGAAAACGGATTGATATAGAGTTAATTGATTAACTTATATTATTTGTCACGCACCTTATCTTATTTATTCGGATTGTAAAAAGGTTGTAATAATAAAAACTGTACATGTGTTCAGTACATCTTCTTGGGATAATATTTTTAATAATTAAATAAATAAACAAAGTTAGACATTATATTGTTTCAAAATATAAGATTCCAAAATGTTTTCTTACAGACAAACATGAAAGTTGAAAATGTTTAAATTAATTCATAAAAAAAAAGTTTTCATTATTAAATTTATTATTTGAATAAATAAATGTTATTTAATAATAATAAAACAAAAATTGATATGAAAAAAAAAAACAAAAACAGACAAATATGAAAGTTGAAAATGTTTAAATTAATTCTTAAAAAAAAATATTTTCATTATTAAATTCATTATTTGAATAAACAAATGTTGTTTAATAAAAATAAATAAAAATTGATATGAAGAAAACAAAAAACAAAAACTGATATAAACTATAAAGTTTTATAATAAATTATATTGTTACCCCTTTCTTTAACCAAAATGTATTTAAGCATAATAAGAGAGGACAATCATGAAATGAATCTCTACTATACACTTGTTATATTGAGATTAATCTTGTTGATCCGCTCAAAGAAATCCAAACTTTCCTGATGATGAACCCAGATTAGAGTTTGAAATAAGTCCAAAATCTTTAAGCATTTATCGACGTAATTATGTTTTGTCCTGTTATTTTTTTTCTATAAACAGATTATTAAAATACATAGTTATAAAAAATATAGAAAATATAAGTTGCATGTGAATATATATATATATATATATATATATATATATATATATATATAACAAGTTTTTTATTTTTTTTAAACATTTAATACTTATTTATTATACTAGTAGAAGGCAGAGTCTATAGCAATGGCTTTGAAGTCAATTTCAGTTGACTTTTTAGTTAATATGCATTTTGTAAAATATTTTAAAAAATAAAAAGTAATTTTTAAATTTTGGAAATATAAATTTCTAATTTTTTATTGGAAAAAAGCCATAATTTCTATTTTTTAATTGGCTTTGAGGGCTGATTTGACAAATAAGCTTTGCTGGATGTGACTTTTGTTAAATAAAAAATAAAAGATTTAAAAAAATTATAAATTTGCCACTTCTGTTTGGAGGCTGTGTGCATTTATTGTGAATTTAATATTTAACTTTATAATTTAAAAATTAATGTTTTTATATACCTATATAACCATCGTTTAGGGGTCAAATTAGTATGCCTTTTGTAAGTAAATGTTTTTATAATGTTTTGTTATAATTTATATTAAATATAATTTTTTAAAAATCAAATATTTTTCAAATTTTTATCTTTTATTAATTAAAATGGATGAAATGATAACAAATTTTTGGTTTATAAAGAAATTGTCAAGACAATAAAATTAATTTTAAAATAAAATTTTCAAAAATAACCTAAAATGCCACGTAAGTGTAGAGGCTCTGCTTATTAAATGATAATTTAATTTAATTAGTGCGAGGGTATTATGGCTGCAACAAGTCTTCCACACATTGGAATGAGTTTGGTACGGTGACCTGCTCCCACAGACGGTGAGAAAATTCCATCACGCGCAACGAGGAGATTACACGGATGGCGAAGAGATTTCAGAATCCTCATAATTCAATGTAATGTTTTGTTTTTTAAATGTATTTTATTGCCGAATTTTTTAATAATTTTTTATTATAAATTTAGACATTTTAATTTTAATTATTATAATATTTTTCAAATAAAATTTATGTCAAGATTATAATAATTTTTATAATATTTATTATAATAATTTTAATTAAATTTAATTTTAAAATAAAAGTTTAAATTTTATTAGAATAATCATTTTGAAATAAATTCTAAATTTTATGTAAACTTTTTAATAAAATTTATTATACAAATTTATAAATTTTATTACAATAATTTTGAAATGATTTTTCTTATATTATATTCATTTAATTTTATAATTTTTTGGTTTTTCCCAAATGTTGTATATTTTATTTTTTATAACTTATTTATGAGTTAATCCTTACTTCATCAAAAACATCTTTAAATTATTTTCACTAATATATTAGTAATAATGTATTAGTAATACATTACAATTATTAATTAGATTACTTATAAACTATTTTCAAAAGGCAAGTATAAATAGCTTTGCTGCTATTTTTACTTGTTTATTATCTTATTAATTTAACTTTTCATATATTAACAAAAATACTATATAATCTTTTTCTAAATAACAAAAACACATAAAAACAAAATCCAATTGCTTTGCATGTATCCTTTATCTTAAAAACACGTTTTAAAACATCATATCTAATTGCTTTGCATTTATCCTTTGACTTAAAAACACGTTTTAAAACATCATGAAATATCTATTTATATTTTCTTTATTTTAGAGTCACCACCAGCACACGCATTCTAGTGTTTGAAATTATTTTAAATACAAAATTTTGAAATGAGATGAAGTGCCTATTTTGTACGCTGGACAGCAAACTTTATTTATAAAATAAATAGGCACATTCATTTTTCGCCATAGGACATCAAACTTTATTTATAAAATAAGTAGGCACATTCATTTTTTACCATAGCCTGGGTTATAAAATATTTGTTGTGAAGAGTAAAGTTAACTTTATCTATCAAATGAAGCCGTCCAAAAAAATCTTTGCTGATCCAAAATAAAGCTATAACTTTATGTGATAAAAGAAACCGTCCAATCTGAACACAGCATATGTTGTTGTCGATACGTTGGATAGCACATTATGGCTTTGGTAATTTGATACCATGTTATCGATATTTGCAGGCAATCTCATGATATACGTAGGAGTTATATTGGCGATATTGTCCAAAGGATGACGAATCAAGCTTTTAAGGTCCACAGGCTCCCTCATCTTCTTGCACTTCAATTTCTTCAATATATTCCAATGCTTCTATGACCATGCACCCGACAATACTCAGCTCTTTTTATCATGTTGCCCGTTTCACTTGAGCCTCACTCAGTCATGCATGGCATATTTTAACCATAGAGAATGTGTAGAATGTGCTCAAGGCTCAAAGATATGGATTTAGGTGTCTATTTTTGAAGTAGTATATCAAAGAATAACATCTAAATACACTTTTGTAGGGCTCTCAAGGAGAAGAAGCCAGGTTTGTATTAGAATTATAGACATATTAACTAGGGAATTAGTTTTATTAGTTACTTTCCCTTTAAGTTAGAGAGTTATTTCAACCAATTAATATAGGACTTCTTCATTTAAAATTAGCATAGATTAAGGTGAAATTTAATTTCACCAACATAGTCTAGCATAGACATATTAAGAAAAAAATTACATCTCAAGATATTTGATCCAGTGCTTGATTTATCTAAGTTTAAGATGAAATCAATATAATTTAATTTTTTTAAGCCGACATCATTTGTATTTTTATTTCTTTTTTTATGAAACACATGTTACATAACTTTACACAACTTATGCGTTACAACATCTCCTCCATACTAGGTTATCGAACACCTTGCTACTCTTAGTGCAATGAAGTATATATTGTTGTTAAAATTTTAAAATAGTTAAATTAGAATGGTAACTAAAGCAAATTATATGCACAAATAAAACTACAACTATTGGGACAAATGCATGTTCAAAATGAATGATCAAAGCAATAAATATAAATATATGGAGCTAATATAAACTAAAATTTTGTTTACAACAATATGTAATGATTAGTATCAACAAAGAAAATGAAAACATGCTTTTGAAGAAAAGCAAGAAAGCTAAACTAATTCATCCAAATTCCATGTCATCAAAAATTGTCCAAAAACTATATAAAATCTTTAGAAATTTTAATTATTTTACAAAAATATCACCAAACATTTCATGGTTGGAAATTTAAGAATTAGTAATATTTTTGTAAGGTTTCCACACTTTAAAAAAATTATGGGTCCTTGAAATTTTCTTTGCTGGAAAAATAATATCCACAAAAAATAATGTAGGAGATATGCTTAGAAACATGAGTTTTGATAAAAGAATGTTCATACAATCAACAAAAATCCTGAGAAGTCTTATAATTGGATTGGATCATAGTGAATGGGTTGTTTACAAGACCATATGACATTCACAACCAACAAATCCTAAGCTAAAAAATCCTAAGATTGTGAGAAATCTTTCGCAGAATTGTCCACCCAAGTTATCTGAAAGGATTCTAAATTCATGGGTGAGTTAGTCCCAAAATATACTAGGAAACTTTAATCCATGAAAATGAACAACAAATATATCTTTAGAAGATGGTCTAGAATTAGCTTCACCCTAATGTTGAACCTAAGCCATCATGTTGTTATATACTACAATTAGGTCAATTAGAATATAATAAACATGAACGATAAATTGTAGAAGTGGAACTCAATATATGTCACGTACCCGGTGACCTCACGATGCCTTTGGTGCCACGGGATACTCAAACCACTAACTGAAAATGCCTCTATTACTCAATTTCGTTTTTGCATAGATTATTTATTAATGTTACAACGGAATTAAATAGATATATGGTCACTCAAGTTAAATATAAACATGTATATACAAAAATATACATGAATACATTCATACAATTGCCAAGAATTCCATGAAAAAAAAAAAAAATTAAATAAAAACACATATCAGAGATAAACACATAACATTTTATACACAGATTGAGACTTATCTGAAAATATAATCCAACTAACTATAAAATAAGGGCATTCCTCCCAGTTGTAGGCACTATGTTATACTAGTTCCCTCTATAACAAAGGAAACCCTCGAGTTGGGGATATCAATCCACAAGAAGGTGTCGAATTTCCCCTCTACAACTATCACAATCCGCTATCACTCCTCTCCCATCAGCTTCCACAACCCAAGGAATGGGGTTCCCTTCTCTGAGTTAAGAGTCCCTCGGGTTCCCTTCTTTGATTTAACAATCCCTTGGGCTATTTCCCCCAATCCCTTTTCAGGGCTCTAGCATAGGTCACCTAGGGACTCTCCGTGTTAGGACTCTGGGGAACTCAGTCGCTCTCAGTATTAATCTACACTATAGTGTGGGTGATAGATATAGGATATGGTACGATTATGGTAGCTTAAAACTGACAACAATTGATGGTTGAATCTAGAAGAATGATGGTCGAATGAACTAGTTCTCAAAAATTTGTATGGATGTTGAGAACTAGCCAGACACGCAAGGCTGAGGAGATCTAGACAAATGACACTCATGTGAATTTTACATTTTTCTCGGCCTATAATCTCTAGGTTTAGGATAATTAACTCGAGTTAACGCTAATGTGATTTTAATTAAAGAGGCTTTATAAAACTTAGGGTAAAAATGAATAATAAGGATAGTGACATAAAATTAAAATTCATTAGGGTCATCTCCCCCTTCAACCCCTTTCTCACTTTCCCTCTTGTGGAATCATAGCCCCTGATCTCTTCTTCGTCCTTCTTAGTCTGAAGTAGCCATGGATGTTCTTTTAATATAAAATATATGTAATTACATCATATGGTCACACTAGACCATTCACATCTAGATTCTAGTCATTTCATCAATATTTACATAATTACATCATTACATACTTGGGTAAAAGATAAGATGTTACGATATATTTTCCCTTTTTCCCATTGATGACATCTTCTTAAGTAGAAAGGTGAGTGGCATGTGAAAAGTCACCCTTACTCATTAG
Organism: Larix kaempferi; assembly: GCA_027924585.1. NCBI lineage: Eukaryota > Viridiplantae > Streptophyta > Pinopsida > Pinales > Pinaceae > Larix > Larix kaempferi. The sequence continues at coordinate 12,077,587 of BSBM01000361.1, forward strand.
TTTTCCTCCATAAATTAAATTTGAGAGTAATAAATTTATAATTTTTAGAGTAGGTATTCTAACAAGCACAAAAGAGAAAATAAAGGCCCCTAGGGTGACTAAGAGATCTTCTCTACTAGTGTGCACTTTCGTTGAGTTAGATAATGGAATATTCATTTTTTCATATTCATTTAGTAACCTATTTCCATTATCATGAAAATAGAATTAAAGAATAGTGACAAATAATCTATTTGCATATATATATATATATATATATATGAATTCTTAGAAATAATCCACATTCAACCATAATAAAATTGTCATACCTATGTGTAAATTGTCTCAACTATCCATTTATTCAAATTTCAATTTAATATATATGTACATGTTGTAAAATTGTACTTTCCTACCTAACAAATAGAATATTAATAAATAATCCCTTTGCATATATATATATATATATATATATATATATATATATATATATATATATATATATATATATCTCTTAGAAATAATCCACGTTCAACTATAATAAAATTGTCACAACTATGCATAAATTGTCTCAACTGTCCATTCACTCATTCCCACCTACAATTGTGGATGCAAATTCATGGCACACTTAGGTGGGGGTAGAAGAAGTATAAAAATGCATTTGGACAAGGGCATGTTGCGCAGTTATTTGAAAATTGTATGCATGATGAACTTTGATACAAGCTAACACATTTATTTGCTAAAGAAAAATTTATTAATGTCAAATGCTCACAAAACTCACCGATGCAAGGCAGGTCGGTCGGACCTTCTTGCTTAACAATAACACACGACACACACGTTCACATTAACTGGATGCAAACAGGATACCAGAAGCTGGCTTCTATTACTTCAATCAAATTACGGTTACAATGCAAAATGCAAGGAATGTAAATCAACTAACTGGTCAGCCTTAGCCTATTACAATATACAGAAGCAAATGTGTGCTATCTCTGTGTGTCGATCTTCACCCTCTCGATGTTCACTATGGAACTCTGAGCTATGGATATGATCTCCTGTGCGCTCAGATGATGAGTGACCATTCTCTCCAATCTATTGATCTCTCACAAAACTCATCCATTGCATCGTAATCTTCATAAAACACATTTTTTAGTGCAAACGCCACTTCTATTATGTTAGAAAATAGTAATTTTCGGAGTAACATAATCCTTAAACCCCAAATACAAAAACAGTATAAACACATCACAACCTCTCTATACTTGTACCTTTATAACAATATAATTTTTTACCATATCCATTAAATATGTCTTGGTTGTAGCAATTTACTAGTTTTATTTTTACTTAAATGCATATAAGATAAAGGAAATGCAACTATGTTACTCTAGATACGTATTGATTAATATCTCTTTGTAATACTCCCAATTCTGACTTGGAATATATTAAATCAAAACATGTAAATGATGTAAATGTGCTAGTATAGATTCCTAGTGCAGAGGTCAAGGCCAAGGCCCGAATAGAGAAGGGCTAGGCATGCATGTTGTAAATATTTCTATATGGACTGTGTGATTGGCTTATCATGCCAATTCAAAAGCTATGTAGATATTATGTTGGAAAATAATAAAATGGTCCAAGATGGTTGTGTGAAGAGCATTAGAGGGGCTATGATTCCACTAGAGGGGAAGATAAAGGGGGCTTATGGAAGATTAAATCCTCTATTTCCAACTGTCAACCTTAGAATGTATCCATTTGTTGTCATGTGTTATAAATGAGCCAATTACTTCATTTTTATTGTTTTACCCAATCATTGAATGCATGTGTGAGGTTAGTGGGGGAAAGTATTATCATGTAATTATGGAAGCATGGGATGAATATACTTCCATGACTGCTAACCCGATATATTAGCTATTTACAAAATTGGAGGGAGTCAAAACTCAACCAATCACAAAAAAACTATTGAAAAAAATACATATTATGGGAGATATATCTCAATCAACATCATATTTGAAATGACATTTTCAAAATATATGCCATAAGGGGAGACTAAGTCTCGACCCTCTGAAAAGAGATAGAAATTTTAACCATCAACATTGTAATAGTGTTTTGAAGCATGAGCCTTCACCCAGACTATGCTTTGGCATTATATTATGTTACTTGTAACAGAAGTCCCTAGTAGAAATTTGTTCACATTTGTTGTACCTATAGATGTCCCTCCTGCAGATCACATGATGTCTTCTTCGCTAGAGTGTCTGCACTCTAGTTGTGCTATTCAGAAATATGCTCACATGTACAAGAGGAGAATTGTTGTTTCAATTGAAGACCCTTGATGAACCGATGTGAAAGATTTAGATTTGAGCAATTAGTGAATCATTAATCCAATTCACCACCAATTGTAAATCCCAAAAAAGATATGAATATTGGATATATCGTTTTCTAGTGCTAAAGAGAGAGTCGTAACCAAACTAAGGAGTTTAGCATAATTGTTTGTATTTTGGCACATGCCTCTTTTGTATGTCGACAATTTTCCATTATATATAATGTAGCCACCAACTGCACTTTCTCCAGGATTCCCTCTAGAGGAACCATTGCAATATCAATGTGGAATGGAGCGATTCAGAATATGCTTTTTGATGACCCACGATATTTTTGGATCATTGTGAGGATATCCTTTGTCAAAGAGGATTTAAATTAGTAAACTAAGGTGACTGTATGAGGGATGACATCGAAGAATATTAATCCATTTCTCGTAATCTAGATGCTCTAACAAATATGAAGTGGGAGGGTCGTAAGGTCTTCCTCGTTTGGATTTGAGAACCACTTTTCCCAAGCCACTAAGAAATATATCCCTTCCCATGATGGACATGCCCCCATCGAACGCACCAAGATCTAGACCTCTTTAGTGAATTGACAAGATACCAATATATGATATACCATTTCAGCTTGTTCACCACACAAAGGACAAATGTTGGGCCCATGTTTGACACTTTTATGTAGGTTTTCCCACGTAAGTATTTTACTCTTTAGCACTAAGAAACAAAAGAATTTTGGTTTTAGAGGGGATTCCAATTTCCATAATCCTTTCCACTAGTGTAGATCCCTGTCATCAAAAGTAGTGTCTTGCAATGCCCTGTAGCCTAAATTTACTCTGTAGACCCCGTTATCTTGATTTTGAATCCAAATGAGTTTGTTGGGTTGGTCATTACGGGAGACAAGTGCTCGATTGAGGCCAAATATGTATGAATTCCAATGCAAAGTCTGTACCTATGAGAGGTGTATTTGATTCATTGTCTTCCATCCACCATTCCAAAAACCTATGTTTTCATATTCAAATATGTCTACCAAATATATGTGTCCTGAGCTATGTAAAAATTCCATCAATTCTAGAGGAAGCAAAATTTTCTAACAGAAGCTCACTATTGGGTCTGAATCAACCAATACATTATGCCCATTTCTAGGATTCCAGGAAATATATTCACTTATTAAATGGAATATGTTTTGTATAGCCCTCCATTTATTTCTATTCCATAACAGTCTTCCATATCCCCTTTTGTGTGAGCGGTATCCCTAATCTCTTAGCGGCTAATGCTTTTGAGAAGTGATAGAGGCTTTTGAAACCCCATCCACCGCTGGAATTTGGAGACTATAGGGTCTCCCATTTGCATAGGGGAAATATTTTCTTCTCATTTTTCCCATACCAAAGATAAGCTACACATATATATTTTTATGGCATTTAACATACCCTTCAGAATGTATTCCATTGCCATCCAATAAACCAAGATTGCATCGATAACAATCTTAATCAGGGTTACTCTTCCTACCAAGCAGATCCACCTATGATACTAAGATCTGATCCTATTTTTTATTTTTCTATGAGCCATTGCCAATCATAAAACATGTAGCCATTTTCTTTTAGTAGGAACCCCAAGTATTTGAAGCATTCAAAGGATGGGGCTTCAGGGAAATGAAGGAATTTATGTACCAAAGGCTTGGCTGCCTCTCGAACATGGAATAAATGCATGGTGGAATTTTTTAGATTGATTTCCATGTCTGTAGAGGATTATAAAAGGTTTGGAATCATTTCAATACAATTATTTTCAGACAAGGATGATTTCCTAGAGGAGGATGCCATCAACCAAAAGGATTTGCAAGAGAGAAAACGAGGTGGTGATATTTATCCTAGAGAGAGAGCCAAGTGCTCTTTCATGGTTCAGGTGACAACTAAGGGATTTTTAAATGGTAAGAAAGAGAAAATCTGAAAGAGGATAGCCTTGGCGTAAAAATATGGAGGGGTAGAAAAAGGAAGTAGTAGTTCCATTGGTAAGGATAGCACAAGTGACACTTTTGTAGAAATCGTTGATCCAATTGATGAAGAGGTGAAGAAAACCTACTTGAGTGAGAATAAGATGAATAAAGAGACAATTAACCCTATCAAAAGCTTTTGAGAGGTCCAATTTAAGAATGAAAGAGGTTGGAGACTTAGACTTGACCAAGTGTAAGGATTGTTACAGGAAAATCATACCAGAAAATGGGAAAGCATTACTTGTTGTACCATTATTGGAAGAGAAAGGATTCGCACCCAAAGGTTGAAAGGTATTACTGGTTTGAGGATCCCATCCCCCAAATAATTGGTTCCAGTTGTGGACCCAAAAAGAGGTCCACCTCTTAAGGAAGGAATTGAGAAAGGGATATGTGCACCTCCCTAAGAATAAACTTGGAAAGGTATAGATGTTCCCATACTAGTGTGATATTTTAGTATTAGGATCAGTCAACAGTAGCAGACCTCACTAAAACTCACTCAAGAAGTGAAGAAAGAAGAAGAAGAAATGGAGATTCAATAATCACTCATACACAAGAAATGACAAAAACTGTTGTATCATACATCAACTATGAGCCGACACTCTGTAAAGTGAATAATAACTGAATACAATCAAATGAATTTGAATGCCACTAAGGTCATTCAAATTCTCCTCAATGTGTGGCTTGGATAGCATTGGAGACATCATCCAAACTAGTGTCAATAGTCACAACAGTCAAATGAGTCTAACTGAGTGCATGGGAACTAATCTAGGGAAGGAGACTCCAATGTGGGCGCATGAGGAGCTGTCAGTAGTTAGTATAGATGATCTAGTCTCTCTGGAGGTCTATCTAAGTGGTCCAGTCAGTTAAACTAGAAATCGATCCCCAAAACAAGGAGAAGATCCACTAATAATGGAACTAACTGAAGTAACTCCTAAATAGGTGGAAGAGGGCGCACTTGTACTCCAGTGATGAAAACAAGGGTGCATCTATGGCTAGGAGGGATAAAACTGAGCAGAAACAGGATCCTGGGGATGAAATATTGAGTACTAGGTGGTGGGAGACTACCATACTAATTACTTGATGCATGCGTGATGACTAGATGCATTAAGAATGCATGCAGTCATGCAAAATAAAAAAATGACGGTGAGAATATTCCAACACCCCCCCGCAAGCCAAACTATGAGGAACAACTGAAATGGTAGGGCCTTGGTAACTAATACCAAAGGTCACCCCGTACAACAATCTAAATAAATAAAGTGAGGAAAGAGGGAAAACCCAGTGGGAAGAAATCCCTCCCTCAAGATAGATTGTGGTAGGATGATCAATCATGTACATCACTCACCCCAAATGGTAAGTGGACTTCTCCACCGAAGAAGATCCATCAGCAAGAAATGGATCAATAATGTGAGAAGGATGAAACCTTCCATTCCGAAAATCAGATATGGTCCTCCTCGGATCAAGTGGATCTCCAACAAGATCTCCGGCAGATCTAAGAGTAGTGTCTTCCCATCTAGGAAGAGGAAGATCATCAAGTGTAAGATCGCCAGGTTCTTGTGGATCTGGATCTTCCATTCGCTCATCTTCACTAATAGGTGCTAGATTTTAGGTTCTTGTGGATCGGGATCTAGCATTCGCTCTTCATCATATTCACTCTCATACTCTGAATCTGAACTGTCAGATTCGCTCTCTTGGAGCTCACCAAGCAGTGGAGATGTGGTAGGAAAGCTTTCTTGCTCAACAGGATGAGCATCATTAAGAGGCCATTCCTCAAACTGTACACTCCTATTAAGGAATGTGGTCATAGTAGAAGGATCAAGAAGCTTGTAGGACTTTTCATTCAATGCATAACCCACCATAATACACTCTCTACTTTGTGGATCTAGGTCTCTCCTTTTCTCAGTTGGAATCCTTTCCCATGCTCTAGATCCAAACACTCTAAGATGAGACACATCAGGTTTGTATCCCATCCATGCCTTTAAAGGAGTCATATCTTTGAGTCCTTTGTGAGGAACTCGGTTACGAAGATAGGTGGCACAATTGATGGCTTCTTCCCAAAGACTAGGGTGAAACCCTTTCAACTTTAGCATGCAGGTGGCCATCTCTTTCAATCTTTTGTTCTTACTTTCAGCAACACCATTCTGTTGTGGTGTATAGGGAACAATATGTTGCATCTCAATGCCTTCTTCAGCACAAAAGGTTTGAAAGTCACCCTTGATGTACTCACCTCCATTATCAATGCGAATGGCCTTGATCTTTCTATCTGAAAACTTTTCTACAGAAGACTTGAAAAAATTAAAGAATCCAAATACTTCTAACTTTAATCTGAGAAAGTATACCCATGTAAATCTTGAATAATCATCAATAAAAGTAAGAATATACCTTTCCTTGTTCAAAGATAGATCTGGAAATGGCCCTGCAACATCACTATGAATCAGATCTAGAGGTTGAGAGGCTCTCCTTGCCTTCCCCTTCTCAATTTTATTTTCAGGATGCTTTCCAATCAAACAACCATGACAGCTTCCCTTGGCAAACTTGATCTTGGGAAGCCCTTCAACCATCTCTTTAGTATGCATGTCTTGCAAGTATTGATAGTTAATATGCCCAAATATTTCATGCCATATCCTACTCTCTTCATTTGCATGAGTGTGAAGAGTATACTGTGTAGAGAGAGGTAGAAAATGAGAGAATTCATATAATTTCGACTTATGATTTGCAACACCTTTTACAATTGTAGAACCTGATACCATGTATTGAATTTCTACCTCATTTGGAGAGAATATCACCCTCTTGGGATCTCCAGTATGGGTCATCTAATATTTGAAAGTAGATTAACAGTGGGAGTGGGGACATAGAGTACATCAGAGAAGTACCCATGCTCAAGTTTGACTCTTCCAATCCCCTCAGAGGAGACCTCAAAATCATTCCCCAACATAATGGATGGTCCAATAGTAGCTTTGAATCCAGTGAAGAGATCCTTGGAGGAATACATGTGTTTTGATGCTCCAGAATCTATGCTGAGGAGGATTGAATTGATGCACCTACCATGAGGGCATGGAATCTCTCTTTGTTCTCAGATCTAGATGGTTCACTCTCTTTCTTTCTAGCACATGCAGGTACTGAAAGATTTTTTTTTTCAAGAAGTGAATCCATGAGATCTATGGTCTTCTTCATACATGAGCTCTCAGGGTGATATCCTCGATTACAATATGTGCACTTGGATTTTCCCTTCTGAGTTTGCTTGTCCTTCTTAGGATTCCAGACTCCATCTGACTGAATTGGATCCTCCTTCTTCTTTCGGTCATTCAAATTTCTATCATAAATTTTGTGTTTTCCTTTTCCATTCGCTCTCCTTGACTCGGTAGCTGCAAGAGATGAATCCAATTTAGATTTTATCACTCCCATGTGCATTAGCTTCTCCTCCTCAAGTGTGAGAGATTGGATGAAGTCTTCAAGTGAAGGAAATTTCCATTTTGGAATGGACAACTTTGCTGACTAGAGGGTCGAAATAAACACTGAATAATCAGGGCCTAGCTTCGACAGGATGGCAAGCATGAGTTGTTTTTGTTCCTTCTCAATCCCATACCTCTTCAACTATGAAATCAAGTTCTTGAATTTTTTGAGAAACTTAGTGATAGTTTCGAAACTAATTGGGCTCAAGGAGATGAGCTCATTTTCTAATTTATGACCCTTCAGATCATCCTTCTGACCAAGAGGAGATTTGAGCTTGTCCCAAACCTCCTTTGGAGTCTTCACATCGATAAAATGGAAGTGTGGGTCTTAAGAAATGCTAAGTAGCAGCAGTCCTACTGCTTCATCAAGCTTGTCTAAGTACTTGGATTTCTCTACTGCACCACTGGGCTCAACTACAGATCCATTCACCACTCTGTAAAAGCTCTTCAACTTCAAGAAGATGTCCATATTTTCCTTCCATTCGAAGTAGTTGAATGAATTCAACTTGAGATCCATGATACTAAAGAATTCGAAGCTGAATAGGGGAGATTCCTGCAAAAAAAATGAGAATTATGAAATGAAGATCTACTGCAATTCAAATTGAACACTACCTTAGGACACTGAGAACATGTGACTAGGTCCTTCACACCCGGCTAGACCTCACTGGATTGCTCCAGTGAATTCAAGGAAATAGCACCAAGATTTGTTGTGGAAACCCAGAGGCTTCTAGTTCTCAATGAAAGACAACTGCTCAAGGAATTGCTGCTGCTGCAATTAGAATAGCTGCTGTCAACTCTAATACCATGTGATATTTTAGGATTAGGATCACTCAACAGTAGAAGACCTCACTAAAACCCACTCAAGAAGTGCAGAAAGAAGAAGAAGAAATGGAGATTCAATAATCACTCATACACAATAAACGACAAAAATTGTTGTATCATACATCAGTTGTGAGCTGACACTCTGTAATGTGAATAATAACTGAATACAATAAAATGAATTTGAATGCCACTAAGTTCATTCGAATTCTCCTCAATATGTGGCTTGGATAGCATTGGAGAGATCATCCAAACCAGTGGTAGTAGTCACAACAATCAAATGAGTCTAACTGAGTCTAACTGAGTGCATGGGAACTAATCTAGGGAAGGAGACTCCAATGTGGGTGCATGAGGAGCTGTCAGTAGTCAGTATAGCTGATCTAGTCTCTCTGGAGGTCTATCTAAGTGTTTCAGTCAGTTAAACTAGCAATCAATCCTCAAAGCAAGGAGAGGATCCACTAATCATGGAACTAACTGAAGTAACTCCTAAATAGGTGGAAGAGGGCGCAATTATACTCTAGTGATGAAAACAAGGGCGCATCTATGGCTAGGAGGGATAAAAATGAGCAGAAACAGGCTCCTGAGGCTGAAATACGGAGGACTAGGTGCTGGGAGACTACCATACTAATGACTAGATGTATGCATTTGCATGCATGATGACTGGATGCATGCAAAATGCGTGTAGGCATGCAAAATACAAAAATGATGGTGAGAATATTCCAACAACTTGAACCAGAATATGTGGGGAAAGAGATAGTTTGATTTTGTGGAAGACTAACGTTTGTCATCCCAGATGAAAAACTAGCTAAAGGAGTAGTTGTTGAGTTAAGAGTTGTTGATGGAGTATTTACAAATTTGTTAACTACTGAACTCATGTTAATCGTACTACTCTGATTCAAACTAGGACTATGGGTAGACACAATAGGAGGATAAAATCCTCCTAAGACCATAGCCGAAGTGGGAGTATGAGGTTCCCCACTTCACAAAACTTCGCCAATGTTGTCCATTGGAAATCCTCCAAAATGATTAAAAGTAACATAATCAAAATCCGATGTAACTGAAACAACTACAAGGAGAGGTTCGTTGATATCTACTAAAGGTGAATTGTAAGGTCCAAGAAAACCTTCAGTTTCAAGATCTTCAACCCTAACTTTTTCTTGCGGTGAAGTGTTTCTTTCCACTGGTAAAATTATTTTAGAATAACCTACAGTTTTAAATGAACCAAATATATTCAGTCAGCGCCTCCGGTTTGGGGGTGGAGGCTCCACTCTTAAAGGTGATAGATTATGTAATCATCTAGAGTGACGAATAGGAGGATCAACCACACTGAAAGAGATTAAAATCCCAAGTTCCAACTAAAACAAGAAACAAATGGCACACCTCTGAAAAATTTCCTAAGGATTTCAATCAAGAAAACAGGTAATCCTCTCAAATTTTTAGTTTGGGTTGATTAAGTCCCACAACAAAAATAACGAAGGCTGAAAGTAGTTACCAAGGCCAAGCGTGTTTCCCTTCTTGGTGCGAGTTTTTTACTAGATAAATCTAGAAAACACCATCCAAAGGTACTAATGCTCCGCACTCAAGGTCTACTTGAGGTGTTCACAAAAAATCCTTTGCTAGCACCGATGTATGAATATTCCTAAGAAAAGATGGTACAACTACCAATCTATAATCTTTGTCCGAGGGAACAGTCGCAGGTCGGAGTCATATGTATGGGAAGGGTAACTAAGCCCGAAACTCTATGATGGAACTATGTGTTTACGAAAGTCCCCGTACATGTAAAACTATTGGTTGATGCTAGATTAAGTATTGGAGGGATCTCTCCACAACTTAACCTAACATGACCTCATGCTTAAATCCTATTTGAGAGGAGACTCCCAACCACACTTCATACAAAATTGGATTTCCCTTAAAGATTGGCCATTATGTTTGAATTTTAATCTATTTTGGGTAGCTTATGGTAATCATATCCCAAAACACTAGCCTAAGCTATTTGGTGAATGCTCCTAAAAAGAAAAAGGTTACTAGTAAATTTTAATTAAAGTGTTCTTTTTAAGTGGTTGTAGCTACTCAAGGGTAATGGGAAGTGAGACATGTTATGTTTTAACGACTCAAAGTGAAAATAAAATGCATTTAATATTACAACTTTTAATACTGATAAAATCAGAAAGATCTTCTATGATATAAGGCATATCACTTATTTTCTTTTTTTAAAACAAGCAAATTCAAAATGCAAATTTTGTCCCTTTTTTTTTAAATGGATACTGAAAACCTACTTGTAAAAGAAAATTATATTTTTTTGTTTTATTTTTAAACAACCAAAAAAAATAATTTAAGAAACTAAGGATGCAAACTTAATTTTCTTTTCTTTTTTTATTTCTTGCAAGAAGGAAAATAACCTATAATATGAAATGCATGTTATACTTTTCTTTTCATTGAATGAAATTAAAAGTAATTAAGGATGCAAGTTCTAGAATTCTTTCCTAATGCAAAAAAATTCCAAAAAAATTTAAAAAAGGCGTTTTCTCTTGTTCTTTTCTTTTAAAACTGTACGTGGAAAAGGAAAGTATGACGTATGCTTATTTTATGTTTGTTTTATTAATATATTTGGACATAACCTAAAGAAAACAAAACTGAAAGCAAAGCTTTTCTTTTCACTTTTCCTATTCACACAAAGAAAATCAACTAGGATTCTTTTTACAAATTGAAAGAAAAATATGTCAATAAAAGACAAGAAAAAAAGTGTTTTCAACTCTGGAAATACTAGTGATACAAAATAGGCTTCAAACAAACCTCGAAGAACCAAAAAAACAACAATCAAGTCTTATTCTAAATAGACATTAGAAAAACCTACAAATTAGTGCATATGCGATTGATAGAACTGTCACTTGCATATACACAGGTGGGAAATGGGTCACTTGCGTGCAGAGATAGATAATTTTTTTTAAAAGGGCTATCCTATAGGAGTTATAGACGACTGTGTGTGTGCACAGGTAGCATATGCAGCCGGGGATAGTCAAAAATTGAAAAAATCACTATGTTACAAACTCAGATTTGCAAATTTATAAAGGATTGAAAGTAGAAAGTGTTTTCTTAATTGAAATCTAAACCACTCAACAATTCAAACAAGCATAGACTCATGAAAAGAAATTTACACAACACAACATCCCTAACAAAAAATACCCAAAAAATAAAAGAACACCAGTGGAATCGCCAGTTCTGTTATGGGAAAAATCCCCCAATAATTGTTGGGGTTCAACTATTATAGAGCAGGAATATAAATTAACTAAATTATTTAAACAATTAAAGCTCCCTTAAACAAACAATTGGCATACACAAAGTTACAAATAAATGTCTGGTTTCCAACGTTTGAACATGATTCCTCTGGTATTGAGCTTTGCTCTTTAGGTTGGACTCTTTGCTGCAAACACTGAAATGTAAACAACAAGAAGTGAAAAAAATAATAATAACCAGTAAATCATAAAAGAACAATCGTAGAATTACGCATTCCTGAATCAATATAAGTAATCCTTTACAACCATTAATATGTAAATAAAATTGTAAATTAGACACGAAAGAGTTCATTCATTTATATATAAAAATGGCAATAAGTACATGAGACAGATAAACCTAATAATGTGGTTGTTGTTTTGAAGCCGAGTCTTGGGTTCTTCCTCCCAAGCTATTCAAGCACTCTAAACTTGCCTCAAGTTTTTCTCACACACAATATGCTTGAGAGATTTTGAAGGAAAAACTCTAGCATAATAGGGTTTGTGGTGGAAATAATGGAAATTGGAATTCCATATAAAGGGACAAGGGAGTTGCATAATTGAGTAAAAAGGGTTGTGCAAATATGAGCAAGAGTTTCTTCTCATGAAAAAACTCACCAAGAACTTGGACAAGGTGGTTGTATAATTCTCTTTATGTATGTCTATGTGTAACCTCAAAAACTTTTCACCTATGCTCTTTTATGCCTTTGAAGAGATCAATTAGGGAGTTATTAGAAGTTACTCATGAGATTTGGGAGTTAGGGAATGGTTTGAGACCGAAACTAACCCATGAAAGTAACTTATTTCTTTTATTTTTTTTATTTTTACCCCCTTGTGGACACATACGCGAGTGAGACACAGGTCACTCACGTATACGCATGTGAGACACAGGCCACCCACATATCTACTGAGAAACAAGGTTTTTAAATGGATTTCTCATAAACAAGAAAAGTGTCCACAAATGCACAAGGAACAAGGAAGTCTACAACTAGGAATAAGGGTAATATCTTCCATGGTAGCATCTTGGGATAAACTATGGCAGAAGATTCTATAACAAGGATTCTTGTGCAAGGATGATGGCATCATGAATGTTTCTTTGATCCAAAAATCCAAATTGTTGTAAATAGAAGTGGGTAGAGAGGTTAGGTTTGAGATGACATGCAATGACTTTTGAAATTAGCTTAAAAATACAACCACTAAGTGAAATAGGTATGTAATGATCAAAACCTTGTGGAAGATCAGCTTTTGGAATGTTTTCTATAAATGTAGAATTGAAAGGTGGATAGATCTTACCAGTAGATCGAGATTCCTCTACCACAATTTTCAAGCCATCTACCAAAAGATCCCAAAAGGACACATAGAACTTTGTTGTCCATCCATTCGAACCAGGGGACTTTCCATTTTCGAAAGAGAGGAGGGATTTATGAACTTCCTTTTTGGAAAGAGAATCAAGGAGAGAATGTCCTTGTTCTTTAGATAGCCATCGTTGGAAGAAGGATGAAGTTGTGAAAATATATTGTATATCCTCCCTTGGAGGCTCAATGAATAGATATTTGTAGTGAGATGTATCATCCTTCGAAATGGATTTGAAATATGTGCACTTAAACACATTGTAATCTCTAACATTCTAGATCATGTTAATAGGCTTCTTGGCAATAACTTGATGGTCAAAAAAAGTTGTATTTTGATCTCATTTTGAGATCCAAAGCGCTCTACTTTTCATTCTCCATTTTTCTTATTGCCATGTAAGGAGCCTAGATTTCTTTAATTCCAATGTTTCCAGCTCAACCTTTGTGTAATCACTGAAGTGTCCATTTTTTAGTGATCCAGTAGGTCAATAATTTTCTCTTTAATCTCTAGGATAGTTTTCTTAGAGTCTGGGAGTCCTTTTTGACCAATCCTTAGCCAATTTTTGTATTCTTGTGATTTGTTTTTGAAAAGCCTCCATTGCATGAGATCCAATTTTTTCTTTTAGATCACCTAGTTTTCACGAACCAATGACATAAAATCCTCATAAAGAAACTAGTGAGGATTGAATTTGAAAGGGATAGGAGGTTTTTGAGTAGAAGTAAAAATCTCAAGAAGGATGGAAAAATGATAAAAATGACCCACTTTCAAAATGGAGTATTTATATGTGTTTAGATCTAGAAGGAGGGACTCATTTAGTAGGAAGAGATCGAGTATTTTAGAGATATGACCCTCTCCACAACATTTATTGGAGCAGGTGTGACCAGTAAAAACAAGTTCAATATTGACAAGGTGCAACGAGTCAATATGATAGGTAAATTAATCAACAAGAGGATCCTTTCAGGCATTAGAGCCCCAAGATTTGCTATAGAGGAAATTGAAAATGAGGTCACCTCCTAATATGAGATGTGGGTAGGCTAGGAGGCCAAAGTAAAAGAAAACATCCCAAAAAGAATGTTGATCATGGGAAGGAGCATAATCATTTAGGAAATTCACAAAGAAATTAAGACAGTTAGAGAAACATGTAGAAAAAATAGAATGAGGGTTGCTTACCGAGGATTGAAGAACAACTGATCCATTCCATCCAAGGGCAAATCCACTAGATTGACCTATAGCATCAACAAAAATAAAAGTCCAGTCCATAGAATATTTGCTCAGATTCTTATTTGCAGTGATAGACGAAGACAATCTCTCTTGTATAAAAAGAACAGATGGGCGGTTTTTTTGAACCATACTTTTGAGGGACTATTGCTTTGTAGTCATCCCAATACCTCGCATGTTATGTGATAACACATTCATTTAAGAACCTGGGAAGGAGATGCTCTACTAAGGGACCCTTGTACTGTATACTATCTACCAACAAATATGTCCTTTTCGGCTTCATATTTTGCGTGATCCAAAAATGAATTCCTTCCTCTAGTAGAGGGAGCCACCATCTAATGAGTCAAACTCAATCCTCTATATTTACCCCATTCCCCTTCTATCTAAGAGAAATGGAGTCAACATAGAAGGTTTGGTGTAGTAACTATTGGAAGTGTTTCCTTTAGAGGTAAGAGGAGAAGAGATCTCCTTAGAATCATCAATATCAATTAAAAGGTCCTATGTCGACAACTACAGGAAGTCCTCCAAGACACACAAAACAATTTTTCCCCTTTTCATCCTTTGAGACTGGTAATGCATCTTTATTGCCATACGAACCAAGAATAATGGATTCTAGTTCATTTATCTTTGATTGAACATGTTCTATGACTCTTGACAACTCCTCATTAACCCTATCAGATTATTGATGCATACCTTCCTTAGAATTGCTTATCTCCTTCGCTTTATGCCGCTTATGTTGTGCTTAGGACAAATATTCCTCACCAAAATATGAAGCGCTCATTACTAAGTGGGTGCCACCGATATTTCTTTAAGACCTTAGGAGGGGACATTATATATTCAGGTGACCATGGGAGTGGCAGTGAGTCCATTGAAAAGGCACATTCTTATAATCCAGGATTTGCATATATGAATGCTCACCAAATTTGATTAGAATGACATCTAGAAGTCCTTGTGCAATATCCATTTCCACATAGATAATGGCTACAAAAGTTTTTTGATTTTTTTTTAGTCTCCAGGGCGATCTTTAAAAAAGTGCCCAATGAGTCTCCAATCGATTTCAAAAAAATGAGCATCCCAGTATTCGATAGGAAGATAAGGCAATTTTACCCAAAGGGATAGGGTATGAATGCGTTCTTGAGTGCGCTTGAAACCAACATTCCAACAGAAGAGATTAAGATCAACATTTCTCTAGAACCAAGGTCCTTCCAAAGCGATTTTTAACCAGTCATACACAAAGTTAAAGACAAAGGTTATGCATTCCCTAGCCCTAACATGTGCTAAAGGTGTATAACCTAGGATGTGGCTCTAGATACGATGAACCCAATTCTTCATATCTTGCTCCTTAAACCTTCTTGCATGAAATCTACTAATTAGGGAGAATTATGTGTAGTAAATTACCTTTTCTTTGAATAAATTTAGGTCAACAGTGACCTTCATCTCCTCCAGTAGCTTAGATATACAACTTGGTCTTCTTTTCCTACATCGAGGCCATGATTGTTTCTTTGTTCCAACCCTTAGGGGATTGAGGGTTTCAACCAAAGGGGAGGGATTATATGGATGTGTAGGAGGTTCAGATGAATTGAATGGGACAAAATTTGGGAGGTGTATTGAGGAGAGTGGGGGATTATGAGGTGGAATGGAGTTGTGGGAAATAGAGTACGTTGGAGGAGGACTGATGACGTTGGGAGGCTACCATCATTATTTGCGATTGTTTTAGGAAAATATTTAAGGAGGACCAATGATGGGTATGTTCCATCATTTTGAGGGATGGGAATTAAGTGTGTAGCTGCAGAACCTTCAATGAGAGCAAATCCATCATCATCTTTAGTGGGAGAAAAATGTGAAGGGAAACCCTTAACCTCCTAATGTGTGCGTGGACAAATTTTGTCCCAAAAATTTTGTATATATATATATATATATATAGATATATTTGATTTTATTTGATTTAAAAATTAAATGAATAATTATTTATTCTAAATAAATAAATATATATTTTTAACGTAATTTAAAGTGTAAAATAAATATAATTTATTTATATAAACAAATTATCCTTATTTAATTAATCTATTAGATAAATAAGAGATTATAATATAATTTTGTTATATGCAATATTTTTATATCATCAAATTAATTATTTTAAAGTTATTTTCTCTTTATACCTGGTTAATGTTTTCAATTTTCATATATACAATTATTTAAAATGGATTATTAAATAGGTGTTACTTGTTTTAATTGTATTTAATTTTAGTATATGTTAGCATTCATGATCAACAATCCTTTTTTTTAATTCTTGTTTATGGAACATTGAATTGGAATTATATAACATATAATTGTTTTTTAATTCTCGTTTATGGAACTTTGAATTGGAATTATATAACATGTAATGTATGTAGTTTTATGTAATTGAATATTATAAAAGGTCATTTTTTTTAACTTGTCTCCTAGGCAAGGAGACAAGTTAAAAAAATACCGTTAAGAAAATTATTATATGGTATTTTTTTATGAAGTTAATATATTTTTTTTTTCCATGGAAAAATTCGTAATTTTATTTCAATAGATTGAAAAAAATTACATTCTGCACATGTAATAGAATCATAGTGATCCCTATATTGTCACATATTGCTGTTCAAGTATCTTACAGGTCTATGAGACCCAAACAATCTCAAAATAAATGCTGTCCATAACAGCACACCAATAGTCGGTTACATATTTCAGTAGTAACTTCAAAACGTATACTCAGTCTAATCTGCCCTAAAGCACATACAGAACAGATGTATGCAAGTTAATGCTCCATCACAGTTCCATCAAAGCCATATAGACCAATGTAATACCACCATACTTAAGATAAATGAGAAACTAAAACGCAGCAACTTCTTGTTTGCACATGTTTCAGCATCATCCACATTTAATGGAGTTCCCTGATTAGGCACAGCAGAGGCTGCCTCATCTTCTGCAAGCGATTTCCTTCTAACAATCTGATAGATTTCAGTAAGAATTACTAAAAAGACATCTGTAGACTCCAATGCAGATGTTTCCATGAAAGGAAAGCCCTCTTTTTTAGCAATATCCTGTGCTTCATCTTGACACAGCCCTCGTATGGTTCAAGTCAGATTTATTGCCAACCAAACATGATAACAATGATTGAATCTGCATGGTCTCTCAATTCCCTGAGCCACCGCTTCACATTATCAAAAGTAGCATTCTTTGTAATATCATACACCAACAAGTCTCCCA
Organism: Larix kaempferi; assembly: GCA_027924585.1. Taxonomy (NCBI): domain Eukaryota; kingdom Viridiplantae; phylum Streptophyta; class Pinopsida; order Pinales; family Pinaceae; genus Larix; species Larix kaempferi. The sequence goes on from BSBM01000361.1 coordinate 12,095,192, forward strand.
CAGCACCTCTGTAATAAGCACTTGTGAATGCCCGATACCTCTCTTAGGCAGCTGTATCCCATATCTGTGCCTTGATTGTCTTGCCTAAGTAACCAAAACTGTAGTGAAAGGAACCAATCAATCGCCCAACCTGTCCTCCAATGCCACGTTGAAGGGCATATGGTAATAACTGTAGGATGTAGCAGTGTTATATAATGTAATTCTCCAGGTGCCGAGATCAAGACGTTGTTGAGTAGCTTCTTTGGAAAGATGGTCTGCCATGCCATTTCTTTCCCTGTAAACATGTGTAAATGTTATAAGATTAAAATTTTGCTTTAATCGTAAAACATCTTCCAGAATAGGTGAGAGAACCATCACATTACAGCGGGTATGCTCATTGGCCCAATCAATAACAATCAGTGAGTCTCCAAAAATCTGTAATGTACGACAACCCTGTTCAAGTGCAAAAATCAGCAACAGTCTAAGCGACATGATTTCAGCATAGTTGTTTGTACCGCTCCCCAATCCAGCCGCTATGTGGAAGTAATGTGAATCAGATAAGTGTAATACAATCCCCCCGCCGCACACCAATTGATCCATTGATGCGCCATCGAAGAAAGCCCACGGTAATGTAGTATCAATCGTTTCAGCGATCACTGGACGAGTTCTAATCGGTTTAGTGGCAGACTTGTAATGATTAATAATGGCCACAGCTTGAGCCACTATCTGCTCCATCGGGACTCTGCAATTCTGGAATATAATCTTGTTGCGCGTGATCCATATACCCCAGGCAAAAATGCATGGGACCGCACAGATGGTAGAAGTCTGTTGTTCAGTCCACCAATCTTTGAATGCCTCATCTACATTTTCGCCCCACCAACGCGTGTTGATATCCAAGTAGTTGCAAATTTGTGTCCATACCGTCTGTGTGAATCGGCAGTGGACAAATAAGTGTGATAGAGTCTCGTCCGCCTCCCTACATAGTGGGCAAAAGCCCGGGCCCTGTAGAAATCGTCTTTTCAGAGTATCCCATGTAGGGGCCTTATGTTCTAAAATCGCCCAAAAGAGTAGTTTGGCTTTTCCAGGGCATTTTAGTTTCCACAGGTTTTTCCACCACCACACCAAAGCCCGATTTTGCACCTCCAAATTAAGCTGAATGTATCCAAGTTTTGGTGTGTATCGTCCAGAGGGATGGTGATCCCAAATAAGTTCATCAGGCCTATCTGTCAGCCGAATATGTGTGAATCTTAATGTCCGAATGTAGTCCTCCCAAACCCCGGTCAGATTCTCAGGAACCTCAAGTCGCTGGGCAGAGGTCCATCCCTGGTGCATAAGAGTGGATAAGCCCGGTTGGGCAATATCAGCTAAGAACAGACATCCCCTAGCTGCCAGAAACTTCCTTAAGTCCACAGGCAGGACATGTCCCCCCCTGCATCCTACCCAAGGATCCAGTCCAATACGGAGAAATTGCCCATTCCCAATTCACCACACTAATCCCGATCCCACCAGCTGAAAATGCTGAACCACCGCTTTCCATACCACAGAGCAATTTTCCCTCGACTTATTTCCCAGCCTAATCCATTCAAGTAAGGTTAAGGGAGCAATATATTTGTGGTATACCACCTTAGTCCAGAGGCTCCGGGTATGGATGATTCGCCAGGCCACCTTTGCCTCCAAAGCTTTGGCAAATAGGAAGATATTCTTTAAGCCCCAGCCACCCAGTGCTTTGGGGATCGCAATCAAATCCCATCTAACCCATACCAAGGCTCGATTCACTCCCTTACCCTTCCAAAGGAAGGAAAAAACCAACCGTCGAATCTGCTCCAAGACGCCTCTGGGAATCCAAGCAAGTGACATCCAGTAAATCGGTATTGCTTCCAAAACTGATTTAACCAGAATCAATCTCCCAGCCCGCGAGAGCCATTTTTGACTCCATCCATGTAGTCTCTGCTCCAATTTAGCAATTAGCCAGTGCCAATCAGCCTTATGATATGCATTGGGTTTTAAGCGAAATCCAAGGTACTTTAAGCCATCATCAATATCCATAATCCGATAGGGAAGTCTGATGGCCAGTCGATGGATCTCCTGCTCATTTAATTGCGAGCATGAGATAGTTGATTTATCAGTATTCACAAGCATGCCCGCGGCGACTTGCAGAAGATTGAGTCCTTCGACCACCTTATCAATAGCCTGTTGCGAGCCATCACAAAATATAAGAATATCGTCAACAAATAGGAGATGTGTGATATACATTACCTGGGTAATGGAGATGCCACGAAAGGAGCCATCAGCCTTTGCTTTCAGGATAAAACGACTGAGGCCTTCTGCGACAAGGAGAAATAACAGTGGTGATAGTGGGCAACCTTGTCGTAGCCCCCTGCCTGCATGGAAGAATGTGCTAGCCGAACCATTGATCAATACAGCAAAACTCACCGTGGTGATGCATGCCATAATCCATCGAACAAATTCATAGCAGAAGCCCAGATGTGTGAGAAGCATCCGGATATAAAGCCAACTCACCCGGTCGAAAGCTTTAGAGAGGTCAATCTTTATCACTGCACCCTTTTGTTTCTGAACCTTCAGGGTATGTAAACCTTCTTGTGCTACACCAATGGCCTCGTGAATTTGTCGCCCTTCCAAGAATCCAAATTGTTCACATGAGATATGCTGAGACAGGATATTTTTAAGTCTCCTAGCCATAACCTTTGATATGATCTTATAAATGCAATTGCACAGTGAAATAGGTCTGAATTCATCAAATCGATCAGGCTTGTCTGTTTTGGGAATGAGAGCAATAAAAGTCGAGTTAAAGGGGCCATGTACAAATCCAGCCTTTCTAGATTCTTCCACCACAGTCAATAATTCCTCCCCAAAACAGTCAAAGAATCCCAAGTAAAATTCAATTGGCCAGCCATCAGGCCCCAGGCTTTTATCTTTCTGGAATGATTGCATAACCTACAAGAGCTCAATCGGTTGCACCTCCTCCATCAAGAGTCTGTTCTCTTCCTCCCCCACAAAACGTGGGAAAAGCTGAGCCATCCTGATAACCTCAGCTATGGAGGCCCTAGGTTGAGCGGTGAATAAATCTTCGAAGTGTCGGACACCCATCTCAGCCAAGCCATCAAAGCTGGAGACCCTTTCCCCTTCAGATGAAGATAGTTCCCAGATTGAGTTAGTGAATTTTCTTCCCTTTGCATATGCTTGAAAGAATTTTGTATTCTCATCCCCGCACTGCAGCCAAATCGCCCTGCTTTTCATGCGCCACATCTCTTCACGCTCACACAGTAACACATTTCTTCTGCTCTCCCAGTCCAGCAGCTCGCCTTTCTGCTGTTCATCCAGATATCCCATACCCCGACAATGTAGTAGTCTATCAATATTCAGCTCAGCATCCCTCAGAATCTGATCATCTTTTACCCTTTTATCAGATGCCCAGATTATCGTGGCCTCTTTTATACGCTTGAGATTGAGTTGAAAGTGAGCGCCCGCATGTTCCAGTGACTCCAAAGGTCGATGAACCCACTGTTGCTGAACTAATTTCAGATAATCCTCCTCCTTCAGCCAGCTAGGATTGAACTTGAATGGACTGGGAGGTTTGTTACGACTGCCTCTTAATTCCAGTAGTATGGGACAATGGTCAGAGACCCCCCCTGACCCAACCCATTGCTTTACAACATCAACCCCCAGTGCCAACACATCTGCCACCAGAAACCTATCCAGTCTTTTTGCCACCCTTTGTTCCCCTGCTCTCTTATTCCTCCACGTCGGGGTTAACCTGGTAGGCTGTATGTCAAGTAGATCCTTTCCAGCAAAAGCTTGTATGAAAAAGTTAGCTAATGGATCCGGAGCAGCACGAGGCCCCCAGACTTCAGATGACCCCAGGGATAGATTGAGATCTCCACCCAAGATCACATCCCTTCCGTCAAAGAGATCCATGCTTAGCAAGGAGTCCTAGAATCCAGCCCTATTAAGATAGGGTCCATAGATATTGAGAATCGTTATCATCCTACCAATCTCAGCATCCCAAACTTCCAAACCAATACCAGAAGAGATACCCCAAGAGCTATCATATCTGCAATTTTTCACCTTCCACCCCGTTGCCAGCCCTCCAGAGCGACCACGAGCATCCACACCCACAAACTTCCAGCCAGGTAGCAGAGTTTCCAATACCCGAACCACCTCCACACTGCCGCCCAGTGTTTCTTGTAGTAGTAATATATCAGGTTGATTTAAATCCACCAACCTCCAGAGAGACGATTTTTTAATGGGACTCGCCAACCCACGACAGTTGAATGACAAAAGTTTCATATAAAACCCCCTTCCAGGGTTTTCGCAGCTCTAAGTGCCCATTCAATAGAGGATTGAGTGCCCATTACCAAATCAACTTTTGCTCGATCTTGTGCTTTGGACAGGTGAGATTTCCGTCCCCGATCTTTCCCCATAGTATTTGCAGCCAACTCAGGAAGTCCCCTACCTCCCGATCCATCAGCAGAGATCACCCTATTTCTAAGAGCATACCGGATACTACGACCCACAGAATTGGGAGAGGGTAGAGTGGATACTAAAGGTGGCGTGTATGCACAATTTGTGACAGGTATTACACAAGGCGCTACTGTGCAAGGTGATACAGGGCTGTCAGGAGAATGTGACTTTAAACATACCCCCCTAAAATCAGTGGAGACAGAAAAAAGTGGATCATTAGAAGAGTAATGTTGTGACTTACCCTGGGGAGATGAGCCCCGACGAGAGATCTGTTCAAGAATCTTTCTGGAGGCTGCTCGAGTTAAGGGTGTCGTGGAGCCCAATGCAGTCCCCACTCCATCCATCTTCAATCTTTGAATATTATCCCAGCCCACGTTCTCCAAAGAAGACAAGGGTGTCCCGGAACTCGGTATGCCACACGATGCCTCAGGTTGCATTGATACGACAGCATCAGTGGCAATAGTAGTCATAAATTCATGATCCCCTGCCATCAGTGGACTCCCCTTCTGCACAGTATCAGTCCTAACATTTGCTACAGGAACAACCGGCAGTTTTCTACCCCGAAATGGTAGCGTGCACCCTGCTACCAGGTGTCCAATAGCGTGACATCGGTGGCAACAAAACGGCACCCCCACATAGTCCAATATCTGTGTGAAATCCCCATCCTTTGTCTGAATGGAGATCTCAGCCGATAGCCCCAGCCTAAGATCGATTTTGACCAAGATCTTAGCCACCGAATAATTACCTGTTTCAGTATGGGAATGGTCAGCGCATATGTATTCGCCAAGAAAATTCCCAATGGCAGCAAATCGTGATTCATTCCAGAGATGCATGGGGAGCCCTGGTAGCTTCACCCAAATCGGTTCACGGTCAATTCTTTCAGTCTTGGAGTCAAAGAAGGGCGACCATCGTTTCAGCACAATGGGGACGCCCAGCATCGTCCAATGTTGGCCTAAAACAGCTTCAACCTCTCCAATATTTGCCAATATAAAGGAGAACCAACCCTTCGTCAGTACCCTAATCTCCGGTGCAGGAGCAACCAGATCCTGCCAATTCTCGGTCACCCATCGCTGTAGGAAGCCCCGCCCGAGCCTCTTTCCACGGGCATGTCCAACCACAGCTATGTGGGAGAATTCCTCCGCTTCCTCCATCGAGACATCCACACCCAACACCAGTTTGTCCTTCCTTCTCCGTTCCTTGACCTTGTTTGTAGAATGTTTTTCCGCCGGTGCAGGAACCCTTGCACGAGGAATCAAAGGTTCTTCATCAGGTAGGAGTACGCCCACCCCAGATGCCACCGCAGCAGATGCACTAGTTGTGTTTCCCTGGCCACCACTGGCCGGTCCCCGTACCTCCACATCACGGAGTTCCACTGACTGAAGCAGATTTCCGAAAGAGAGAGAAGCTGGTCCGCCACCCGACCGCATGTAATCACGGCCTTCCGAAAGAATAGGAAAATTTGTATAAGACCCCAGTTGGGGTTGCAGCGTCCGCCCCAGGAGACCCGCCAAATCCGGCCTGTCCATATTGCTAGCAGAAAACCGAAAGGTTGCTAAATCCTCCATGAAACCCTCCAGCCCAAGAGAGATGACCGGCGAATCCATCGCTCCCGCGGACCCAGGTAGATCCCCGGTCCCCCTGCCAGACAAGAAAGGGCTAGTCAAAGCCCCCGACCCATAATCCGCCGAAATTTTTGCTCCAAGATCAAATATCCCTATGTCACAATCCCCACCCGAGGTGTAGTCCACCTCCTGCTCATATCCGCTCCCCATACCACTCCAGCAGTTCCCTCACGACAGGCAAAGCCGGACCCCGACCGAGCAGTCAGCTAACTAATCGATAGAAACCCAAAATAGGGCCCAGTCCCCTATCCACCGTACACACCTGATCCCTCGGATCCCAACACACAGCCGCAGGGTTTATGCTCAGACAGTCCACCCCTCCATGAGCCACTACAAATCAGATCCGGATCCCAAACACACGCCCAAAAGAAGCCAGGAGCAATGGCTGCTCTGCATCGAACAGCAATACTGCGACCCGATTCTCATACAGCCCAGACTCAAAGTATGTGAACTTCTGCTTCAAACTCCCAGCCATAGTTCAATACCTAAAGATAGTGCTCGCTGCCAGAGATGACCACCATCGCCCGATAAACCAAAGAAGCCTGACCGTGAACAAGGAGTCTCCAGTCTGTACAATAAATGAGGAGATCGAACCAACCACGAGCCTGGAGTCTGCTCTGCTAACATGTGCTAAGCATCCATCATCTGCGAAGCCACCATAATCCTCAGTATATAAATCTATGAAGTTAATATATTATTATTATTATTTATTTTTATTTTTTTAAGTAAGAATTTTTTTATATTATATATAAATAGAGTTTATAATTGAGCAAAATTGGTTTATAGTAGACTGTTCATATTTTTGTTTGATCCCTCTACCCTCAGACCTCTTGACATACCAAAAAGAGTCCCATCCCAGACTTGGAATCGCACTATTTCAATCACAGAATTACAAAAATTGATACCCCTTATATAAATGTCGAGCTTACTTTCGATAGAAGCTGTGATAACAGAACTATCCAAAAAGCTAGAAATTAACAATACTACTTCTATTATGTATCCCCATATCCTTGTGTGTAAGACAGACCTAAATACATCATGACCCATACCCACTAACCCTCATAGCATAATATAAGGTATGTCAAGAGAACGTCCCTGTTGACTACCGAAACGATTATCCACCCCTACGGGAGGGACCCCCATTGAAGTTGAAGGCGTAGTTGGACGTTGGATGCCAAGCGTGGACATAATTGCATCAATTTTCTGGTGCAGCTCCATAGTTTTAGCATGATGCTCTTTCCAAAATTCAACTGGAGTTTCCTCTCCTTCCTCTTTCTTTATTCTCTCCCACATGACATACCCCATCAGGTTCTTCATTACCCAATAGAGTGCCATTGTCCACTCATAGAGGCTTAGTCGTGCAGCATTGTTGCCAGGGTCCATGACCCAATCCTCCATCTTCTTCCTCTCCTCATGTAAGGTGTCCTTGTACAACTCTCTCCAGAGCATTCGTTCAATGTCCTTTAGCTCCTACTAGACTATTGACGACAGGCACAATTCAAACATGCCTTCCTCCCACATTGCTTTCTTCTGTGCACAAGTGACCCTTTGAATTTCTCCCTGGGGATTTTTCTATGCATTCTGCCTCATTCTCCGGTATTTATCCATAATCTCATCCTCTCTAACTCTCTTTCTTTCCATATCACCATCCCTACGAAAAGCACGCTCTCTAGAAAGCAAGCTAATGATCTCTAGCTGCATGCAAGATAGAACCTTGCTCTCATGATACCTGCAGTCACCTTTCCATCGGATATTTAGGAGGTTACCATTTTGGGCCATGATTTTCCTAGTACAAACACTAAATACTTGGTCGTGGTCCGTATTCCTTCGAAGATATGCTTCACACTGGATGACAGATCCACAACCCTCGAAACTCATCACATCACCAGTTGTTTGAATCCTTGAAATGAATGCAATTAGGAAAAACTAATTGGTAGTTAATGCCCTCATTCCTTCCTTTGTTCTTCCCCACCTTTCATATACCCAAGGTAGCTGCATTTCCTGTGTTTCACGTGGCCATAGGTTGGCCCGTTTACTGTCCTTTCTCACTGACTTCATTATTTTGCGACATGTCAAGAATCATGATAGTCGTACACCTATCTTGGGATGTCGTGTCACCGAATTCCTCCCACGTGCTTGCATTAACAGAGCGGAGGGTATTAGTTCCGATGTTGGACAGCATGTCTGCCAATTTATTGCCATTTTTCCTGACGTGGTTAAAGGATACCACCATCGTGGGACACAGTAATTCTGTTGGCTTTTCTAGACAGCTTTCTAGTCTCTGGGTAGTTGCCACCTTGGTGCTAGGGGTCCCATTATGAATCCATATGGCCATGTCTAAGAAAATATGTGAATCACCTTCAATAATGAGGGGGGTATAGTTGTTTATGAGTGCCAACTGTATTCCATGTATTATTCCTTCGACTTCATATTCATTATTTGATTCGGCACCAATGAATCCTATATTGTACCCTTGTAATTCACCATTGTGGTTTCTCACTATACTACCGAACCCCGTTGGTCTAGGATTCCCTTTAGAAGCCCCTTCGAAATTTAGTTTTTAAACACCAACAGGGGGAGGAGAACAATGATCAAGGCTTGATGCCATGGCTGTGGCCCAAGAAGGGTGGCCAAAACAGTACAAAGGACCATCAATCCCCCAAGCCTTCATGATGTTGGATTCAGCCTCATTTTCTTCCCATTCCATCCTATCCCATGCCTGCATTTTGACAGTTTCCAGCATCTTGTTCTTTATAGCTCTCCATACTACTTCTTCAGTGCCTTAATCTCCTTGAAATGTTCTAGAATTGCATTCATGCCAAATCTCCCATACCATGAAGTTTGGAAAACATTTCCAGAGACGATTGAGTATGGGGTTCTGGAAAGGGTCTTTCGTCCACGATCTAAGTGTCAGGTATGGACATCCTTTGTGCCTTCTAGTTCTCCTAAAAGAAGCAGTGCCACGGTCCCATAGATTTGCTATGAAAGGGAAAGAGTCTAGGAGGTGGATCAATGTTTCTTCATCATTGGTGCACATTCAACATCGGTAAGGACACTACATTCCTCTTTTCATAATATTATCACTAGTTAGGACTCGTCGTCTCATTATTAACCATATAAAGGCAGAGATTTTAGGCCATAGTTTAGAGTCCCATAAGTTCTTCCATTTTTTCTTTGGTTGTTGATTATTGAAGCCCGTACATATGTCATATGCTTCTTTAAAGGTAAATGCACCTTTGGGTTTGAACCATGTTGGCACAGGATAGATCCGTAGGAAGTGCAAAAGCCGACAGCTGCGAAAGGGTCATTCCGCGGAAGAAGGACCTTTCACGACGTTCGCGGAAGCATAAGAATTGTTAGATTAGTTAAGTTGGCCATGTGGACCATTTTGTAATAAGATAAAAGCATATAAATAGAGTAGTATTGTAATCCTAAGGGCATCGGAGTTTTGGAGATTGGTCCTATCTTTTGGGTTTTGCTTTGTATCCACAACATGATGTATTGACAATTTCTGCGAGGTTAACTCCGCAGGTTTGGTGAATGAATGGAGATGTTCAGTTATGATGCAATTTCTATCTTTATGCAATGATGTGATGATGAATAATGGGTTATGTGAATTTTTTCTGTTGATTAATGTGAATATGTTGTAGGAAGTAATGCTAATCTGAATAAGTATGTCGAGTATGGTGTTCTGAATGTTTGTTAGAAACTGCGAATGACTTAAGATGCGAATAATAAGTTAATGGTATGTTATGAATGTCATAATATCTGGTTAGTGTGAAGGTAATGTGTGCATATCCTCTACACAACTGCAGAAACTTGGTTCCAGTAGCCCTATTATCCACCTCAGGTGAGACTGCACTTGCTCCCCAAGTGTTGCTGGGAAGGGTTACACCTTTCTGGGCCGGTGTATAAGGGAGTTTGGGTTGATAGTTTGTTGGCGATAGTGAGGAGTGAACCCCTGTCGATAGACGTTGTGTCAACAAATGGTTCTGTTGCTGGGACCCTAAGGAAGAAGAAAAGAGGATATGCTGTGGCACACGACAAAACTAGAGATCCAAGAGTGGTTCGACAAGAAAGCGGAGGAATTCGCAGAAAGTGAGAACCGAGATCCTAAACAGACAACAACCAGTTGGTTAGAAAGATACGTTTATTCAAATATTCAAGAAATCATTTTCTGCAAATTCCCAGTGTTATTGCATGAGTGGCTAGCATAGTTGACATTCCGCAAGAACCACTGCCAAAAGACCGAACCTGATTGTTGGACCCCAGAATTGGTGCGACAGCTGAAGCAAGTCGATAACAAGGTATCGCGAGCTGTTGATTTTTGGGTAGACAGTATCCTCGAAGGGTGCGTAACTGAGTTCGCAGTAGATACTATCAAGTCATACAGCGACGCCAAAAGAAATTTCTTCAGGGGGTCGAGAGGAATATTCTTGTCGTTATTAAAACTGTGGATTAAAATGCTTGTCTGCGAAAAAGGAATATTGAGGATGTCTTCTGACAAGTAGAAGAATTGGTGTGCGAGGGTGAAGGTATCACGTAAATGCGAGTTTGATGGAAAGATGAGGTAGATGGACATGAGCGACGACGAGTTTCAAAGGGAAGCTGACAAAGAGTGTGGTCTCTTGAGGATTGGAGCAATATTTCGACATCCTGAGAAGAAGAGGAGGACAGAGAGAGAGTCTCCTGAAAGGACTGGAACAGAGAACTATGAAACAGGACCGCAAGGGAGGAAGAGACCTTATTGTGAAGGAAACGTCGACCAGGCTACCCCAAAGGCAGAAGGAGGTCAGATCGTAAGTTACCACGTACCTTCGACCCCGCACACTACTCTGAATTTTACAGGAAGAAATCCAAACTACTCGCGGAATTTCCCTATGTGCAGTGGCAAGTGTAGCGCTTCAGTGAACAACAATACTAGCCATGTTAGGATGGAAGACGAGGAAAATATGCCCATATTTCAGGGGAACAAGACTGAGGATCCCGAACTGTATTGGTTTATATGAGAAGCAGTCTGGACTGTAAATCAGGTTCAGGACGATGCTATAAAGATGGGACAGTTAGCGACGACCCTTAGGGGTCGAGAGTTAGACTGGTACATGAAATTTGTAAAGTTTCTAGTGGGAACAACAACCAAGACATTGGCACAGGTTAGAGCGGTGATGATTGATGAATTTAAAAAACCAAAATCTAAATCGCAATATGTCACTGAGCTTAAGGAGATTAAGCATTTCTCGAATGAGTCAGTGTGGGAATTCGATCAACGATACAAGACGTTGATAGAGAAAGTGAGCTTTCCGATAAATGAGCTGCAACATGAGGAATGGTTCATCGCAGGACTAGTGTCTCATATCCGAGGTTCGTTGATGCAACAAAAAATCGCAACACAGACAGAAGCATTAGAAATCGCGATGAATTTAGAGGCTTCACCAATCGGAGAAGCAGGAATGGGAATGGACAGAGTTCAGGCACGGTTGGCCAATTTAACATTGCAACTGGAGGATATCAAGAAGGGCAAGGAGACCTACGGAGACATATGGTGTACCAGATGCCGAAGTGAGGAGCACCATAAGGACAATTGCCCAGAATTTTGTGAGTATTTGCAGTCGGGGGCACCAAACCCCCTTCGTCAAGGAGGCATGCCATGCTGTACTGTCTGTCAGACCAGAGGGCATCGACCGGAGGAGTGTGTATATCTCCAAAAGATGGTATCGAAGCTAGCAAAATTATACTACAAATTTTGCCGATCGGTTGGCCATGATGAGAAGGACTACAGGGCCTATGACCTGCTGCAAGATCAGACGACTGACACATATTTTATCAAGAGGGAAGAACCATCGGTGGTGCAACAACAATCACAGTATAGTCAGTCGTAGTTTAACCAACAGGAGCAATATGACTAGGGGAAATACAGGCACCTGTAGTATCCATCGCCGTCATATGGCCATCAACAGTATGGGAAACACCAGTATCAGCAGCCGCAGTACGGGAAACTACGGTATCAACAATATGTACCATCATGCGGAGGATTCATGGGAGGATTCCGTGGAGGCCGAGGTGCAGGTATGGGATGCGGAGGAGCTGTCGGATGGGGAAGAGGACCAATCATCTGTTACAATTGCGGACAGCAGAGGCACTACCAGTGAGATTGTCCGAACCCTGCGCCGTAGTGTACATACTGCAGTGTTGTAGATCATGGTATAGAAGACTGCCCTCTGCTTATTGCGAAATGGAAAACTAAGCAGAACCAAAACTCAAACAATATGAATGCGTCACCTACTGTACATATGATTTCGACAAAAGCTAGAGATAACCATGCAACAGTTAGGATAGTGACACAAGGAGGGGTGGTGACTGGGGACGATAAGCCACACACTAATGTCAAACCAACACAAATACAACAGAAGCAGGTCAATGTTGGCACAGAAGTGGAAAAGGACACCTTTTTGAAGGCACAAGAGGCAATGAGGAATAGGATACGAGAATCTCTTGAAGAATAAATCTATGACATTACGTCGACGTTCGACTCGATGAAGTCGCGAAGGAAGGAAAACTCTCTAAAAGCCTTCTTGGGGAGTTTCCTGGATTTGGAAAAGGAACAACATGTATTGAAATAAATATCTAGTATACTACAATGACGAGGAGGTGCACGACTGGAACAGAGAGTTAATCGCATACATAAAAGAAAGACAGGCAGGGAGATGCAGATGTTGGCACAGATCGGAGAATTTGACGTCGACTCCAACATTCTAGGGATGTGAATATCTTAACTAAACAGATGTGGGAGACAATGGGGAAACCGTGGATGACTTGGTCACCAGTACAGCTGTGACTGGCGAACTAGAGCAAGGTCACCCCGCTCGGTCGGGTATGTCAACTTTCGGTTGAAATTGAAGGGATCAGAACGTATGCGAATTTCGATGTCATTCAAATTGTGGATAACACCAGTCCCTATCCGGTACTGCTGGGGATCAACTGGGCTATGGAGAACCAAGAAATAATCAACTTTAAGAAAAGGATAATGTCATTCGGGAAGTGGGAAATGAGATTCATCGCACCATTGGATCCGGCGGAAGGGCTGCCCTATACAAAACCAGCCAGAGATGAGTTTGCGGAAGGGTGGGATAGTCTGTATAAAATTTATGAAGATTATTTTAATCCCACTATGGATGGAGAATTAGGATGGCACAACGCCAGTTCAACATCCTCCGATTCAAACGAGGCCCTTGAGAATTGGCAGAACTGGTTGCATGAAGTGTCCTTTCAAAGATGCGCACAGATAACACAGTCCCTGCGAATGGTAGCCACGAAGGAGTATGCGTTACCTACCTATGAGGGATTTCCCAACTTGGACATGTTTCTCACCGAATTTGAGGAAAAAATAGCGGAGCCACAGCTTAGTCTTCTGGCCCTAGAGGAATCCCTCAAGGCTACTCCTACGTGATGGTGGGCGACGCATAAATCAAACATCACATCTTGGCCACTATGTCGAAGCCTCATGGAGGTTCGGTTCGGCGAAGCTGTGGAGGATGACCATATGTGATACGACAGACGAGGAGACCTGAAGGCTCATCTGAGTGCCTGCGAACATAAATGGGGATCGAGAGTATGAAAGGAGTGGGTGCATGCATTCGTACACACGTTTGATGAGGTACCGCGAAACTGGTATGTCACAGCAGAACTGCGACGTGGGACGACTTCTTGGGAGCAGCTCACCATTGGCTTTAGCCAATCGTTCTCGTTCTCAAACGAGAATCCCTTAATCGACACTGTGCTATAGGAAATCCGCGGAAAGATATTTGAAGCGATCCCAACTAGACAACCGATGGCACTCCAATGGACTGCGACACTAGCAATGTTGATGGAGTGTTACAACGTCACTGGAGAGCCCAAAGATGATGATGACCCCAGGGCTACATACGTACCAGAATCGGAGGGTAGTCGCAGTGTTGTGGCACCAGATGTACCATCGGACAAATTTCAGAAACCATTAAAGATCACGAAGGTGAACATTGGGTTGGAGGAAAACCCCAAGTTCACAAACATAGGCGACTACTAGGACGAGTCGACCATTGCGAAGATGGCTGACTCACTACATGAGTTTTAGGATTTGTTTCCAATGAAATTCTCATAGATGAAGGGAATTTCTAGAGACTTAGAGGAAATGAAGATCCCCTTGAAACCCGATGCGAAGCCAATTAAGCAACGACCGTATCGATTGAACCCGATATACAAGGAACGCATGCAAGCCGAAATCGAAAGAATGTTGGAGGCAGGCATCATAGAACCAGTGGATGAATCGGAATGGATCAGCCCAATGGTTGTCCAGGACAAGAAAACTTGCGAAGTATGCATATGTGTCAACCTAAGGAAACTGAATGATGCCTGCTTACATGATCCATTCCCGACCCCATTCATGGATGAAGTGCTCGAAGGAGTAGGAGATCAAGAGATATATTCCTTTACGGACGGATTTGCGGGCTACCACCAAATCAAGATTTTAAAGGAAGATCGACACAAGACTACATTCGTCATGGAGTGGGGATGCTTCCAGTACACGGTGATGCCATTTGGATTAAAGAATGCTCCCGCAAACTTTTCCAAAATAGTGGTAGCGGCATTCAAAGATTATATTCATAAGTTCCTCATTGTCTACATTGATGATTGGACGGTATATGGGTTAGTCAAAGATCATGTCATGAACTTGAGACTCATGCTAGAACGCTATCGATAGCACCAAATTTCTCTGAACTCAAGAAATGTATCTTTTGTGCTTCGTTCAGCATATTGTTAGGACACATTGTCTGCCGAGAAGGAATGTTGGTAGATCCGGCAAAGATTGCCATCATTGTTGACCTCCCACCACCAACGACGACCAAAAAAATACGAGCGACATTGGGACACACAAGTTACTACAGGAAATTCGTTCGAGGATATGCAGCCATCACAACACCCATGGAAAAGTTACTAAAGAAGGATTCTAAGTTTGAATGGACTACGGAATGCCAGAAAATCTTGGACATATTGAAAGAGAAAATGGTCACAACACCAATCCTCGCATTTCTGGATTGGACGAAGGAGTTTGACGTACATGTTGATGCGTCGTCAGTCACACTTGGCATTATCTTGGCCCAACCAAGAACCGACGACATTGACCACCTGATAGCATTCGCAAGTAGGAAAGTCTACTACAGAGAGGAACTATACAACCACCGAGTGGGAAGGGTTAGCGATGGTCTATCCTTTGCAGAAATTTTGGCATTACCTCTTAGGGGGGCACTTCAAGATGTTCACCGATCATTCCGCACTAAAATACTTGGTGAACAAGCCTGTGTTGGGGGGGGGGGAATCTGCCGCTGGCTATTACTGTTCCGGGAGTTTGATTTTGAGATTATTGTAAAGCTGGGACGATTGAATGCGGGACCCGATCATCTCTCACAAATAGAATTTGGGGAGGAACCAAGAAGCATCGATGAAGGATTGTCGGACGCTAAGTTTTTCAGGATTGGTATGGTCGATAAACACTATGAACAAATCATTCAATTTTTGGTGACAGGGGAGGTGCCGGACGAATTCACTACCAGCCAAAAGAAGCAGCTAGTTGTCAGAGCTACAGATTTCCAGTTAATTGCAGGAGAATTATATAAAATGGGCCCAGATGAGATTCTACGACGATACGTCCTCCCGCATGAACATGAAAAGATTCTGTCGGAAGCTCATGATGGAATTGCAGGGGGACATTATGGTGGATGAGCGACTGCTAGAAAGATCCTTCAAGGAGGGTTATGGTGGCCAACTTTTCATGGAGATGCTGCGGACTATGCCAAGAGCTGCGACGTATGCCAATGAACCGAGAAGCCCTCACGATGGGACAAAATGCCACTAGTACAACAAGTAATGATGCAGGCTTTTGAAAAATTGGCTGTTGATTTTGTGGGACCCATCAACCCACCTGGGAAGAGAACGGGGTCGCTTTACATCATCACCGCGACAGACTACCTGACGCGTTGGGCGGAAGCTACACCAGTAAAAGATTGTTCCGTTGCGACTGCAACACGATTCCTATTTGACAATGTGGTCACCAGGTTTGGGTGCCCAAAAATGTTGTTAAGTGACCAAGGGACGCACTTTGTCAACCAAACAATCACCGCGCGATGACAAAAGAATTTCAGATCCAACACAAAAAGAGTACACCCTACCACCCTCAAGCGAATGGGACAGTTGAGGCGTTCAATAAGATATTGGAGCATGCTCTCACCAAGGTGTGCAATGTGAACCGCGATGACTGGGACCTAAAAATTCCAGCGGTCCTTTGGGAATATCGCACCACATGCAAACGATTGACTGGCCAAACCCCATTTAAGCTTGTTTACGGCCAGGAAGAAATTATGCCGATGGAATACATAGTACCGAGCTTGCACATCGCTACAGCAACAGGGATGAGTGACGATGGTGCACTGGAAGAACTATTGACACAACTAATACAGCTTGGAGAAGATTGATTCATCGCAGGATTCCATTAGAAAGTAGAAAAAGACCGTCAGAAGGCATGGCACGACTGCCATGTCAAGATGAAACATTTTCAAACAGGGGATATAGTTCTGTTGTATGACAGTAAATTTGTGAAACGCCCCGGGAAGTTGCAAATGCACTGGTTGGGACCATATGTTATCACTTTTGTCACCAACGGAGGCGCGGTATAGCTACAGAGTTTGGATGGAGTACTATTACCTAAATTAGTCAATGGGAATAGGTTGAAGCCCTATCACCATGATCCGATGCAGAGTGGATGAGGACCAATGGAAAATAATAATAATAATAATAATATAGAAGGGCGCAAGAAGGCACACCAGTCGGAAGAGAAAGTGCAAACAGGAGGGGTCATGTCGCAGTTTGGGGTTTGGACTGCGACAGCTGTAGGATTGCGACCTAATCAAATCAACAATCATTCTAAATCATCAGCAGATGGGACTTTTTCAGATGACATGTCTTTTTGACAGGTATGATCGTTAGTTGGCCTGGATCGGTGCCGGCGCCAGGTACGTTTGGTGCATGGCAACACACTGTGGCAGCATGGCCGGTGGCACCAAGGATGATAGTTCACACAGTTGTGACACGACGGGAAGCTGGGAGAAGTATGGTCACCAATCACGCACGTAGGAAGTCCGATCACCACACGTAGGAAACAAATGATGACAAAATCAACGCCTTGGGTGAACGGATTCGCGGATGATTTTTGAGGCAGGCGTCCCGAAAGATGGCAATACATAAATATAGGCACAGAGGCTAGCAGAGAAAAGAGGTATTCACCAGAAGCGAGAAATACATGCTGCGAGTAGGTCAATTCATTAGATAAGTTAGGAATTCCAAGGAGGCTGTGGAAATGATCCATTTCATTTCGTGCGGTAGCACAACAGGTGCGCTGCAGGCCTGAACTACGAGTGTGCATGAGCACCTTGAGCAGGAAGAGGCATGGGCACTCAGGTATCACAGAGACAAAGTTTCATCCAATATGTCTAAGTATGTGGTAGTAGTTCGAAGCTTCGTGGTCTCGGTGACCACCAGAATGACAGGGGTGGAAGCCCCCTGGCCCCGGTAAGAAGCAATCCAAGGTGTGAAACAGATGTGCCGGAGCAGTCGACCTGTTTTCCACCTTGGCGATGTTGATGACTTTCTTCTCAGTCTCGAACAAATGTGGAGCGAACCAACAGACTCCGAATAGGTAGATGATGAAGGTTTCCAGAGACTGGAGGATGAGAGCAAGAAGTATATGATGGGGAACCAAAGATCGATGGATGGAGATGAGAAGTACACAAACAACGAGTTCCATATGGCAAGAACAGTTTCAGAAACAGAGCACAACGAAGGATGGGTACAAACCAGTAGTGGCCAGCTAAGGTGGTTCGGGATGAGCCACAAGTTTGTGTTGGGGGCCTGTTGGCATGGGATAGATCCGCAGGAAGTGTGGAAGCCAACAGGTGTGAAAGGGTCATTCCACGGAAGAAGGACCTTTCGAGATGTTCGCGGAAGCATAAGAATTGTTAGATTAGTTAAGTCGATCATGTGGACCATTTTGTAATGAGATAAAAGCATATAGAGTAGGATTGTAAGCCTAAGGGAATCGGAGTTTTGGATATTGATCCTATCTTTTGGGTTTTGCTTTGTATATGCAACATGATGTATTGACAGTTTCTGCGAGGTTAATTCTGCAGGTTTGGTGAATGAATGGAGATGTTCGGTTATGATGCAATTTCTATCTTTATGCAATGATGTAATGATGAATAATGGGTTATGTGAATGTTTTATGTTCATTAATGCGAATATGTTGTAGGAAGTAATGCTAATCTGAATAAGTATGTCGAGTATGGTGTTCTGAATGTTTGTTAGAAACTGCGAATGACTTAAGATGCGAATAATAAGTTAATGGTATGTTATGAATGTCATAATCTCTGGTTAGTGTGAAGGTAATGTGTGCATATCCTCTACACAACTGCGGAAACTTGGTTCCAGCAGCCCTGTTATCCACCTCAGGTGAGACTGCACTTGCTCCGCAAGTGTTGTTGGGAAGGGTTACACTTTTCCAGGACGGTGTATAAGGGAGTTTGGGTTGATAGTTTGTTGGCAACAGTGCGGAGTGAACCCTTGTCGATAGACGCTGCATCAAAAAACCCCCAGCAGGGTTTGTCCTCCTTAGCATGGCATTTAATTTTCCTATCATGGATAACTTCCACTAGTGCATCGGTTTCCTCCCTTGTTCGATATTGTTCCCACCAATCCCTGGAATCCCAAACCATGTAGTGTAAATGGGTGTCTAAATTCTCCCCCATGTCTTTCACCCTTGATTTACCTTGGTCTATGCAGCCTTGCTTAAGCTACGAGGCCTCCAAAATCTGAGCCAAAGGAGGAAATTGTTGCTAAGAATCCTCCCAGAATAAGGCACATTCACCATTTTGAACTTTCTAGAAGTTGTTTTCCTAAACCAGGCTTCTCCCCTGGTTGGCAGTTTTCCAAATGTGGGATCCTGGCTTAGCTTATGAGAAATGAATTCGATTACCTTATTCCCATCCGTTAGTGTATTTCATGTGCCATAATATGGCCCAAGGCTCCTGGTTGTGAGTAACCCATCTCCACCAAATCTTTTCCCTGCTTACATAATTCACCTTTTCCGGGTCTTCAAGACCAAGGCCCCCATGGATTTTCAGAGAACATATGGTGTCCCAACTAATAAGTTCCCATTTTTGTTGCTCGCTTGCACCGTTCTAGAGAAATTTTCGTTGGATACTCCTCATCTCTTTCAAAATAGATTTCAGGGCCACTAGAGCAGAGAATAAGTACACTGGCATGGCTTGCAGGACCAATTTTACCAGGACGAGTCTAGTGGAAAAATTGAGGGGGCGAAATGTCCAATTATAAATTTTCTTCCTCATCTTGTCTAGAAGTTCAAACCATCATCCCTTCTGAATAATTGAGTCCACCAATGGAGCCCCGAGGTATTTGGATGGAAGAGAGATCTCTTGGAAACCAAAGATTCGACAGATGTTACACTGAATAACCATTAGAGTATTAAAGATGAAGACTTGATATTTTTGTTCATTGACCTCTAGGCTCAAAGCTTTTCTGAAGTTTTGCAGACACAACTTAATCTCCTAATCCCCTTGAACTGAGGGGTGTTCCATTAGCATCGTGTCATCCACAAATTGTTGATGGGTTTGTCTTTCCACCCTTGGGTGGACAAGAAGCCCTTTCAGCTCTTGATTTTTCTACATTTCCTTGATGGACCTTCCTAGCCCCTCCACCATAATGACAAATAGAAACGGCGATAGAGGGTTTCCTTGTATGATTCCCCTGAAAGGCTTGATTAGACCAAATTTAGCCCCATTGATAAGGACGGAGAAGAATGCAGTGGGGATAAGATTCATTATCCATTTGATCCATTCTTCTAAAAAATCGAAAGCTCTTAAAACCACCCAGATATACTACCATCTAAGCTTGTCATAAGATATATCTATGTCTATTTTCAACATCATACCCAGGATCTTCTTAACCTTGATAGAGTGGAGAACTTCATGGACTAGAATGATGCCATCCATATTTTGGTGACCCTCCACAAACCCATATTGCTCGGGAGAAATCAGGGTTGGGAGGATAGGTTTGAGGTGATTAGCTATCACTTTGGTCAAAATTTTGTAGATAACATTGTAGAGGGAAATCAGCCTGAATTTACCAGGGAGATATTCCCCTTTAGTCTTTGGTAAGAGAGTGATGAAGGTAGCATTAAAGGCCGGAAGAATTTTTTGTGTCTGCCTCATGTCTTCAACTATACTCCACACTTCATTCTTAATGAGGTCCCAGAAATGGTGAAAAAATTTGACTATAAAGCCATCCGGTCTCGGATCTTTCCCTTCGGCCATCTAATCCACCACTTCTTCAACTTCCTGGAGAGACACAAGCTTCATTAATAGGTCATTTTGATCTTGAGACACCAGAGACGGGATATGTTGGGTTATTTGATCAATCTCCCTACTTATGTCAGGGTTGGGATCATGCATTATATCCTAAAAGTAATGATAGAATTCCTCTTCAATTTCCTCCCTCGTCTCTAGAATTTCTTCATTAGAATTATTGATCATTAGAATTCTATTTTGCGAGCGATTTTGGATGACCAAACAGTGAAAAATTTTAGTGTTTCTTTCCCCATCTTTTAACCAGTCGATTCTGGTTTTCTGATGCTAGAGTATTTCTTCTTCCATTCCCTCTTCTGCATCTTATTTGTTGTATTGAGTTCCTCTTCCCACAGCTCTAAAGTAAACCCTTGTATCTAAATCTCTTTCAATCTTTGTTCCAGAGGTTTTTTGTCTGAGAAAATGTTCCTAAATTCCTCTTTATTCCACTTCTTGATCTTATCCTTTAAATCTCTGAGCTTTTGTTGAAATTTGTAAATACTTTGTCCCTCTCCTATTTTTAGTTCATACCA
Source organism: Larix kaempferi (assembly GCA_027924585.1). Taxonomy (NCBI): domain Eukaryota; kingdom Viridiplantae; phylum Streptophyta; class Pinopsida; order Pinales; family Pinaceae; genus Larix; species Larix kaempferi. The sequence goes on from BSBM01000361.1 coordinate 12,116,252, forward strand.
CCATTCACTGACCTTTTCTTTGAAGTATGGGTGACCTAACTAGAACTCCTGAAATTATAAAGGTTTTTTAAACTGAGATCCCAGACTGCTCCACCACAATTCCACTGGCCAATGGTTCGACCTTGTCGAAGGTAGAACCTTGGTCGATATGTCACTCCCAAGCTCCATTATAGATTTAGAAACAAGTAATCTATCGAGGTGATATGTTATATGATGGTCTCCCCACCATTTTTTGTTCCATGTAAGAAGACCCTATCCCGGGATGACATCCACCAACTTGAGATCCTCAATAGTGTTTGAATGCAATACTTTCCTCCTCTAATATCCATCTACCTCCTTTATTTTCCTCCAAGGAAGTAATAATATTGAAATATCCCCCCAGGATCCAGTGCTTCCCCTCATTCCACCTATGGATGTTCTTAGCGGTAAGAGAGGACTGTAAACATTAGTTAAGATCCCACTAACTAGAAAACTAATCACATCAAATTCTGAAGAGATGGATCAGAGGTTTCCCATGAAACCTATTAGCGAAACCTTGTTAGGGTCCCACGGAATACCAAGCCCTCCCGTTGTTCAATGGGAATTGATTCCCATCCCTTCACTCCCTTTCCAAGATTTCCTTCCTACCACCCACACGTGGTACGCCGAGCATTTAGTTTCTTGTAAGAACACTATTACTGGATTTTCTTTCTAAATTTTCTTCCTTAGAATCTTTATTTTTTGAGGATTGTTTAGACCTCTTATGTTCCAAGTTACAATCTTCATTGGATAACTGTAAGGGATTATAAACCTAGAGCATCCCTGAAGGTAGAGTACTGACCTGATTCTACTAACTTCAGTCCTGCTACCGCTATGTGTTTCCTATTATATTTCCTGTCTGGTTTCTTGTCCATCTCCTCATGCTTCCATTTATAGTCCTTATGGGATCCCTAGTTGATCCCCAGGTGGTTCGATATCTTGCTTTGATGCTTGCCTATTTCAGAAGGATGACTTGTCCCTAGGAAACATATCCTTTTTTAGTATCTTCACAACCCTATTCTATACCGTCCAGATCTAGATATTTGATGTCCATATCTTCTACGTCTTCTTCAGTTTCAATACTTGTTTTGGACTGGTCAATTCTTCTGCCTTCTTGTCTGCTTGCCCCTCGCACTCCTTATTCTTACCCTCTTGGGTCTGATCATGCTGATTTTTAGCTTGTGGTTCCTTATTCTTCTTCTTCTTCTTCTTCTTCTTCTTCTTCTTATTATTATTATTATTATTATTGTGTAAAATGAAAAGTAATATATATAGAAAGAGAGGTATGTGTAGAGCGATAATGTGAATGATTAAAAAACTTAATATTGAATGAAAATCAAGTAAAAAAGAAGAAGATACTAGTTTTCTAGATTACTCCAAAAGTGTATATGCCATATTTAGGGGTGTTTCATGATATGTGGGGTACATGATCTAGAGTCAACCCTTGGTGTTATGTGATGGACTTGGACATATGAGGTGGATTACTCTTGAGTTGCTAGACCTTGTATGGATGCTTGCATGACATTCTTCCTTGAAGCGTTGGACACATATGCAGCTTGGTGACTTATTCATTTATCCAACACATGAATGGTGGTTGCTTGCTTGCAAGATACCTTGCATTGGCGGAGGAGCATTGAGCCCTAAACAACATGTGGTTTCTTGATTTCTTATGTGGAGACTTACATTTGGCTTGAGTATTCTTAGGTTGAGGGATTGGAAATGTAGGTGTGGTGGTCCATGAGGAGGAACATGAGCTTGGAGGTGGATTGGAGCTTTGGAGCCTTGGAGGGGGGGCAATTAACCCTTGGGAGTACCACTCATGCCTTAGAAACTTCTCCATTGAAGTAATAATATTGAAATATCCCCCCAGGATCCAGTGCTTCCCCTCATTCCACCTATGGATGTTCTTTAAGGACTCAATAAAAACCATATTTTCGTGCAGTAAGTGAGGACTGTAAACATTAGTTAAGATCCCACTAACTGGAAAACTAATCACATCAAATTCTGAAGAGATGGATCAGAGGTTTCCCATGAAACCTGTTAGCGAAACCTTGTTAGGGTCCCACAGAATACCAAGCCTTCCCGTTGTTCCATGGGAATCGATTCCCATCCCTTCACTCCCTTTCCAAGCTTTCCTTCCTACCACCCGCACGTGGTACGCCGAGCATTTAGTTTCTTGTAAGAACACTATTACTGGATTTTCTTTCTAAATTTTCTTCCTTAGAATCTTTATTTTTTTAGGACTGTTTAGACCTTTTATGTTCCAAGTTACAATCTTCATTGGATAACTGTAAGGGATTATAAACCTAGAGCATCCCTAAAGGTAGAGTATTGACCTGATTCTACTAACTTCAGTCCTTCTACCGCTATGTGTTTCCTATTATATTTCCTGTCTGGTTTCTTGGCCATCTCCTCATGCTTCCATTTATAGTCCTTATGGGATCCCTGGCTGATCCCCAGGTGATTCGATGATCTTGCTTTGATGATTGCCTCTTTCACAAGGATGACTTGTTCCTGAGAAACATATCCTTTTTTAGTATCTTCACAACCCTGTTCTATACCGTCCAGATCTAGATATTTGATGTCCATATCTTCTACGTCTTCTTCAGTTTCAGTACTTGTTTTGGACTGGTCAACTCTTCTGCCTTCTTGTCTGCTTGCCCCTTGCACTCCTTATTCTTACCCTCTTGGGTCTGATCATGCTGATTTTAAGCTTGTGCCTCCTCCTCCTCCTCCTTCTTCTTCTTCTTATTATTATTATTATTGTGTAAAATGAAAAGTAATATATATAGAAAGAGAGGTATGTGTAGAGCGATAATGTGAATGATTAAAAATATTAAACTTGAATGAAAATCAAGTAAAAAAGAAGAAGATACTAGTTTTCTAGATTGCTCCAAAAGTCTATATGCCATATTTAGGGGTGTTTCATGATATGTGAGGTACATGATCTAGAGTCAATCCTTGGGTGTATGTGATGGACTTGCACATATGAGGTGGATTACTCTTGATTTTCTAGACCTTGTATGGATGCTTGCATGACATTCTTCCTTGAAGCGTTGGACACATATGAAGCTTGGTGATTTATTCATTTAGCCAACACATGAATGGTGGTTGCTTGCTTGCAAGATACCTTGCATTGGCGGAGGAGCATTGATCCCTAAACAACATGTGGTTTCTTGATTTCTTATGTGGAGACTTACATTTGGCTTGAGTATTCTTAGGTTGAGGGAGTGGAAATGTAGGTGTGGTGGTCCATGAGGAGGAACATGAGCTTGGAGGTGGATTGGAGCTTTGGAGCCTTGGAGGGGGGGCATTGAACCTTGGGGAGTACCACTCATGCCTTAGAAACTTGTCCATTGATCTTTGTCACCTTCTAGCTTGACATGAGTTACTTATATTAGAGAATTTCACATTTGTGGACCTACTTGTGTCTTGTAGGTTGTTTTTAATGGACTAGGTCTACTTGTCATTATAGATCTCCCTTACCGCTCATATAAATAAAGGAAGGAGAGAGTCCTTATAATAATCAATCATGCACTTGTGCTTATTCTTCTTTACAAAACAATTAGATATGTAAGAGGAGGAGTTCTACCCTCCCTCTCTTGTTAAAATTTGTACTTTATATATCTTTGTATTAAGGCTATAGGGTTTCTTGGATCATTCTTGAAGTCTATGGCTAGGGTTCGATTTGTAAGGGGTCATTGGAGTTAGGTTTGGTGATAAGCCCTAAGTTTTATTGTTGAGTAGGGAGAGAATAGGAGACACCTTTTGTGAGGTCAAGGAGGACCTGCTATTGGTGATTCTAACTTGTTGGAGTATCTTTGGTGAAGCTAGGATTTTTCTTGGTTTTCCCTAGCTATGGTTTTCCCTAGTATGTACTTAAACATCATCTCTTACATTTATGTATGAAGTTTTTAGTTCTCCAAAATAGTCTTATTTTGTTAGGGTCCTAACCTAACCCTCTTAATATATAGGTTTTTATGTATTAAGCTCATGTACATATTAAATAAGGCCAATAAACTAGAATTCTAGATATAGTGTGAAAGTAATATTTGTAAAAAGAATTACTTGAAGGTTCCACCTATTAGAAAGTCTTTATATTGTGAAAGAATATTTGTAATAAGACTTACTAGAAGGTTCCACCTACGAGAAATTTGCTTCACTAAGAAGACTTACTAGAAGGTTCCACCTACTAAAAAGTTCCTTCACTAAGAAGACTTACTAGAATGTTTTGTCGACTAGAATGTTCCTTCACTAGAAACTATATATAGGAGTAGAAGCAATGAAATGAGATGTCTTGTGAAGTATTTTTTAATTGGATCTTGGCTTCATTTGGAGGTTTCCTCCTTGAAGAGGGAAGTGAACATTACTTTCATTGGGATGAGAGGCCCTTTCTATAGCACAATGTGGATGAGATGTGTCATGTCTATCACATGTTAGCTCCAAATTTAAAATGGCTAGATTGTAAAATACATGTATATAAATATACATTGAATTTCAATTTCCATTCAAGCTTCCTCACATTTTAAATAATTTTTTTCATAAATAGTTACAAGAATAACTATTTTACTTCATAATCAATGAATGCAGGCAATTTTTGCATATTTGTAGGGTTTATGTGTTAATGTTTACGATCCCAAATTGGAATAGTTGGTACATGGATGAATATATTGGATTATGTATTGTTAAGTTAATAATAGAACAAAAAGTAAGATATTAGTTTTGTGATAATTGTGAATTAATCAATAATTGGGTAAATTGAAAGCATTTTACTTCACAATAAATTAATTAATGCAACTTTTGTGTATTGTAGGATATGTTATAATTTTCAAGATGAAATTGTTGGCACTTGGACAATTAATTTTGGGTAAATAACTATTTTACTTCCTAACCAATGAATGAAAGCATTTTTTCCAATTTGTAGGATTGATGTGTTATGTTTTAGAACATGTAATAGTTGGCACTTCGACCATTAAATTTGGATAAATAACTATTTTACTTCATAATTAATTAATTAATTAAAATTTTGCTTATTTGTAGCATTTATGTGTTGACATTTGCAACATGATTCCAAATTGGAATAGTTGGTCATTAGATATTAGTTTTGGGTGAATAGATATTTTACTTCATAATTAATTAATTAATGCAACTTTGGTCTATTTGTACGATAACCAAATTGGAAGAGTTGGTGCTTGAATGATTATAACCTAAAATATATTAGATTAAATGTATTTTTAAGTTGATAATATAACAATGAGTTAAATATTAATTTTGTAATAATTGCATATTAATAAACCAACATAGATCCATCTTAAAGCTCTATCAAGCGCCATAAACTTCCTCAAGAGATTTGATCCCTATCACAGAGTCAGAGTTAAGATGGATCTACGTTGGTCAATAAATATATTTCTATTATGATATTCTGTTGACTACAATTATCTATTGTTGTGGTAATTATATCTTTTCATATTGAAATCTTGTTTTTCATTTATTTATTTATGCTCTAAATTTCCAATTAATGCCATTAAGATACATAACATCTAGTATCAAAGCACTTTCCTAAGCTAAACAATTTTACTTTACTTTTTAGGTTAGAGATGTATTTCAGTATCTATAAATAACACAATGATCTATTGTTAAGTGGGTAAACCTAAAATTGGGAAAGGGTACACACAAAGAATACAATTGGTACTTGATCTGAAAAGGATAATGAAAAAACTAAATCTCAGCTTCGAAAGCAAAGTCAATTGTAAGACTTTTTGTTCATGATTGTTAGTTTCATCACCCAGTTAGCTTTTGGAGTTACTTTGAAAGCGTTTATAGCATATTTTGGGGATTCTTTTGTTAGATAGTCAAAGATTCATACTTCAATTGTAGTTGTGTTTTATGTTTTGATGATGTCAATGTAACATGTTTCCTATAATCTGGTCAAATTGTTTTTCCTTCCTTCTGCTCTTTTCTTCTTGGCATATATTATTAATACATAAACTTGATATATTATTAATACATAAACTTAATAGTTAATAAGTTTTACTCATTCCTTTTACAACTTCATATGTTTGTGGTTTAATACTTTGAATTGTTTTTCATTGTTTGGAAAAATTTACATAGACAGTGAAGATTGTGGGGAGTGCCCTAGACTCAATCCAGGGAAATAGCGAGGCATTGCTGCAAGCCGAGGAAATACCCAAATTATATGCGGTGATCTAAAATTATTTCAAATTACCATATCAATCTTGTTTAGGATTTCCTATATTGGTAACAAAAATACATGTGATCATTGTTGGAATCGATGTATTAATCACAATCGTATTTTCAATAAAAAAATAGAGCTGGTCATTTTATTATGTTCCAAGATATAAAACTAAGGAATGCATTACTAAATTCCCATATATATTTATGGCCATTCAAACAACGCTGGCCATAAAGACTAGAATCTATGATTAGTAGAGCTTGTCATCTTATTATGTTCCCAGAAATAAAACTAAGAAATGCGTTACTAAATTTCCTAATATATTTCTGGCCATTCAAACAAAACTCGCCATGAAATTATGACTAGTTGTTGTTATTGGTGAAAACGGATTAATTTACTAAATTTCCTAATATATTTCTGGCCATTCAAACAAAACTCGCCATGAAATTATGACTAGTTGTTGTTATTGGTGAAAACGGATTAATATTGAAGATTAATAAGTAGATTAAGTGATTAATTTTTATTTTTATTTTTTTTCAGCAAAAAAAATTCATACTATTGATATTCAATATAGAATCAAATAGTACATGGAGTTAAGTCTCAAAGAAACAGTACAGAAAATTATGAGTGATTACATGTCCAAGATAGTCCGAAAAATATATCTTAAAGCTATCAGAAGAAACCAAAACAAGGAGCTCATAAAGACAATTAAAATTAAAAAATATTCACAAATCCTTCATCAACTTTGCATCCATCCTGAACTTCCTCCCATAAAATGTAGCCTTCCTCTCTAACCATAGCAAGTTTGGATAAATTATTCGCCACATAGTTATGCTTCCTGGAAATATGAGTAAATGAAACATCTCTGAGCCTATTCAATAATGACTTTATCCGGTCGCACCAATGAATTAGAGACACCACCTGCAAGGAGTATTGTCTACGTGCCCATTTGATAGTAACCGGAGAATCACCAAAGACGTGTAGATCACCAATACCAAATATATTTATCACTTTCAGAATGCACCACAAAGCCAAGTGTTCAACTTTCATATTTGTACCACGCCCACAATTTAACCTAAGAGTGAAAAGCTAAAAATTGTTGATATATATAATTCCACCCGCTGCACACAGACCATCCTTTGCAGCACCATCAAAAAAGGCCACAGCCATATTTATTTAAAAATTAAAATTACCCTCTCTTTTTAGCTTAGGAGAAACGATAACACTACAATTCTCTATGACCAACTTATAAAACAGTGAACAAGTTTGATCAACATTTTGATTCACATATTCAAATAAAGCATAATTACGGGCTCTCCAGATAGCCCAAGAGATAATAGCAGATAATTCAAGAAAAACTTTGCATTGTCTTGTCCACTCCAAACAACATTTTTCAAATTCATCCACAGGCCAAGATAAAAGTGATTAACTTTTATTATTTTTAAAGTTTTGGAAGGCTGGATTAACTTTTATTATTTTTAAAGTTTTGGAAGGCCATTGGTGCAAATAGAAGATGCTAATATCTATTGTTTTTAAGAAATTTATATGGAGTTGATATTTTATAATACACATTATATCTGTTACCACTTTAGCATTACAGATTTGACCTATCTCATCCATTTAAATTGTATAAAGAATTGTAATGATACCTACCATATATATAAATTATGTTTTGTCATATTATTTTTATTGTGAACAGTTTATTAGAATACATAGTTATAAAGAATATAGACTGCATGTGGATAGAAAAAATTATGTAATAAAAAAAACCGTCCAATCTGAACAGAGCCTATGTTGTCGATATGTTGGATAGCACATTATGGCTTTGGTAATTTGATACCATGTTGTCGAACTTTGCAACCAATCTCATGATATATGTAGGAGTTATATTGGCGATATTGTCGAAAGGATGACGAATCAAGCTTTTCACGAAGGGCCACACGCTCCCTCATCTTCTTGCACTTCAATTTGTTGAATATTATCAGGTTGCCCATTTCACTCTTGCAGCCGACAATACTCAATTTCTTTTTAAAGTGATGTTGTCCATTTCACTCTTGCCTCTATGTGACCAACTTTTGCCAAACTAACAACCGGGGCCCACAACATGCGAACGTTTTAAAGTTTAATCATTCAAAGGCTTCAAGAACTCTGAAGAAACGCCAACAAACCGTAGCTGCAGAACTTCTAAGACAACCATAGGTGTGAAAAAAAATGTAAAAAATTGTGAAAAGTTATGTCAAAAATAAATGTGACTTGAACCTTCACTCATGCATAACATATTTTAACCCTAAATAATGTGTAGAATGTTCTTCAGACTCAAAGATTTGGGTTTAGATGGATCTAGATGTCCATTCATTCTTAAAGTGATACATCAAATAATATCTAAAAACACACTTTTGTAGAACTCTCAAAGAAAAGAAAGAAACCAAATTGTATTAAAACTTTAGACATATCAACTAAACTACGGGTTATCCTTATTATCCTTATTGGTTACTTTCTAGAGCTATTTTAACCTCTCTTAATACAAGGCTTTTTTATTTAAAATGAAGTATATATTGTTGTTAAGAATTTAAAATAGTTAACTTATGATGATAATCAAAGAAAATCGTATGCACAAATAAAACTATAATTATTGGGACAAATGTATGTTCAAAATTATAATTATTGGGACAAATGCATGTTCAAAATGAAAGTTTAAAAGCAATAAGAAAATTGAAAACAATAAATATTGGGACAAATGCAGGTTCAAAATGAAAATTCAAAAGCAATAAATATCAGCCTAGATCCAAATCCTAGGCTCTATCAAGCATTGAGAGGGATCAAATCTCCCGAGGTGCAAACCTCTCCTTGAATAGCTACTTGAGTGCAATACCTGAGCCACCTAATCCTAAGCTCTAAAGTCTCTAGTTTAAGTCTCATATTTACTTTTTACTTTGTATTATTCTTTTTCTTTTTTGTTTACTTTGTATTATTTTGTTACTCGACAAACACTCTAAAGTCTCATATTTACTTTTTACTTTGTGTTAAAAGTAAAAAGTAAAGTCTCTATTTTAAGTCTCATATTTACTTTTTACTTTGTATTATTCTTTTTTGTTTATGACTGACATAATATTTACCACATATTTACTTTTTACTTTGTATTATTCTTTTTTTTATGGCCGACATAATATTTATTACTTTTTACTTTGTATTATTCTTTTTTGTTTACTTTGTATTATTTTGTTACTCCACAAACAATCGACAAACACTCGACACATGTTACAAGATCTCCCTCATACTAGGTTGTAGAGCGCCTCTCGGCGCAATAAATAGATGGATCCAATATAAACTCAAATCTTATTTACAACAATATGTAATGATTAGTATCAATAAAGAAAATGAAAACATGCTTTTGAAGAAAACAAAGAAAGCTAAACTAGTTCGCCAATTTTCATGCCCCAAAAATTTTTCAAAAACTATACGAAATCTTTAGGAATTTTAATTATTTTACGAAAAATATCACCAAAGATTTTATGGTTGGCAATTTAAGAATTAGTAAGATTCACCAAGGTTTCTACACTTTAAAAAATTACGGGTCCTTAAAATTTTCCTTGGGAAGCATAATATCCACAAAAAATAATGTAGGAGATATGCTTACAAACGTGATTTTTATTGATAAAAGAATGTTCGTAAAATAATTATTCTCAATCCATAATGATTATATTTTGAATATATATCTTCATTGTAGATCAAATCAAGGAAAGACTAATGTATTTTACAATATATCCAATTTTACAATTATTACTTGTTTACGCTTAAGGCCACAATTTAATCCGTTATTATTATAGATTAAGTACTTAAAGATCATATTAGTCCTTTCTCAGTTGTTGATCTTCTCCTTGTCACAATTTATCATTACTTATTTATTCTTAGGGCCACAATGTAATCATTTATTATTATTCCCTCCCAAGGCAGGGATATGCTTTTCGATGGAAAAACAAATTGCATTGATCTCTATTAATTTAATTTTCTACGTAAAAAAATTGCAATGTTTTTCAAAGTTCTCAAAATTTTAATATTAAATACAATATTTTGAAAAATAAAATAAAATTTTGAAATTTTGAAATACAATATTCTAAATTTTTTATTGGTTTAAAACACTGCTAATGAGAAATAAATCCCTGCATGAGTTGTTTTATCTATCGAAAATTTAAAATTAAATAAAACTAATTTTTAAACTACATTTTTTTAAACTGTCACTTGGAATTGTTGTACCTCTAACATTATGAAGCATTCAAAATCGTTGGGGCAAACAACATATCAATTTTTACGACTGTTGTAATATATGGGAATACTCAAAATCATTGGGGAAAACAACATATCAATTTGTATTGTACAAACACTAATTTTATCAACACCACATGGCAGCTTTGTACATTGGGTAGCTGGAGGAACTTGGGACTGGTGCCAAGCCTTAAAGGATTCATCTCTAGTCTGGTTCCTCTGTATTTTTCTTCTTTTTCATTATGAGAACTCTATGAAGGCGACGCTAAAGGGTTTTACTTCTATGGATATTTTGTGGCTCGAATTCATTGAATCAATACATAGATGAATTTTTCCCAGGTATCTTTTGTTCTCACATTTGGATAGTTATCATTTGGATTTTATTTATCTTTGTGGAAATTTCCTATAAAGTATTTTAAATTGTTTGATAGGGTTTTTTCCCCGCGTCCGTGAACATTTTGAAGTAGTACACATCTATTGTGAAGAAGGATAGCTCTGTGTAGAACGAGCAACACATAGAGGTAAATATCATCCTTTATTTCCCTTGTTCCTCAGGTTCATATTACATCTTCTCTCTCGTTTATTATGAGTTGGCATTTTGCTGGTATCACTAACCAAAACCTTATTTTATGGGTTGCATATTCACCACACCAATGATGTGGATGTGGAAACTTGGAAAATGAGGCGCTTCCATAATTCTACGCAACCTTAACACGGGCCAGGTTCGAGGAGCTGTGCATAGACATGTTCAGGAAATACATGGAGGCAGTGGAGAGATGCCTGTGAGACACCAAGATGGAAAAAATCCAAAGTCTATTCTGTGTAGCTTAATTATCAAAACAATAATTCACCTCATCAAACCATGATAGTTAATGTGCTCACGAATGAGTGTGTTTTTGGTCATATGTCACGAACATTAACCATTCTCATGGTCGGTTTAATACTTGCATTGAAGAATAGAGATAAAAAGGAGTCGAGAAACTTATTGAGAATCATTCATATTGAATGATTGCACTAAGAGATGTGTAATGGATAGTTAATTTCTTGTTTCCATGAGATTTAAAGGTTCTTTTCCTAGATTTAAAACCCAAATCGACTTCATCAAATTTAACATATATTTATTTTATAATTATTTTTAATTAAAAAATAAAACATCTCAACTGTCATTTGATTTAAAATGTATCTATATATTAACAATATTTCTTCCCGCGATGGAGATGGCTCTATGTTATGTTTCTTCTTTGCCCGAAAAAAATCAGTGATACATACCATTGAAGTACTGGCCTTATCGTAATTGGTTTGTGTTAATGTGTACACCAAGCCTCGAACTCAAGTTAATACTAAAGAATATGTTATTAAGGGATTCGTCCACAATTTTTACACCACTACTTACCTAATTTTTAAACCCTTCATCAACTATATTGTTGTTCTCTAGATTTCAACATTGGTACTTGGCACATTCCTTTAATTATTGTATTGGGATGGCATTGAGTTTTTTGGCTCTTGAAACTTGGCATATATAACAGTTCTGTAGAAATACCTTTTTTCTTAAAACAAGAATGCCAGAAGTTAGATATCCATAAAAGTGTTGGAATCTATTTAATAGTGAGAAAGTGGGGGGGTGGGGGGTGAATTAGTATTAGATCGTGTAGGGTGATGGATAATCAGGTGGATTCCTGGTCTTCTGGTGGAAGGTGTGTTTCCTCTGGCTTTGATAGGAGCTCACAGCGTGCTTGTATGGTTGTAGAAACGTAAGTTTTGGAAACCGCCTACTATCTATCTCTAATCCAGAACATAATTCTCTTAATTGTGAGCATCATGACTTTCCTAATCCGCGAAATCCTAACCGCGTAATCTGTATTCTTGGCAACGGTACCCCAACCAAGTTGACCGTTCAAAACCTAAAACGAACTATGGTGAAGGTAAGCTAAACCACGTCTACCTGCGATATCATCGAGAATGGAAGTACTGTCCTATCCTGTCCCCATGCCCATCAAGTAAGTAAAGACAACACTAAGAGCCAACTAGCTGTAATAAGCTGAATTCCTTAGAATCTAATGTAGTATGGTAACTAAAGTAAGGATATTGGGTTAGAGTAGGGAATCAGAGTAGTGCGTCATGCTCTATATGACTGGATATGTCCGACCGGAGCTAGGGAAGCGTTGGAACACCCCTGCTCCCTCATCCTTCCTTACCATTACTGATGATTTTAGCAAGACCAATACCTTCTTATCTCCATGACCCATGGATGGCTAACAGAGTCTAGTTGATATCTGGTCTAATTGGTTGGTGGTATCAATGAGGAGGAAGGTATGGTTGGGACTTGGATGGAAGGGAAGTGGGTTACAGCGTACAACCCTGATACTCCTGGGCTATCATTTAGATCGAGAGTGACTCCTTTCCAGTGTGTGAGGGAATAATGTGATTCCACCGGAGGGCTTTCCACTCCCAATCGATCAGGCAGACTGACCAACCTCTTCAACCACCGGGCCTATTCAATGGTGTTGTCCCACAGGTCTTGAATGATGCATCCACCATAAATGTAAATATTTAACATCACCTGCACAAAACACATAACACACATATTTTTATGAGGAAACCCAAATGGGAGAAAACAATGGAATGCTCTCTTATAATAAAAGATTACATTCGAGGAAGCACCAAATTCCTAAGTTCTCCAGCACCAACTAGAAGGAGGCACTAACCCCCTAGTTTTACAGGCATTGACCTAAAGGAAAAGCACCAACTCCTTAATTTACCACCTTTAACTGGAAGGAGGCACTGACCCCCTGCTCCTTGCCTTGTCTTGCCACCCTAATATGAAAGAAGAAGATATTACTTTGAAGTTATTCTAATCCGTGCACTCTTCTGCTAAACTGTTGTTCATTATGCTGCGTGCACCTTCTGCAACCTTGAAATATTTCAATCACTAATCTGTATCATGAAATTCACTTGAACACATAAACTAGATACACTTAACTTCATAATTCACAAATTGTGTACTGTCTCATCATCTTCTGCAGTCTGTGCCCAGGTTTTGTATTCTGTTATGTTTCTGCACATCTGCAACTTCAAATGATACTGCACATCTTTTGTTGAGTTGTTGTTCTAACTTTGTGCATCGGTATCAAATGTGTCTGTGCACCTTCTAATATATTTTCGGTATGTCTTGGTGCAGCTGTCTTTAGATAATATATGACATTCTATGCATCATCTTCCATTTGGCCTTTCAATTCTTTGCACTTGTCTCAGATCATCCTTATTATAATGCACACCCTTTACTGTGCAACAATTATGTATTTTTGCATATGATAAAATACTTTACTTCACGCATTACAAGATATAATTCAATTATATATTTGCACTCTGGTCTTAGATCATCTGTGATTGTCTATGTGTTGTCTGCGATATTTTCGTTCTGGTCTTCAACACTTGTGCATTCTTTGTAGTTATTCCTTTTTGTCTTCACGTAACTGTCACAAATAAACTTGCATCATTTTGTGCACCATCAGCAGTTCCATTCTTCTATATGTGCACACTCAGCTCTCTGCTAGATCATGTTGTTTAGGTTCCATGAGCCCTTGATACCCCGAGAATTAGAAGCTTGATAAATATTTATCTTCCAGCTTTCCACACACAAGCTTGCTTCAATTCTCCAACTTGGCTTCTTATTTATACTTGTCTTGCACAGATTGTATGTCCACAAGTTGGTTGTGGCTTTCATTCTTCTTTGCTTCACAGTTCATGCTTTCGCCACTTGTCATGTTCTATGGCACTAGGGTGTCATCTCTTGTGGTTCTTGCGCATACTTGGTCCTTTCCTTAGTTGTACGTGTGCCCTTATGATGTGGTCTTGCGACCTTAATGTACCATCACTTGTGGGACTTGTGCACTTCACTTCTCTAACTGCCACATCCTTCTGGTACTCATGCACGCTTCAACAACTTTAAATCTTCTTCTGATTGGTGAGACTTGCGCACTTTCAGGACTTTCTTACATATGCAACCGCTTCTTGCTCCAAGTCACCTACACACTCTCGAACCTTGTCCCACCATTCCTTTGGAATATACCATTGAAGTAGTATGATTTGATGGACTTGAGACCTAAACCTATACCATTTTCACTGAATGTACTCCTTATGTACTTCTTCAAACTGGATTCCATGTACTTCTTTAAACTGGCATAGAAATATACTTCTTCAAAGTGGATTTCATATATTTCTTCAAATTGGCACATGAATACTAAATCCTCTTTAACGTTAGTTGACATTAATGACAGCCAAAGTTCAACAATATCCCCCTTTGGCATTGACGTCAACAACTCATGAAGCTATGCATAATTATCTCTTGAAGTTGTGTGCTTCATCTGTGCTGGTCGCAGTACTCCCCTATGTTCTTTTCCAGTTTGAGCCTTTGACATCTACGCATCCTGTTCTTAGTTCTCTTTCATGTTTTTTTTTAACTTTTGTGTGGATCGCATGCTTCATGATCTATGCGTTGAGTGCATGCTTCATGAAAATTCTCCCCCTTTCACATCAATGGAAAAGAGGTGCCATCACTACGCAATTAGGTTTATTTTCTTCAGTTTGCACTATCCTTCAAGCATATGCTTACTTTGGATTACTCCACATGTCTTCATGCTTCATCACTCTTTGAGGAGATCATGTTCCTGAATGAACAAACTTCACCAGAGTTTCCTTTGCAGCTGCAACTTTTCCTTTTAGTTCCTCTTCTTTAGATATGATAGTTTCTTCCACCTTTTCATCAAAGATTGATTCTAGAATTTATAAGCAATCATCAATTGCTTCTTTGATTTCCCCTTGTAACTGTGGGAAGGATTCTTCCTATAGAGGTTCAAGCGTGTTAATTAACTTATGTTGCTCTTCTTAAATCATGTTTACTTCTTCTTGTTTCCTCTTTCATTCTCCCATTTTACTCATTTTCTTAATAACTGGTGGACTAGCCAAGCTGTCACCGATCTTTTTCTCCAATTCTTCTCCATCCTGTAGCCTCTTTCCTACTTCCTTTAGCTACTTGTCTTCAACCAATTTACTCCATAGTTGAACACTTTCTTCATGCATCTCTATACATTTCAATTCCAAGGTTCGAATATTCTTGATTGCAATGTTTATTCTTTCTAACCTTCTTTCACGTTCTCCTCTGACCCTTAGAGGTGTTCCTGGTGGTGGTTTTGGTGATAGTTCTTCAATTATAGCCTGTATTCCTTGAATAACCTCACCTATATTTACCACTTTTCATTATGGAGAAGTATCTTCATCGTCTTGAACCTCGGTAAGTGTATTGAACACTTCTTCCACTGCCCTTTGTAGTTTTAAGGCATTCTATTGTACTTTCTCCACTTCCTTCTTCAAATGATTACATGTTGTGACTGCTTCTCCTGCTTTCCTTTCCAACTCTGATCTCTTTTGTGCAGTATTTTCTCTCTCTATCTTCATCCTAGAACATTCCTCTTGAAGAGCTTCCCTCTCACTCTAGCTTTTGTACCAATTAACTATAACAGCCTCATGTCTCCATATGACTTCTTGTGCAATGGATGTATGTAGTGTATGCAGCGCATTTAAAGGTAAGTACAGAGAGTTATTTCTACATGACTTATGGATTTTTGTGTCTCTTGAGTGGGAAGCATCAAGGTTGTGGATGAGATCTTCACTTTTTTTGTGGCTCTATTTCCTTTGTATACGCATCAGGGTATGTCTGTGAACTACTTGGATGGGCCTCTGAGCGTGCTTCCTCAACATTTTTCTTTTCTCCCCCGATTTTCTGCATCAATTATTTCATTTCCGCAAAATTCTCTTCAATATTCAGCAGAATCTCCTCTTGCTATGTCACAAGTTCTTCAATCCCACTCTTTGTAGCCATATTTCCTATGGCTTCTTCTGTTGCATTTATGACCTATATTCCAATATGTTCAACATCATCTCCAGTTAGTGTACAAACAAGACTGGGCTTGGATGCTTTTCTTTTCTTCTTTGAAGACCATTCAGGATGAATCATCTCATTTCTCTTCTCAGTTGGCGCAAGCTACTTACTAGTATTAGGAGGAATCTCAATGTTGACAGTCTCCTCCTCTATGGGTGTTGGTTTATTTGGTTTTTCCTGCTACGCATCCTCTTCTTCTTATGTCAATGCAATCTTCCACTCTACATCCCATTCTTGAACGATTTGCGCAATATCTTTTCGGAACAAATAAACATGGTGGGAAACCACTGTTTGTTAGGGTCCCTTTTAGGATGAATGTAAGTATGGTGCATTCCAATTTTGAAATGCACAATCCTCGTGTATGATTTGACTATGTGAGGATATATGTGTGGAGTCTCTCATAAAATGAATCTGATCTTCTCACAGTACAAGCAAAAATTGAGGTTTTTTTCTTACTGTCTGTGTGCAATCTTAGAAAACCACAAGTTCATATATCTTGTATCCAAAAAGGGTATCCTGTTTCTATCAAAGAATTGACTTCCATAGGGTTCCTTCCACCTTATGAGTGCAATCCATATCAATAACCAAGTGTAATGAAAGGGATTACCTTTTTCTTATGCTTCCAGGAAATCTTCAAGAAAATCATTCAGCAAGAATGTTGACCAGTTCATCGGTACTCCCTCCATACACATTTCTACAACTGCAATAATTGCTACTAAGACCTGGTATTGGAAACTCTTCCAGAATATCTTGCATGCCAGTAGCTGAACAATGAATCTCACAGCATCGTCCTTTATTTGTGCCACTAAGAATCCTCTGTTGGCCTATTGAGTTCCATATTTTTCATCCATCTTCTTTCCAAGCACTTTTTCTTGTCTTCTGTCAAAAATAAGACTTACATATTCTCCTACGACAGGTAGCCCTATGATCAACTCGATTGTTTTGGCATCAATGGATATAGATCTATTCACCCATAGGTACCCACCATGCACTTGCAATAACAACAATTTCACACACATGTTCACTTGTGGGGATCTTCCAAAGTGAGGAATTTCCAATAGGTTCAATATTCTTGATTTTGACAATCCATTTTCCCATACTTTGAGCTCCATCACAGTTGGTATCTTAGGATCTGTGCTATCCTTCTTATCCATATACTTTTCCATGACCAGTTCAGGTAATTTATCAAGGTTAGTGACATCAAAATCTGCAAATGTGAACTTGTATAGTTGTCTATACATATTTTCTTCAATAATTACACCTTAAAATTCCTTTCATTCCCATAAATATGTATCTTCTACATCGATAAAGGTAAAATATGGAGTGTCAGGTTTTTGAGATGGAATATAGTCATGATAAATCCTTGCTAGCTTTTATGAGGATGCACTTGAGGTTTTTGCAAAATCTCCCTACACATTCTCTGAAGAGTTTTTTTATCTTCTCTGTCTCTTTGGTGCCATGGCCTCCGAGCTTCAATATTTCACACACACGATATTCACTCTTTAGCTACTATTATCAATAGACATGGGAGTTAATACTAGAGATACCCATGGTTTATAAAGGTCTTTCATCCATCATATTCCATTAATGATTTCCATTCTCTGTGGATTTCCCTAGATTTGGTTCGTTTTCGAAAACTGGAAAGTTTCAATTTTCTCGAGATTTTAATTGATCTTGTCCAAACTCAATTAACCACTTTTCATCATTAAATTTTGTTTCTTCCCAAGAATTAATTACCACTCGTGTCATCACTCAACTAATCATTAATTCTTACATTTTGTCGCAATCTAGTTTGGCACACAAATATTTTACTGCGACAGCTCCGACTATCTATGAGTTAAACTTGAGTTGAAGTGGAGATGGATTGGTCTCCCAAGCCCTCCACTTTTTCATCTAGTAATAGAGACTTGATAATTTCTAAATTTTTATCCGCAATCTTACTTTTCCAAATCATTCTACACTGTTATTTTCCTTGATTTGCATGAGGACTACATCTTTTATAAAGAATAGCTTAAGAATCATCACTTGTTTTCTTCTTCCAGTATTTAACATATTTTCTCGAACCTCTACAGTCCGGATCTTTGTGACCAATTTTATTACACTTGTAACAGACTAAATTGCTACAGTACTTTCCAACATGTCTAGTCATTGTGCATTTCCAACATTGAACAGTTATGTGCAAAGACACCTCCTTTGATTGTGCAATATTGATTTTTTCTTGATCAATTTCCTTGCTATCTTTTCTTTTGATATCACCTTCGTAGCCTACACCATTTTTGTTAGTGGTGATATCTTCTTACTTAAAATCTCATTCAATACTTCTATTCTTTTGATGAACCTTTCATTTGTCCTATATCGATTTTGCATCCTTTCTTTTTCTTTTTCTTTTTCTCATAATTGAATCCTTTGTTCATCAAGCATTTTTTCAAACTCGGAATTCTTCTCTTTTAGAGAAATGGCCTCCAGTTGTATTACTTGAAATTGAATTTGATCATAACATTGATTTTGGAGCTGATCCCTCAGAGACATGAATTCTTTGACTTTTGATTCTTTGTTTTCTTTAATATCTTCCAATTATTTCCTCAAAAGTATGATTTCATTTGATAGCTTTTGATTCTTTGTGGCTTATTTCTTTAGTTTGCTTTCCAGAGTGTCATTCCCCAATTTCTCAGTTTGACAAGTTTCATCCATTTCCTGTAATTGACTAGTAAAGTATGCTATCAATTCTTTTGATTCTTATTCTTTATTTTTCATAGTTTGCATAATGTTGGTTCTTACCCTTTTTACCTCTTCTATTTTTTTACTTTGTGAACGAATGATATTTCTTGCTTCTACGATAGAGAGATTTTCTAGACCGCCATTTTCTTGTAACCATGGTGCTTAGCTTTGAGAGGACATTTCCTTTCTACCCAAAATTGTGCAAGGATCTATATTCTAGATGTCAAGCTATTATTGAAGACACTAACTCTAAAACCAATTGTTGGAATCTATTTAATACTGAGAAGGGGGCTGAATCAATATCAACGCAATTATGAACAATTTTTAAATTCTTATCTGATTTAAACTTGAACTTGAATTATGCATAAACCATAAATGTAAACATTCAACATCACATGCACAAAACACAGAACACACATATTTTTACGTGGAAACCCAAATGGGAGAAAACCATGGAATGCTTTCTTATAATAAAAAAATAGATTCGAGGAAGCACCAACTTCCTAAGTTCTCCAGCACCAACTAGAAGGAGGCACCAACCCCCTAGTTTTACAAACACCAACCTGAAGGAAGCACCAACTCCCTAAATTACCAGCTTCAACTAGAAGGAGGCACTGACCCCCTGCTCCTTTTCCCGTCCTACATCCCTAATATGAAAGAAGAAGATATTACTTTGATGTTCTTTTGATCTGCGCACTCTTCTGATGAATTGTTGTTCACTATGTTGTGCGCACCTTCTTCAACCTTGAAATATTGCAATCACTAATTTGTATCATGAAATTCACTTGAACACATCAACCAGATACACTTGACTTCATAATTCACAAACTGTGTATTTTCTCATCATCTTCTGTAGTCTGCACCCAGGTTTTGTATTCCAATTTGTTTATGTGCATCTGCAACTTCAACTGATACTGCACATCTTCTGCTGAGTTGTTGTTCTAACTTCATGCATCAGTATCAGATGTGTCTGCGCACCTTCTGATATATTTCCATTATATATTGGTGCAGTAGTATTTAGATAATCTACGACCTTCTATGCATCATCTATGATTCGTCCTTTCAGTTCTTTGCACTTGTATCAGATCATCCTTACCATAATGCGCACCCTTTATTGTGCAACAATTATGTCTTTGCACATCTAATAAACTACTTTACTTTGCGCATTACAAGATATACTTCAAGTATATTTTTGTGCTCTTGGATTAGATCATCTGTGACTGTTTATATGTTGTTTGTGATACTTTCATTCTAGGCTTGAGAGCTTGTGCATTATCTATTGTTTTTCCTTTCTATATTCGCGCAATTGTGTAAGATAAACTTGCCTCATTCTACACACTATCAGCAATTATGTTCTTCTCTATGTGCACACTCAACTCTCTTCCAGATCATGCTATTCAAGTTCCATGAGCCCTTGATACCCCAAGAATTAGAATCTTGATAAATCTGTATCCTCCAGATTTCCACACACACGCTTGCTTCAATTCTCCAACTGGGCTTCTTATTTATACATGTCCACAAGTTGGTTGTGGCTTTCCTTCTTCTTTGCTTCACGGTTCATTCTTCCGCAACTTGTCATGTTCTATGTTGCTGGGGTGTCATCTCTTGTTGGTCTTGCACATACTTGGTCCTTTCCTTAGTGGGACTTGCGCCCATGTGGGGTGGTCTTGCGCCCTTAATGTACCATCACTTGTGGGACTCGTGCACCTGACTTCTCCAACGGCCACATCCTTTTGGTACTCTTGCATGCTTCAACAAATTGAAAGATTCTTCCAATTGGTGAGTCTTGCACACTTTTGGGACTTGCATACATATGTAACCGCTTCTTGCTCCAAGTGACCTACACACTCCCAAACTTTGTCCAACCATGCCTTTGGAATATACCATTAAAGTACTATGATTGGATGGACTTGAGACCTGCACATGTACCATATGTATTGAATGTACTCCTTATGTACTTATTCAAACTAGCACAGAAATATACTTCTTCAAAGTGGATTTCATATATTTCTTCAAACTAGCACAAGAATATTGAATCCTCTTTGACATCAGTTGACATCAATGATAACCAAAGTTCAACAAAAAGGTCACTAGTGTCATAATGATAAACGAAAGCTGAAAGTATTCTTGCCTAGTGCAAGTAGGGTTTCAACTACTCTTATGAAGTCCAAAGCACTTGTTTCGGCTTCAACTCAGCTCTTTTATCCATTCACCCTAATGACAATGAACCATCTCCATATGCTTTCCCCTCAAGAATACAAATTTTTCAAGCTACTTTAGATCATGTGTGCATAATTGTATCTTTATCAGAGGCATAACTTTTCACCATCGGATCCTTTAGAGTTTTCACATCAAAGCGTTAGGAGTTATGGCACCACATGGTGGAGATTTTGAGTTTTCACATAGGAGGATTATGAGTTAAGGCGTTGCTATGTTTGTGTGCTCCAACTTCATTTTCCCATGTCATAACATTCGAGAGATTACGTTTTATCACAACACAACTTATGTCTTAGTGTTCCAAACTATTTCCATGTGAGATGCATTCATTTTATATATGCTTAATATGTTGGTCCCAATATTTCACATATGTATCTCATATATACTTTAAAAAACATTGTTTTTGTTCATAATATGCCAACTTTCAATAATGGACTAGACTAGAGAATGATTTACCAAGCAATCAAACCATAAAGATGGATTTACCACCAACTATTTGAATTTCCTTTCACCAGCAAGATACAAGTACATCTCAATCACAATGCACCATTTTTATAATACAAGCATTAAACTAATAATCAGTTCAAATCACATGTAACCAACGGACATCATTTGCACAACAACATAAGTAATTTTTGAAAAATTAGTTTCAATGAAACTTTGTTACGAAGGTTAAAGATGAATCCCAAACATTAATCTGCCAAACTTCACAAGTCACCAAACAAAAGACTTGTCAAGGGTTTTGCATTCATACATCCATACCTTGGCAAATGCAATTAACAAATAAATTTTTGTGTAACAATATGCATGATATAATCTTCAATCAAAACACTTTGAATCTCTCTTCTCGGGACATTATTGGTTTTCTACTCTTCAATCAATCTAGTATTGGTTTTGAATCATAATTTTAAGTAATCCTTGGATGCATCCACAGTGTTAGCATAAGATTCTTAGGTCAGCTGGGAGACAAAGCATTTGGTATATTTCCAATAATTTATGCAAGTCCCATTCAGACCAACAATCATTTAGATATTGATACATAATACAATGAAGTTATCTTCATAATAAACTTCTTGAAAATTGATTTAGGACTTAATATGACATTTTAAAATATAAAATAGAAAACAATGAAGACATGTATAGTCACATAAGTAGACATGTATAGAACTACATCCGTTCCAAACACATAAGACTAGACAATGAACTGATGACCAGTCTACATTAACATACTAAAAATGAACTTCAAAATAAAATTTCAGAAAGAATACTCCCAAGAGTTACGAGTAAAATCAACAGTAAGCAATCGGGCCAAAGTTTTTGTTAATGGTTTTGGGTCTTCATCTCGAAGGTAACTTATATGATCAAGAAAACAAATTAAAGATGTGGAGAAATAAATTCTGCCCCACCTCCCACTGTTAATATGCAGGCATAAACACTATTCCATTGCTTAGATGTGTCCACAATTATTATGTTGACACTACAGTCCCAAATAAATCTACAAATGAATTGTTTGAAATACAATGTCAAAGATGTACCAAAGCTACAGAGGATACAAATATATTTATGGATATTCAATCAGAATTTTGTTGCGAATTGTAAAGCTTAACCCCTTGATAGAGCAATAAAAGTAATTTCTCTTGAACAAAATTGCTAAATGTTATGGACTGTGAGGAACCTGCAACAATTAATTGATAAAATGCACAATATATGAGATCACAGAATATTTTTATTGATCACAGGCCACTTCGAGGGGGCAACCTCCTTTGAGAAAGCTCAATACAAATAACTTCACGGTGCCTTCATTGGCCTCAACACACACTTATATACTAAGTCTATGCCCAATACTATGGGTCAATACCATGGAACATATAATACTACAGGACGACTTACAAAGCATATGCGTCTAATACTATGGGTCAATACGATGGGCTAATACAAACTATGGATCAACAAATACTACGGGACAACTTACAAAGCATATGCGTCCAACAACAATATACTAACAAAGTAAAGAGAATGGTTGACACAGGTTCCTAACATCTCCTCTCCCTTAGAAAAATATTTGTCCTCAAAGCTTTGGATGTGGAAATTGATGCAGAATCTGAAGGAGTGGTTCCCCTATAGCATCCTCGGGTTGCATTCTGTTCCACTGAATTAATACCTATGTGATAAATTGAGAGAGAAGCTGACGCCTTTTGAGTTTCAGGGAGGATTGCTTGGAAGGTTGTAGATGAAGAAGAACCATACCACCTGCTTGAAAAGTGCGCTCAGAATGGTGTTAATAGGCTTGTTGTTTCATTCGAATTCTTGCCATGTGAATATTGTCCTGCAAAATGAGAAGAATCTGATCGCGGTTTTGAAGAACCGAGTCAATTTCCTGAACTGGGGAACTGTTGAGGGTGTATGGAAGAAGAACTAGTGGTGCCTATCCATAGATTGCTTCATATGGTGTCATTTTAGATGTGGTATTGTACCACCAGAGCGCTTCAAGGAAATCCATAGAAATAACTATCCAAATCTGTGTAGGGATGGGAAAGGGTTCGAGCAGTCCAGAAAGGAGTGTCGTTTCACCCGTGTTGACCTAACACAGTCAACCACCATTTGTTGAATTGTCATTTTCAGTCCCTTCCAAAAGAAGTTACACTGTTCCCAGTCATACGTTTTGAGGAACCCAGAGTGCCCTGCCGATGGAGAAGAATGGAGTTCATAGAAGACATAGCCCTGTTGAACAGATTTCAACCAATTTGGAACAAGCATAGAAATAGCTGAAAGAGAAACTCGGTCATCAAATGTGTGAGAAGGAGCATCTGCCACCAGATTGTTCTCACCCTTCTTGTAAGTGATCGCATAGGCATAACCCATGATTTGGCTAACCCATTTCAGGTGTGCTGGGGAGGAGACTCGTTGTTCCAGGAAATTTTTTAGACTCTGGTGATTAGTCTTGATGCATAAATAATTTCCTAATAGGTATGGCTACCACTTATGTACTGCATGCAAAATAGCCATCATTTCCTTCTCAGATGTATATGCGGCTAAATTCTTACCAGAAAGGTCTCTTGAAGGCGGCAAGCCCACTGGTTCAACAAAGACACCTGCATATCTATCCAAGGAAGTAGTGGAGACCGTTGATGGGTGCATCTGAATGGAATGGAGCTGATCGATGACACCATCTGAATTATTCTTAAGGATCTTTTCCAGGCGGTGTGAACTGATGATGTGGAGAGACCATGGTTGTAAGCCCGTAAATGTGTGTCATTTCCCATTGACTGAAAACTGCATCCAAAGTTCAGCAAAATCCCATAAGATGGGGCCAAGTGTGCGTAACCATTGAATGCCCAAAACCACATCACATCTGCCTAAGGACAAGGAAAACATGTTAGAGCGCATGTTATAATCTTCCATAGAGATACGCACATTGAAACACTTCCCCTTTCAAGGTAAGGTGCCTCCATTGGCAATCGGAACTTCAAATTTGGAGCAACGATGGACAAAACAATCAGCCTCTCTTGCGATCCGAGGGTCAATGAAGTTATGAGTGCTACCAGAATCAATGAGTATTGTAAGAGAGATCTTCTTGAAGTAACCCCTGACCCACATTGTTTGTGAGGTGGTGACTCTGGCTAAAGCATGGAGAGATATCTCTGGGTGGTCGTCCGGAGACGGAGAGTCACCAGGAAGCTGTTGAATGTCGACCTGATCATCTAATGTATCTGGAGCTTTTGCACCAAGTTCATAGGCAGGCAGAGAATCCACATCTAAGAGATAGAGTTGTTTCTCAACACATCTATGTCCCCGAGTGAATTTCTCATCATAATTATAACAAAGCCCTTTTTCTCTACGTGCCCACATCTCAGCATCAGACAAATTCTTGATAGGAGTTGTGCGAGGAGCTGGCATGATGGGAGGTCATTGGGAAACCATATTTCTGAATGGAACAAAATTGGATTTGGAGTGTTGTTGGGCTGTGATCTTGTCCTCCACCAACTTATCCAACCCTAGGACTTCCATCATTATGTTGGGACATAACATTTTAACCTCTGAGCGGATTTCATCGTTAAGACCACTGATAAAACAACTCCTGTAGAATTCATCAAACAATCCTTCTATGTGATTGGCTAGTTTCTCAAATTATGTCTGATACTCTCTCACAATGCCAAATTGGTGAATTTTAGTGAATGCTCCTGTGAAGTCATCAAAAGCACTAGGACCAAATCATTGCAAAAGAAGTTGGAAAAAATCTGTCCATTTTGGCTCGTCATGAGCCTTGATGTACCAACGATACCATTGAAGCGCTTCATATTCCAAATGAAAGGATGCAAGTGGAAATTTTTGGACATCAAAAGTATTATGCAGACTGAAATATTGTTCCCCCCGGTATATCCATCCAATCAGATCATTACCATTGAAGCGAGGAAAATCAATCTTCAACCCACAAAAATTGCTGGAAGAAGAGAACCCAGTGTTCATGGCTGAATGCTGAAGATGGAGGCTGAGAAATTTTTCATCCAAATCTTGGAGTTTGGTTTTGAGGGCTGCAAGTTCTTTCGCCATGATTTGTGCTCCTCCGCGGGTGACAACCATAACCAGGATTTTTTTTGTGTGAATGGGTAAAAAAACACAAACAAAATCTTATTTAGTAAAGGAAAATTTGGATTTGGGAAAAACTCTGATGGGTAATTGGGTTTTGACTAGGTTTTGGACACTTTCGAATGGACAGGGAAGCAGAAAATGAGTATTTCAAAAGTGGGGTGAAAGAATGGGAAAATTTGTCCAAGAGGGACAAAGAAGAAGAAATAGAGAATGAACACGGTGGAAAAATTTGAAGGTGATTGGGTGAAAATTGAAAAAGTTATGGCAAACCCTAAAAATAGACAAATGTGAGATTTTTGGTTTTGGGAATTGGAATGTGGGATAGGGTCCTCAAGAATGAAATATGTGGAATGGGATTGCAGAGATGTTAGTGAAGTTTCAAGGGAAACAAAGTTAAAACAAAGGATATATGGCGAAAGTGATCGACAATAGATGGATCTACAATAGCGCAGAAGTGATCAGAAATAAATGGATCTCTAACGGCGCGGAAGTGATTAGAAATAGATGGATCTGCAATGGTGTGGAAGTGATCGGCAACAGATCTTGACAGATGTAATCTGTGATTTAGCAGCTTAAAATAGATATGAACCCCAAGTATGCTCGGCTTCCTAACGGTTCAGGGGATTCACTCAACCACCAATGCTATCTGACGGCTTGCATTGGGGCAGTACCCCTCACTCCACGACTCAGGTAAAACTGATAACGGCTTTTCTACAAACGACAACTCTTGGTTTACCTCACGGGTGGGAACTAGTCGATTAGGTAGGGGTCGTTGCCCTTTTCGCTGGTAGGTCCTCTCAATGGGCCAGCTACTTCGAGGTTCCTGTGGTACTCCTCACAATGAGTTTTAGGGATTATGCCCAAGTAATTCCCACAGTTAAGCAGATAGGGATTATTCCTAGATCCGAACCTACAACAGATGCGAAAAAAAAATTGGCAGAAATTCCACCCAACGAGCCCAAGAAAGTGCTATGATACCAGATGTGAGGAACTTGCAACAATTAATGGATAAAATGCACGATATATTAGATCACAGAATATTTTATTGATCGTGAGCCACTTTGAGGGGGAAAACTCCTTTGAGCAAGCTCAATACAAATAACTTCACGGTGCCTTCATTGGCCTCAACACACACTTATATACTAATTCTATGCCCAATACTATGGGTCAATACCATGGAACATATAATACTACGGGACGACTTACAAAGCATATGCGTCCAATACCATGGGTCAATACCATGGGCTAATACAAACTATGGATCAACAAATACTACAAGACAACTTACAAAGCATATGCGTCCAACAACAATATACTAACAAAGTAAAGAGAATGGTTGACACAGGTTCCTAACAATTACATCCTTTCTTTGCATGCGGATCTACTTGAAACCCCCATTTATGAGTGTAGAGGTCAAGATAATTAGAAGGAACATTGTTAAAGGTATCCATTCCAATAGTAATGTATTCCTTGTTAACTAAAAAAAATAGGTGGGTCTTACTAGATGTACTCACTATGTCATATTTACCCAATATGAGAAGGGAATTGAATTGAAATGATTTTGTTTGTAAATTGATGCTAGTTGAAAATTGTAAATGAATATCTAACTAAAAACATGAATATCCATGGAAATGCAAATCCCATTATGTTAACATCCATGTGATTTTTGCCACTTATATGTTCTACTTCCATGCCCTATTTTCTAGCTCTTAACTTTTGAGTTTGATCAACTAGTAGTGAAATATATTAAATAGAACATTATGATATCCTAAATTTTCATTTAACTATATTCTTAGATATCCCTCACACCTACGTATTGTCAATACTCAAGAAATCTGACATAAAATGTAAGATAGTCATTTTTGCATTTTTGCATTCTTAGTGATACTAACATTGTTGAAAGTGCAACATGAGCTATATATCAATATATCCTTGTGTGGGTCAAGATGTTTTCTTCCTTATTTGTATTTCCTCAAGTCTTGTCCTTAACAATAACATTTTCTTATCATTTGATGACTTGAACCTGGTGAGTATTTCACATGGAAAATACAAACAACATGCAAGCCTTCTTTCTATAAAAGCAATGCAAGATTTATTTAGAACTTTCATCTTTTTAAGACAATAATAGATCCATAAGCAATCAACTTATGGCCCATCTCTTTCATCAACATGGATGCTTATTGTGGAATTAAAATTTAATTATATATTCAATTATGGCACGTTCAAATGCAAAAAAGAACCCCGCGTTGTCTCACTAAGTCTAAACATAGTGGGGAACTCCATAAGTTTTCAACCCAGATCGACTACTTTTTCCCAACTCCACGTCCATTCTAGGGTTTTCCCATAAACACTTGATAGAGACACTCCTAGTTGAAAGTGTCTTTATCAAGTGTCTATGGGAAGACCCTAGAAACCCAGAGCCTAGCCTAAAAACCCTAGTTTTGAATCCAAATAATTATACACTTATATGCAAAGTTTCTGACATGTATATAGCAAGGCTGCATACAACTAAAAACAAATCAAGTGCAATCCATATATGACCCAAAATACATAAACAAAGAGGCTAAATGGCCTAGACTCCAATGAGCATGATGGAGACAATGGTGACAATGAGCACAATGATGACGATGGTGATAATGGGCACGAGGATAGATATGATGTCGGTGAAAATGAGACAAAGTGCATTAGGTTGATGGTGGATGATGGATGATTGATGGGGATGAGGATGGTGGCACCACGAGCTAGAGGATGATGAGGCTTGATGGTGATTGTGGTAGTGGGAATGGTGTTGGTGACAATGTTTTCATGATAGTGGAGTTCAACATTAAGCTGGTAACCCTAGAGCTTGGCGCCTATCCTATAAACACAAGAGCCTATCCTAAAAACCCCAGTTGGTAGCGTAAACCCTAGTTTGTATTCTAATCACAATGAAGCCCTATTATGTATCCTAATCCCTTGCCTAAATTATAATACATATAAAAAGTAAATCATTTTCATTGTACATATATATTCACGTGCATACATTTGAATCCAAATCATTATACACATATATGCATAGTTTCTCATCTATATGGCAAGGGTGCACACAACTAGAAAAACATTGTACCTAGCACCAGCAACCTAATTTAGAAACCTAATTATTTATTAAATGATTGAAATGTTGTTATGGCATGGTTGTCAATTTTGTTGCAAATGATCATGGTTGATTCTAGGACCATAACTAGTATTTAATGCAGATAATTCATTTGGTCGAGTTGTAAAGGGTGCATGGTGTATGTTCATCCCCTCAATGGTTTGAAATTGATTGTAGCATGAAATTTTTTATATGATGGATATGTACACTTGTGACAACCTTCTCAATGGATGGAAAACCTAATATGATCATAACATTAGTAAAGCTTAGGCCAACATGTACATTCTACCATATTGCCAAATCCATGAGATAAAACCGTAGTGGAACAAAACTCGAACAAATATATAAATTTTCAGGCAAATAGTGGAACATGGTTCCCAATGTACATATGATGGAAACTTGTTCCCTATACAAAATCTGACAACCCGTTTCATAGATCCAAAATACATGACAACTCGTTTCCTATACAAAATCCGACAACTCGTGTCGTAGATCCAAAATACATGGAAACCCATGCCATATATACAAGGTACATGGAAACTAGTGCCCAAAACTGCCACAATGTGGCTAATGTACATAACATGGTGTTTCAAGCATTGTGACCACCCTCGTCATTCCCAGGCGCATCTCCAAAATCAATCTTCCTCTTCTTGGAGTTGTTGGTACCTCAGGTCTTCTTTCGTTTAGGAGTAGACCGTCTCTCCAGGCTCTGAAACAAATGATATAAGATACCATCATTTTCAAACATTTGTAACATTTACCACATTTATAAAATGAATGTACAATTCAAATCTTAAATAACTCACCGCTGATGCGAGTGGGAGACATGAGGCAGGTATCCCGACAACTTGTTTCCTATACAAAATCCGACAACTCGTGTCGTAGATCCAAAATACATGGCAACCCATGCCATATATACAAGGTACATGGAAACTAGTGCCCAAAACTGCCACAATGTGGCTAATGTACATAACATGGTGTTTCAAGCATTGTGACCACCCTCGTCATTCCCATGCGCATCTCCAAAATTGATCTTCCTCTTCTTGGAGTTGTTGGTACCTCAGGTCTTCTTTCGTTTAGGAGTAGACCGTCTCTCCAGGCTCTGAAACAAATGATATAAGATACCATCATTTTCAAACATTTGTAACATTTACCACATTTATAAAATGAATGTACAATTCAAATCTTAAATAACTCACCACTGATGCGAGTGGGAGACATGAGGCAGGTGTCCCGGATCTGCTGAGCCTCTCAACAATTCCACCCTACAACATTTACTACAATCATTTCATTGAAAAATAATAATTGCTTAAATTAATTTTGGTTAATGCATAAAAACATTTTCATAAATTAACTTGATTCTCACCGTGAACACCTTCAATAATGGACATGGCTGGGCTTCTAGGATAGCAGGTGGAGAAGTTGGTTGGACAACCTGCTCCATTGCAGTCATGGGGGGGGAGGCGCAGATGTAGATGCAACAACTATGGGTGCAACCATCGTAGATACATGGGAATATACTGGAATAGTAGTTGCCACAATAGTGGCTGGAACTGTAGATGATATGGTGGAGGAGGACATGGTGGTATGGGGTGGAGGAGGATGTCGTGGATGATGAACCCCTACCAGTTGTACGATAGGGGGTATCGACCCAAAAGGGTTGGGGGGGATGTTTAGGTATGGTGAATGGGAGGGTGGTCCTGGATAGAGGGAGGACGATGGATAGAAGGGAGGTTGTGGATGAAGGGGGGAAGCTAGATGGAAGGCGGGGGCGTGGAGGAATGGGGGAGTATGGATAGACAGTGGGGCGTGGATGAATGGGGGAGGATGTATAGATGGGTGGGCATGGATGAATGGGGGAGGATGGATGGGGGGGATGGATAGAGGGGGGAGTATGGACGGAAAGGGGAGGCTGGATGGTAGGGAGGGGGTGGACGGAGGGAGAGGTCTGGATGGAAGCGAGGGGAGCGACTCATGGGAGAGGGTGGAAACCTGGGACTAAAGTGGCCTGCAGCTATTGGCTGCCCCTGCATACAAATTTGTAATATCATAGTTTAGTAATGGACCACATTGTCGTCTATTTGGATTCCCAACTTGCGGTCTCCCATCTAAATTGAGTCTACACTATTCGCAATGCTCCATTACTCTATATTTTTCGATGAGTGCATATCTTGGAGAGGTCTTTTGAGTTCATTCAATACCTACATATTCCGAGACATATGAATACGATTGTTGATTCATTGGCCAATTTCGTGTTAGATTGGTACATCTCACATTCTTGAACATTTCATTAATGAAATGTGTAAATGCATAACATGTAAATAATATATATATAAGTAAGCAGTCCACAGGAAATCCACATCCAGCATAAGATACATTGTATATAAAACCACTAGAAATAATTTTTATATTAAGTGTGACAAAAGTTCCACAAAAAGTACTAAGACAAAATCTGAAGCTCATAGCTTTCATTACATCATCATGAAAATTTTTTGAAGCTCATGGATTTCAATACATTACTACATATAGATAATGGGGTTAGTTGTGGCGCCTGCGATAACATATCACCGCCCGAGCTACCCGACGGAGAAGACGTCTGATACTCACAAAAACTCCCACTGTGTGGCACTGATAACGCTGAGGCAGATCATCTAGTGACATATCTAGGATATCAAAAGTCAGCCTCTCTAATTTCTCCTTGGTCTCCACAAGTATGTCGCTCCCCTATTGATCACGAGCAGAAATAACTCTGCCCTCTCCTCGCCACTGAATAGGGGAGGCTCTAGGTGGCCTCTTTGGCCCCACATCTACATTAGTAAAACATAAGAAGTCTTAGTACACCAAAAAAATGATATATTCGAAAAATACTTAAACACTTGAAAGAGCATGAATATCTTTTCTTACCTATGTCGCACCAGACATACCCCTTTGGTAGCGCCAAGTCAGGATCCCCTTGGAAATCTGTGCCTGCGTAGGCATAATCCTCTACCATGAGAAGCTTCCTATGCATTCATCAAAAGAAAGATGGCCAATAACTATGGATCATACCACCATGACGACCAAACAACTCAACCCATATCCTCATGTGTGGCTCTCTCAGATTTGGACTAGCTATCTCTATATGTTGTGGGAAGAAGTGAGGAACCCGCTCCATAAAGAAAGATACCAAGATAGACCTTTAGCCAAACTGTTTAGTTCTACCTTTCTGACACTCTGTCAGTTGATCTTTCATAATGCTCAGTAGACTCTCACGCCAATTAAACACAGTAGGCTCCATGCATGATATGGAACATAACATCTCAGACCTGATTTCCTCGTGGTGGGACTTGGTCCCTGCTACTCGAACCACTGTGAAGATCATAGTCCTCAATGATAAATCACATACTTGTGCAATTGGGATATTCCTTGCAGAATTCCTAGATGGGCTCGCAATACTGGATGATGAGTTCCTCTATATTTCTGTCACCTCCGCTCTTCCCAGTAATCATGGCTCAAGACCCTCTTCTTGAAATCCCAGTCAAAAATTAGATGTCATCTATATCAAGGGTAAGGATATGGGTCCCTACTCGAAAATACTATTCATCGGGGTCCCACATGTCCACTAAATACCCCAACAAATGCACTTGGGCCATCATATTCGGAGTAAGGAAGAATTTCTTTAAGCCACTTTCTTGAAGTGATAACATTGTATTGGCATCATTTAATCCTTCCAAATCCTCCAATTCATGGTATTGCTCCTTCCATTCAAGCACCATTTTCCTTGCTTAAAGACTTGCAAAACTGAAAATGGGGATTAAGAATCATTCATCTCAAAGAAAACCCCAAAAATATTGATGCATTCATCTTTGGGACTGCATTTTACAGCCAACACGACCCGACTTCATATACATTGCGTCATCGACACATCCTTCCTTTTCATGGACCGCATCAATCGACCGAGACACGGGTCCCTAAAGGGAAGATCGCGTCGACCGGGGAACACATTTTTTGGCTTAAAAAAAGACCCCAGTCCATCAAAAACCCATAAAATTGCAGCATTTTAACCTAGAAAATGTAATGAGAAGGTGAAGGCAATTACCTGGAGTTGACAAAGCTTGAATCCACAGCTTGAAGTGCTCAAAATATTCAACACAATATTGCTACCACAAATCGGTTTTTACCCTTCTTGGTAAAAAGAATAAAGATGGAATGGTAAAATAAGTCACTTTCACTCCCTTTTATTGTATTGAGGATGAATATTTTAATATTTTACCTTGTAATTTTTATTGCTTTTTATCATTTTTTAATTTCAAAACCATTTATTGGTTATTTGATATAGTTTTCTTTTAAAAACTTGTTGTTGAGATTACAGGTCAAACATAATGATGAAGTTATGGTCCAAACTATCTTTCATGCTCGAGAACTCGATTGGAGTTTTCTTTAAGCTCTTTTCATACTCTTAAAATACAAAAAGATTGACTAGCGAACTTGCTTCCTTTCACCCTCGTAAAAGGATTTGAAAGGGCATGATCTATTTAGTTTTAGTTTGCCCCTTTTTCGGGATGAGTAGTATTAATTACAAAAAATAATACCCTATTCAACCACTAGGAGAGTTCTTCTAGGTATTATTTTACACTTTTTTGAACCTCGGAGACTAAATTTACAAAAAAGTTCATCGTGGAGTCTTCTTTAGTTTTTTCAAACTCTCTAAATATGAAAAATCCTTGAGTTTCCCTTCTCTTGAATCGTAAAATCAAACATTGAAGGACCCTTCTGGGACCGAACCCCTTCTTTCTCAAGTTCCTAAAACATGTGATATTGGACTCGTCCAAAGGGTGAGCTATACCAAGCATATGTTATCCTCCTCAAGCTTGTTAATAAACAAAAAGGTACTCGTCAATCATGATGGGAGATAAGGGAATGGAAATGCGGTTGTATCTGCATTCATGGCATCTTATCGTCACCCTTGAACATGGCACCTGTTTGTATTTCATCCAAACAGTTGGTTAACCAGCTTGTCTTTGAGTCATGTCAAGTCTATGAGTCTCTTTACTCATTTGGGTCATCCTAAGAATGATCCATTCATGTTTCATTATGTCTTGATTTCCGTCTCATCGAGTCCATGTTGTCAGGTCATTTGTAGTGCCATAAAATGTTCAAGGGGAGTCCTCCATTTGAGTCAAACTTTGCAATCGTCAAGCTATCTATCATTTCGGTCATCCTTGAAGCAATATCTCAACATAATTTGTCCACGCACCTTGTGTCGGTCCATACTCATTTTGACCTACCATCCAAAATCATCCTCCTATATCAATTTCGTGTCAATGATGGGGGATACATCATGGCCCTCCTTCGACGAATCTATCCCTATCGACACCAACACATCATTCAGGGACTAGATTTAGAGACCACCCAGTACCTTGAAGCCTGCATACCTTAATGGCAGTTTTTCTCGCTTTCGATAATGGGTTTGCATATTGACACTTGATCGAATGATTGCACAGATGTTCGCATCCAACTCATTCATTCACATTCATTGGGATGTACTAAGATACCTTGAGAATCATTATCATCATTGGTGATTTCCCTTGCACTTGCTAACGGTTCATATCATTGACTGGTAATCAAGTGGTTTCTACCATGTTTGACCTCAACGCATTGTAATCACATGGTTAGATTTGTATCATTTCAGGAACGGGCAGAAGACTTTGGGTTGTTCTAATGTCTTACTATTAAACCCAGGTTGCGATGGTGATTTTTTGAGTCATATCACACAAATCCACTGTTGTATTGGTCGTGGCTATGTAATTATCTCATCATGGACCTACGCTTGTATCTTAGTAGCCATGATTATGTTCAGTCAGTCAGTATCAACATGGATCTACAGTGTATTGGTCGGCAACCGTGTTTTGAGTCATTAGGATATTTGGCTCCAGATGTTAGATCTTGTATTACAAAGTCCTTGATTGTTGTCAACAGTTCTCCGATCAATAGTTCCTTGCTCCTGTGATCATATCAAAGCACTTCACCTATCACCTTTCTCTCTAGCTTCGTACTTTGGGGAGCATCCTGTTACATGATATTTTTGTCTATCACATTGACCCAGTAAATTTCCATTTCGTTGATCCCTGAAGTCCACATTCTGAAAGACAAGTCTTATTTTTCTTGCCCGGTGAATCAACCCATTTAGCAACTTCAACGCACTTTGCTTATTCAACAACATCCGTCATTATCCCACCGACACGCGTTGCTATGCTGACAACTTGCGTCGTCGATGCGCATTGCTTGTAGAGAAGACTACGTCGCTTGTTATCGACACATAATGCTTTACTGCCAGGTTGCGTCGAGGTCTGTACGGGCAAGAAAAGAGGTTTTCGAGAAGTCTCTATAACCAAATCTTATCTAGATGAGATCCCCTTCCTATTTTCTAGGATCTCAGTCGAATTCCTCACTTCTTGGGATCATATCTCATCTGTTATCCCTAAAGATATTATCTCGCCCCTATCCATATTGTCCTATAAAAGCAAGTCTTGGCCATGGGTAGAGGGAGGAGGAATGGAGAATAGAGTTATGCTGGAGAAATTACACTAGAAGTAATAGACTTTAGGTCCTTACTCTTCTTTCATTAAGGTGGCACCTTGGAGCAAGAAGGAATCCATTGGAGGGGAGATAGGACACCAAGGCTTAAGTGGTTGTACTCATATCACACAAATACACTCTTGTAGTGGTCGTGGCTATGTAATTATCTCA
The DNA here is from genome assembly GCA_027924585.1 of Larix kaempferi. NCBI lineage: Eukaryota > Viridiplantae > Streptophyta > Pinopsida > Pinales > Pinaceae > Larix > Larix kaempferi. The sequence continues at coordinate 12,152,051 of BSBM01000361.1, forward strand.
TCATGGATCTATGCTTGTGTCTTAGTAGCCATGATTATGTTCAGTCAGTCAGTATCAACATGGATCTATGGTGTATTGGTCGGCAGCCGTGTTTTGAGTCGTTAGGATATTTGGCTCTAGATATTAGATCTTGTATTACAAAGTCCTTAATTGTTGTCAACAGTTCTCTGATCAATGGTTCCTTGCGCTTGTGATCATATCAAAGCACTTCACCTATCACCTTTCTCTCTAGCTTCATACTTTGGGGGGCATCCTGTTACATGAGATTTCGGTCCATCACATTGACCCGATAACTTTCCATTGCCTTGATCCCTGAAGTCCTCATTCTGAAAGATAGGTATCATTTTTCTTGCCCTGTGAATCAACCCATTTAGCAACTTCGACGCACTTTGCTTATTCAGCAACATCCACCATTATCCCACTGACGCTTGTTGCTATGCTGATAACTTGCGTCGTCAATGCGCCTTGCTTGTAGAGTAGATTACGTCACTTGCTATTGACGCATAATGCTTTACTGCTAGGTCGCATCGAGGTCTATATGGGCAGGAAAAGAGGTTTTCGAGAAGTCTCTAGAAACAAATCTTATCTAGATGAGATCCCCTTCCTATTTTCTGGGATCTCAGTCAAATTCCTCACTTCTTGGGATCATATCTCATGTGTTATCCCTAAAGATATTATCTCGCCCCTATCCATATTGTCCTATAAAAGCAAGTCTTGGCCATGGGTAGAGGGAGGAGGAATGGAGAATAGAGTTATTTTGGAGAAATTACACCAGAAGTAATAGACTTTAGGTCCTTACCCTTCTTTCATTAAGGTGGCACCTTGGAGCAAGAAGCAATCCATTGGAGAGGAGATAGGACACCAAGGCTTACGTGGTTGTACTCTTTACTATTTCTGTTAATACAATATTGTATTTCATTTCCCATAAATGGTTCGTTATTAATTTATTGTATATCTCATTGGTCATATATATAACTTAATCTAATCCTAGATCTAGTTTTCTTCTTGTATTGCTTAGCTCACATTTTTTGTAGGTACTTCTCATAAGTGGATGAGAAAGCTCGCTGGAACATTGGATTATTGGAGACAACTCACAGCCAAAGGTATGTCTCTTATCTTTTAATTTCTGATTGGATCAAGTTAGGGAAGTGTGTATATTATTGCTTGTTTTGTTCTAGTTTAATGGTTAAACTAAGGAGGTCAACTTATGTTCGCATTCGCATACTAATCCTAAAACAAAGAATAGAAAAAAAATCTTAATGAGCAAGCAAACTATGCAAGAGTTTTGACGGCCCTCTGATACCACTATCAAAAGATAACTCCCAGATGATTGATTTTATTGATCACAAATGCTTTATTTATACAATAGACCAGGAGTGTTGAACTTCATCTTTCAACAAGGCCGGTCACGGACTGTAAGACTCTTCGTTTTCCTTTTTAAAACTTATAATTATTTACACCAACCCATAATCCATTCTGATTAGGTTCTTCAAAAAAACCAATATCCACAATATTATGAGACTTATATAGTAATTGTTTAAATGGAAGACTAATCTTCTTCAATTATTTTATGATGATATTCTAAAGTCATATTTATATATAAAATAAAAATAAGCTCTCGTCATCAACCATTCTTACAATTTGATCCCGCGTTAACTTTATCCAATAGTCCAAACATCAATTTGATCCCTCGCATTTCTCGCCATAGCCAAAGTTACCTTTATCCAATCGTCCAAACATCAATTTGATTTCTCGCATTTCTCGCATTTCTCGCCATAGCCCAAGTTAAAAATCTTTGGAAAAATAAAGTTAACTTTATCCAATCGTCCGAAAATCTATGCTCGTGAAAATTAAAGTAAATTTTACCAAAAAAACAGAAGAAAGAAGCCGTCCAAAAGGCAGAAAAATAATGATCCAAAGCAGCTGAACACTACATGTCTTTAGATTTCCAATACTCATGCACCAAGACTCGGCGACATTTATACTTTACAGCAACTCAAATCGTACGCAATTTATCCGGTAGGGTACATGGGTGCCATTAAAGGCGATGCCATCGAAGCAGCCAATCCCATGAGTTATATTCGTGATCTTGTTGACCAGACTGTCAAAAGATAACGAATCGGGCTTTTCACGAAGGGCCACAGGCTCCTTCATCTGCTTGCGCATAAACTTGTCCAAGATATCCCGTCGCATATATGGCCGTGCAGCCGACAGTACTCACTTTTTTTAATCATGTTAGCCCACCGGTAATACACGGGTGACAGCATTGTGAAATTCACGAATCACAGTGGCTTCTCTTGTCACCACCTTCTGGGGCCACAGCCTGCAAAAGCTTTTAAAATTTGAGAGGCTACAGTAACTCTGAAGAAACGCCAACAAACTCATGTGCTTATGATGGGGTTGCTAGGGTTTTCAGGCAACAGAATGAATCCGAAAAGACAATGGCAATTGATATGATAAGAATTAAAGTTAGGTTATCTTCTGCCCTAAAAATAGCAATTCTAACTAATTTTTTTTACATTTTTATAATAATTTTTTTAATTTAAAATTAATTATTATATTGATAAGTGTTTATATTTTAGAATTTCGAGTAGACTAGAGTTTATGCTTTTCCTAGATTGCACGAGAAGGAGACAAATGTACTGTATTGATTTTATGATAGTAGTTCCAAATTTGAAATAAACAATTATATATATATATATATATATATATATATATATATATAAAACTAGTATGTATGCATGATGGGCAGTTCGTACAAGTAACTTGTTCTTGACACTTAACTTGAAACATAAGTTGCTACTATATGCACAAATCATATCACTTGAAATAATTTATTGATGAAGTTCCACCACTCCAAATGTTTTTGGACCCTTAACTTGGGAGTTGTATAAGGGCTAACTAAAACACCTCAGACTCGCCCAAATCCGACAGAGCAATTCTTGCCCAAATCGCAATTTGGAGTGCTCAGATCGCAAATTGGGCGATATGGGTAGTTTTAAAATTGAACAATCAGCCTAGATGCAATTTCGGCGATTTGGGTAGTTTTAAAATTGGGCAATTAACCTAGAACAAGAAATCCTAATTGCTAAAATCCCAAAAATACCAAAATAGCAATTTCCAATAAAAATTTTAACCAGTTTTTATCCCAAAATTGCCGGAAAAGCGGGGTGTTTTGGTTGTCTTTTATCCTACGCGCCTAACTTGTTCCTTTACTTTTAAAAAAGACAAGTTCTTGCCAAATGTCTCTTAACCCTAAACTTTTTATCTTATTTTTACTTTTAAAAAAGACAAGTTAATGTTAAATGTCTAAATTATTAACTTGTTTCCTTCTTTTCAAAAAAGACAATTTTTTGTTAAATGTATTTGAATCGTTAATTTGTTTCCTTACTTCCAAAAAATTATACAAACTTTTAATTAATAAATTTTTAGTTTAAACTAATCTTCCAATTAATTATTATAATATTATTTATTTAGAATTTTTAATATAATATTATTTATTTATAAAAAAAATAATAGTAATAGTAACGGAAAAATGATAATTTATAGATATGTGATCATAAGTTATTTATTATTAAAATTAGTGATATAGTAAAAATGTGTGAATGACTAGTTCAACTTTTCAAAGTTAAAAATAAATATTTTATTTAATTAATTTAGTATATTTTTATTTTAATATGTAAAGATTAAGTTTTTTTTAAATGTAATTTTTTTATAAAAAAAATTAATACAAAGATTTAATTTTTTTAATTTTTTTATAGATCTTGGATTAATATAAAAAATTATGTAAAAAATTATGTGAAAACTACATTTAATATAAGTGTTATATTGAATATGCATATTGTGTTTCATAAATTTAGTATAATTTTTTTTATATAAATAAGAGCTATATTTATTTAGTATATATTTTATCCCGAATGTGTATATATGAAAGTATTTTTCTTTAATATAAAAAGGAGTTATAACGTAAGTGTACACTCAAGATATATCTCCTATGTATTAATCTATAAAATACACTTCTTGACACAATTAAGTAAATTTAAGAGTGTTTTTTTCAAAATGAAAAAGAAGTTGCAGCTTGTTATTTTCTTTCAAAAATCACAGTTACATAATGATAGCAGAAGAGTAAATCTTCACTGTTCATGTTTCCTTGTTTACAAGACTCCTTACTGTCCAAAATACAAAGATAACTCAAAAAATGATACTAAACAGTCTTTGGAACAGATATAGAGACCTCCCTCACTTATAGAAACAAAGAACAAAATTGCATGATCCTACAATCAAAAAACATCATACCAAACTAATAGAAATTAATGACACCATTGTCGACGATGTCATCATCCACATATTCTTCAAAAGATACATGGTTCTCCAAAACTCCCAAATCCTGCTTGGAAAGTCTATCAGCATCCATATTTATCTCATGATAGATGTGTGAGAAAGTAATCATCTCAAAATTCGAAATAAGCTGTATAGTTTTGGGAAGCCATTGGTCCAACTGAATATTATGAATAGTATAAATTCATGCTTCCCATTCGATAATGACTTTTGAGTCACCAAAAACCTTTATATGAAAGATACCTCTTTTGGAGGCAAACCATAAAAGGCCCCAAAGACCAAGAAGTTCTGCCCTGAAGTTACTTCCACAGCCCGTACCCATCTTCAATAAAATCTTATGATCTTTCTTAATGTAAAGGATCATACCTGCCCCACACTTTCCATCCTTCATTGCACCATCAAAAAAGCCAAAGGAGACATCACTGTCTATGATAGGATGCACAATATTCCTACTTTTGTGTTTCGGCTCCATATCAGGGTAATCAGTCAATGCATAATGAACTCTTCTACAAATATCAAAAACTGACAGCATTTTATTTTCGAAAATGGCCTTATTTCTGCAATTCCAAACTGCCCAGATTATAAATAATGGCAAAGTTTTAAACTTGACTTTGGATTGGAACCACTGGAAGAGACAGACATCAAAGGACAGTCCATACCATTCATCTGAAAAATGTAAGGTTCTTTGCATCTCTCTTCGCACATATCTAAAGAACTGGCATTGTATGAATAAATGACCCTCTCCTCCTGATTCCCCTTCTGATTCGCCTCACGGTGATAATTATCAAGAGAGTTCTTCCGACCATCACTTTGGTGATTCATCATATGATCCCGACGATCAAGATAGAAATGACAGACACATGGCTAACAAACGGAACAAACCCTGGTTGGATCAGGATGTAGTGGCAATCCCAGGTCCATAACATCCTCTTCGGAAGAATCTTGAGAATTTTTTACCTAAATATGATCCTGACAACAAACAACCAGCTGAAGATCACATAAAAAAATTTATTCTGCCATTCGATTACGAAATGTTGAGCATGAAGACATAGTTTGTGGGTTATTTCCCTATATCTTAGAAGGAAAAGCCTCGACGTGGTATTTGGCGCAACAACCCCAAACCATTCAATCATGGGCCCAATTTGAGAATATTTTTCTCGAGAAATTCGACGACGATAAAACACCAAAAGATCTAGTCATGGACTTATCTACAATGACAATGGAAAGGAAAGAATTAAATATTTTAATCAACAGATCTGAACCCTAAAAAATAAAGTTCCTACTGAGTCCATTCCAGTCGAAAAACTGATCATAGCTTATTATGCAAAAGCTCTTCTTGTTCCTATAGCTATGTGGGTCAAATGATCTCACAAGACCACCCTGCAAGAAGTATTCAGTGAAGCTATCCTAGTCGGAAAAGATATGTTGAGTCTCAAGGGTAACCCAGATATTGAAAGTGACCAGCTTACTACATCCCATAAGAAACCTGAACAACCTCCTAAACCTCATGCCCCTAAAAAGGACCAGGGATCATTAGACATTGAAAACCTAAGTATTGCAACAAGTTTCCAATGAGGTAATTGACCTCAGGAAAAATGTAAATGAAGGTTCCCAAAACCGAGGGTGCTTCAAGAATCCTTATAGGAGGCCTTATATTCAACCACCACAAAATCAAAATATGCCTCCCTCCGAGGGATTGAATATCGAGGACTTGGCTTCTCTTCTGAACTCTATATTAAATGGTACTCAAGCTCCTTTGGAGGATTGTGAAAGTAGCTTTACTGATAATCCACGGCACCATGACCAACCCCCTGAAAACCAATATCATCAAGATACCATCAACTACTTCTTAGAGTTTCCAGAGAACATTGAAGTGATGAATTTGAAACAGTCTATGCTATGCAGCACTCTTACAACACTCGTGGGAAAGCACAAGTAGATCAAGATTCCCCATCCACATCTAATAAAAAAAAAGAATCCTCCTACAAATGCTAGGGTCATTGCACCAAGGGAAACTGTTATACGTGATCTAGATTACGACCCTGTTGAGGATCTTAAGAAAAATTGAGCTAACATTTCATTACTCGACTTAATGAAGATTCCTATGATTCCAGAGAAGCTTCTAAATATATTTGCACCCAATAATATTGTAGAACATAACAGTCTTGAAACTCCGATCGATAATACAAATCAACAATCCCCTACCTCTCCTCCTATGAGAAAGAAATTAAAAACACCCCCATTTCTTCTGTCATTTGAAATTTTTAACAGAAACGTGCATAACTGCTTGATAGACTTGGTGGCTTCGTCAAACATAATTCCTTTGTCCGTATGTAGGAAAATGAATGCACAGCTTGAGCCATCACCAACAAAAATCGTGCAATTGGACATATCTAAGGTCAAGGTAGTAGGAGGATTGAAAAATGTTTTAATTAGATTGTCCTCGGATCCTTGAATTCATCAAACAACTGATATCATAGTAGTTGATGTTCCAAAAGCTTATGGAATGTGTCTAAGCTGAGATTGGTCACAAAATCTTAAAGGCTATTTCGCCACCGACTGGTCACATCTATGGCTTCCATGCAATGGAAAACCCAATAATATTAGGGTCAACAAGAACCTTATCTTAAACAAACAGTTACCGATTTGAATGACCCAAGTGAACCTACCTTAGTCCCTACTCCCAATATTGGAAATTATACTGTGGACACCTTTTTTGGGGATTTTCCAGTTGATTTATCGCCATATGCGGGATCTAATAATCAATCCAGGAAATAATGCATTTCACTCAGGTAGAGTCGTCCAGGTCCCAAGTCATTCTACATAATGTATATAATGTAAATACCGATTTTTGTTTAGATAGGCCGACTTGTTGGACATTATTGTTTGATGGTTCCAGATCCAAGAAAAGAGTTGGAGTTGGATGTGTATTGATTGATCCAACATGAAATAAAACCATGTTAGCTTGTAGACTAGATTTTGAATGTACAAACAATGTAGTTGAATACGAGGCATTGGTTCAAGGTCTAAAAAGGGAAATTGACTTAAATGTTAAAGTTATCAAGGTTTATGAAGACTCAGAAATAATTGTATGACAAGTTAGAAATACAATTCATTGTATTTCAACTCATTTGAAGAATTACCAACGAAAGGTATGGGACTTGATTAATTATTTTCAAGCCTTCAATATTAATTTCGCCCCTCGGTCTCAGAACTTTGATGTTGATCTGCTTGCTAACATTGCCTCTAAACTCATGCCTGCTAAAGGTTTCGCACCTGATGCATTTTCTATGGAATTAATATACAGACCATCCATTCCCAACAACATCACAAACTGAAAGGTTCTTTATGATGATCGTCATCTATTGTATTTTCTCACATCCCAAGATACCTTTAAATATGTGGCAATTGATGAAGAAATTCATGACCAATCTCTATCGAATTACCAAAATTTTGTTAGGCCTACTGCGTATTCACATATATTTCCCGCTTTGATTCCTAAATTAGTCATTAGGCTGGAGAAATTTTATGACTTGCAGGATAAATTCAAAAAGATAACAAATTGTAAAACCAACAGTTCCTGCATGAATTACCAGATAGTCAATCTAGGAACTGAACAAAATCCATAGAATGTCAACCTTGGTATAGAATGTTCACCTGTGGAAGAGCAGCCCTTATCAAACTATTCAAAGAATTTAAAGACGTCTTTGCATGGACCTATGATGACCTCAAAACGTTTGATACAAACATTATGCAACACAATATACCTATGAAACCAAACACCAAGACCAACCAAAAGAAACTTAGAAAGATGCATCCTACTTTAGAACCTGTGGTTAAAAAGGAACTTGAAAAGCTTCTATCAGCCAGGATCATTTTCCCAATCAGACACACCCAATGGGTGGAAAATCTAGTTCATGTATGGAAGAAGAACGGGGACATTTGTCTCTGTGTCAATTTCTGTAACCTTAATAGGGATTATAAAAAAGACAATTACCCAGTGCCTTCGATGGAGCATACCTTACAGAAGGTATCTGGATCAGAAATGTCTTCATTTCTAGATGGTTTTTTTGGGTGCAATCAGGTATTGGTTTCTCACCCCGACTAGCTAAAAACTGCGTTCAAGACCCCTTAGGGAACTTTTGCTTACAAAAAGATGCATTTTGGACTGATTAACATCGGGGCCATGTTCCAGAGAGCGATGGATATCGCTTTCAGGGGTTTAATCCATAATTGTGTTGTAATATACTTAGATGACATTACAATTTTTTCAAAGAAGAGACACGATCATCTTTTGCATTTGAAGTTGGTATTTGAATGGTGTAGAAGGTACGATATCTCTCTTAAACCTAAGAAATCAATCTTTGATGTGACTGAAGGGAAATTACTTGTATTTGTGGTTTCAAAACATGGTATGATGATTGATATTGAACGTGCCAAATTGATTTTCCACATAATCTTTCCTGGTTCAAAAAAATCTATGCAAAAGTTCCTAGGGAAAATTAACTTTGTAAGGAGATTCGTCCCTAGCTTTGCTCAAATAGTAAAACCATTACAAGATATGATTAAAAAGGATGCAACATTTAAATGGAATGATATCCAGAAAGAAGCCTTGTAAAATCAAGGAAGCAATTGCAAAGCGCTCATGCATTAATGTCACCTGATTTCTCAAAATATTTTATGTTGTATACTTATGCTTCTGACATTTCATATGTTGTAGTCCTTACACAATGGAATTATGAAGGGGATGAGATTCCAGTATCTTTCATGAGATCTACCTTTAAAGTAGTTGAGATTAATTACCCTGAAGTCGACAAGCAAGCTTCTGTTGTCCATAAGGCATTAAAACATTCCAGGCCTTATCTCTTAAAATATCGAACTAAAGTAAGGGTTCCATATTCAGCAGTTTAGAATGTATTAATTCAAAAAAAATTAGGAGATAAACGCACGCACTGGATGACTGCCTTACAATAATATGTCCTCGAAATCAGACCAACCAATATTGTATGAGGGCAGAGACTATACAAATTAGCAGCACAATAGGCCGGTGTTCCATACAACGAATTACAATGAGCTAATGAAGAGCAATCTTATGAAGATCAGATATATTTCACCCTTGCAATTACAGACTCTTGGTATGGTGAGATTAAGTTTTTCTTGACTCACAAGTATGCTCCTATGAACCTTAAACCTAGAAAAAGGAGAGCTCTCAAACTAAAATCTACTCCTTATCATTTGATTAATGAGGTTTTATACAGGAAATTTTTTTATGGATTTTTATTACGATGCGTTGAGAAAGATGACGCTGAAAAACTACTAATGGAATTGCATGTGGGACCTACTAGCAATAATTTTGTGGGAGATATCACGACACACAAAATAACGAGGAATGGATACTATTGGCCGACCCTATTTAAGGATGCACTTGCCTTCGCTCGAAAGTGTCAAGATTGCCAAAAGGCTGTTAGGAAAATCAAGAAAGTTGCAGTTCCACTCCAACCAGTTGCCATGGATGTTCCCTTTCAACAATGGGGTTTGTATATAGTTGGTCCAATAAACTCTTTGTCTTTCCTACAATATAAATATATCATTACCGCTACGGATTATTTTATGAGGTGGGTGGAAGTAATTCCGCTTAAGCTGGTCAACACCAACTAGGTGATCTCTTTCCTTGAAAACTATATTGTAACCAGGTTTGGTGTGCCTGAATTCTTGGGTTTTTATAATGGATCGTATTTTTCTTCAATTGATATTACTCAATATGCATTAGATAAAGGTATCAAAATTAAGTATTCAACCAACTATTATCCTCAAGGGAATGGTTTAGTTGAATCCACAAACAAGAATTTAATCAAAATACTAAAAAAAACTGTAGCAAGTAATCATAAGAATTGGCATACACAGTTGTTCAATGCTTTGTGGGAGGACAGAGTAACACCTAAAGTTGTCATTGGTAACTCACCTTACTATCTCGTTTATGGTAAAGAAGCTATATTATTTCCTAATCTTTCTTTTCCTTCCCTTCAATTATCAAAATCTATTCAGGAAGATGACTACTCTCCCTTCAAACATAGGATCAAAGAATTGATTCAATTGGAAGAAGAAAGGGGAAAATCTAAGAATAAATTCTTCCAACACCAACAATTGGTTAAACGTTGGTTTGATAAAAAATCTCCTTCCCTAAGACATTTTCAAGTAGGAGACCTTGTTCTAAAATGGAACAAACCTCATGAAGATAAAGGTGAGCATACCAAGTTTCAATGCCTTTGGTTGGGGCCATACACTATTTCTGAAAAATTAGGCCCTGGTAATTTTTTACTGCAAACACTAGAGGGGTCTCCTGAGACTTATCCAGTGAATGCTCAGGTTCTTATAAAATAGTTTTCTTAGTTTTCTTTAGCTAGGCTTGTCCATAGTGTGGTGTGTTTTTATTATTTGGTTTGTTTTGTTTGGTTTGATTTTACTTCAATAAAGTGGCTAAAATAATTCTCATGGGAATAGTTGTTGCTCTAGAAGGTCAAAGGAATATGATTTGGGTTTTACCAAGTTAGTTGATGCTTTACTGTTCCTCTCTGGAAGACCATTTACCTAACAGGGTCTTTGAAATATTTTTCTTTTCCGAGTATCTATGTTTGAAATTATCAGGAGAGAATCCTTATATTTAAAACAGAATTTCAAGTAACAAGGGTAGGATTGCCTTTGAGAAGAATGTTCTCGACTGGGTAGAAGCAATTTATGTTTAAAAGTGGCAAACACCAAATCCTTTACATCATTCCTCACTCTTAAGGAGCATTTGGAAGTGCTTTCCCATCCACTAATAGTATTATTGATAATCAAAGTTTCCAATAACTAAATGTAAATAAAATCTTTAGGGTTATCTGCAAGGTGAGGGGTCTCATTACGAGCCAGCTCATCATGATCTTAGGTGCTGGTGGAATGGCATCTCTACATCTGGTCACCAAGCTAATGAGATGGATTTTAATTTTTAACAAACTGAAAGATGGCAGATCTGATCGCAAGTTGGCCCATTCATTTTCTGTCGGCATCGGTGAATGACACTACTATCAGTTGGTCACCAAGCTAAGGTAGTGTCTTGCATTTATTCCTTTCTTAAAATTTTCTAAATGTGAGTTTGAAAGTTGATTTAAAGGACAAGAGGTCTTATCACAAACTGACTTGACCAAGATCATGAATTCTTGTGGAATGACATTATTACTATCTGGTCACCAAGCCAGGATAATTCCCTTGTTTGGAAGGAAGGGGGTCTCATCAAGAGCCATCCTGATCATTCTTTGCAAGCCTTTGTGAAGGGTGTTTCCATTAGCTAGCCACCAAATCAGGTTGGTGTCCTTTTTATCTACTTTTGGAAACATTAACTTATTTGGTAAATGTTCGACTACACGGGATGATTCCAAAAGACCGAACAACTGCTCACACAAACATATCATAAATCAACACACCGATGTTCTCACGTGGTTTAAACCCTTGAAATGGAAACACTCCACGGCCCCATTCGAATAGCTACTTGAGGCAGTTTATTATGCTAAATAAATAAAGCTACAAATGAGCTTCTCATAATCCATCATCTAGCAAGTGGCCCTCCATGCTCTTTAAATCGATATCATGGACCAATTGGGTGCTAAGCCATGGATCAAAGGTAGTTATGATCTAAGAGAAGTTGAACCATCGGATCACTCTATGTCTAGAACATATTGTGACCATCGGATTAGATATTTACAAATGCATACTAATGCATACTAAAGAAACACACCTTTTATAACATATATATTATAACAAGTTGATATTAACTAACTCCTAAGTGTCTAAATATCCTAACAGTAAAATTAAACAAACATTTATAGCGGATGGGATAAAAGCAATCCTTTGGATTAAAGGGCAACTTTGTCGAGGCCATGGACGCCTACTGGCAGCAGCGGCAATACTCATGATATTGGGATTTATTTTAATGCTACTTAAATCATTGTTTGTTGAAGCCTTGGTTTTATTCATGCTTAGCAAATTCAATTTCGTGTTGTTCTTTTAGACTTAATTCAATCTGTTAGAAATGGATTTATTTTCATCTCCTGATGATTTTAAATCACTTGTTAATAAAACTTGGGAACCTCCACTAAGAAACCTTTTTGGTTAATGATATTTGAGAGAAAGAATTAGTTTTTCTACAACATTTAAGTTGTGAATTAAAACATAAAGATACTTTAAAATTTCTATGGCTTGACAGAGATAATTGGTTCTTCCCAACAACCCTCCATTTGTTGTAGCCACAAAAGATCCCATCTTGTCCAGGAAAGATGGGATCCCCCATTCAAATTGTTGTTTTATTCGCTAAGTCTAGTTTTCTTGAAAGCATTTAGTTTATTTGTTTGGTTTTCTTAGATTTTGCTTTAAATTGATTTTGGAATATAAAAAATATGAAATAAATTGGGCCTTCCACACTTCCAATTCACTTAATAAAATGAACGAACCATTTATCCAATAGTCGACGACATTATTTGCTTATAACAACAATCCTGACTTTACGACTTCAATTTCCTGTATTCTAATCAGCAGTCGAGAGTTGGCGGTAAATTACAAAAGATTAATTTAAGCGTGTCGGCTTTCCGACTTCACTTCCTTCTGCATAAAAATCAACAGTTAGAAGTCGAGGAACCTATATTATTAAGTTTGATTTTACTCCCGACCCCCAACTCCCGAGATCTTTGACCAATTGTGGAAGTCGCTAGTCGGAGGATAATCGATATTTGAATCAAGTTCACTATCGACTCCTGACTATTTTAAGCTTAAACTAATTAGCGGAAGTCGGAGGTAGGGACATTAATGATTTCACGTTGTATGAATTCCCGACTCCCGACTTTTCACAATGTTCATACACAACGGAATTCGGAGGTCGGGATTTTTTTACCATTTCACCAATTCTCGTCTCCGACTCCCAAATCTCGACTTTTCAGGATATTGTGCCATCATTTATATTTCTCGTTTAAATTTTATATTCTCGCATGCACCAAACATGTTTTGATTAATGAACCTAATTAATGAAACCACCCGTCATTTAAATCTTAACCGTTGATTGTCAAGTGATGGGTGCCTAATTAATGCATCATTGATGCGGTCCTAATCCAAGGTTTATTTAATCAAGATTTGAATTTTGGACATTGCAACACAACAAACAAGAAATTCGAACCTTTAGATTTTGTTTTCTGCAAATGAATTGAGTTCAATTTCGCTCGACTAGTTTCAGAATTCTCCCAGGTATTTGTTATTTCGATTTTGTTTTATGAATTATTGATGTATGCGATTTTAATTGAAATTTTTTCGTTTACAAGACCATATTTTCACCATGGCCAAGCGAACTAGGTCCAAAGTTGTTGTGGAAGACCTAAAGTTGAAAGACACCAACTTTGGGTTTTACTCTAACACTGATGCATGGGTTGCTGACACACTATGTCTTGACTGGGCACGGATATAAAATATCTTCGATGGGGATGACTTCTCATAGTTCAAGGAGGATGCCCCTATTTATCAAAATATCAGCAACTCTCAGTTTCATTCCATTGTTTCCCGTCCTCCGGTCATGCCATACACCGACCTGGTGAAATGGATGATCAACTATGTAGACATCTCAACCAGCACCTTCAGAGATGCAAACCAAGTGGTCTATGCTTCGTTCAAGTCAGACACTTTTGCAAGCATCTATGCCCTAAAAGGTCTGCAGCAATTATTAAATATTCAGAATTTACTTCAATCTAATCTAGGATCTTAACTGAGAGAACAACATGTACAACAAATCTACAGCATATCAATCATGGACACAATAATGCAAGCACACAAGAGACACGGAGTTTACTTGGGGAAAACCATAAAGGTGAAAAACCCCAATAACTTCCTCAGAGATAGATAGAGCAATGATACAACCAGAATACAAGAGATAGTCTTCTCCTAGCAGCAGAGCCTCCTCCTCCACAAGTGCGCCACTCTCCAAAGTGTGAGTGAGAGAATAGAATGTGTAAAATGAGAGAGACACACTCTCTATTTATACACTAAATTGACTTGACCTTTACTCAACTAGGTCGGCCTCAACTTAACTACTTAACATAATGTTGACTGGGCTGACCCCCACTAGGGTGGTCTAATAACCCTTTGACCCACATGGCCAACCCCCAATAGGGTGGTCTAATAACCCTTTGACCCACATGACTTATACAGGGCCGACCCCAACAAGGTGGTCTAATAACCCATCAAGTATAAGTTACGACACTTACAATATAAATGACGACACTTCCGTATAGAGGAATAATAACATCTCTATAGGAATACAATATACATATATGTGAAATACATTCCAAAGTTACATATACATCAACACTCCCTCTTAACTAGGAAGGTATTTCTCGACATAGGTCTTCTAGCACAAGTCATCTTCTCTGGATCATCGTCACTGGATAATCATCATCGTCACTATTGCTGCTATCTCAATCAATCTCTGAATCTACTCATCATAGGAAGTTCTACAGAGCCAGTCCTTTTTCATACTGGATGTAGGCCCACCACCTGCAGGTCTTCGTCATCATTGGTCATACTGTGGAATCCTCAGGACTTATTACGTGCGTCACAAAACCTCGAAAGAGCATCCAAGGCTGTTACGAGCACATGGTTCTACCTATAGGATCTCCAAGGGCCATATTATATGTGACCTCACCATAAAACCTCGCAAGAGCATCCCAGGCTGTTACGAGCACACAGCTCTACCTATAGGATCTCCCAAGGACAGATTATATGTGGTCACCACAAAACCTCGCAAGAGCATCCCAGGCTGTTATGAGCACACAGCTCTACCTATAGGATCTCTCAGGGACAGATTATATGTGGTCATGGCAAAACCTCGCAAGAGTATCCCAGGACTTATTATGGGCACACAGCCCAACCTATCGGATCTCCCAGGGACATATTATATGCCATAGGACAAAACCTCGAAAGAGCATCTACTAGATATCCCAGGGCCAGATTATATGCCATAGGAAAAACCTCGAAAGACTATCTGCAGATCTCCCAGGACCAAATTATATGTCCTCCCAGAGCAAAACCTCGAAAGAGCATTTGCCAGATATCCCAGGGCCAAATTATATGCCATAGGAAAAACCTCGAAAGACTGTCTGCAAATCTCCTAGGGCCAAATTATATGCTCATCTGCACAACCTGATCCACGGCCACAGAGTATCAACCTGATACTCACCATACATCATCCTGATGTACACATGATCATCCTGATTATCATCACTGCAACATCCTGCTGCATGTCATCTGGAGCAACATCCTGAAGCTCGTCATCCATGATCATCCTGATCATACAATGCATCTACCTGATGCATACCAAGTGTCTACCTGATACATATCATCATACATGATCCACCTGATCATACAGTGTATCCACCTGATACAAATACAAATACATGATACATATCACCATACATGATCCGCCTGATCATACAATGCATCTACCTGATGCATACCAAGTATCTACTTGATACATATCATCATACATGATCCACCTGATCATACAGTGTATCCACCTGATACAAATACAAATGCATGATACATATTACCATACATGATCCACCTGATCATACAATGTATCCACCTGATACACATACAGATACATGGTCCAAGCATCCAACATGATGCATATACAAAATACATACAAATGATCCAACCAATCATATCCAGCATCCAACATGATGCGTACATACATATACATATAAATGATCCAACTGATCATATCCAACATCCAACATGATGCGTACATATATAAATGATCCAACTGATCATATCCAGCATCCAACATGATGCGTATACAGAGCAATAACTGGAGCATTGTCCTGATGCTCATCATCCAGCGCTTACATCCACAGCCATGTGAAGGATCCTCCTTCCAACATGTTTGGAATGGCTTCTGCAAATGTGTCCATCACTTCTTCCTCGAAGTTTCATCAATTTGAAGAACACCAAGCCTCTCCCTGAAGTACTCGAACTTCACCCTGGCTAGTGGCTTCGTCAGCACATCTGCAATCTGCTCGTCCATCACAATGTATAGGAGCTTCACAGCTCCTCTCTGCACCATATCCCTGATATAGTGATATTTGATCTCTATGTGTTTCGACCTGTCATGAAACACTGGGTCCTCGGATAGCTTCACACAACTCTGGTTATCACAAAAGATACCAGTAGCATCCAACGGGAGATCAAATAACTCAGACAGTAGCTTCCGTAGCCATACTGCCTCACAACTAGCTGAACAGGCTGCAACATACTCTGCCTCAGCTGTACTCAGTGCTACACGGGACTGCTTCCTGCTGAACCAAGAGATCACACCTAATCCCATACTGAAGCAGCACCCAGATGTGCTCTTCCTATCTATAGCACTGCCTTCCCAATCTTAATCAACATAACCCTGCAGGTTAAACATTTGATTCGCATCATACTTGAGCCCATAATCCACTGTACCTTTCAGGTACCTCAGAATATGCTTTACAACAACCAGGTGAACACTCCTCGGATCTGTCAGGAACTGGCTCAATGTGTTCACGGCAAAGCAAATATCTGGTCTCATGTTCGTCAGGTACATCAAGGACCCAATCATCTGACAATACATAGTGACATCAATTGGTTCAAATGAAGCATCACACAGAAGCTTCAAGTTTGATGCCATATCCTCGCAGTACATCATCCCGAACCTCTTCAGGATCTCTACTGCATACTTCCCTTGTACAAGGAAGATTCCATCTGCACTCTGCCACACCTCCATACCTAGAAAGTGTTGCATCATACCCAAGTTCTGCACATATATGACTCCTTGTCATGTGTCTCAGAACCAAGTGGGTGCTCCACATACACTTCTTCTTCAACTACACCATTCAAGAAAGCTGTCTTGAAATCCATCTGGTGTATCTTCTATTTCATCACTTTTATATTTATCTATGCTGCCATCTGCAGCATGCTTGATCTTGATAGATCCATATGGAAGTCATAACAAACATCCCTTCAGGTATTGGGACTACATCCCAAACATCATTCTTCATGATCGACGGATCATGGCATTCTTCCCATATCCTGGGAACTTCAATATCTTCAATAGATAATTTTGTTGTTGAACAAATGTTGTAGTTCTTCTTTTGTAGGTGATGGCATACGATCTTTCCTACACAACAAGTTAAATTGCATGATTAGAAAACATCTCATAGTTTTCAGAACAAATTCTTACACATAAAGAAATATGTCATACAGTCATGCAATTATCTTAGCCAATGCTTCAATACAACATTTATCTATATCCCGTAACTTTCTAGATGCCTTCCAATCTCTACCAGAACATTGTTAAGAGTGTGCACAACTCCCAACATGTCAACAAAGAGGTTTCATTCTAGATAAGTATCAATGGAATGTTGTACAATGTCATAGGCCACTTACCCATGCATATTAGTAGTATATTGTTCATCAATGCAACTATTCTAATATGCATAATACACAACCTAATTCTAGGAACATCAGTATATACATTATTGAACAGTATTATTTAAACAATAAAATATGCAAGTAATGACAATTCAAATACTTATCTTTGTTTGTTTGTTGGGTTGACTCCCTCTCAGTATTTGCTTCTTTTCTACAACTCCATTCTTATGTGGATTGTGAGAAGTGGTCAACTCCCTCTGAATATCTGCATCCTTGCAGAAACTACTGAAGTGTGCTCCTTTGCTTTCTTGCAGGAACAACTAGAGTGTGCTCCCTCTTGATCTTTGCTTCCTGGATTACCTGTCCTTGAACTTACATCCATCCTTAATCACTATGCATGCTTATTAGTATCATCATTATGTTATCCTGGAGTTCTCATACATAATCACACATTTATTAGTATAATCTTAATACTATCAAAACACAATAATCTTAAACATGTATATTCATGATCATTCACAGATAATAAGCATTAGTATTCAAGGTTTCAGGGAAGTCTTCTTTTACTCATACACATTCTTATTTGATCATAGGACTCTTCTGGTTAGTTGAATCATCAATTATGGTAAGAAACATAATATGCATACAACCATGATTATTCAAACCTATGACTTCATGAATAATCATTATCAACAACACAACAGTATAAGATCCTAACACAAGGTAGGATTCTAGCTTGATATAGGAAAAACATACCTGGATTAGCATGCTAGCTAGTTATGTCTAACATACCCGCATAATGTCTTCTGGTTCTCTTCAGTGACTTGTGCTAGTAACCTGCATGTCTCATAAGTTATACATACCTCAAAAGTAGATCTTCTATGTGATCCATGACAATGGATGAATCTTTGTCTTCATGTCACCATGAGCATATGTTCTTGAAGTAGAACATGATTTGACTTTCTTGGTGTACCTTTTGTGTTATAAACCTGTAAGCCATACCTGTCAAGATTGCTTGTAATCTTCTTATGGAAGACCTTAGCCTCATCTCCCTCTGAGATAGGAACTTCTTCACTTATGCAGGTGACCAATCCATCTTCTTCTAGGATTAACCCAATCCACTTGATTTGCAAGAACTGGACCTGGAGCTGGATTAGGGTTTCTCAAAGAAACCCCAAAAGTTCAAAATTTGAATTTCAAACTTTCGAAAGGATACAAATATGCGCCTTGATGAGCTGATCAAGTTGGTATATTCAGAATTTGAAAACTGCAAAGTTTCACCCCTCGAAATTGCCTTTTAGATTTTCGGATTCACTGGGGAGGACCCTGAATTAGGGTTTGAGTTTCCCGGAGCTTCACCCAACCAAAATATTTGATTCAAAGCTCTAAGCTTCGATTTTTCTGAGGAGCTTCCAGCCGTGGTCACAGATTTCAAAAATTCCCAATTGCAGAAGCCCTAATTTTCCACTTTTCTGATCAAAGTCCCGAACTAGGGTCTGATCAAGCCCGACCTTCTGCCCAACCAAAAAATATGATCTTAGTCTCTAAATTTCTATTTTGATGAGTAGCATCTAGCCGTGGTCTCTGATTACAAAAATTCCAACTTTCTCCGAAGCCCTAAATTCCGGAAGCCATGAATGAAGGTGCTCAAAAATAATTTTGTTTTGAGAGAAATATGTACCTAATTGTTTATGGTGTAACTCCAAACTTTTCAATCCACAGGGTCTGAAAAATTTTCCTGAGATATGCCGACCTGTTATGTTTCCATTCCAATAGGTCTGACCTCAATTGGATTCTCTGAGAGAGCGTTATGCCAAGTGTCGTAACGTGACCTGTTTATGGGAAAATACAGGAGAGCGAACTTGTATGGCGTGCCACGTGTCACTGGTTCAACTTCGGCCTCTGAAAATTTTTCTTGAGATAGTACAGTCTGTGTAATACCTTTCACTTTTTATGAAATTTCATTTGGAGCTTCCTAGCGGAAGTTATGACCTTTTTCCCAATGTCACCTGATTTTGACTCAGATCTGGAAGAGGCAGAAACCCTATATTGTACAGATCATAAATCACAAAGTACAATGAATTAGAGGTTTTCCTTTGGACACAAGGTACATGGGGATCTGATCTTCGACCTATAAAAGTTTCAGATCCGAAAAATTCGCCAAAAATGGATTTATAGAGAAAGTGGTATGATGACTGGTTTTTGCTATATCAAGCCCTAGCATCGTAAGTGCAACAAGTGTCATACATGCCATATCATGCCTTCTTTCAGGCTAGCTCTGATACCATGTTAAATTTTCAGAATTTACTTCAATCTAATCTAGGATGTTAACTGAGAGAACAACATGTACAGCAAATCTACAGCATATCAATCATGGACACAATAATGCAAGCACACAAGAGACACAGAGTTTACTTGGGGAAAACCATAAAGGTGAAAAACCCCAATAACTTCCTCAGAGATAGATAGAGCAATGATACAACCAGAATACAAGAGATAGTCTTCTCCTAGCAGCAGAGCCTCCTCCTCCACAAGTGCACCACTCTCCAAAGTGTGAGTGAGAGAATAGAATGTGTAAAAGTAGAGAGACACACTCTCTATTTATACACTAAATTGACTTGACCTTTACTCAACTAGGTCAGCCTCAACTTAACCACTTAACATAATGCTAACTAGGATGACCCCCACTAGGGTGGTCTAATAACGCTTTGACCCACATGGTCGACCCCCAATACGGTGGTCTAATAACCCTTTGACCCACATGACTTATACAGGGCCGACCCCAACAAGGTGGTCTAATAACCCATCAAGTATAAGTTACGACACTTACAATATAAATGACGACACTTCCGTATAGAGGAATAATAACATCTCTATAGGAATACAATATACATATATGTGAAATACATTCCGAAGTTACATATACATCAACAACAATTACTTACACAAGACTTCATAATAGCATTTGAAAGTAAATATGAGCCAGATGTTTTGCTTAAAACCTGGATGGCCAACCCTGATACATTTATTTTGAAAGCGAATAGAAAATATCCCATTGTCTTACTTAGGGAGCCCTACAAGAGTTTTGCAACCATACTATGTCATTTCCATGGTGTTGATACCTATCAGTATTTCAAACTGGAATGGGTACCTCTAGCCCATTATATATCTACGATAGGTAATATTTTCAATTGGGCTCAGATTTTTTTTGTCACATTTAGAAATGCCATTGCTCAGGCTCAAAAGACGTCGGCCATAAAAAATCCTAAATTCTACATGTCTTCTTATCTTATGGAAATTATTTGTGCCACTTTTGCTTATCCTACTATGAGCTGGCATTGGACTAGGGACAAGCCCCATATTCATATCTATTGTTCAATCTTGTGGGTGGACAACTATGTCCCTTATATTTATGATATATGTGACAAGTTTATCATTGCAGTCTACTTTGTTATTTTCAAGAATAATTCAACATGGGTTTTAGAAGATGCCATTTCCCTAATTTATACCATCAGATACTAGTACATTGGTGAATATTTTACCTACATCAGAATTTGAGGAAGCAAATTAGTTCATATGTTGCCAAGAATTGTCCTCGATAGGATGGTCCTACCAAAGGTATCCTTCTAGACTGTCTACGATGGAGTTCACGGCCATTGTCATTCTTCCAAAAGGAAAGCTTGGCCTAATTTCCCTCTATATATTGGCCACCTGACCATCCACAATGCTACTCATGGAATCACTCTTGCCAAGGAGTCCAATAAATTGAAGTTAGCATTTGCAAAAAAAAAATGCATGACCCTAAAGGTATCACGCCAGACCATTTTGTGCAAGCTCATTTGAGCAATACTTATGTGCATGATATGGAGCCAAATTATTCTTTATATAAGAATGTACATAGTTTTGAAGAGGTACTCAGCAAACTAGCTGACCAATACCAAAGGATTCTTGTACATGAGGCACAGAGACAACAGAGAATCAGGGTGATGGAGGAAAGAAACGGAACTTTCCAACAGTAGAAATATGCTTCCAGAGAAGCAATGGAAGCTAGAAACAAGACTATAGTGCTAATCTCAGCATCATCTTAGTCTATTGCATAGCAAGAACTGGATAAGAAGCAGGGAAAACAACCTATGGTAGAGGCTCACCCTACTACTCCAATCCAGAATCTTACTCATCTTATTGAGCAGACGCATAATCTTCAAAGTAAGTCATCTACTTACACTCAATATGTTTATGATGTTGCTTTTGTTCCTAAGATACTCCCAAAGCTATCTATTAATATTGAAAATCCATCCAAGTTGACTGTAAATCCTCCAATCCATACATCTAGCAGTGGCATCATCGACTTAGAGAAGGAACAACCTGTGGAGGTGATAAACCCAACACCAACAATACAAGAACCTTCCCAGGAAACTGATATGGACACCACCCAATTTGTTGATACTAATATTCCTCATCCATCTCCATAAAGTGGCATGTTTGATGTACCTATTGTTGATGATCCCATCCAATGGTCCACTTCCAATTCACCTCATCTTCCATATCCTACCCCAAATCCCCTTAGTACAACTACTCAATTCTCTGATCCACCTACACCAACCGCATTAAATGCTTTAGTTGATCTTATCACCTCACAACACCCTACAACTTCTCAATCAGACCCCCCACCAACCCAAGATACTACTTCTTTTCCATTTGAAAATACTACTACTTCTGCCCAATCCACTATACTTATATCTACCAATTTTCCTATAGCCTATAGAAGACCTCAAGGCCCAGCATGACTCAATAGTGCAAAACCTCTAAGTGCAAATTCAACAGTTAACACAAAAGAACATGATTTCTAAGGCCAAGGTAATTGAACAAGACACTAGCTTGGCTGACCTCCAGATGCAGGTTGAACAACTTAAAGTCTCAAATGCTTTCTCTAATTTCTTTAAGTTGACTATGCAAGATTTAAAGATGAAGCTGGTTCATGTAATGATATCTTGAGACAAGCCCAGACTGCATATTTTCTAGGCCTTAACGAGGTTTAGGATGACTTCAATGCTTTTGAGCGTTTATCAGATATCCTTACTGATCATTTTGACAAACATAAAAAAGCACATTCGGCTTATGAAAAATTGTGTGAATGGAAAGCACATCTAAAAAATGCTCCACAAACCTTACCTCGGTTGGATGCAATCAAATTTATGAGAGCCTACATTTCCATTAGTTCTTGAGGATTGGTTTGAGATGAAGTAGCCCATATGATTGAAAAGGGCCAAAAAAATTGTGCAAGACAATGGATGTTGATGGACAACCACCTGGAAAGCATGGAGATGCCAGTTTTCATGGAGTTGGAAGAGTTTATTCCAGCAAATCTAAGAATTGCTGAGTTGGAAGAGCAGATAAATCAAACAACATATGAGATCCAAGATGCCACTCAATTGGATATTTCATTATTCTGGTCATTCATTTCAATTCCTAGACAGTTAACATCCATGTTGCAGGGATTCCTTGATTCCTACTCTAAGATCCAAACTAAAGATGCCAGGTCCTATTTGTGCAAGGATTAGTTGCAGATCGAGCATGTGAATTATCTTGATGTCACAGAGATGTGGGATACATACATTGCATGGAAATATTATGTCACCAATCCAGATCAAGGTAGTTAGGGTTTTTCTGCTTAGATTTAGGAATTCGATCCTTCTTTTCAGGATCAAGTTGTCTTATGTAATTTTTATTTATATAGACCTCGGTAGAGAAAGGGGAGGGAACTTCTGATGTAATTTCTTGTATCACACTTTGTAGAATGCTCTGTCTCTCTGAGACTAGTTTGTAATTTTTTGCACGCTTATTAATGAAACATGGGATGCTTCCCGCATTTGGTTCCAACACATGATCAAATATTGTTTTCTTGTCTTGATTATGTTCCTATTATGTTACTCGTCAACTAATTTGTCCTAGATGTTAATAATTACAGGGAGGGATTATTCACTATGAATGTTTCCTATGAATGAATTGTGATGACAGAATATAATGAATGTTTTCCTTTATTCCTGTGCATGACACATTTCCTTTGTAGGTTATTAGCACTTTGAGGCACTAATCATTTAATTTTACTTTATAGTTTTCATTGATTTAGATACTTTGTTTCTGCAATCTTAAACCGATGAGAATTAAGTGATGTTTCATTTTTATTATTATCAGTGAATATTTAGCAAAGAATTAAGGAGATTTCTCATCTTCATTCATGTTGTTATTTTCTATTAATTAAGCAGAACTTAATTAACTAATACTAATATATTTCACACAGGTTTTACTTTCTGAATAAGTGATATTAAGACATCATCACTTCCATGATACCTTTCACAATTAGTCACTCAATTCACAACTGATAAGTCTCCTTCAGGAGCAAAACTATAAGGCTAACGGAGGCTTAAATCCATCGGAAGCAGTCATCACAAACGACTAGGAAATAGGGAAATCATTGCGAGGGTTTACTAAAGTTCCTCGATCGGATTGCTATCCTTGCATTGACACCTGGACCCATTCCAGCCTAACCTTAGCATCAACACCTAGATAGTCAATCGTATAGATTTGTACCAACAATAATTTATATAACCATTTTGAAGCTAATTTGTCTACATGTTTTTGGTAATTACATTTCATGGGATTTTAATGAATCTTTTATTTCTTGTTTTATGTTTAGTATTTTTATAATGTATTCAGGATGTTTAATGTATATAGAGATCAAAGGAGTCACTCCACCATTCAAGCCATGCTTCCTATAAGAAAATAATTACAAATAAATTCCCACTTACTCAATATAATGATATTCATGTGTATTTATATTATCTCGTGAGTATTCATATTGTCCTTACCCTTTATTATTATTATTATTTAACTTCATAATTGGCATATTATTTCCCACCAGCTATTAAGTGAACATATTCACATTACATTTATCATTCCCTTGATTACCAACTTGGAGGAAGTGACTTCAGATTTGGTGATGTATAGATAGTTGATCAGATTCCTAATGAGATATTTGCTTTGCAATAAATACCCTAAGCCAGTTATGGTTGAGTCGAAACTCTTCCATTGGGTTGTGGTAAAGCATGTGTTGAGATACCTGCGTGGTACTATTGATATGATATTGGGTGATGAAATGAAGCTGCAAAATATATACATATTCTAACTAAGAAAAGTGCAGTGGACAAAGGAAGCGTGCTTCTGTGGCACTTAGTACAACATAATTAGAGTGAAGTGCAGCTAGTATCACAGGGCTATTTGATCTGGAGATAAAATACCACTTCATCTGAGACGTAGTATAGAAGGGAGCAATGAATCTCTAGTACATATCCACATATGAGCAGATAGTCGATGTTCTCACCAAGCCTTTGTCCAAGGAAAAGTTTGTACACTTTAGGGACAAGCTTGGTGTGATGGAGAATGCCTCTCTGAGTGAGAGGGAGCATTGATGGATGTGTAACACTATGATGATGAGTGGTAGACATTCATATGATAGATGAATGGATCAGACACTATGGTGATGAGAGCCAGACATTCATATGAGAGATGAATATCCCAAACACCATTATTATCTTCCATATGCAATTATAGTATAGTAGTACAAATGTAGTTGCAATACATATATTGTAGTACATACGTTGATGCAGTATAGGTACCATACAAATGCATACGTGGTACACATGCAATAGAGATGAGTATCATAGGGAATTATGATCTCCATGGGAATCCATGGTGATGGAGAATGACTCATTCGGTGACAAATGTCCCTGGCGCAGTCATAATAGACTTGAGATGTAGATTATGGACATTCTACCCAAGTTAGTGACTCAGATTATAATGTCTCCCTCACTAAGAGGGAGTGTTGATGTTCTCCATGGTTCCAACATCGGGAAAAATTTCTGCAAATCATTCTCTTGGATGGGTTTGCGACCCAGAGAGAATGGCCCCGTCATATCCCTTGTTTGTGGCTCTAATGCTTAGCTTCATTCAATCATGTGGATTGGTCTATAGGGGGATAGAGGTCACATTGCGTACTCCATGTGGGAGTGCTCATTAACCGGAGTGATCTATTCTTGTAGAGTGAGATGACTTTTCTATGTTACAAGGATATCTTATCTCCTTATATATATATTAGACAAAGTCTAATCTAATGTTGAATTTGACAATTTGCTCTAAGAAGTGTCCGAGACTTCTTAGAGTGTGGTCAAACCAACATTAGAACTTTATTGAAAAGAATTTGACTGCATGTGAGGAGATATCAATGAGGAGAAATTTTCTATGATGAAGAAATAGCCAAGGAATCAAGACGATCCATTGAAGAAGTCCCAGAGAAAGTGGAAATCAAGGATTTCTATGATAAAGAAATAACCAAGGAGTCAAGACAATCCATTGAAGAAGTCCCAAAGATATCAACGAGGAGAAATTTTCTATGATGAATAAATAACCAAGGAGTCAAGGAAATCCATTGAAGAAGTCCCAGAGAAAGTGGAAAGCAAGGAAGAGGACAACTACCCCAGTAAAAGGGGTAAATTGACCCTAGAAGATAAAATGACAAGTTATATTGAAAGATAAATAAAGAATAAAATAAAATTACATGCCGGCCTAATTGTGGAAACTTCTAGTCAACTGAAGAATATAAATAGAAGTGTTATCACACTTCATTTGACACATTCACAACACATCTTCTTCTCTCAACTGGTGAGCACTTCTCAAGGAGGACTAGAAAAAGTCACATGAAGTAAGTTTGGGGTTTTCTCTTATTATCTTATTCTCTTGGAAGATATCTACCCTCACTAGGGTTTCTTGTGTAAGGAGAGCACATTCTTGTGCTAGGGATCAGGGATGATTTTAAGAACCCCCCCCAAATTTATATGTATAAAAAATTGGCGAATCTCCCCAATATATAGGAAAATTTGAAAGCGATTTTATCAATAATATAATATGTATATATAATTTTTTGGAGAATATTTCATTTTATTATATGATATTGTAAAATCTTGGTGAATCTTTCACTAAATTATAAGATATTGTAAAATCTTGGCGAATATTTCACTGAATTATAAGATATTGTAAAAATTTGGTGAATATTTCACTGAATTATAAAATATTGTAAAAATTTGGCGAATCTTTCACTGAATTATAAAATATTGTAAAAATTTGGCGAATCTTTCATTGATCTATAAAACACATTGAATGGCACTCTGCTTGTTAATTATGAGTTCAAGGCTTCTTCAAATGTTGAGTTCAATTGCTCTATTTCAAGTTTTGCTCTCAATACCAAATGGTGGTGGCCTTAATGAAGACTTCATATCCAAGCAAAGCCGAGTAGATCTTGGAGACATGTATTCTAAATGTGGGTGTTTGGAGGATGCACATAAAGTGTTTGGCCAAGTGCCAAAGAGAAATACAACCTCATTGAATGCAATGCTTTCAGGATGTGCTCAACATGGACATGGCAGGGAGGAACATTATCAGAGGGGTTCTTCGAGTGGAGATTGTCATTCACTAGAGGAATGTTGGTCTCGTGCCAATAGGTCTCCTACGATCAATGCATAGGAACCTAGTGCATAGACCATTTTTGTATTCGCTTAGCTATGTAGAGCTCATTTATTTTTTTGAATAATGATAAGTATTTACAAAGAAAATATACAATCAGCATAAAAGAATCGAAAAAGTGAAGACAATTAATTCATGCAAATAAAAGGTAATAAAAACTTATTTTCTCAAACCCTAAATCAATGGAAATCAACTAAATCTAATATTGATTCAAGCTACAACAAAGGGTTAAATCAACCATCAAATGAGAACTAGAAGCATTCAAAGGTCTAACACAATAATTAACCAAAATACATGAAAACTCCACAAATCGACAAAATGCTTCAAATAAAAGCAATAAAAAAACCATAAAAATTTGCACAAATATTTGAGATAAACACCAACATGATTTCATGTACTTGAATGAGCTCATTCTTGCTTAGCGAAAGTGTAGTCAAATTAGTTATTTATCCTTTATTGCTAGGACACTATCTATGTGAAGAGATAGCTCCTAGGCCTAGCTTTGTCAAATTCCAGCGTCATTTCCTATCACATACAAGAAATGACAGGACTGCTGGTCAATGTTGCAATTAATCTTGCTTTCCGGCATCATTTTCTAAGATGATTTTTTTGATCAAATGAGAGGGACAGTATCCCTAGCATTGAATGCTGATAAAATAACTGCCTGTATGTATAGTTGACAGGGTTTAGAAAACTGTGAATATTATTATCAATATTTTACGAAGTAACAACCTGAATTTCAGTTCCCAGGTAATACGGTTGATTTCCATGTATCTAGACACATTTACTAGCATCTATAATAACATCAACTCTAAACATCATGACAACATCGATTAAAATATGTTAGGAACTATTGGTTATTTAAATAAATTGCAAAGACACTATTTATCATTGATGCCAGAAATCGAATTCCAAAATTTCCCTGCAGTTTTAAATGGCAATAATAACCTATTAGAGCAAGAAAAATCTCTGGCATATCCATAAAGTTTCAGGCTTAATTGCAAAAGTTTATAAAGTTGCTAGTTGACTTTTGGAAAAAGACATTGCATCCTTGTCCAAAATAACAACATACAACAACAGGTCCTACCCATGAATATACTCCTCCACATTAATATAGTCCGGCACAAGGAGATTATACAAACATATTGGGATACTTTATTCATCTCTTTGAAAAGATCTTTGACAAAATGAAAAAAAAATAGCTCAATTTCTGAGATCCCAAATTGCATAGTAATTTCTCTCATTAAAGATCTCTTAATGACTATAGAAGACTTGTCATAAAAACACATTTTCCTTGGCCCACAAGAACATGATCACAAGGGATGAAAATGTTTGATAATTTTAATCAATCCACATATACAATGCCTACAAAATTGCACCTCATATTCAAGATACAAAATGAAAAGTATTAGATGTACTACTGCTGACCAGCAACTATCTCTTGTCTTCTGGTTTTGTCATGAAGCTTAATAGAACTCCTGTACCAAGTATCGTGGATACAAATCCCAAGGAAATCTCCATCGGTGTATGATAACCTAAGGAAATCAGAGACAACAAAATTATCCAAAAATAGTTAGTGATACTTCTGAAAAGAGCATAACATAAAAACACATTATTCTGATGCACTGAATTCTCCACTAGGTTCATATTAATGTTATATGAAAACTATGTCCACACTTAAAATTTTACATCAATAGCAAATTTAATATGCAGGGATGCAAAACCACTAGAAGTTGCATATCAAAAAATGGATGATTCTCCAAGTTAGCTGCCAATGATGTGACACTCACCAAAGTAATCTGCAACCATTTTGCAGCCAATGAAGCCTAAAATTGCAGCAACAGCAGGCTGCATGGATTTGAGAATGGGAGACAAGACATTATGATACAAAACCAAAAGAGATTATTCTGATTATAGATTTTAGTTTTTTTATGGTTGCACCCACAAGCAAAAGAAAGTAGATTGATTTGAAAATAACTTTTGAAAGTTCTAAAAACAAAGCATATCATGATGACCAAACAATGAATAGCAGCTATGTTACCTCAATGGAAAAATGACTTCCTGGAAATGGTACAGGTTTCAAAAAAACAATATCAAAATTTCAGGCCAGCAACAATATCAAAATCTTAAGAATAATAGGACTGCTGGCCAATGTTGCAATTAATCTTGCTTTGAATAAATCAAAATCTTAGAAAATCTCCACTTGGGTCAAGGACGAAGACTTACTCAATAATTGAAATTGGAGAATCTATTGTCTGTGTGCCACTGACTCTCTTTAATATTTGAAAAGAAAGGATTCAGCTCAAAAAGGCATGACAAACCAATTTGCAATGAAGGTAAGGAATTGTAAAGAACACTTTGTGCACTGCCCTGTCTTACTGTTTCATCTGCTTCATTCTAATCTCAAAGACTTCTCTGCAATGGCAAAGCCAAAGGTCGAGGATCTCAAAGTATCATATGGGAGAAAATATGAGCCTTTGGTGGAACAATATAAAACAGCCCCTCATGGGATGAAGAACTCACAGCACTGCTGAGGCCAGGGGGCTAACAATGGAGAAGATCAATCTTCTTCTGACACAATGAAGAAAAACTGAAACTCTCTAAAATAGAAAACTTTGAGACAAAGAAAAATGTCTGCATAGTGGCCTCATAAATGCCAGAAAATTTCCAGGATTTTCTAACTGAATTGGGAGAAATACTTTCCTTGATCCATAATGGCATCACTGCCCAGCTAGACAACTACAACTTAATGATACAATAATGATATGTGAAATGTCTTAAGAACTTCACCGATACAACTTATGATGTTCACTTGGGGTTGCATACAATCTTTCAGGGCACACTTTGAGCAATTATGGGCATTGTTTGAAGTACCAATAGCAATTATGGTTTTGCATATTCACCAAAGACAAGACATAATGTAGTCAGAAGTTGAGACTTCCAATTCAAAAGGACTCTCTTCTGTATTATCATTCTGTTAACGAGGGATTTACTCTTGATTCAAACTTTGCTTACTTGTAAAGTAAGTTCTAACCAAAAGTTATGCTGAGCCTAAACGCCTAGTTGCAGTGAGGGTGATGAAGACAAAACCCAACAATTTTGTATTTTATGCAGAGGATGAAGTAAACTGTGCATGTTAATAAAGACTCTTAAGAAAAGAGGCTTTTATGCCCATGAACAAGTTCATGCATTTATAAGTTTTTCGCTAGCGTATATTTTCATATTCATTTGGCATGTGCAAGTGGCAAATGAGAACCAGGAAGCTAAATATTTAGTAGGAATATTAATATTTCTCTTCTATAACCATGCTAGTTGTCTTTCTAGTCAAAGGTAGACTACTGTGAAATAGGGTCCCATTTTGCTGGAAAATTTACAAAGATATCTCTATAAAACAGTTTGCGTTATCGTGGGGATTCTATAGTATGCCCAATCTTATATGATAGTTATAGAGGCTCTTGTTAGTGAGGCTACACTATTTGGATATATCACTTAAATGACAAATAACAGTTTAATCGTTTGTTAATCGGTGCTCATAGGTGAAGCCAAATTAGCTGCCATTGATCACCCAATTATTTCCTTACTAACAGACTCAATTAGGTCATGCTTTTCTGCATCTATCTGACTTTAAGGGAAACAATAAATTTAATAAGAAATCTTTAAACAAGTGTCACCATCACAGGAATCAGAAAATCTGGATAGCTCAATTACACTTGTCGAAAAATATGTAAAATACACTCAAATCAAGATAGGAATATTGAAATATGGCAGAAGCCAATCTTGTTGACAGAGGACTCCTATCTCCCACCAGATATACAATTAATCTTCATCTTTTATTGGGTCTAAAGAAAGAGCAAACTACGGCGTGATTTTATCTGCATAATAATTGATTACATATTATATCAATTTTAGATGCTATGATCAAGCTTCACATTATTACAAATTTCTGTAATTAGAATAAGTATTCTTTCTCTAACAACGTGCATGGATGCTATGAGAAGGTTTGATTGTTGTGGCCCTGGATTTTGGGTGACAGGTAAATTTTCACCTTCCAGTAATTGCCGGGGCTATTTTTTGTACTTGTCTGGATCTGCATTTTGCTATCGGCATTGCTAATTTAGCCCCTAATATAAGCATACTATACCATACAAACCCTCAACTTTTTATCTACACTTCAGAGAAAGCACTGTATTCTATAGTAGATGTGATGTCAAACGAGACTAAGAATTGAAAATATAGGCAACATTATTTTACATTATCCTAAGATTCTTAGATGGGACCCAAGCAAATCCATGGCAGCCACTCTAAATCTTGCTGGTGTTGGTTTGGATCAAAAGGAGATGATAGAGATGGATTTGGGTCAGCCTCACTATTTGCATGTGAGAACTTGATCAAATTGATTGAAGATGTAAATTGCAGTGAGCTTGAGATGCATAGAGTTTTTGTGTTTATCAGAGAACTTCTAAAAAGTACAATGCCCATGACTAAGCTTCTTCAGAAAAAATCAGAATATCCTTTCTGCACAATCAGAACTTGTCCATAGAAGAGATGATCTAGTTGTCGGTGATTCTAAGCTCAAGCATGCATCAGGAACCCAAGAAATAAGTATCAGTGGAATTTTACAAGAGCCAATTTAGAGGCACAAGATAAACTTTTTTGTTGAAATTAGACTTATTAAACTACCCTGAATAGATGATCAAATTTGACAGAGAGATTTGTTGTGGAAGCAATAATGTCTTTTAAGGCTTGGTTTTCCCTTCAATGTTGTTTGTCACATGGTGAGGAGAGAACCAAGATTAATGAATAAAAGTACAGATTTGATCCAAAAGAAATTTGATTTTCTTTGTAGTACTACATTTGACCCACTGTAGGTTCTTCCAACATTTCCACACTATTTCTTTTATCATCTTGAGGCTAGGATCAAGCCAAGATACAAAATATATGTATGGCTTAAGGCAAACAATTTACTAAAGCAAGAATGTTCTTTCTATGGCACAATTGAACCATCAGAGGATAGATTTGTACAAAAATTTGTTAACTACTACTCTAAAGGGAGCAAGCTTCGATATTGCCAGCACAGTTAGCTTTTCAACTACTCAAATTCCTTGATGAGAATGTGCTACCTTCACAAACATACTTCACACGGATGCCAATGGAAGGCATTTTGGCAACTCTATCTCCATGAATTCTCAAAGTGGCCATAGAAATCTTCTTTCCAGTGTTATTGTATGACTTCCATGAAAGCTTAACCAATGAATCAATGAAATCATAATGAGTTTCGAAACCATAATGATGGAGTCCCAACTAGCTATCACAAGACCTGCTTGATTGCAGAAGAATCCTTGCTATACTGCTTGTTGTTCTTCTATTGTCTATGTTGTCATTTTTCTGCCAATGATAATGCTACCTATCGGCACTGCTACGGTCATGTTGCTACTTACACACACGTTTCAAGATAGTCCCTACTAGTGCACCTATCGACCAAGCTTTAGAAAATATACCGTTCTTCTATTGTCTATGATGTCGTTTTTCTGCCAATGCTAGTGCTACCTATCGGCATTGCTACGGTCATGCTGCTACTTACACACCCATTTCAACAGAGTCCCTACCAGTGCACATGTTGAGCAAGCTTTGGAAAATATGAATTCTCAAAAAACATTATGCACAAGCTATGGGTCTTGTGCAGCCTTACCAAAATCTCACTTGAACTTCGGTTATGAGTTTCATGATCCAATGGATTTGTGGATGGAGACATTTTTTCAAGGGGTTCCTAATGTTGCAGCTTTTGGCATGCAATCAATTTTCCATTGTAAGTATGAATTGGCAATGAAATTTTTGCTACAAATATTATGTACTTTTAGAGGCTGCATTCAAGACAATCATTCTATCAGTCAATTTTTTTGTATGATTGCATTGAAAATGGAGTTATATTTGATAAAGAAAATTTTAAATGGTTGAAGTAGGAATGTACATAAATAAGCTCGATGCTCTAGCATTTTTTTTCACTTGGTTTGGTTTGCAATAGATTGATAATAAGAATCCATATCCTAATGGAGAAGCCACTGTTGTAGTTTATCTTTAGCTTGCATATCAGTTTGGTTTTCAGTTTGAAGAGAGTGGTTTGTTTTTAGTGACCAGAGCATATTTGTAAGTTGCAGGCTTCAAAGAAAAGTTGGATGAAGGCACTAGGTCTACGATTCTTAGCTCCTTGCAGAGAGGACTCCATCCCAAATTGGAGCCAATGTTAGCACTGAAATTGTCTAGGTCAAAATTTTGAACCTTTCATCAGGTTTGCATCAATGTCGCTAATTTTCTTTTCCAAGCCTCAAATATTTGTGTCAAAGTTTGTCAAATCCCATCACTGCCAAAGGTTACCATGGCAAGTCTCATGATGTCTATGTCTTTCATAAAAGAAAATCTGGCTTATTTTTCCCTCTCTCCATTTGAAATATCAAAAGTTGCCCTTGTTAAGCCTTACCTAATATTACTTAAATTAAAATAAATATTATTTTATTTTAAATATAAAATATCTTTTGAAAGACTATTATTATGATTTTATATTTAATATAAAAACAAGTGAGTGGGGTTCTTTAACCAAACCTAAAATCCAAAGTATAAATTTATGAGTCAAACAAAGGTATGGCAAACCAAAAATATATGGCTTCGACAACATCCTTCACAGTTTAGTTATGTCTCCACAAGTCGAATCAAGCATGCCACTCTATATGTTAAGCCAAGAATCAAGTCAAGTTTCAAGACCATCCACAAGAGCACCATGGGATCCCACAACCCAAACCATTGCGCTACGCGTCGAATAGGTTTTGAAATGCTTGTTCATATAAACATAAGAAAATATTTTTCCTCCATGGAGGTGGGATATGTCCCACTACCAAACAAAACAAAGTTGTGCTTATCCGTTGAAACTAGCGGTGCCGAATGCTCAAAATATACCATGGAGCAGATGTCAATAAAATAATAGCCATGAAACACCAGTCAATACCAGCAAGCAAAAATTCAGAGGGTTGTGCGAATTGCAAAAAATTAACACCATAGGTGTTGGTTTTGAGATCATTTCATAAATTATGGTCCAAGAAATATATTAAAATAACAGTGACTATTGTTCATTGTCTTGCAATGATGACAATCAATCAATAGTATGCTTAGATCTGGTGGATGTCTATGGAAGAGCAGTTTCATTTTCCAATGGAATATTTTTTCATTGATGTATATATGATAATATTTTATGATGCTCTTACAGGAAGAGCAGGTTCAGTTCTTCAAGGAGCTCTGATTCTATCAGTATTGAAATTTTTGTAAGATAATTTAAAGTTCTAGCTTCTCCAGAGAACTCAGTAATATTAAAGACATATCTGCTGATAGCAATGGTGGAAATTATTAAGGCGGTGCTATGTTAACCTTTGGATAAGTTAACATAAATTGTTACTTTTGTGAAAATGTTGCATCAAGAAGTTGGTTTGCAGAACCTATTGTTTGCAAAGGCACCCATGAAGACAAAGAAAATGAAGAAATAAAGGAATTCTTAGGGTATTTATGGATATGCAAGCATGTGGTATTTGGAAAAGTAGTAGAGGAATTAGATGTTGAGCGGTTACCTACTGCAGATTGAGGCAGACCTATTGTTCTAGTAATATTTCCAATTGTGGTGAAGTTTCTCTAGAAAAAGATAATGGTATATTTGCAATTGATGAAGATAAAACGAAAGTAAAGAAGCAGAAGGCCACAAAGGAGACAATGCAAGTGCTTATGTAATTTATGATAAGGTTTGAAGCAGTGCTACTCTGTTCCAACTCGCATCTCCACTTTTAGGGATTTTCAAACCAATTTTTGACACCTGTGAAATTTTGGGCATCAAATATTTTAGTGGAAAGTCTCATAAGATGAGAAAAGAGTGCAGGGGATATCTCATGATACACATTTTCATCCACTTCCAGATTTGAAGGGATGCAATATTCAACATATCAACATTTTGGATATTTCCATATTTTCAATATTCCTGGGGCTATTTTTTGTACTTGTCTGGATCTGCATTTTGCTCAAACCCTTTCTCCCAACTAACAACTTCTTTCTCCAATCCGTTATTCTATTTCAGAACTACAATTGGCAGCTCATGTCTTTCCGGAGCTATATAGTGTAGTAGTATGTCCCTTCTTGCAAACACAACCAAAATTGATATTTTAAATATGACATCTAGGTATCAGCTGTTTGCAACCTGCTTGCTAATCAAAAGCTCCTTCATTACTAACTGCCATCTATTTCAACCTACTCTTGTTGCCATATATTCGGAAGGTAAATGTGATATTGAGGATCCAATCACACAGATTTATAACATAGATTTCTAAGATATAGCAGAGTTGTTAATCCCGTGCTTCTTCTTCCAAAGGACCTTTCCTCTGTCCCCTTGACTTATCTTCTTACACATAATCTCCATTGCCTTCTACCCTAAATTTAAAAACAAATTTAGCACTATTTTTGGCCAATTCGCTTAGTAACTTTCAAAGGCAGTTACCTCTCTTATTTGAATAATAATGGTCTTGGAGGTATTGCGCAGTTAAATCCTTTTGCTAAGGATGATTTAAGCAATTGGAGAAATATCATACTCTCTTCGCTTCCTTGATATCTAAAATTAGAATATGGTTCCTCAGTGATAAACCTCACATTCTTAGGACATCACTTACCGGAAAAACAAGTGTCTGGCATTACCCTACAGATGGAGAAGATGAAATAGACTTAGGTGAGGGCAGGGTGCTTTATTGCTATGGATGGGTGGACTGATATTAATCGATGACTAGTCATTAACATTATTATTACATCTTCAACAGATCCAGTGTTTCTTAAGGTTGTTGATTGTTTTGGAAGGATTCAACTTTCCAATTTGAGATTATACGAAATGCTATAGAGGAGGTTGGACCCTCCAATGTGGTGCATGGAGTCGTAGATGCAACACATGCTTTCCCATTAGCTGGATTTTTATAGGCAAATATATTGGATGTTGGAACCCATCTTGTATATGCCAGGGTCAATGTTGTATGTGTGAAAATTGTGAAAATTGAGTCAGATGTGTTTGTGGGAAGTGCCCTAGTTGACATGTATGCAAAAAGTGGGAACATAGAGGGTGCAGAGCAAGTCTTTTACAAATTATCTGAATGGGATATGGTCTCATGGAGTGCAATGATCACTGGATATAGCCAGCATGGACATGGTGTGGAGGCTTTGAAACTCTTTTGCCAAATGCAAAGGCTAGCTATGAAAGGAGATCAGTTTACCTTTTCCAGTAGTCTTGCAGCATGTGCCAGCCTAGCAGCTTTGGAACAGGGCAAGGCAGTTCATGCCCACATCATAAAAATAGGCTTTGGCTTGGATGTCTTTGTTCAAAGCGCTCTTGTTGATATGTATTCCAAATGTGGAAGCATAAAGGATTCACGCAATATTTTCGATAGAATGACTACAAGAAATCTGGTCTCGTGGACTACAATGATTACGGGATATTCCCAGCATGGACAAGTAGAGGAGGCTCTCCAACTTTTTGAACAAATGCAACTGGTAGGTATGAAGCCAAATAGCATCACTTTTGTAGGTGTTTTTTCTGCATGCAGCCATGCAGGCCTTGTGGACATGGGGCATCGCTACTTTGATTCCATTAGTCGAGATCATGGCATGACACCAAAATTGGAGCACTATGCTTGCATGGTTGACCTCCTTGGCTGTGCTGGGAACCTTCATGAGGCAGAGGAATTCATCAGCAAAATGCCCTTTGAACCACCTGCCTTGGTGTGGAGGACCTTGCTAGGTGCTTGTAGAATCCATGGGAATATGGATCTAGGGAAACGTGTGGCAGAATGGGTTATTGAGTTGGACCCATTGTATCCAGCAACTTATGTGCTGCTATCAAACATTTACGCAGCAACTGGAATGTGGGATGATGTAACAAAGGTGAGAAATATGATGAAAGACAAGGGGGTGAGAAAAGAACCAGGACGTAGTTGGATTGAGTTAAAGAACAAGTGGCACTCATTTGTTGTAGCAGACAGATCACACCCAGAAACAGAGATGATTTATGCAGAGCTTCATAGGTTAACTGGATGGATGAAGGAAGCAGGCTACATTCCTGACACAAACTTTCTTCTGCATGATGTGGAGGAATGGATGCACTGTTATCCCATATCCACTGAAAGCTAACTAATGTTGTTGGTTTTATGATGTTTCCAATAAATTCATGGCAAACCTTTGTCTAAGTGGGACTAGAGATGAATCATATAAAGACAGAGCTTCCATCAGTGGAATGGCTCTTTTGGACATAATTTGGCCTTTGGATAAGAGAAATTTTTCCCCTTAAAAATATTGCCAAAATTATTCAAGCAGATTATAAAGTGAGAAACTCTTAGAGCCGTTCCCATTTTTTTGACAATAAACTTTTTTAGTTTGGCTCGGCAATATATTTATGTTGCATCTAAGATGCTAAAATGACAATTTAAGGGCATTGAAGTCTTTGACTTTGTTTCCAGGATGGAAATCCCTCACTGATTCCTTTCAATGACTCTTGGACAAATGATGTCTTAAAGAATTCCAAACTATTGGTTGTTTCTATGATGGGTTGTTTTTTGCAGTGATTAATGATGAGATAAAACTCCATAGACCACAGTTCATTGCACTTGCAGGCGGAAGTCATGATGATTAGTCATTGAACTCTTCTGGGAATTGGAATCACTGTTCCTCTTACTCAGATTCAGTGTATGCTTGGCATCGAAGCTTTATGTTGACTCTGCATCTCATGACACCTTAGGGACTGGACATGCAATCACAGTTAGAAAATGCCATGTGCTAAAATCAATATCGCTTATGCTTTGTTTGTCATGAAGCATATACCTTTAAACATGGAATGGGTTTGTCTAGACTCTGAGATCTACTGCAAGGATTCGTAGAAGGAGATGACAGTAGGTTGAGAGTCAGAACATTGTTGCTCACTATAGGGTGTATTGTCATAGAATTATCTGAAAATTCTGTTAGAATGAATGAAATCTTTGCTCTTCTTTCTGGGACATTATATATGTGACTCTACTTTATGAATAAATATTGGACAAATGGGTGACATTATGGCATTATTGCAGGTTACTATTATGTGTAGTTACAACTTTGAGGGGTCTCTCAAAATGCGAAAATAGCAACTTAGTTGAAACTAGTTCCTAAAATTGTGAAGCTATGACTTTCCCGAGGAAAAGGTCAGATACTGAGTGGAGCTTGTTACATTGAGAATTTAAATACTTGCTATACACAAATGATTAGAATATGGAGAAGTTGAAATAGGACGAGCTGCTAGCAACCAAAGATTGCAAGATTCTACAAGGTATCACAAGGTATACATTTTTTATGGCTTATCACAGAACATGCCTTTGTTTGCTCTATAGGCTATTGATGCTATTAATGTACATCTGTAAGAATGGAATCTGACCTAAAAAGTAACTTCTTTAGCTTGAAAAAACAAAGCAATGTTTTACTATGAGTGCAATGGAAAAGTTGTAGCATATCTTTGAGATTTCTTCTTTCCCATTCCCTTCTTTTACTGTTGATGCTATTGAAATACATCTACAAGAAAAAAAACTTAAGGTATTCCTGCAACTGAAAATAATATGGACTAATGTCTTAATGGAGTGTATATGCAAAAGCTATTAAATAAAAGATGTATACGCAGTGATTGAGAAGGGCGAGTTATAATAAAAGATTTCGAAGTCTGACAGCATTAAGAATTTGGGGATTAAACTCACAGTGTAATCATGGATCGAAATGAAACACGCAGGGTCTAAGATGGAAACTAAAATTGAATTGTAGAGATTTCACATTGTCACATACCTTTGAATGCTCGAAACCCTTCTGAAATGTACAGCCAAAGCAGTTTGCAAACCTCCAGATACACGCTACAAACTGGTAACACGATTCTTTGAAACAAACAGTAAAAATGAGCCTCGTATGGCTAAAAATCAAGAATTTTACCAACGTGATTCAGCCTTGATTCAGCATGGGCGATGCTAGGGGTTTTATTGGCACTCTAGCAGCCAAATCGTGGGCGAATTGGACTCCAAAACCTCTATTTCTTCAAATCGAGGGCGAACCATAGCTCCAAAAAAACCCATGCCATAAATTGAGGGCGAACCATAGATCCAAAAAAACCCATGCTAGAAATTGAGGGCGAACAATAGCTCCAAAAACCGCCATGCCAGAAATCACGGGCGAATGAATTTACAGGAAACAACATCCCTAAAAATCGGGGGCGACTAGTGCATCCAAGGAAAAATCAAGGAAAATAAACTGGCGAAAATCAATTTTCCCCTATTTCTTCCACAAAAATCGCGGGCGACTGGTTTCTCCTATAAATTCCTGCTAAATACGATTTTGGCTATATAGTTTTTGAATATTTACAAAACAATAAATAGTGGGCTATTAAAATTAATTCTCAAAAACCTCTTTTACATAAAAATTCGCCCTAAAAAAATTGGAAACCTTCTAAATTCGCCATTGGGCTAAATTTCGCCCCTAAAATCATCCCTGCTAGGGATTAATCTTCATGATTGGTATTGTTCTTATATTGGATTAATTTCTTATGAGAAAAGTTTGCTAGGTTTTCTCCATGTTTGGGTTTCCCGGGATAAATATTTGTGTCTCTTATGCATGTTTATCTTTCAGTGATCCTTTGTTTGATTTCCGCTACAAATGAATGATGTTATAATTGTGGGATGAAAAGAACTATGAACTAAAAGTTGAAAGAGATGAAAATTATAGTGCTAAGCTAAAAGCATTAATAACATCCTCTCTAGAGAATCTTGGAGAAGGATTGAGTAAATCCAAAAGTGTTTTATAACTTACAATCTTAAAATTAAAATCAATATGCCATATCCTATTCTCCTAATTGAAGTGTGTATTTCCCCTATTGAGAGCATAGCTATGACAAGGTACCTAATGTACAAGAAAAAATTAAATAACTTAGGAGATTAGAGTCTTCCAAAAATTGCTTAAAATTCTAGTCAAAATATCCTAAGGCTCAACCGAGCTTGGCATAAAGATGTCATGTCTTGGTTAAAGGTGTGGGGGATTGATAAAAATGTCACTTTGCAAAATATAGATGATATTAAAAATAGTATTACTTCAAAGTTCAAAGAGAAGTTGTGGTGTGAAAAAAATTTAGAGGATAAAAGATCATTAATATATTTTAAGGAGGTAATTAACCCTAATCTTGAAGGTGCTCAGTAGTTGGGGAGGTCATACTCTTGGGTGATTTCAATGCCAGCACCAAAGCTCTCTAGAATCCTCTCCATGATAATTTAGTTAGAGCAGACATTATTAGAGTGCAAACATGTCGTAAGGTCACATCGGAGGGTGGGTAGCTTAGAAGGGAATAAATATAGGGTGGGTAAGGTTCTCCTTCCAATTTGAGGCCAGGGCCCTCGCATTGACACGGAGGAGAATGGGAGGGAAAGTGGAAAGTGAAATTAACATGTCGGTTAGCCATGGATGGTTAGGTAGCCAAAAGTAGAGTGAGGACAGAAGGATAACAGTTTTTGAACATATAAAGAGAAGAAAAATGATTAAGGTTCTTCCATGCGTGCAAAGGAGGAATGGTGGGCAGACTGCTCCGTAAGGTCCTAGCCGTGAAGGACCCTAATCTACTCCACTTCTTGAAACGTAAGTTGACCATCGGGAGAGGTAGAGAGAGTGATAAACATCCTAAGGTAGGTACCTAAACAACCTAATACTCACATATGAATCAATCAATTCAAAGGTCCATAGACTATGGAAGGCGCTATGGAAGGCTTGAACAGATAAAACAAACCATGACTACTTTGAACGAGGTTTTGATATGTGTCAGATGAGAGCTTTAAATCTATAGGCTCCAAAACCAAATATGCCCCTGCCCCTGTTCTTATTTGTGGTTCATCAAAATTATCTCTATGTTTTAGCTAGCGTAAAGATGAAGATCCACATAACTAAAATAAGAATGAACTCTCATGAGATACATAGTGAAACAGGGCATTGCACCTTTCCTAAAACTCTGTGGGATGAAAGTATTTATCATCTTTGTGAGACTATGAGTGTTGAAGATGACAATCACTTCCGCTTAGATTTTCCTATGTACACCCACATAAGGTCTCAGTTTCAATTTTTTTGTTACAATACAAACCTGCCCAACCTTCTATCTCATCAAAACTATAGTAATTTAGGAACACTCATCTCCAAGCTTTTTGAGCAAAGAAATAAAACTCTAAATCAAACCAAGTAATTCCATACTTTTCTTTCTTCAAATATGATTAAAAAAAATTAATCTAAATAGATGTTAACTATTATCATCATCATTATAGAATTTTTAAACACACCATATTCCATATTACATACATTTAAAATTAAATAAACTTAACATTTCAAATATTTATTTTAAAAACACTTATTCTAAAAACTAATTAAATATTTATTTTAAGCACACTTACTTTAAAAGCTAATTAAATATGAGTTACATAATATTATTATAGAAAATTTCTTTTCTAAATATAATTATTTAATTTAAACTAAATAATCAACCATTTCCCAAATAAAATTGATATCACATCATAAATTTTGTTAGATAATTAATGAAAATAAATTACAATGCCGATACCCAAATCCTCCTCCATCAAAGTTCTCATTATGCACATGACCTCGACGAAATTGGAAAAAGAAAAAGATCACATGTCCATTCATAACATTGGCTACATGGACAAACTTTTCATTTTGGTGTGGATAAAATGGAATAAAAAATAATAATTTTTACAATGACTATATAATCTAACCCAAGAGCACACCGGCACCATCATACCATTCAATATAATAAATGCTTTAGTACATATAATATATCCATTCAAAGGTTGAAGTTACTTTTGACATAATGCTTTCAAATATTTGCGGCATGTTACCATGATTTCTTGAAAGAGCATGATCGTGTGTAGTGAAGATCTTAAATCATTAGCATAAGCATTATTGACAAAATATTAGGATTTTTTACTCTCTCTCTCTTTTTGTGTTCTATAGGATAGAAAATTGAAATTGTAGATCGATAGAAATCATTTTCAAGTTTGATATTGGATCTCATTGTGTTGGGTCAAACCATAAAATATATTTTTAGCGATTAACATTTTAATTATCAAATTAAATTTTTTCCAAATGTTTTCTTCAATGAGATATTTCAAGCGGTCTAAAGAACATTTGAATTAGAGTTTGTATGATAGAATTATGCCATTTGTAAAATGATCTATGCTTTGATCATTGCAATACAAATGGATGTCACATTAACCCCGATTACTCGCACATGTAGATCAAATCATATGTCGACTTTTAAAAATATTTTAATGGATCTACAACCCCATGCAAAAATCTCAACCCTAACCCCAATGGTTATGAGGAGGTGTTAAAACCTTAT
The DNA here is from genome assembly GCA_027924585.1 of Larix kaempferi. Lineage (NCBI taxonomy): Eukaryota > Viridiplantae > Streptophyta > Pinopsida > Pinales > Pinaceae > Larix > Larix kaempferi. The sequence goes on from BSBM01000361.1 coordinate 12,194,883, forward strand.
TCCTAAGAGAGAAAGAGGTTCTAGTACTCCATTTGTAAGGATTTTTTTTCCAGAGCTTGCCAGTGTAGAGGAGCTAGAAGAGGAAAAAGGTGACCTCGTAGCATTATAGTTTAGGCCACATTGCCTATTTGCTTCATAGTGCATCAATATGTCTTTGTATACTGGATTAGAAAATTGAGAAATAAAAGAGCAAGGCACAAGCAATATTCTTGGTTGGAGATTTTCCTTCACAAATTTCACCAGGATAAATCTTGGGCCCAGCTTGGTGTTAATGGTGTGTTATTTTCATTGCTATTATTTGTTCTTAGATTTTCAATTATTTTTCACAATATTTGAATTGGTGTGTTTGTAATATTAAAGCTTAGTCGTGAGTATCCATTACATAGTAGAGTATAATGTTTCTCTATTTCCAATAGCATTTTAATATATGTTGTAATGAACTATCCATTAGAATGCCAAAAGGTAATTAACAAATTATATTGGTATCATAGTGGTTTCTTTAGGATTTTATGTGCATTAATATATGCTAATGATACTTGAGAAGTATAAACCAATGTGAAAACCTCAGGTCTTGAGGATTCAAAAATTAGCACAAGGAAGGTCAAAAGGCAATCTCAAGCCACAAACATGATGGTTCATCATGGAGATATATTGGAATGGTTCATCATGGAGATATATTGTAAGATGTTCACTAGAGGAACAATTTGCATTATTGTAAATTGTGCAAGTCATTGACATATCTCAAAGCATGGAAATGATAATATCAACCATAGAAGGAAAGTTTGGACCATATGGCAATTAAGACAATTTTATTTGGGAATTTTCCTATCATGAAAATCCTAAAGTAAAGAAGAGATTGGGAAAGAAAGGCATGGATCTAGTAATACAGATTTCCACCTATGCATTATTTTAAGTGCAAGTCATTCTAATATCCACCATAAAAGGCAAGTTTGGACCCTTTGGCAATTAAGACAATTTTAATTGGGAATTTTCCTATCGTGAAAAACCTAAAGATAAAGAAGAGATAGGGAAAAAAAGGCATGGATCTAGTAATACATCTTCCCACCCTCTATGTAAACTAGAATCCAAAGTGGAACTAAGATGATGTTGACGTTGTTAAAATAAATCATTAGTTGTGACAACTAGAAATCTATTTTAATGTGTATAAAGTAGGAGAAGAACAAAGATTAGCATTTCTTAACTAAATTGGATGAATAAGCCAACACTAGTTAGGAAAAATATACAAAGATGCTTAGATGGGATCCAAAAGTCGTGAAGTCCCACATTTTTTAGGAAAAATATACAATGATACTTAGGTGGGATCCAATTGTCATTGTCATGGAAACAAAACTTACTAAATTGTAGTGAAGGTCCACACTTGTTACCAAAAATATACAAAGATGCTTAGGTGGAATCCAATTGTCATGAAGACAAAACTTATTATTATAGATTAAGGACCTAAAGATCACATTAGTCCTTTCCCTACTGTTGAGATTAAGGACCTAAAGATCACATTAGTCCTTTCCCTACTATTGAGCTTTTCAGATATTGTTTGTTTATGCTTAAGGCCCCAATGTGATCACTTATTATTATAGATTAAGGACCTAAATATCATATTAATCCTTTCCCAATTGTTGAGCTTCTCCTTGTCACACTTTAATCATTGCATGCTTATGCTTAAGGCCACAATGTAATCACTTATTATTATAGATTAAGGACCTAAAGATCATATTAATCATTTCCTTAGTGCTAAGTGCTAAGCTTCTCCTTGTCAAAGTTTAATCATTATTGTTTATACTCAACATTATATGTAATCACTTATTATTATTATAAATTAAAGACCTCATTATCATATTAGTCCTTTCCTTTATTTAGCTTTACAGTTTAATCATTGTTTGTTTATGCTCAAGGCCACAATGTAATCACCACCATATATTCATGTTTGGACACATCCATTATGTATGTGTTTCCTCAGACACCAACGCAAGATTGACAAAACTATGTCTTTGTTAAGTTATACACTAGCACATACATGGTAATCATCTTTGATGATATTTTAAACAGGATTTTTTATATTAAGATTAAATGCCCAACATTCCTCCACATATTACCAATGTAATGTATTCCAAATTCTTGTGATGTTGGTGTGGGCTTTCTTTTTGTTTTGGAAGATTAAATTGGCTACTGTTTCAATTTCGGATCAGTTTTTGGTTTGAATTAAGTGATGTTATTTTCAATAAATCTAAATTTTATAGTATTTAAATAGTGATTTTGAAGATAAAAATGGATTTCATGTCCTCGGATAATACTGTTATGATGAATGTCAAAAATTTGATCGGATTTCATCAAAATATGCCCCTGACCCTATTCTTATTTGTGGTTCATCAAAATTATCTCTATGTTTTAGATAGCGTGAAGAAGAAGATCCACATAGCTAAAATAAGAATGAACTCTCATGAGATACATGGTGAAACAGGGTGTTGGACCTTTCCTAAAACTCTGTGGGATGAAAGTATTTATCATCTTTGTGAGACTATGAGTGTTGAGGATGAAAATCACTTCCGCTTAGATTTTCCTACGTACACCCACATAAGGTCTCAGTTTCAAATTTTTTGTTACAATACAAACCTACCCAACCTTCTATCTCATCAAAATTATAGTAATTTAGGAACACTCCTCTCCAAGCTTTTTGAATAAAGAAATAAAACTCTAAATCAAACCAAGTAGTTCTTTACTTTTCTTTCTTAAGGTCAGACATTATAGTTTTTTTAAACACACCATATTACATACATTTAAAATTAAATAAACTTAACATTTCAAATATTTATTTTAAAAACACTTATTCTACAAACTAATTAAATATTTATTTTAAAAACACTTACTTTACATGCTAATTAAATATGAATTACATAATATTATTATAGAAAGTTTCTTTTCTAAACATAATTATATAATTTAAACTAAAGAATCAACAATTTCCCAAATAAAATTGATCACAAAATAAATTTTAAATTTTGTTAGATAAATATTAATGAAAATAAATTACAATGCCTAAACCCAAGTCCTCCAACATCAAAGTTCTCATTATGCACATGACCTCATCAAAATTGACACAACGAATTTGGAAAAAGAAAAAGATCACATGTCCATTCATGACATTGGATATATGGACAAACATTTCATTTTAGTGTGGATAAAATGGAATAAAAAAATAATTTTTACAATGCCTATATAAACTAACCCAAGAGCACACCGGCACCAGCATACCATTCAATATAATAAATACTTTAGTACATATGATATATCCATTCAAAGGCTGAAGTTACTTTTGACATTATGCTTTCAAATATTTGTGGCATGTTACTTACCATGATTTCTTGAAAGAGCATGATGATGGTGTGTAGTGAAGATCTTAAATCATTAGCATAAGCATTATTGACAAAATATTAGGTTTTTTATTTTTATTTTTGTGTTCTATAGGATAGAAAATTGAAATTGTAGATCTATAGAATTCATTTTCAAGTTCAATACTGGATCTCATTGTGAAGTTCGATATTGGATCTCATTGTGTAGGGTCAAAACTATAAAATCCACTTTTAGGGATTAACATTTTAATTATCAAATTAAATTATTTTGAGATGTTTTTTTCAATGAGATATTTCAAGCGGTTTAAAGAATATTTGAATGAGAGTTTGTATGATAGAATTATGCCTTTTGTAAGTTGACTTATGTTTTGATCATTGCAATACAAAGTGGATGTCACATTAACCCCTATTACTCGCACATGTAAATCAAATCATAAATAGACTTTTAAAAATGTTCTAATGGATCTACAACCCATGCAAAAATCTCAACCCTAACCCTAATGGTTATGAGGAGGTGTTAAAACCTTATTCCTAAGAGAGAAAGAGGTTCTAGTACTCTATTTGTAAGGATTTTTTTCCATAGCTCACCAATGTAGAGGAGTTAGAAGAGGAAAAGGTGACCTTGTAGCATTATAGTTTAGGCCACATTTCCTATTTGCTTCATAGTGCATCAATATGTCTTTGTATATTGGATTAGAAAATTGAGAAATAAAAGAGCAAGGCAAAAACAATATTCTTGGTTGGATATTTTCCTTCACAAATTTCACCAGGATAAATATTGAGCCCAACTTGGTGTTAATGGTGTGTTATTTTCATTGCTATAATTTGTTCTTATTTTTTCAATTATTTTTCGTAATATTCGAATTGGTGTGTTTATAATATTAAAAATTAGTCGTGAGTATCCATTGCATAGTAGAGTATAATGTTTCTCTATTTGCAGTAGCATTTTAATATATGTTGTAATGATTATCCATTTGAATTTCAAAGGTAATTTACAAATTATATTGGTATATAGTGGTTTTCTAGGATTTTATGTGCATTAATATATGCTCATGATACTTGAGAGGTATAAACCAATGTGAAAACCTCAGGTCTCGTGGATTAAAAAATTAGCACAAGGAAAGTTAAAAAGCAATCTCAAGCCACAAACATGATGGTCATCATGGAGATATACTGGAATATGTTCACTAGAGGAACAATATGCATTATTGTAAATTGTGTAAATCATTGACATATCTCAAAACATGGAAATAATAACATCAACCATAGAAGGAAAGTTTGGACCATTTGGCAATTAAGACAATTTTAATTAGGAATTTTCCTATCATGAAAATCCTAAAGTAAAGAAGAGATTGGGAAAGAAAGGCATGGATATACTAATACATCTTTCCACCTTTGCATTATTGTAAGTGCAAGTCATTATAATATCCACCATAGAAGGCAAGTTTGGACCTTTGGGAATTAAGACAATTTTAATTGGGAATTTTCCTATCATGAAAAGCCTAAAGATAAGAAGGGGTTGGGAAAGAAAGGTGTCGATCTAGTAATACATCTTCCCACCCTATGTGTAAACTAGAATCCAAACTGGAATTAAGATGATGTTAATGTTGGTAAAATAGATCATTGGTTTGTACAACGAGAAATCTATTTAAATGTGTATAAAGTAGGAGAAGAGCAAAGATTAGCATTTCTTAACTGAATTGGATGGATAATCCAACACTAGTTAGGAAAAATATACAAAGATGCTTAGATGGGATCCAAAAGTCGTGAAGTCCCACATTTGTTAGGAAAAATATACAATGATACATAGGTGGGATCCAATTGTTATTGTCATGGAAACAAAACTTACTAAATTGTAGTGGAGGTCCACACTTGTTACCAAAAATATACAAAGATGCTTAAGTGGAATCCAACTGTCATGGAGACAAAACTTATTATTATAGATTAAGGACCTAAAGATCACATTAGTCCTTTCCCTACTGTTGAGATTAAGGACCTAAAGATCACATTATTTCTTTCCCTATTGTTGAGTTTTTCAGATATTGTTTGTTTATGCTTAAGGCCCCAATGTAATCACTTATTATTATAGATTAAGGACTTAAGTATCATATTAATCCTTCCCCAATTGTTGAGCTTCTCCTTGTCACACTTTAATCATTACTTGTTTATGCTTAAGGCCACAATGTAATCACTTATTATTATAGATTAAGAACCTAAAGATCATATTAATCATTTCCTTAGTGTTGAAATTCTCCTTGTCAAAGTTTAATCATTACTTGTTTATACTTAACGTTATATATAATCATTTGTTATTATTATAAATTAAAGACCTCATTATAATATTAATCCTTTCCTATATTGATCTTTTCAGTGTTACATTTAACCATTACTTGTTTATACTTAACATTATATGTAATCACTTATTATTATTATTAATGAAAGACCTCATTATCATACTTTCTTGTATTGATTTTTTTGTTACAGTGTAATCATTATTTATTTGTTTATATGTAATCACTTATTATTATTATAATTTAAAGACCTCATTATCATACTAGTCCTTTCCTCTATTGAACTTTTCCTTGTTACAGTTTAATCATTGCTTGTTTATGCTTAAGGCCACAATGTAATCACCATATATTCATGTTTGGACACAGCCATTATGTTTGTGGTTCTTCACACACCAACACAAGATTGGCACAACTATGTCTTTGTTAAGTTATACACGAACACATACATGGTAATCTCATGGTAATCTTTGATGATATTTTAAACATGATTTTTATATTAAGATGAAATGCCCAATATTCCTCCACATACTACCCATGTAATGTATTCCAAATTCTTGTGATGTTGATGTGGGTTTTTTTTTGTTTTGTTTTGGAAGAAGTTTAAATTGGTGACTGTTTCAATTTCGGATCAGTGTTTGAATTCGTTTAAATTTATAATGTCTTTTTTAAGAAATTTAAATTTTATAGTATTTAAATCTTGATTTTGAATGTGCTTAGCATAGATTTATTTTAAAAGGGATTTACCAAGTATCGAAAGGGATCAAATCTCTTAGAGGTGCAAATCCTTTTTTAAACTGGAAATATTAAGGAAATGTGTAATGCAATGTTTATGGTTTTAATTTATCTAATTTATGTAGTTTTATATATGTCGTTCTAAATATTTTAAATCTAATTTGAGCAGACATGTTATTTTTATAATATTTTATTATTTTATTATTTTTTATAAAGTACACATGTCAACTATATCAGCTATAGGATGAGCACAAAAAGAGTTACACGTCTTCCTCTAATAAGCTTAGTGAGCTGTAGAATGCACCTCTTAGACATTTTATAAAGTACACATGTCAACTATGTAAGCTATAGGATGAGCACAAAAAGAATTACAGGTCTTCCTCTAATAAGCTTAGTGAGCTGTAAAATGCACCTCTTTGACAATAAATGAATTTTATGTCCTCACACACTACTGTTATGAAAATTTCAAGAATTTCAATTTTGATCCGATTTCATCAAACTTGCCGGACAAACTGGCTGAAAATGGGTGAAATCGTCGTCCGTTTGTTCTCTCCTCCATATTCCCGAATCGCCACCGCTAATTCTTTGTCTGTGAGAAATAAAGTGAAGTTCATGAAAAAATCCAATAGGCAGAAACCTGAACGGGACATATCTTTATGCGCTGTGAGACAGAATCTCATGTCGTACACATGTTTATCTGAGGCGAATACGGATGGCTCTCCAACGCTCAAATCAGCCAGCCCTCCCCACTGCCCAGGCGTGTTCATTGTCGAATCCATCTGAAGCTCCAACCCCACGTGTATGACCATGTAGCCGACAATACTCACTTTTCTTTCATCATGCTGCCCACCGGCGATATACGGCACTGTGAGATTCACTCTTTAATCCTCTGCTGTCACCAACTTTCGCCAAACAGAATACAAAACTGAGAGGCCCAGGAGCTCTGAACAGATTCCAGTAAACTGGAGCAGCAGCGCTTTCGCAGGCCGCCATGACTAGTCTCGATTCGCTTCTGATATGATGCTCGGGGTTTTCTAGGCGAAACGATAAGTCCAAAAGGCAGACTCAGACGAGACGATTATGTGACACAAATTGTGTATATATATATATATATATATTGCACGAGCATTTAACTCCACATCTTGTTTACAAGAGACGCGGGATGAATGCTAACGACAAGGCTACAAGTTGCAGAAATGCTCAGAAATACGGCCTTTAAACATTTGAAACCACACAGGCGGAAAAGTCAAGTCAGGAAAAGCTTGGCATGCTGCGGTTCTTTTGAAATCGATGGCGAAAAAGTCAAGTCAGGAAAAGCTTGACATGCTACGGTTCTGTTACTGCGCATTATCTGTACGCGTGATGTCGAGGCCAATCTTACAAGAAGTGGCGATTCCTGTTAATATAGACTCACATGCTTATGTTGATGACTGGATATCATTTGCTGAAAATTGTCTGCATAATGGCTTCATTTCCGCTACAATTCTGATGGAGTCGTTACAATTCAGGTTCCGTATTATGATGGACTTGCTTCCACAGAAGGCTTGTGTGACAAGTCTTTACAGCTTTCATGCTCACCCTTTTATGAGATTTGAATCAGAGATTGATGAGATCAACTAAACTTCACATAAAGCAATCTAATTGGTGTATCTCATGGGTTTTATCAAATTAATTTATAACTCCTTCTATGAGATTTGAGTCAGATGAAAATTAAACACCACACAAACCATCAAGCGAAACACCATGCACTGACAAAAATGAACCACGCAATAAATATATATTTCCCTTTTTTTTGCTTTGGACTTCTACGGACATACAAAACAAATGACTTTATTTCGCGGTTGACTTAGCTGAACAATTTACTTGAACTTTTTACCCTCCACGTCCTCACTCTTTAACAAGTTCTATATTAAAATATTTCTTGGTGACATAAAAATCACTGTTCATGGCTTAGTAACTTAAAGTGAACTTCCACTCAATGGTGTTAAGACAAGCTCACTATATCAAATAATCAAAACATTAAATTAAACTTATGTCGAAGTTATTTCACGGTTTACCACTCTGGGAATTTACTTCGATCTTTCACATTTTACAGAGCTTGGCTCTTAATACATTTCACGACTATGAGCTTGAGCTCACAAACACATCCGAGACCTTTTATTCATCTCATTTCTCTCTTACTCTGTTTTTCAACTCTTTGCTCTTCTCTCTTTCCTCTTCTCTTCTCTCTACTTTTTCATATCTTCTTCTTTTACATATACAAAGACTTGATTTCGCTTCACTTGGAAGCTACTAAGTTACATTAAAGACTCTAATTAATTTATACCTAAGAATTTGACTTGCAAAATACAAACACGGCTGAATAAATACAAGGAAGTGTGCACGAAGCCTGTTGACAGTTTGTCTAACATCTCTGCGCTTCTACGGACTCTGACCGAGTCAGGCTGTGATTTGAAATGCATCAGCTCGTAATTCATTTTTCCAATACTCCCTCTTAATTATGAGCAGATGAGGATTACAAAATAAAATTTTACAAAATGTTTCAGAGCTAAAACATGCTCTGTGCATGAGGAAGTTCATTGTGTAGAACTTGTCACTCCTAAACAACTCCGCAGATATTGAAATGTGTTCATTGCCAATGGTTTTATAAAGATTTCTGCTACTTGATCTTCAGACCTGCAAAATTCTTAACTGCTCTTTTTGTTATTTATCAATTTTCTGATAAAATGATACCTTGTGTCAATGTGGTTGGTTCTCTTGTGGAACACGTGATTCTTTGACAATGCAATAGTTGACTTGTTGTCGCAGTAAATGGTTGTGGGTTCTTGTTGGTTCTGCAAAAGATCACTTAGCATCCTCTGCATCCAAACGGCTTGACATGCAGTGCTTGTAGCTGGGACATACTCTGCTTCTGCTGAAGAAAGAGTTACAATGGGTTGTTTCTTTGAATCCCACGACACAACTCATGTTCCTAAATGAAATGTATTTCCAGACGATATTTTTTTGTCATCTATGTTGCCTCCATTGTCGTTGTTAGTGTATCCAATGAGTTTAAAATTTTCTAAGGTTGAATACAAAATACCAAAATCTTTTGTTCCACTTACATACCTCAGAATTCTTTTACCTGCTTGCCAATAAGAGTCTTTTGGTGACTCCGTAAATCTTGAGATTAAACTGACTCCATACATGATGTCTGGCCTTGTCGCAATAAGATACATAAGGATGCCAACAAGTCTTTTGAACAGTGTAGGATCTACATTGGATCCATCATCATCCTTGATCAATTTCAAACATGTTATCACTGGTGTTGGTGATATCTTGCAGCTTAACATCTTAAATATTTTCAAGACTTCATTTGCATACTTCGACTGAGATATAAATATGTCATTTTCAGTTTGTTGGACTTCAATGCCCAGAAAATACTTCATAAGCCCCAAATTAGTTATTTCAAATTCACTTTCCATGACTGATCTAAAATCCTCTATGCCAAAATCACCAATAAATATTAAATCATCTACATATCTAGGCAAACAATTAGCATATTGTCTTGCTTGTTGATTTTTGTGTACAGCTTTGGTTCACATTCACTTCTATGAAATCCATTCTAAATGAGGTAAGAGTCAATGCGACTGCACCAATCTCTAGGAGCTTGCTTCAAACCATAGAGTGCATTTTTCAGCTTGTATACTTTGTGTCCTTGTCCCGAGACTTCGTAGCCTTGTGGTTGCTCCACATATACTTCCTCCTCCAAATAATCATTTAAAAACACGGACTTAACATCCATTTGGTAAACAATCCATGTCTTATGTTCTGCGATGGCCAAAACTATTCTGATAGTTTCCATTCGTGTCACGGGTGCAAAAGTTTCATTGAAGTCTATGCCAGGATGTTGTGTGAACCCTCTCCTACCAATATTTCCTTGTGCTTCTGCACATTTCCATCAGCATCTTGCTTGGTCTTATAAATCCATTTGACGTTTATCACATCCTTGTCCTTAGGAACATCGACTAATTCCCATGTTTGATTCTTCTCAATACATTATATTTCTCCATCCATGGCTTGAGCCCAAAATTTAGCTTCGACAGCTTATTCAAATGTTAGAGAATCATTAATTTGAGAAAATAATGCAAAAACTAAGAATGAATTGGGTGTACCAGTCTCATATATCTCATGCATACTTCTTGTCTTTGTTGGAGTTGTTGATGTCGAACTCCATGAACTACTTGACAGACTTTGTTGCGCTCTTGGTGTGCTTGTCGAAGTAGCTTGAACTTAAACATGTCGCGTTGTCACGTTGTTTTGGGAGTAGACGGAGCTACGACATTATGACTCACATGCGAAGTTTCTACCACATCCTCTTCCATGTCATCATGTTCGATATGTGACACAATTTTAACATTCTTCTCTACAGTTCCATCCCAATCTTCATTTTCTACAAACTGAACATCTCGACTGATAATAACTTTTCTTTCGACAGGGTCATACAACTTGTATGTTTTTGTGTCTTCAGAATACCCAACAAAGATACATTTATGTCATTTATTGTCTAATTTCTTTCTCAACTCATCTGGAACATGTGCATAAGCGACACAACCAAAAGAAATTAAATGTGAAACACTATGTTTCATACATGTCCAGGCTTCATGGGGAACTTTGTTCTTCACACTCTTCGTTGGACATCGATTCATGATGTATATAGCAATTTCCACTGGCTCGGCCTAGTATTCATTTGAAAAACACATGGCTTCCAACATATTGTGTGCCATCTCCATAATGGTTTTGTTCTTCCTCTCTGCGACACCATTCTGCTACAGTGTATACCCCTCAGTAATTGCCTGTGTATTCCATGATTTTGACAAAAGTTTAAGAAATTATTTGAAACATACTCACCACCTCTATTTGTCCTTAATATCTTGATGTTGTAACCACTTTGCTTCTCCACAAGTGCCTTGAACTGCTGAAAACATCCAAATGCATCAGATTTATGTTTTAGCAAATATGTCCAGGTTTTTCTTGTGAAATCATCAATAAACGTGATAAAGTAAGTGCAGCCTCATATGGAAGGTGTTTGCATTGGTCCACAAATATCAGAGTGCACAATTTCAAGTGGTGTGCGAACTCTATATGAATTTTCGACTGGAAAAGTCTCTCTGTGTTGTTTTCCAGAAATACAGCCTTCACAAATTCTCTCTGGCTTTTCAATCAATGGCAATCCTTTCACCATATTCTTCATGTGCAGTAGCTTTAGCCCACCAAAATTCAGATGTCCAAATCTAAAGTGCCACAACCAGGATTCATCTCGTATTTTTTATTGAAACGCTGCTTGTATTTCTTTGTCGATGTCATTTTCTTTCTTGTCATACTGATTGTCTGCTTTTTTACTTTCTGCCTTGAATGCAGCTCCTGAGTTTTCATTCTGACTTCCATGAACAACTTGATTTTTTTTTTCCTTTTATGTTTGGTCTTATCCTCAAAGGAAACAAGTTATTTCTTGTCATTTGCACTATGTCTATTAAGCGATTGCTTGGATATATGTTCTTAGTCAGACAATGCTTTCCTGTCATATAAACTTTATAACATTTTTCTAACAGTTGTCTAATTCTCATCAAATTATGCTTCAAACGTTGAACATAATAAATATTAGGCATAGTTTTCTTCTCCCCCTGTTTGGTTAGAATATCAACAGTACCCTTACCCAAAAGAGTGGCTTGGATATTATTTCCAAGTGTGTCATTAGTTTGAACTGATATATCTAGACTAGAGAATAGATTCAAATTGCCAGTCATATGATTGCTACATCCTGAATCTAAATACCATATGTCACTTGGACTTTCTTGGACAAAATTGCATTCAAGTGGAGATGCACATGCTAAGAACATTGTGCTCGTCGAAGTGTTGGTGTTGCTTGACTGTGTTTGACCTTGCTTTCCTTGGTCATACTCCTTCTTCCTACATTCATATGCAAAGTCTCCAAACTTTTTACAGTAATGACATTGAATTTTGTATTTATCAAACCTTTTTCCACTTGGCTAACTGGGGATCTAATTTTGACCTCTATCGGCGACATATGTAGGGTTGTTGTTGCGTCCTCCTCTGAAAGAACTTCTTCCACTGCCTCTAGAGTTTGATATTCCCCTGCCTCTTCCACTACTTATGGATGATTGTGCTGCAAATGCACCTTCTAATGATGTATTTCATCTACTGATTCTATGTTCATGATTGAGGAGTGAGGCTTGCAACTCATCAACAGTAAATTGGGACAGATATTTACTTTCCTATAGGGTCACAACTAAAGATTCAAATTTTTTAGGAAGACTTCTAAGAATTTTTTCAACAACTCTTTGGTCAACTAGATTTTCTCCATGAGACTTTATTTGATTAATCAGACCAATAACTCGGGTATAAAATGATTCTACTGACTTTGTATCTTTCATTGTCAGAGATTCAAAATCTCTTCTAAGGAGTTGTAGTTTGGCAGTCCTTACCTTGTTCAAACCTTTATAGAAAATTTCCAGAGTATCCCATGCTTCCTTAGTTTTCTTTGTTGCTGCTACTCTTGGGAGTATGGTTTCATGTGTTTCTTGATGTATGTAGAACAATGCCTTTCCATCTGTCTTCCTCTGTTCTCCCAAGACATCCTTCTCAAATTGTGTGAGATTGTTATATGTTGTCAGATCTGTTGATTCTGCATAGCCATTTTGGACTATTTCCTATACATTTGGACCTCTGAACAAAGATTTCATAGTTAGAAACCAATATTCATAATTTTTACCCGAAAATATTGGAGTTTGCAAATTTGACATTTGTACACAGGAAGTGGAAGCCATCTTTAATTTTGATTACTTTCCCTTTTTTGTAAATAGAGTATATACTCTCCGTAAACCAATCTCTGATACCCGATCAAGGGAAACATTGCGCAAACAAAAATGAACCACGCAGTAAATATATATTTTCCTTTTTTTGCTTTGGGACTTCGACGGACATACAACAAGAAACCCCAATTTTTTATTTACTTCGTCAAGGACTTCACTTCGTGGGAGGTAAACTTCACTGCGACGGGCATTTACTTCGTCGAACACTTGACTTTCGCGGACTTTACTTCGCTAACTCTTTACTTCGCGGACTCTTGACTTCACGGAACACTTTACTCCACCCACCTCTTAACTTTGCGAACTTTTTACTTTTCAACTTCTACAAGCCCACTCTTAAACAAGATTTATATTAAAATATTTCTTGCTAAGACATAAAAGTCACTTTTCATGGCTTAGTAACTTAAGGTGAACTTCTACCCAATAGTGTTAAGGCAAGCCCACTATATCAAATAACCAAAACATTAAATGAAACTTACGTCAAAGTTATTTGACGTTAAAGCATAACTTTTACCACTATGAAATATTTGGGAAATCTTGATTTATTTTACAAACCATAAATGTAAACAACATTCACACAAGTAAATATGGAGAAGATGTGCACATGCAATATTCAACATTCTTGAGAATGAATACATAAAACTATAAACTTATATATTATTGCATTAAAACGGACAACTTCATTACAGAGAGATGGAATTTACTTCGATCTTTCAGGAGTTGAGCCTGAACACTAGTGAAAGGAATGAGACCCTCTTTAATCATCTGAAGGAAATCCTTAATGAAATACAGGTTGAGCTAGATGGATTTGGCAGAGGAAATAGAAACCCAGTGCTCCGACAAGAAGAGGCCTCCCCGATGGAAGAAATTTCTTCTCTGCAAGCGGTTGAAGGAGGCAAACAACTTCAGGAATGATTTTCTCAAACTCTTCATATAATTTTTGTTATGCTTTTTTGCTTGTATCTATGTTGTCAGTTCATAAGAACATACACTGTTAGAGGAAGAAATATAGGAACTGGAAAGCACCTTCTTTTTGTTTAATAGCAAGAGATGGTTGAAGGGAAAAATGTTCTGGACCTGTCATGTTTAGTTCTCATTTTGAACTGCTATATGATGGTTTGTATGTGATTTGTATATTTCATTTTAATATAAATAATTTCCTCATTCATGTTAGTTATATATATATATATATATATATATATATATATTAAGGAAGTTTCTTTATTGTATATAAAAAGGGTCTCTTGGCTGACTCAATGGAGACCCGAGTACCATCCCTACAAGGGGCTCAAGACCCATTAAATCCTTGATGCCTCCATAGTGAAAGTTCTACCCCGCTGGGGAAAAAGTTATTCTATGCAAATACTAAGGCTAAGCTCAGTCCATGGTTTTCTCTCCAGTCATCAGATATAGCGATCTCTCAACAAAGGAGTGATGATCCTTTTTTGCTATCAAAAACTTATTTAAGGAAGTTTCTTCATTATATTAATTTTACATAAATATTTTTTCCATGCATTGTTGTAAGGAAATGTGCTTTTTACAACTCAATATGGGTAGATGTGTTATCGTCCCCACCTAGGTTATATTATTGTAAGTGACATAATGAATCCATAATGAGTATATTTTTGTATTGGCTTCAATCCATGTTGAATCTAGGGTTTACCTTAGGTACCAACCTCAAAATGAAGGAAAGTGTCCAACCAAGAAGTGTGTGTGTGTGTGTGTGTGTGTGTGTGTGTAGAAGGTTATATAAGTTATATGTTGAAGAGTATTTTCAATTTGCAAAATACCAATATAGATTCATCTTAACTCTATCTCTTTAGGTGCAAATCCGCGCTCTAAAAACAATCTAATCCATCTTAAATTTTATGAGAGGTAAGAAAAATTGTTTTAATAAATATAAATTTAAAATGAATTTACATTGGTTTTATTTTCTTAAACTTTTTATCAATTTAAAAATTTTAAAAAATATATATGACCATATCTAGAATATGCGTAGTCTAAATATTCTATGATTTGAGCAGGAATACAGTGAATTTTCCAGGCACGATTTTGAGAAAACTCCAGCCATAATTTTTCAAAATCCAGGTTACGGCTATCGAATTCTAGAATTTTGGGTGCCCCAGGGGTTTTTGAGGGTGTTGAATCCATTTCTACCATCAAAAATCTCAATAAAACATAGCTAAATTTCAATTTTGCAACAAGAAAAGGTTGAATTCTAACTAAAAATAGTCGTCCAATCCAAATCGTCGAATTTTTAAGCAACTCCATCTACAGTATACCACTCAAACTTCTCTTTTACACTTAGATTAAATAATAATAACTTGTGTTATTATAATGATACATTTAGTGCTAATATGATAAATTTAGTTGGTCTAAACCCCATGGTGTATACCACTTGGCAACTAATTAATCAGTTATAGTTTTTTGAATTCAAGATAAACTTTTACTAAGTCAATACACATATGCATGTTATAAACTTTTCAACCCACATATTAAGTAACTTTAGTTTATAATGAACTGTGGGTCATTATCCAATAAAGCAATGATCATATTACTCATATATAAATAATATATTTTAATTCATGTGTAATTATTTTAATATTAAATAATATATTTTGTACTTCATTTGTAATTATTTTAATATTAAATTAAAAAGTTAGTTTAACCAGTTATGTATTAAGTTTGAATTTCATTGAATAATGTGCATTCATTTTATCTAACTAAGTTTAATAAAAATACCAATAATATGAGAATTATCTTTTAAATTTTTTTATAAAAAATTAGTTTAAAAAATAATCTTCTTAATATATAATATATATTTATACAATTATCAATATTCAATATCCAAAGGGGATGGATTTATTGGTGAAGAGCATGGAGTTTTTCACTAATGGGCAAGGTTCAATTCTCATGAGGGCCTAGCCTGAAGTGATGGGCACCTAGAGGTAGTGGTCGAACGTGTGGTTGCACAAAGAGAGAACCGCGTGCACATATCCTTCAAAATTTAATCACCGGTGGGAAAGGTTCAATTCTCATAAGGGCCTAGCCTTAAGTTATGGGTCACCTTGTGGTAGTGGTTCAACGTGTGGTTGCACCCAGAGAGATTATATTAAATGATCTCGTGACCCATGTACACATAAGTGGATCAAATTCCACCCCCATGTCCTTCAATTTATAAGTCCCCGAGGTGTTCAAACATCGAATAGACTATATACCTGTGTAAGGGCAGTGTGAGTGCGCCAGGTGCACCTAAGGATATAGTGGTAGCGAATGAGAATCGACCCTGTGTCATGCAAATACAAACCCCACCCCAGTTATTGATTCCCTTAACAAAAAACTATCAATACCCAACATTTCTATACAAACCTAAAAACTACAACCCTACATCCACAACCATTTCTATTTACAAAAATATATACCAAGCCAAAAAAAACTAAAGCACACTATATCATACGTACAACCCTACATCCACAACACTCAATTTATTGCACCGAGTGAAATGAGGTGCTCTACAGCCTAGTATGGGGGAGATGTTGTAACGTGTGCCCATGTAATGTTACACACGAGTATTTGTCCAGTAACGTTACACGAGTAAAAAAAAAGTAAAAAGTAATAAATTATATTATGTCGGCCATTAATAAATTCAGGTAAAAAAACCATGTTGGCTCATAAAATAAAATATTATAAAAAGTAATTAAAAAATCAATGTTCATTTATAAAATAAAAACTTAAAACTTAAAACTTAAACCCGGATCTATCAATCAAGAAATATCAAATTTTTTGAGTTTAAATTTTAAAAAAGAAATACACCTCAAGAAATTGGATCCTTCTCAGTGCTTAATAGATACATGTTTAAGATGGATCTATACTGGTAAATTACCATTTAAAAAATTTATTACCAAAATTTATTTATGTCTTGTGTTATTACAATTCATGGGATGCTTATAAATATTAGTTCATTTTATAATGACACGCCCTATAGGTAATCTCCATTCTATTAATACACTGAAAGGATCGCGCTTAATATTTCAATTATTTATTTCAAAGATCTAACTCAATCAATGTGTTATTCTCCATCTCCCACCCATTATATGTCCCCACTCCAACCTGTAGGCTTCTCTCTGATACTTGATTTGCATGTTTGTTCCTCTCTGTGTAGGCATGTTCAAATTTTATTGCTTGAAAGAGTCCAATCATTCTACGTATTTATTCAAATATGGGAAGAAGTAATATATTTCTCGGGGGTCTCATCTGTCTCAACCAATCAATAACAATCTTGGAATCCTCTAAAACTTGCATCCTTCGTACATTTCTCATAACTATTAGACCCTATGAAAGCTTGGTTGCCATCAACTCTGCTATATTATTTGTGTTGTCTCCCAAACCTATAGAAAATTTATCCAATAAGAATCATTGAAGTGAAGAATTCCACCTGCCACCCCCTAACAGGGTTACCCTGTGAGGCCCCATCAAAATATAACCAACAAACAGTCATGTCTATTGTCTCCTGTACAATCCTCCTTTCTTTCTACTTATCTGCTACCTAAGGAAAGTGGCTTAAAATAGAAAGTCTTTTTGAAGTTGTGATATAAGGGGGTATATAAATATCCTAAATCGTAACTATGTTTCTAGATATCCAGACCTCCCATAAAAAGATGACAAGTAAATATTGATAGTCTTTGAATGCTTGATTATTGTTCCAATTTTCCATAGCACTTTCAAGGTCCTAACCCTTCCAAGAAAAATGTAACCTACAAACATATGGGGCATAATCCCACAACTTCTTAATATAATCACAGGAAATGAAAAGGTGTTCAATATTCTCAGCAGATACTTTTCACAGTGGACATCTACCAGGTTCATTCCAAAATTTAGAAAGCATGGTATCCCACACAGGGACCTTATTTGAGAGTGCCAACCATGTAAAAATCTCAATGTTTAAAAGGAACTTATACTTCCATAAAGAGGAAAACCATCATATAACTTCAAGGTGATCTTCTTCTTCTCTAATTACCTTATAGCCAATCCTAAGGATATAGTGACCACCTGTAACATTTTTGGTTGATATCATAACATCCTCTCAATCCACCAACCTAATATGACTATTTTGGAGAGACTTTGTATACCCTTTCCAATTTTCAATGTCCTCCTCATTCATGATCACCATATCTTCTACCTTTATCCATTCATGTCTCAAAACTGTATAATTAACTGGATCTCCAATATGTTGCAGATGAATAAATCCATGGTCCTTCAAGGCTTCAGCCAAAGGATAGGGGAGTCTATGGGCCCCATCACATCCACCCAAGATCCTTGTAGATATTAGTTTATTAATTATTAGTTATTAGATAAATGGATCATCTCGTTTCATATGAAGAGATGCAACCCTTACATAGGCTTGCATATATATATATATATATATATATAGTGTGTGTGTGTGAGTACATTCTTAATAGATTTATCTATGATTCTAAACCATATTTCAATAGTCAGAGGGGATATGTATTTTTGGTGGACAACAATTACCCAAAGACACTCTCTCCTCAGAATTCTCCAAGCCTCCTTTAACAACTAAAGCTTTTGCAAACAATGAAGGTTCTTTAGGCCCCAACCTCCCACTTCTTTTGGCCTTTTAGTCTTATTCCAACCAACCCAATGGAAAGCATTTCCCTCTTGGCTCTCCTTCCATAAAAAAATAAAACTCAGCTTCCTTGTTTGATCCAAAATTCCAGATGGAACATAGGCCAAAGATAAACCGGTATAGCTTCCAATACTAATTTCATCAAGGTTAACCGTCCCCCTCTAGATAACCACTTATTACACCATAGAAGTAATATTTTCTCTATATTTCCTATAAGCCACACCCAATCCCTCCTATGATAAGAATTTGGTTTTAAGATAAAACCTAAATACTTAAGTCCACACAAAATATCAACCTTTGGTAAAATCAAGCAGAGAGAAAATCCAATCAATAGATTCTTGATCCATATTCATGAAATAGATAGAATATCCTAACATCATAAATCATCCATGTGGCCTCTGCAAATAGAGACAAGATACCTTGTAGATATGCTACTTTCCTCCTTGACCCATTAGAGAAAATAAAAAAATCATCTACAAATAACAAATGGGAGACATAGATAGGTCCACCAATTGATATACCTATAAAGGATCCATTGGTATTTGCTCATAGAAATATTCTGGTCAACCCCTCCACCACTAATATGAATATGAGTGAGGATAGGGGGAATCCTCGTCTAAGGCCCCTCCATGTTTTGACAAAGGGTAAAGCAGATCCATTGACCAAGGCTACAAAAGAGATAGATTTGACACATGATAGAATCCAATTTTCTACCTAAATATGGAAGCCAATTTGTAAGAACATCAATCTTAAATATAACCAATTCACCATGTTGTATGCCTTAGATAAATCAACCTTAACAATCATAGTTGGCATATTCTTCACCTTATCAAAGTGTAATACTTCTTGAGTAGTTCCAATTGCATCGTGGATCTGTCTTCCATCCAGAAAGGAAAATTGTTCTTGTGAGACAAAACTAGATAAAAGACCCATGATCCTTCTGGAAATTACTTTAGCCATCAACTTATAAAGACATTTGCACAAATAAATTAGTCTATAGTCCTCCAACCTTCCAGTTCTATCAAATTTCAGGATGAGACAAAAATTCGCATTAAATGCATCTAGGATTCTACCATTTTCCCTTTACTCTTCAATTACTCTGAGAAGTTCATGTTCAATCAATTACATAAAACCTGTGAAGAACTCCACTGGCCAGCCATCGTTCCCTGGACTTTTGTCCTTGTGCAAAGCGTTGACAACATATTTTAAATCCTTAGGGGTGACGTCCTCCATAAGATCAACATTTTGCTCCTCATTAACAAAGGAAGGGTAGTGTGCAATCACTCTCATCATCTGAGCCAACGAGGCTCTGTCATCCTCCTAAGAAAGGCCTACAGAAGTGGTTTACTTTCAATTATGCAATATTCCTTAATCCTCTGACATGTTCACCTTCATCATCCTCCAAATGCCATAAAGAATTGGCATTCCTTTGGTTTACATAATTGGGAAAAAAACTGGTATTATCATCACCTTCTTAAGCTAGATGGCTCTACTTTTTATCCTCCAAGTGGCCTCATTTTCATCCAATATCTTCCTTCTTTTGGCTTCTAGCTCAACTACAATTCTTTTTTGTTCCAAGGTACTTAAACCTTCTAGGTTGGATTCGTAAAAGGTTTCTAGCGCTTTCTCAACATTAACCAATTCGATTTGTTGTGCCTTTCTTCTCTCTGCAACCTAGGAAATAGATTAAGATTTTATATTCTTCATATTATTCAGGAATTGTATTCCAATAGATTCTCTTCTAGAACCATCAAAATTGATCCATTTGTCTCTCACCAACTGCTTATAACTCTCATCCTCAAGCTAGGTAGCATTGAACTTAAAATGGCTATGGGGTTTTTCCTTCCCCATTGTCACCTATAATAGAACTAGGAAATTATTAGATTCCCCTCCCATACAAACTCATTGTTTTAGACTAGTTTCCAGTTGAAGAGTACCTTTATTAACTAGAAATATGTCCAACCTTTTTGTTATTATTTTTTGTCCTGACCTTACATTCCTCCGGGTTGGCCTTAACTTTGCAGGGATGATGTCAAATAAATTATTTTTTCCAATATCCTAATGAAAAAATTTGAGAGGGTGTCCCTGTGGGAATTTATGCCCCATATATTAGCATCACCCAGGGCAAAGTTTATAACCCCCCCCCCTCAAGGATCAACCTATCTTTTGGAAGCATTCTAGAGTGAAAAATATGATCCCAATATGCAACTCTTTATTGGTATGGACCGTAAATGTTGAAACGGAGAAATCCATACCCAACTCTCTTGAAAAGAGAGTGGTACCCAAACCTAAAACAATAGCCCAACTATTAGTACAGAGGAAATATCTCATTTTCAAGTCACTAATTAGTCCTGTTGATCTTCCATGGGTGTCTAAACAAGCAAAATCCCACCATGGTAGTAAAAATTTCAAATCAATCATAATAGCATCCCCTATACAGATAGTTTCCTATAGAAAAAACACCTATGGATTTTGAGTCTCCACTGATCTTCTTAGAGCTATCTTTTTTTAGGAGAGCCCCAACCCTCTGCAATTATAAGACGTCACTATCATGGGGTAACCAAATGGGGATTCCTCGCTCATCATAGTTCTCGTTTATATCCATTTAAGCCTATTTGTATGTTGTTGGATTGTTTTCATATGCAACATAATGACCTATGTTATAAATAAAAAGACACAAAATTAACAAATAAAGAATTTAGCATTAGTATCTAACATTCAAAATAGAAGTTATAATGGAAAAATAACAAATGTTTTATTAGTTCAATGAAAAAACAATGGCATATCACACCTATAGAAAGCTTGTTTTCATTAGGTTTCCTTTAAAGCTACTCCTTAGGATGGGTCTTTGACCTCTTAGTGTGATCCAACTCCAAACTTGTAAGAGAAATGGTGGAACTCACAATGGTAGTAGGATAAGAGAAAATGTGCTTAGTCTCTATAAGACTTCTAGTAGCATAACCTTACTTTGAAATATGGATTCAAATGGTTTGACCTTAAGAAATTTATTTATAAATGAACTATGGAACCCTCTTTGGATCTAGCTTCTATGTGAGCTCCCCCCATTGCATTCATGAAGTTATGGGATAATGGTGATCAAAGAAGACTAGATCAAATGATTATAATGAATGTGAGGCTTTAAAAAGGTCCACATGTGCCTACTAAGTCGGTTCAAACGTATAGGGGAATTAATGAGCTAACAATATAATGTTTTTTTTCCTTTAGAACTTAGAACGATAACACATTTTTTATTGAATTTCATGTATGTTATGCACGTAGAGAAAACATGGAAATACTGTAGTATGATTATTTTGGTCAACTTATGGTTTGACTTGGATTAATACAACATGATTGAGGTCACATGATAATAGAAAAGGATAAATAAACTGCCATGGTGATGTTTATAAGATAAATTACTCAAAATTTTACAATTGAGCAAAATTGAGTTAATAATAGTGCAAGTATGAAACAAAATGCCATCCTTTAAGAACCACTATCCCCCTTGAAGTTGGATCAATAATATTAGTGTCGAAATTCCTATAATTCTACATTGAATAATGTGTGCACTCATGTATCAAGGATATTTGTGGTACTAATTGAGTTGGATATCTATGTGCATAAGTTGGGTAGAAGAATATGGGATCAATCGAGGATCCATCATACTCCTTGATCCAACCTTGTTTCACAACTTAGATGACCTAACATGATGAGAAATCCCAACTTCAACAATTCTAATGTCTTGGAAATCAAACTCTTTCTAATTCATGATGAAAGATGCACTTTACAATTAATGGGAGGAGATGCTTAATCCATTTATAGAATGGTTCCACATAACTGCTCAAAGTATTTCTAACCACAACAATGGAATAACAAGGATCAATCTAACTTGGTGATCATGGTACATTCAAGGTGCATGTAAACCTTAAATCTCAGTATTTGAAGAAAATACTTGCAGGAAGACATTTAATGAGTGGTTTTGCACACTGTAGTCATACTCTAAAGTCAATCACTTTAGTAATGTGATTATCATCAAAATTTCAGTCATGAAGATGCTCCTAAATGCACAAAGTTAGTACGACAATGTAGTAAAAATCCAAATCATAGTCATGAAGACATCCCTAACTGCATCAAGTTGGTGATAATCCTACAACAAAGAACATGAAGACTAGGGTGAGCCTATCACAACTTGGTTCAAGCTCATGGAGTTAACACATAACAAGTATTGTTTGTTGAAGCATTATGAAAGTTACTATATTATGGAAATGGCTCTATTGAAGTCATGATCAATTTTGTAGCACCATTTTGAATTTAAGTATTGGCATAGAGCCATGACCAACAGTAGATGAGTCTATGAAGGACATAGATCTGTAGAAGATTAAGTATGTGGAGCGTTTAGGGAATCATCTCATAAACCTTATGTGCATTTTGTTAAAGGTAGGGAACCTCTTTGTATGAGTCTATTATTTTTTCAGATTCTAGTATATTTTGGAATCTTTTGTAGACATCTAAACAACCTATATATAGTGTTTTCCATGTAAAATTGGCATGATTGGTCCGTTTTGTCAGTTAGACATCACTAGTTGTAAGTTTCGTGCATTTTCAATATTTATTATGTTTCGACTGTGAAATTATTATGTCTAATATAATGCAATAATATCCCACTCATGTGTTTCTTATGGTGATGACATATCTTGATGATATCTACATTGTTGTGTTTCATGCATATGTATCAATTTATGTTTGCTTAGATGAATGTGAAATACGGTTAACTAATAGATTCAACACTTTCATTAATCTCCAACACTCTATATATTAATTAATCAACAAATATCATACATGCCTCAGGTGAGACCTCCTTCCTTTGGAAGAATCAATATAGATTATTGTGGGTCATTGGTATACACCTTCTACAGATCATAGTCTATCAAAGATCCATTAATTAACATGTTCAAGGGGACATTGAATTCCACAATATTATGGCACATTTGGATGTCTAACACAACCTAGTGCTAAATAATCAAAGTGAATTGAACCAATACATTCCAACCAACATTTACACACATATTTAAATTTTTAAATCAAATAGTGGATCTTGAATTCAAAAATACCATTAAAATCAATTATGGTTATGTCCTTGTAATAAATATCTTCCAAATTTAATGAAATACATGTTATTGATTTTCTACATATAAACTATGTTAGGGATGGTCACAATGTCCCTTCAAAGATCAAAGAGTAGTTTAAAGCTAAATTTTTATAAAAAGGGACCATCATAGGCTCATACAAAGAGTAATTGAACAACTAATCTAGAATGGACCATTATATATTTTGAAATCTATTTTGGTACTTTTTGGGTGGAAAATTAGAGCTATTGGTTTGTATGGTTCATTTCAAGGGAAAGTTGTGCTTTAGTGATTTGGGGACCAAAAGTTTTTGGAGTCTATTTGAGGCCTTAAATGACCATATTGGGTTAAAACTTTTGCAATAAATATTTATTGGCCTCTCAATGTTGTTCTAGACATCGAGGGTTTTCCAATGGATCAAATATCACCTAAATTGAAGTTCGTATGAGAAAGTTCTGCATCCCACAAGTTAACCTATCCTATTGGCCTCCATGATCATATTGATAAGATACCGCATTAACTCTGATTGCTTACATATGTGAAACTATTCACTTGTTGAATTTCAACAAAATTATAGAGGGTCCAAAACCCGAACCTTAATCATAGATTGAGACATTCAAAAACACTAACCTTGACCCTAGACAGCTATCAAACTCCACAAATATTAGGCTGATAGGAAATGAAGTTGTTCCATTCTCATTGTATTGTTTATCGTTACATAGTTTAGCAAAGCATCTGGGAGTGGGATATTGAAGCATACATAGGAAGTAGACCTTGTAGTAGACATTCAGGACACATTGTCCATGGTAACTCCCTAGTGATTCCAATCCATTTTTATTTTCATTTCATAACTAAGAAGAAAAAATCAAGAGCATAGGCCCCTCACCTTATAGCTTGGTTTTTCTCATATTAGGTTGTGCCAGGGTTCATCTTGTGTTAATTGTGTGGATGGCATGTTATTTGCAAGGATCCAAACATAAGCTCTTTTTGCATTTCAATTTTAGTTTATTTCAATATTTGTTGCATTAAGCTAGTAATATTAAATCTAAAATCTAAATTAATACATTACATAATAAGAGATTCAGAATAGTCTAAGATATGTTGCAATTAATTGTTCCCATGGATTATCCATGGTAGTTTACAGATCATATTGTTATCATAACAACATTCTTTGGGATTTTTGTGGGAAGTTGTAGGATCCAAGAAGTTTCTTATGAAATAAGTCGAAAAAACCTAGCCATGGTAGATGAGTACATTAATAACAATCCACAGGCTGAGTGAGAGGAGACATTTTCGAAGTTGGAAGAAAAATTCATTGGCATCCCTCATAAAATGGCCATCCTCATGGTATCGCTGGAAAACAAGTTTGGACCTTTTGGGGAGTTTGGTAGCTCTAACTCAGAAGATGGATCATACCGGAAATTTGGAGATGATGAAGACCCAGAAAAGGAATTGAAAAAACAGCCAGAGAAAGAGAGACCAAGTTCCAATGCTATTACTTATTCCCCATATATGTTTAAAGTGGAATAAAAAGTGGACATTAAACCCCACCAAGATGGAGTTGATGATATTAAGTTGAATCAATGGTTGTTATAGTTAGAAGTTTATTTTGATGTCAATAACATAGGAGAAAAGAAAAATAATTTGTTTTCCTTAGTGAAGTTAGAGAGCCATATCCAAACTTGGTGGGAAAGTCACACAAAGACAGTTAGGATAGAGGGTGATCCCATAGCAACTAAGTGGGAGGTATTTCATTAAGTCCCATTTCTACCCTATTGGGTAAAAATAAGACCAGTGGATCAATTGGAATTACCTCCAAAAGAAGTAAAAACAACAACATGCTAGTCATGGATTCGAGTAAATAGGTAGAGAGAAACCGATATATAGATGAAAATATTATCTAGACTACAATGCACAAGGAGGTAAACCTGAGTAACCTCCATCTTGCATAAGAGAAGGAGATGATTAAACTCTTATATATTAAGATGAAATTCAAGAAGACAAAAATGCATTCTCTATTTGATTCTGGCTCACGGGCCAACCTCAAAGAAAAAGGAACATAACCTCTTTGTACAAGTGTGTTACATGTCATATTAAAGTATATTCTAGAATCTTCTATAACCATCTCAATTACCTATATATATGGTGTTTTCTATGTAAAAGAGACCTATTGGTTAATTGTATTAGTTAATCATCATTACTTGTGATTTTTGCACATGGTTGATATTTACTATGTTTTGATTGTGAGATATCATAATCATTTCATTTACTATAATGCAAGAATATTATACTCTTGTATTTCTTATGGTTATGACATATCTTGATGATATCTACATTGTTGTGTTTCATGCATAAGCATCAATTTATGTTTTCTTAGATGAATGTGATTGAAGGTTGACTAATGAATTCACCACCTTCATTAATCTTCAACACTCTACACATTAATTAGTCAACAACCATAATGCATGCATTGAGTGAGATATCCTTCCTTTGGAAGACTGAATATGTAAGCATATTAGAGTATTGTAAGCCATTGTTGTACACCTTCTACAGACCCTTGTTCTCTCATAGAACCAACAATCGACCTATTTGAGGATACATTGAATTCCATAATATCATGGTGCATCTGGATATGAAACACAACCTAGTTCTAAATAATCAAAGTGGGTTGAACCAATACATACTGGCCAACATTTAAACACATATTTTATTAAATTTTGAATCAAATAGTGGATCTAGAATTCAAAAATACAAATAAACTCAATTATGGTTACATCCTTGTAATAAATATCTTAAAATTTTAATGAAATATATATTTTAATGAGTTTCTACAAATAAACTACAATAGGGATGGACATAAGGTTGCTTCAAAGATCAAAGAGTAGTTTAAGGCTAATTTTTTTATAAAATAAGTCTAGCATGGCTAATGCAAAGAATAACTAAAAAATTGATCTAGAATGGATCATTATATAATTTGAAATCTATTTTTCTACTTTCTAGGTGGGAAAAATGGAGCTATTGTCTTATAGGGCCCATTTATGGGGTAGGTCCCACTTTGGTGATTTTGGTATCCATAAAGTTTTGGAACATGTTTGAGGACTTAAATGGACAAATTTAGGATAAAAAATCTGCATAAAAATGTTCTTGGGTTCTTAATGTTTCTATATATATCAATATCTTTCCAAGAGTAAAAAGATCACCTTAATCAAAGTCCACATGAGGAAGTTATGCCTCCCACGAGTTGAACTATCCTATTGACCACCATGGTACTAAGCGCATTAGATGCCAGATCCCATTACTCACACATGTGGATCTATTCATGTGTTGACTTTCAATAATATTCTAGATGGTGCAAAATACTAACCCTAATTAGGAGTTGAGGCATTCAAAAACCCTAACCCTAGCCAATTATCAAAACATCTTAAATATTAGACCACAAGGAAAGGAAGAGAACCCAATACTCTCATTGTATTGGTTTTTGTTCTGTAGTTTAGCAAAGCATCTAGGAGTAGGATATTGAAGTATAATGGAGAAAGTAGAAGATTCTGTTGGAGCCATTTAGGCCACATTGTCCATGGAAACTCCATAGCGAGTACAATTTCTTTCTAGTTGTATTTCATGAAGAAAAGAGAAAGAGCATAGGCCTCACCTTGTAGATGGGTATCATAGGAACATTCTTTGGTGTTTTTGTGGGAATTCTAGCTATGGAGGATGAGTACGGTAATAAAAATCCACGAGATGAGTCAAAGGAGAGATTTTTCAAAACTAGAACCACAAGTAATTAACATCTCTCACAATATGGCCATCTTCATGGAATATCTAGAAAACAAGTTTGGAACTTTCGATGATTTTGGAAGATCTAACTCAGAAGATGGATCAGATAGGAAATTGGAGATAATAAAGACCCAAAAAATGAATTGAAAAAATATCCATAGAATCAAAATAAGTTCCAGTGCCATCACTTCTTCCCAGTATCTGTTTAAATTGGAAGCAAAAGTGGAAATAAAATCCCACCAAGTTGAGTATGATGCTATTAAGATGAATCGATGGTTGTAAAAATTAGAATCGTATTTCAATGTCCATAGTAGAGAAGAAAAGCAAACGATTTCATTTGCCTAAATAAATAGAGAGCCATATCAACACTTGGTAAGAAAGTACACATAGACACTTAGGATGGAGGGTGATACCCTATTAACTAAGTGGGGCTGTTTCATTAAGTCTCAGATCTAACCTATTTGGTACCAAGACGACCAATGCATCTGTTGTCATTACCATTGGTAGAAGGAAGGGTAAAGTGTGCAAGAGTACACCATCAAGTTCATAAAATGGCCATTATGTTGGGTATATCTCCCAAGAACCTAAATGTAATCCTCAAGTATTTGATTCATGTACATATTCATTTACAGAGAGAAGTTATTCTCTTTAAACCTAATACAATTGATTAGGCATGTGTGCAGGCATAGTATCTATAGGGTATGGGTAATAATATAGGTCAACCAAGTGATTCCAAGTAGAAAGACCACCAAGATGCTTCTGGGGAGGGAAAAAAGAAGTGGAAAGGAAAGGACAAGAAAATAGACACATAAGTGCAAAGATCCAACAAAAAAAATTGTAACCATTATAGTATCAATGGTCAAACCAAATATAAGTGTTTCAAGTTGCATCCTGATTTAAATCCAGTGAACTAAAAGAAGGATGGAAAGAAAAAGAACGTGCTAGTCATGGATTCAAGAAACCAAGTAGAGATAAATTGATATGTAGATCAAAATATTGTCTACACTAGAATGAAAAAGGATGTGAATTCGAGTAGCCTCCATCCCGTGGAAGAGAAGGAGATTTATATACTATTCTATATTAAGATCTGGGTCAAGAACACAAAGGTGGATTCTCTATTTGATTCCAGGTGACAACTCAGCCTCAAAGAAAAATATATGGTTAGAAAGATTAATGTATTGGACTTTTAATACCATCCTCACCCATATCCATTGGGATGAGCAAATCAAGATGCAGATCTCAAGGTCACTAAGCAGTGTAAGATCAATTTTTTTATGAGTGAAAACTATATTGATGAAGTGGAGGTACATGTTGTACTACTTGACGTGTGTGGTGTAGTTTTAGGAATCCCCTACATGTACATGAGGGGTTCGATATTCATGAGGAAATCAAACCAATAACATCTCATCAAGAATGGAAAGTTATTCATCATTAATGTACATGAAGGTAAATCAAGGATCTCTTTGATAAGTGTTAACCAAGCAAAGAAATTGATCAATTCTACTAGAAATTTTGTATTACTCTTTTGAAGAGAGAATGAACCAAGAGATGAATTAGTAAAAATAAAGAAACTTCTAGAGGGATGCACTAAAGAGCATAAACATCATTCAGAGGAGATTTTGCAAACATATAAAGAAATGTTTAGGGAGATTGAAGTGTTACCACCTAAGTGTCCCTTTCTAAATTCATTTGTAATAGTGTACTTAGATTATATCTCTTTGTATAGATCTAATTAGGAAGAATGTATCTTACATCTCATTCAAGTGTTAGAGATTCTAAAAAACATGACCTACTAGAAAACCTTAAGAAATGTGAATTTTCTTAGCAGTTGTTGGTGTGTTTTGGGTATGTGATTGGTGTAGGGGAACTCAAGACATATCCTACAAAGACAGAGGCCATCCTTAAGTGGCCAACTCCTAGTAATTACATTGAGGTTAGGAACTTTATAGGGGCATCACGATACCTATAGAATTGTATAGCATCCTTTTTTGTTGTGAATGCACCAGTCCATGCAATAACTTCCAAAGGAAATGGTTTCCACATGATTCAATTTGTCATAGTGCAACATGTAGCAAGTTCTTTCATTTCATGTTCTTGTACAAGAAATCTTTATATGTATCCACCATTGGTTCTTTGATTTCCTTAAATAATTTAGATATTGAAGTCAAGTTTGAACCCATTTCCACAAATGTAAGGCTTTTTAAGTGGTTGAATTCCCTAGTCTCGCGTCCATATGTAAGCATACCAATCAAAGAAACTAGGAGATTTGTGAAGCTTCTAATTTCGTTCACTCTTTTACCATCCTTTCTATAGAATTATTTTCCTTGTCCAACTTTCCATGCACAATGCTCAAGTAATTGTTTGGATGTTTCTCTCAATTCAATTGGTGGGCATAGTACATATTGCAACAACTTGCAATATAGTTATATTATGGGTGGATTGAATTGCGCATCATTGTTCTTCTTGAGTTGCATCAAAGGTTCTCCTAATTTTTTTGGTAATGAATATGCACTCAACACACCTTACAAATAAGTTTTCTTTGTGATCGCAACATCTTAAAATACTTTCTCAATATTGTGTTGAAATGAGGCTACGATAATTGCGGAGGACTCATGATATCCATGTCCTTGTTACACATTTTTATAATAGAACCTTGTGTCATAGATCGTTGAAGGGGCACCCTTGTTCCGTCTTGACATAGTGAATGAGTTAGATGTGGAGATTCATCAAAAATTGTGTTCACAATATTATTAATACTAGCCATTGTTGCAATAGTATACTATCTAGATTTTTGTAATCCATTATTACTATTCATTGCCTTCAAGTCACCCTTTTTATAAGTTGCATAGTGATAGAATGTATTTTTGAGTCTGCCAAAATATTGGCACCATATATTCTGACAAACATGAAAAGTGTCAAATTTCATATTGGCCAAAGTAGTTTATTTTATTCTCCTTATATGGAAATACCAACATTTAATACTAGAGAATTGAGCACAAATGATCTTCTTAAATATCCATCCAAGCAATTCATTCCCCCGCCCCCCCCCCTAAAAAAATAACCATCGACCCCATGGATATTCTATATAGGCACTCATTTTTACAACAATGTGGAGTGTCCATGCACCTAAAGAAGGATTCATCATTTTCAATATATTTTCTACTCAACTCACTATTAGTAGTGAAATTTTTAAAACTTTGAAAATGAAGAAATGCATACATGTTCTTAATCAAAATAGAAAATAACAACAATAGCACATACACAGTATAAAGAGATTTAACTTGAAAACCCTTAACTAGAAAAACTAATCTAACTTAGATCTACACCTCTATCTTTTTCATTATATTAACTTGATCATTCACAATGCAATATTTGGTTGTCTGCAACATCCAAAAACTAAATTAGATTACAACCCTAATCCCTTAACCAGGTCAGGCTGCAATGGGATAAAAAAGCACTTGTAAAAAAATCACAAAAACATGCAAAAAAATGGACCAAAAATAAACCCAAAAAAATTGATGTGTTACCAAGTTGAACCACAATGGCTCAGGGATATCACCCCTCATCGTGAATTGCTCCACTTAATTGGGATATCTAACATCAATCCACCCCCCTCCCACACCTCGCCTTGCACCCCCACACCCTTCCTACCCACCCCATGGCCCCTTCCACTAGTGTGGTCATTGGATTTGCACCTATAACAATCCACATGCAAAGACTATAACATATATCCAACAAGGAGATGCATCTAAGATTGGGTGTTTGATATGGTTGTAAGGATTTTTTTTCCACTATTTTCACATCATTGCAATACATGATGTGTGTAGGTGGATATGTCAATTGGAGAGGACGCAATTCTATTACATTCCATATATTTACCTCGGTCTCCTTTGCAATGTCCTTTAACCTCACATCTAGTGGGGAGCCACTAAGGTCAACCAAGTTGTTTGCAGGATAACCATGGAGCAAAGGGATGTCATTAATTCTATATATCAGTTATCATAATATCTCCAAATATTATTGTATAGAAAAGTATGTTATCTGTTGCATGATATAATTGTGAGAGTGGATGCATTACTCCAAGTGCGGTCTTGTGCTTCACCAAACTAGACCAAACAATTAATTGGTGGCATATGGAAGACATAATGTTATTGTTTTAGAGGGAGTGAGAGGTGCCACCCATCCATGCTTACAAGACAAAAAATGGTGTAAAATTTAAAGGATCCATTACCCAAAAACTCCATTAATAAAATTCAAGTGTTTCTCCCATCAATGCTTTGCCAAAAGGCATTGGAAAAATGTGCTATATATGTTACTTGGGTATAGTATAAAATTATTAGTAGTATTAAGGAGAAGGTTCAATCATATCTTCTCCATCTACATGTTTATCATCATGTCAGTCACCTAACTGATACCTAACCCTTCTATATTTATGGTTTACTTCCATATACTCCAAAAGTCCCTAGATATAACATTTTTTAGGAGTTGAATAGAAAAGAGTGAGCTTGGTATTACTTATATTTACCAATATGATACCTAAATAGAAATTCATTACAAATAACATGAAGAAGGGTCAGTCATCCCTTGATCTCCATCTATGGTTTTACTTTAATGGAAATTATGTGATCCCTAGATATAACAATATTACCATGAGTAAGGAGAAAAAGGAGAAGGTTTGGCCAACCCTTCTTGATATACATCTTTATAATCATGTCAATCACCTAACTTATTCCTAAACTTTCTCCATATGGTTTACTTTAATAAACTCCAATAATCCCTAAATATAACATTTTATTAGGAATTGAATGAAGAAGAGTGTTCTCCATTGAAGTGTGTCATTGTCCACGTTTATTTTATACTCTTTTTACTATTATTGAAATGGATACTTGATTTCAACTTCGCTGGTGGAATTTTGAGGAATGATCAGCCAACCAGGGTATTTTTTAAGGATTCTAATATTATACTCAAGTATAGTATCATAGGAAATAATTTTGGATTGAAACAATCATGTATATAGATAGGTAGGTGAATATTAAATATGAAACATACAATTTACTACTGAAATGTGTAAATTTTGGCGAATATTATAATAAAAAAACATATTTTAGGTAAATATAAGCGATATTAGAGACTAAAAATGACCAAATGGCGAATTTATTTTTTGAAAAGAAACTGAAAAAATAGCCAATTGGCGAAATTTCGCCCGTAAAAATTACCTTGCAGCCAACCCTTCTCCTTCCCATATTATATTATAATTGTAACTATATTTCTAATGGAGCCATGTATTCATCTTCTAAAGTGGAATATGGAGAAAGGATCAACTAATGATCCCTATAGTTAACATTTTTTTGAAGTGGAAGGGTATGTTAATTATTCTTGATTTATATTTATACTGACATAGAAATCACCTAACCAATTCCCTTATTTAACATGATGTAAAGAATATAGGATAAAGGTTGTATTAACCTTCTCCATCAATAGTTTAATTTCATAAAGTTCTCCATGTTTATTTTAGATTAACTTGTTCCTGTTGTTTTATTATTAGATAATTTAATTAATATTTGCTATTGGAAGGTTGAGGAATGATCAACCGAGTCTTATTTATATTTCACTTTTACCCATATTTCCAATGCATCCATATACTCGTGTTCTCTAGTGGTAAATGGAGAAAGGATCAACTAACACTTTTCAGTTATGATAAACAATACAATACTTGCTAGCATCCATAGAAGGGTTGGTCAACTCTTCTCCATCTATGTAAGTAACATCAAGAAGGGTCAATCAACCCTTCACCATCCATAGTTTTATTTAATGGACCTCGATGATCGCTCAATTTAACATTGTTTCGGATTTGAATGCACGCATGTCAGTAAATTCGGCTCCTACATTCCTAACTGTTTCACTTGCTTACCATGATGTAATGAAGACAAGAAATGGCTGGTCGAACCTTCTCCATTTAAGGTTCAATTTTGTAGTTTCTCCATGTTTATTTTAGATTCACTCCTTCGTATCATTGCAAATGATACATAGATTAATCTTCTCTAGATGAAGGTCAAGGAATTATTATCCAACCCTTCTACATATGTGGTTTCCCTTAATAAAATATGATCATCCCTAGATAAAAATTCATTCATTCCATTGTTCAAGGAGAAAGGTTGGATGAATCTTCTTCGTTTTAATTAGTTTCATCATGTTGATCAACTACCAAAATCATGGTTTAATGTGATTAAAAGGAGATAAAACAAGTGTCAATTGACCTTTCTCCATCTATATTTTCCTTTAGTGGACTATGATCATTCTTATATCAAACTTAATTCCATGTAGCATGGAAAAAGGAAACCAAACCTATCCATGGAACTTGTAATATTTAATGAATTTTGATGATTAACCCAAACTTAACATCATTGCATGTAGCATATGAAGGGATCGACCATCTCTTCTCCATTTACAACCTTTTAGTCAACTAAATCATTGATTACTTCTCTTATTTAGCATGATTAAATGGAGAAAGAAGAAGTTTCAATTGACCATTCTTCAATTATTTTTTCCTTAATGGACTGTGGTCATCCCAAGATAAATATTCATTAAAAACTAATTTAAAATGGAAAAGTTGAGCCCTTGTCAAAAGCAAGGCCTGACACATCTAGTGAGAAGGGCATGCTAATACTTATTGGAAGTATAATTTTATGTCATTATATAAGGATATATTTATTCTTCTGCATAAAAAGGAGGAGTAGCTGACCCTTATTTGGGGAAGGGTCTTTCGAAACATCTATGGAGAAGGGTCAGTTGACCCTTCTCACTAAAAACTAAATTTATCAAAAATAATTACTACTCCAATGTGTGGTTGACAAGGAAAAATGCCCAACATTTATAGGAGCGGTATGCATATTTTGGTCTAGTATCCATTACTGATTTTGGTGCTTATCAGTTACAAACTGGTACACCGTTTAGGGTTTTCTAATGTGAGAAATTAAATGCAACTAAACTAGCATGCAATTGCAGCATGCTCTAGATTAATTAAATCATAAACTAAAGATACACGTCCAACATAAAATGTTCTAATCAATAACAAGGAATTAATTCACTTAGCTAAATATTTCATAACCTCAAAATCATTAACAACATGCTGGGAATAATCCACAACCAAATTTGAAAGTTACAACCTCGTGTCCAACTAATTTACCTTAACCAGAACAAGAAGAGCATAAAATTGGTTGAAGTAAACATAAGCTAATATTCTATAAATAATTCAAAAATTATTCTTAAACCCCAAATTACAAACAAGTTGAAGAGAACTTGCAAGAAGAGTTGAAAGTAATAATTCCATACTTTAGTTAGCACAAACAATGAAATCAATGAAAGCAAAAATAAATACTAGGCTGTGAGAGTAATCTACAACAAAAAGATAAAATTCCCATGGCCTTTTGGAGTACCAAAGAATGACAATAATAGTCATGCCAAATCCATATCACAAGAGAAATACCTAGCAACAATCTTGGCCGGCAAATGGATTCTCTCATTAAGAAATAAAATATTAATTACATCAAAAGTAAGAGCCAACAATTGTCTTCCCTTAGAGTAGAATGGCCTACATATCTAAAAGGGGAAATCCCCTTTTTAATCCCTAAAACTTATATTAAAAGATATTTTCAATAACCAAATTATTTTGTTTGGTTTTCCATGTGGGAATTTAGGGTTTTAATTAAAAATATAACTCCTTATTTTCATAAGTTACACTTCATGGAAGTACTCTTTTACATTTCATTCTTTTCCCTAAGGGTCTCCTTTAATACATTGTTTTAATACCTGCTGAAAAATTGTATATTCCCCGGGACCACTTCTAAAGGGCTTTCGAAGATAATGAGAATAAGAGCTACAACTAAATTGATGATCCTCCTTTTGAGTAGTGGTGGGCCCACATTGCCTTATCTAGGATTTGATGTCATATGTGAATTTTTCATTGTGATCCCACATTATTTTGATTGTTTTGCATTCAATGTTATCACCACAATGAATTTCCTTTCAATAGAAATAAATCATGTTCTCAATCCTAGTATTTACCTACATCCTACATCTAGGACATCATTTTTTCCACAAGAATGGATAAATTTTTTATTTAAAAAGCTATTAGAAATCTAAACAGCAAGAATAGTATAAAAAGTTCAAATATTTGCAAAATTTATCTGCATAACTTTTCAAATAAAGTAGTGCTTGTCTCTGAATATTTTGATTTATTTTAGATCCTACTCTAAGCATATCATATATACAGCTATAATGTCATATATTTCCCTCATAACAAAATACAAGTAAATTGCATAACAAAATTTGAGAGACACATTTATGTATGCTATGGGACTCCTCCATCAACACACCTTCTTTTGCATGTCCATGATCCTCTTGATATTTCTGTTATTGATTGAATGCCAATGTTGTTCGTTGAACCATATCTTATTCAACTACATGCTCCTTCATTGAAGCTATGGAAACATTTGGAAAATATGTCATAGATTGAGAGCTTATTGCAAAACCCAAGATGCTATTGTAATGCATCTCAAAATTGGAATCCAACTTGTCATAATTTAATTTCAGTTCTTGAAGCTTGGTTTCCATAATTTCTTGCTTAGATTTTTTCTTTCCCATATGTATACTCAAATATTACATCACTTGCTTCATACCTTCTAATTAACATGTCATTTGCTTCAATATCCTTTTTATCTCATGGTTGTTGTCTTGTGTGTAATATTTCTTTAATGGGATGTTTTCCATTTCAATATGTTAAGCCATAACTATTGGAAATCCCAAAGGAATGCCATAGAATTTCCCTTATGGGTGTAGGGGAAAGCAGGTAGTTTTTATTTCTTTTTAGTTCTAAAGAAACACCAAACCACAATCTATATTCACTTATTACATTTAACAAAATCCCATAAAAAATTATATCCCATGAGTTTCCTCTTAGTATTATCAATAGGTGCTCAAAAAAAAAATGCCATCCCACAAACTATCTTTACTAGTTATAATCAAAAAAATCCCATGAGGGGTGTAATCAATGATAAACAAGTAGGATGCCAAGAAGGATGCCACATTCATGGATTCCAAGAAGAAGAACGTGATATTAATGGATTCAAGCAACCAAGTAGAGATAAACTGAGATGTAGATGAAAATATTGTCTACACTTCAATGAAAAAGGATGTGAATTTGAGTATCCTTCATCCCATGGAAGAGAAGGAGGTTAGTAGACTCTTCTATATTAAGGTCCAGGTCAAGAACACAAAGGTGGATGCTCTATTTGATTCTAATTCACAAGCCAACCTCATAGAAAAATATATGGTTAGCAAGCTTGGATTGGAATTTCAAGACCATCCTCACCCATATCCATTGGGATGAGTAAAACAGGATGCATATCTCAGGGTCACTAAGCAGTGTACGATCAAATTTTTTATAAGTGAAAACTCTATTGATGAAGTTGAGGTACATGTAATACTATTTGATGTGTGTGGTGTAGTGTTAGGAAGCCCCTATATGTACATCAGGGGTCCAATATTCACGAGGAAAGAAAACCAATAACACCTCATCAAGTATGGGAAGTCCATCATTAATGCACATGAAGGTAATTCAAGGATCTCTATGATAAGTGTTAACCAAGCCAATAAATTGATTAGTTCTAATAGAAAGTTTGTATTACTCTTTTGAAGAGAGAATCAACTAAGAGATGAATTAGTTAAAGTGAATACATATCTAGAGGTATGTACTAAAGAGCATAAACATCAACGGGAGGAGATTTTGTAGGCCTATAAAGAAATGTTCCAGGATCCTAAAGGGTTACTACCTAAGTGTCTCTTTCAAGATTCATTTGTAACATTGTACTTAGATGATATATCATTTTATAGATATAGTTAGGAAAAATGTATCTTATATCTCATTTAGGAGTTAGAGATTCTAAAAATGCATCACCTACTAGAAAAACTTAAAAAATGTGAATTATCTTAGCAGTTGGTGGTGTATTTGGGGTATGTAATTCATGGAGGGGAAGCTAAGACATATCCTATGAAGACAGTGGCCATCTTTAAGTGGCCAACTTCTACTAATGGAATTGAGGTTAGGAGATTTATGGGGAAGCATAATAGCTATAGAATATTATAGTGTCCTTTTTGGTTGTGATTGCACAGTCCACGCAATAATAGCCAGAGGCAAGAGTTTCTGATGGGGAAAGAATTAGCAAAAAGATTTTAAAGAGTGGAAATGAAATATTAGCTAATCACTAGTTTTGGTATTTCCTAATTTGCGTAATCCTTTCAAAGTGGAGACAGATGAAAAGGGATATGTTATGGGAGAAGTATTGATGTAGGGAGGTAGGATGATGTGCTATCATTCTTAAATGTTTCATGTTGGATTCCAGGACTACCCTACATTTGACAAGGAACTTTATGCTCTAACTAAAATTATTAAGAAATGGAAGAATTATCTAATGGGCAAGGAGACCATCATCCACACAAATACAAAACACTACAATATTTGCAGGCCTAAAATAAGCTTCAACAAACCAGACACTACAAGTGGATGGTTTTCTATAGCAATTTCATCTAATCATCAAATATAATAAGCACTGATAAGTTGGCAAACATGCTTTCAAGGCCAACCACATACAAGATCACAACTTGAAAATTCTTTTGCACATGGATCCTTTCACCCATTATGCATAAAAAGAGGCATACACGGTGATAAGGACTTTAAAGACGTGTTTTAGTATCTATAAATCCAAGTTCATGTAGAATAAAGTGACGGTAAGGTTTCCTATCATCTCCAGGATGGGTTGCTCTACAAGTTAGACAATATTTTTTATCCTAAATGTGAAAGATTGCAACTTATCAAAGAGGCTAATACCTCCAAAGTTGCAAGTCATTTTGGTGTTGGGAAGACGATTTCCAACTTAAAAAGGTAGATATAGCTCGATCTATTAGAGGGTGCACACTTTTCTCTACCAGCAACCTCGGTAACAGAAAAAAGGGCCATGCCATCCCTTACCTATACCTATTAGACCATGGGAAATCATATCCATGTATTTTGTGGGTGGTTAGCTAAGAAAAAGGAAGGGATGTGACTATTTGTTTATGGTAGTTGGTAGGTACAACAACATGTACATTCTTATGCCTAGTGAAAAATCCAACAAGAGACAAGATGTAGAAAACATGTTCTTTGAAAAAATTTGGGTGCATTTTGGGATACCAAGGAGCATCATCTTAGATAGAGATACCAAATTTATAAATTCCTTTTGGTATACACATTGGGAGAAGATGGACACTAAGTTGAAGAGATCAACAATTTTCCATCCACAGATAGATGGGAAAACAAAAGTAGTGAACAAGGCATTGGTTCAAATTTTGAGGGGTTACAATCAAATGCATTCAAGGACGTAGGACAAAAAATTTATTTATATTTAGTACTCTTATAAAAATGTAGTCCATTCTTCTAGAAGTAAGTCCCCTTTTGAAACTTTCTTTAGGTATTTCCACCTTCACACTTATATGTTGTATGTGCGCATCAATGAGGAGTGAGGGAAGACATCACATGATAAGCATTGAAGACTAAAAATTCCATTGATAAGATTGAGTAAATTTATTTGCAATAGTAGGAGACATTGAATAAGTCAAAATAAAAGTAGAAGGTCTAACATAATTAACACATAATAGAGAGAACAGTCAAAGTGGGAGAGAGAGTTTGGTTGCATTTAAACAAAGAAAGGCTATAGGATGAGGGTAAGAAGATCAAATTTCTACGGTATGGTCCTATTGAAGTATTGAAGAAGGTAGGTGATCATTCAAATAAACTCAGTCTACCCCCAGATATGCACATTTACTCGGTACTAGATGTGGAAAATTTAAAACTCTATGAGCCTTCCATGTTGGACTAGGAAACTGATGAGAAAATCTTATCTACTATAAAGGACATAACACCAAAAGCTCAAGCAGAGTTAATATAAGATACAATTTTGCATAAGAATTCCACAACAACCAAAAGGGATAATATTGACTCTATCATGTTTGGTTGAAAGGACGATTTCAGAGAAGGCCAAATGGTAATCTAGGGAGAAGTTAGAGGAAATTTTCCATCACCTCCTTTAATAAAATATTTTGGGGACCAAAAGCCTCCCTAAGTGAGGAGGTATTCTCTAGAATGGATCATTATATAATTTTGCATCTATTTTGGCACTTTTTGGGTGGAAAATTGGAGATATTGGCTTGTAGCCCGAGGGTGAAAACATGAATTTGGGAAACAATTTTGGCTTGTTTTTTACAAACAAAACTACTAAATTTTATGTTTTTCAACTTCGACCTCTTCAAACCCATATCTCCCTTAGGAATTTCAACTTGAAGTAAACACAAAGGTTTTAGAGAATTGAATTAGCTTTCTACTCGTATTTTTTTTGTATTTTTTTATGGACATATCGTGGGACAAATTTGTTGTCAACCAACGGCATATACTTGAAAATTTTAGGTATGGATAATGAGTGACCTGTGTTGACAGCGTTTTTTTTATAGATGGTTATTCATTTTAGGGAAAAAAATTGTAGGCTCATAATCTACACACACTAAACTAGATCCTGGACTATATTTTGACTTTTTTAAGACTTTGGAACTATTTTTTATTATTTATCGAAACAACGTATGTTCATAAAATGGTGCATTATCGACACACGTTGGTGAGCTTCAATTTTCTTTTTAGTGTGACTCTTATTGGAAAAACTAAAAGTACCTTTTTGAAGAGGACGAGCCAATTATGATATCTCTGAAATTTCAATTTTTTTGGTGTTGTCTTTGTTATGATATTGAATTTTCATTTCGGGTGATTTTCAGAGTAATAAAATTCTTAAGGGATAAGGTTTAGAAAACAAATATTAATAAATAGAAGTTCAATTCGAAATGAAACAATTACTACATCATTGGAAACCAGATTCGGAGATGAATCCATTGCTACCAAGTCCGACAAATAATATTTAGAATTTGCAGGGGTTCGGGCTTGCTGAAGTTGCATGTTCCAGAAAGATGCCATATATTTTCGCAGGTTTGTTGACCTTAAACTCTTGGCCGAAAAAATATCTTCCAAACTCTCGACCGAGAGTTTAGTTCAAACTCTCATCCGAGATTTTTCTTTAAAATACAGCGCGGCTATTGGTTCAAACTCTCAGCCTAGAGTTTTTTTGAACTCTTCGCTGAGAGTTTGAACTCTCCAAACTCTCGACCTAGAGTTTTTTAAACTCTTGACCTAGAGTTTTTTAAACTCTCGGCCTAGAGTTTGAGGTTGACTTATTTTCGCGTGATCATCCTCCCGCGCTCCGTTTTTTTCACTCCGTTTGTCACAAAAGTGTTTCCCATGTTTGCGATTTCACCCAAGGCACATTTCAAGGGCAAGTCATGCTTTTGTGATTAAAAAAAATTAAAGCCTATTTTAGGCCTTAAATGACCATTTTTTGGATCAAAACCTTGTAAGCAAGCTCACAACCTCTTGATGTTATTCTACACACCAAGATCTTTCCAATGGTGCAAAAATAACCTCAATCAGAGTTCGTATGAGGAATTTGTGCCTCTCACTAATTGACCTATCCTATTAACCACCATGATACTAAGTGGATGCCACATGAACTCCCATTACTCACACATTTGGAGCTAGTAATGTGTTGAATTTCAAGAATATTCTAAAGGTCCAAAACCATAACCCTAATTTGGAGTTGAGGCATGAAAAAATCCTAACCCTAACCTTAGGTGCCTATCAGACCATGCTAAACATTGGGCCACTAGGAAAGGAAGGAGTTCCACTCTCATTATATTGTTTATTGTTCCATAGTTGAGCATAACATCTAGGAGTTGCATATTGAAGCAGAAAAGAGGAAGTAGAGGATCTTGTAGTGGCCATTTAGGACACAATGTCCATCTCAACACCATAATAAGTGCTATTTTCTTGTATTTGCAAGTCATAACTAAGACTAAAAGATCAATAACGTAGGCCTCACCTCCTAGCTAGTTTTTTTCCCATATTGGGTTTTCCCAGGGTACATCTTATGTTCATTACATGGAAGGTGTGTTATTTGATTAGTTTCTTTCTTTCCAGTTTCAATTTATTTCCATATGTTGTGCACTAAGCTAGTAATAATGTATATGAAATCTAAAGTAATACGTTGCATAATAAGATATTTCAAAATATTGTAAGATTTGTTGGGATGAATTATTTAAGTACAATAATTACAACAATTCATATATCAACACCCATAAACAATGTTCAAAAAATAATAATTGATCATGTAGTGACATTACAACTATGTTAGATAGTCAACAACATGTGTAGCACAATAACGCCACACAAATCATTATCAACATAAACAGTAGAAGTACCCTAATTAAAGATTGGGTTCCAAAGTTAACATGGCATTCTAATAACAAATGTCATATGAGAAAATATCTTTGGGAACGTATTAAAGGAGGTTTTATAATGTGTGGTTAATAGAAGTAGATCGTAGTGTCAAAATGTTAATATTCCAGTGTTGTAGTTATCATTGTAGATAGACTCGATTTCATTACACATCGTTAATTTAAAAGAAGAAATGAGGAAATGTTCTATTCACAATCTTGAGCATAGAAAATTGTTCTATTCACAACTTCGAACATAGATAACTTTTTCATTCACAACTTTGAATAGAGACAAAATTTCCATTTGTAGGTCATATGTCATGTACAAGTCAAGACCTCAAGGCATCGTCATTACCATCAAAGACATACCTCAATTCTTGAGGTAAAATCTAAGTTGAAAGTTCCTCTTCTTTTAACGAACTAATGCCAAAACGTATTATTTTGGATTTTAAAAGCACACAAACGTGATAGATATGAATTTATTAAAAAATAATGTTTTTATTATAATGTAGTCAATTTATACAATGGGAATGCCTCCCTTTTAATTCATTCGGTGGGTAATTTCATTACCCACATACCTATTCAGTGGGTAGTTTCATTTAACACATGCATACATTTGATTAACCTTTTATTGGCTATGCCTAACATAATGAAATCTTACAATGAAATTTGGATTGGAGTTTGACACTTCAACACTCCTCTTAACACTATAATATTAAGTTAAAAAAAAAACTTTTTATTAAATATTTTCTCTTCCAAGGTTTCAAAATCGTGTAGGTACTTCATCAAGTGACTTGTTGCCTTCCTATAGAATAACTCAAATTTTCGGATTCACTAAATTCCTAAAATTCTAAACTCCTTGAATTCTTGAACTGTTGAATTAATGAAATTATCAAGTTATCAAAATAATTGGACAATTATCGATGTTGAATCAAACCTTCTCTGATTCCCCTATCTTGGAGATTCAACCACTCAAAAAAAAATCAAATTTAACTTCTAAAAATAAATATATGAATATATTTCTCCCATGAGTTCATAAAAAATATTTTTTTATATTGTGCACCCCTCGATTTATAAAAATTTCAGTTTGAAAAAGGCAAATTGTTTGAGGATAAATGCTTTATAAAAAAAATTATTCTCTTTATTAAGGATAAATGCTTCTAAAAATATAGCTTATCTCCAATCTATGTAAGATTTGGAAATAGATACCTCTATCTAGAATAAATAAAATACCTTTATTAAGAATGGGGCAATTACATGCATTTTCATTATGTTCGCATGTTTAAGAATTTTTTCTCTACTCTTGCTATATGTTTTGGACAATTGTTTTGAGCATACACGTGAGAATAATTTTAATAGAAACAATAACTTTGTGCTTCAACAAGACTCCAATCCAAGCTTAAAGTTTGCAAGAAAATATTGGTAACCAAGAGATATGAATGTGTCTCCATTAAATTCTAGTTTGTATATGAGAAATATAGATTTGGTTGGGTCAAACATGTCACGTACCCACCCATCCATCCAAGGCAAGGGAGGGAACATGATGCCAATCTATGGGGTTTTTCATAAAAACTCAGCCCATTCATTAGATTCATACAATTAAAATTCAAAGGTGTGCAGATGCAAACCAATTTAACATGCACAATGGAATAAACACCATCCACACACAGTTCACAATTTCCATTCAATTTAACACATTGCAGAATTAAATACAAATAGAGAATATACTTATCTCACTGTAATGTTGTCCCCAACAACTAGCTATGTCGCTGCAACGTTCCTCCCAACCGTAGGTCTCTTCCCAGCCTGAATTATTTCAGCACTCATAGACCACCCCCAAGCTGGGCATGATATCTAAAAGGAAAAAGGGGATTTCAAGCTCATACACAACCAAATAATTATTTGGATTTAAGCCAAACCAGTCCACAGCTGGGTTTATCAGGCTAAATCTGAACCCTCTTCATTTGTGGATGCTTCCACTCAAGCTCAAGCCAAAACAATGGAAACCCATTTCAACCCCAACATTCCTTAACACACAGCAACTCAAAACTGAGCATGGATACTCATAACAACAAAAATCACAATTTCTGGGCATGAAGAAAAACGTTGGGCAACCAAAAACGAAATGGCAATTGGGGAATCACCCTAGCAGAGCAAAACCATTTCCAGAAAACGTTTGTGGGCACTCAAGGGACAAAAACGGCCTCCATAAACCCGAAATTCGTGGATCCCTTCCTCCCAGCCATTGTGCAATACAAAAACGAGTTCTCGGGCATGGAAAATGCAGGAGATAGATGAAAAACATGGTGGGAAAAGCCTCAGCTAGCTCAGACTGTGTGAGAGGGCAAAGGCTTGGGCATTCAAGGGCCAAAACGACCTTCACACAGTCATTAACTGGCAGCAGGGAACCAACATGATTTTTGGGCAAAACCGTGACAG
Source organism: Larix kaempferi (assembly GCA_027924585.1). NCBI lineage: Eukaryota > Viridiplantae > Streptophyta > Pinopsida > Pinales > Pinaceae > Larix > Larix kaempferi. The sequence goes on from BSBM01000361.1 coordinate 12,239,523, forward strand.
GTCGGCACCCAAAATTGACGCATACATAGTCACACAATTGATGGGAACATTCAAAACGATTTCTGAGGTAGGAGATAATAGCTGGGTTCACAAAAACGATTTTTCCACAAATGAAACCAAATCTGGAAATTCAAAAACGTTTTTACAACAATAATGGAAATAACAAGCTATCAAACTTATCTATTGAGCTTCACAATGGCTTCTCTTCTTTCCCCACAGTCCAGCCATCACAAAAACGAGATTCTCAGCTTGAAAACCAGTGAATTCACAGCGTACTCCATGAGAGAAACGCCCAGCAAGCTCCAAAAACGTGAGAGAGTGAATTCTGGTCATGAATAATGGCTTGGAAAGGCAATTCGTGGGTGTTTTCTTGCCCAAGAAGGAGAAACACGATTTTCCATGAGGGTGGCTTACCCATACTCGAATTTGCACAGCCATTCCTCCCCAATCCCCAAGGCATTAACTACTTCACCCAACTCTTGGGAGAAATCAATGATTGGGTACAAAAATCAACATGGTAGTTGGGGGTTTGATGGGTACTCTCATTGACACTTGGCTTGACTTGATTGGCTCCAAGGGTTTGAATATTTCCCTCCCAATTCCTTGTAATATCATGCCCCCATCTCTTGTTGCATTGCATAGCTAGTTGTGGGTATTTATATTAAAATGCATATTTACAATTCCCATGACTCACTAGCACATGGGTTAAATAATACCAACATACTTTCCTCTTCAAGGTTGAGTGTTCACTAGCGGAGCCTTGGCCTTGAGCTCCACGCTAGGAACCATACATAATATGCATACAATATTTACATTATAACCCAAAATATTACAAAGGTCAAAGTAGGGACGTGACAAAACATTCTTAAATTTTAGGGTTTATGATGTAGAACAATACCACTTTCCTAGTTCTTTTGAATGAGATAAGGCATTTATACTTTGAAAGACAATATAAGAGGATAAATAAATGAAAATAATTGAATCTTTGATTATTTAAAGGAAGACGAAGAGTCATGGAAGTTTAATCATTTCAACTCCCTAACCTTTATTTTGTATAAATAAATGAATTTAGTTTTAAAAAAGGGTTCTCAATTTTGGCAAGCAAAATATCTTATAATCGAGACAAAGGCATTATTAACATGTTGATTTGATAAACCAAAAATTGTGGTTTACGAATGTGGGCTATCTTCATTCCATGTTTGGCATCTATAATTTTATTGTAAGTTTGTGATTTTGAACTATCTCTTGGCATCCGTTCTCATCTTATATTTTCCGCTAACCACGATTTGAACCATTGCCTTATTCTTATTTTATATTATATGAATTGGATGTTATCAATTACTCGTATTTTCAAATTTATTTAATGTTATGCTTCAATTACTCGTATTTTCAAATTTATTTAATGTTATGCTTCAATTTATTTTTTCTATTTTAAATTGCTCCTAGTACTAGGATTAAATTTATGCATTTTACTTACTGCAAGTTAAAATAGAAAAATATATTAAAAAAAATGGAAAACCCCTAAAAATTAATCGAGTAGCTAGTGCCCGAAATTGGAGGGTCCACCAACAAAAGGTGGGAATCATGTTTTGAGGTTTTGGTCCTGGTAGACATGTATATGTTGATGAGGGTTAGTATCCAACATCAACACTCTATATATATCCAATGAAACCACATATGATACTACTTCATTAACATAGTTTGCACTTATGGAAATTTTGAGCTTTCATTAATTTGTGACTCCTAATTCCTTCTCTTGACTTACTCATCCCAATGGATTTGGAAGAGAGAGGTATTTAATCTTCAGTCCAAATCTCTCAACTAACTGAGATGAAATCAAGCTCGACTAGGATCTAGGGTTAAGAAAATGCGTATCTTTGTCCATTCAAACTAAATTTTGATGTGAATGAGTTCGATCATCTCACTTTCATCTTTAGGACTAAAAATAATCAAAGACAATTTCTTTCGCAATAGAAGAGTGGGTAACTTTACCTTTCTAATTATAATTGTTTTCCATCTATTTAGTATCCATAGCGAGTGGATTTTTTTTCTTCTATAGTCTAGGCCCTTTAGGGTGCGTTTCTAGGAGTAATTCCCATCAATTTTATTTTGTGTGACCATTGACCTCGCAGTTCATACAATGGTTTTCAAGGACTTTTCCTTCATGTCCGGTGATGGCTATTTGTTTACTTTCCCCTTCTTCTTTCCACCTTTCCTTTGTTTTTGTTTCTCAATATGCATGGATCCACTAAAATGACCATTCTTATTGCCCCCTTCTATATATTTTGGTTTCACATTGAATTCATAATATACTTAGGTTAGAAAGAATCACTTGTCTCCAAATATGGGAAAATAGTCCTCCAAAAAACTTTATGAATACATCTAAATGGTTGAGATATATTCCCAAATGAATATCTCAATTATGAAATTCAATGGTGTACTCATGAATAGTTTTTCATTGTCTTTGCCAAAATAAATGAAATTGAATCTTTTGTTCTTCCTCATAACTAATGGTGTAAAATCCTGACTTGATAAAGTTATTGAAGGTTTCCATTTACTCATTGGTGGTTCATGTTCACTGTTGATGAACAATTTCATAAATTTCTCACCATTTTATTGCATGAACTTCTAAATTTTTTTAAGGGAAAGAGATGAACATGTCTTCACCAATAACATGCACATTGAACTAGACTTCTAGTTGATGTAACCGTTGATTTAAATGAATGGCATCAAGCTCACCTATATAAGGCCTTATACTTTATATCACTCTTTGCTTCAATTTTGAAGGGAAGCTAGATGTTATTGTTGCACACATATAGATAATTTGCAAAAAAAAATGTCGGAAGCAATATAAAATGGAAACACACAAGCAAATGTTTTGCAGAAAGCACAGTAGTACAGTAAAACCCAAATTATATTAATGAATGGAATGGAAAAACATGCAATAAACTGGAGAGAAATACAAATTAGCTATTTTTTGGTAGCTTATATCTGAATATAGATGTGTCGGCTACGCTAATTCACAATATATAATTACAAAGAGACCACAAAGGGCCTTTTATCATAAGCATAGAGAGGAAAATACCCTAACATCCGAAAACCTAACCCTAGGAGATGAAGAACCAACAAGATTTATGGGCCCCGAGGTGGTTAGTTGATACGTCAACTTCCCAAGGGAAAAAAAAATTTGCATACAATCTCCATTTAGGGCATTCGACAGCTCATTGGAAAGAACTAACCAAGAATTACAACTTTTGATTAGGGCCAGGGCATGCCATGGAAACCCCCAAACCCTATATTATCCAAACAACATTGTTTAGGGCCTCAAAAGGGCCCAAAAGTTTGGGACTTGAAAAACTATAGAAAACTGCCAAGAAGATGGAGAACCATTGTAACTTGGTGGAACAGGTGGTTGGATACCAGTATCAAACTAGATCAGTCCTCCCCCATTAGGGAGTAATTGTCCCCATTCCATCATGTTCCTCCATCAGATGAGGAAAATTTTGTTGAATCTGACTCCTGGTGAGCCACCTTCCCTGGTGAATAAGTTTCCTTTCTTTGACGACCCGATATAGTTGGATTTTATTTGGATAGTGCCCTTCATCTTAGTGTCCACGATCCTACCGACTATATCCTTCTCAATGCAGTTAAGATTGATTTTTGTAGGGTCCAAATGCTCGTCTACCTCTGAGGTGTCCAAGAGGGGTGGAAATATGGTCGAAGTAGCTCCACATTTGTTATACACTTATTTGTCACATCTAGTTTCTCCACCATGAGAAGATGTTTACCATGATCCCTAAGTGTGTTAGAAGAGAAAGCTAATGTTTGTCATGATCCCTAGACATATTGGGAAGGGAAATCTATCATTAGAGGGTCAAAACCACATCATTTTCACCATGATTTTTGCCCCTTTTAGAGCATTATTGCCCCTTGCCTTGTGTAGGGAGATATAAATTATTGTTATCTCTCCTTGCTCTATTGCGGGGAGGGATAAAGTCCCACATTATCCCTCTATGGATAGTGTTGGGCGAGCAATAAAGTTTGTTTAACTACTCAACCTTGGATGTAGGATCTGGATTTGAGATGATTTGGTTAGTTGGGATAGGGATTCGAGCCATCCCCTATCCTTCTATCCTGAGTGAGTCCAATCTCTCTTGATCCAAACTCCTCTCCATGATGGTTATGCTCCCAAATCCTATACAATGGAGGCCATTATCCATTGAAGGGCATGATGTAAGGTGAGAGCATCTTACTTATGATCCTAAAGACACCTTAAGGGGCTGGAAGGAGAGCTTGGAGGAGTTGTTGTTGCATTAGATTCATGGTTATAAGTTCTTCTTGTATTTTTCTTTCCATATTCTAATACAAACTTGGCCTATTCTCCCCATTTCATGTCTTTTATATCAAATTCATGAATATGTCTATCATTTGATAGTTAGGTCTATGTTTAATGCACTTGTTTCTTTGGAAGGAAATTGTTCTTTGCCTTGTGCAGGCTCATGAGCATGGATATTAAAGCTTGGAGCTAGACCAACAAGGAGCAGCGAGGACAACCATTTGAAATAGAGGTAGGTCATCTACTTCTTACTCCTCTTCTCTTGTTTACGTTACATGTGTATGAATTAGGTCTAGGAATATTTTAGGCACCATTTGTTTCCTTTATGTCTTGGATTGAAGGGGTCTCAATCCAAGGGAGATTTCACCTGTCCAAAGGGGAAATATTCCATAACATAAACCTGCGACTCCACTGGGGACTCTTCCCCAATTATTTCTATCCCTTTATCTTTCTGTTTTTTGCTTGATATCTGTAAGTGTGTACTTGTCTTTTGCACTTTTTCATTCCTCTCATAAGTGTTGAGGAGATCTCTCAGAACCAAAATCTTGACTCCCTCTCGAATCTAAGCAAAACTTGTGTTCTGTTAGCACTTTCCAGACTTTGTCCCTCCCCTAGAAGGACATATAGGGTGATAATATCACTTTATCTCTCCCTAACAGTGCATTAGAGGGTGATAAAGTCCTTTTTATCCCTCTGTAGCTAGTGTTAGGGGAGCGATAATCTCCTCTTTGGATGAATTTTGACTTGGTTTTGCATAACTCCTGTCAGTGTTTGGTATCAAATTTGATCATTAGAACCTTTGATGTCTATTTGAAGCCTTGTTTTTGTTTGGATGGAGTGATTGCCTTCCCTTCTGATTCCTTTTTACATTTCCTTTCTCTCATCAATTTTTAAGTGCATGACACTACTTGAGGACAACTTGATCCTCTTGTTCAATTCATGCTACTGCTAGCCTGATTTCTTTTGTCCCTGAGCATTCATACCTCTGTCAAATCTAATTCTAGAACCTTTCAAAGTCTCCTTGTTTGATTTTAGAATCTTTTTTGTTGATTTTGAGAGCTGGAATATTTTGTGTTAAGCCTTTTTTACTTGAATTCTTGGTTCTTGTTTTCTTGGGTAAAATTTGATCCATTTCAAGTTTCAAAATTCGTTGACTTCACTTTTAAATTGAATCCTTAAGTTTTTGGAAAGGCTCTCTCTTTATATTCATTGATTGGTCTTGTGATTGTTAAAAAGCTTGGGATTTTTGTTTGTAAGTAACAAGCATTAAGGACACTTTTGTGATTAAACTCTCTTGATTCTTGTTAGCTTGCTTGGTTGCTTGTTTTCTTGGTCTTCTTTGTCACTAACATTGACTTCTTTAATTTCAATTGAAAGAAAAAAGCAAAGAAGTTTATATTTCAAATATTTCATGCACTTTGAATCATTTGAAAAGAAGAAAACAAAGAAATTTTTGCATTCCATTTTTATTAGTATAGTTTTGGTGTGTGTTTGAAAAAGAGTTGGTTTTGTTTTTTATTTGGGATCTTAAAAGTTCTCTTTTCATAGTTTGACATTCTTTTTCTCCATTCATTAAAAGGAAAAGGAAAAGATTGCACGACATTGGGTGTTTAGTTGCATTGGAATGAAAAAGAACTCCTTTCCCTTCTTTAGATAGAATTCATCTAAATGAAAATTGTGCGTTTCATTTCTTTGCATGGTTTGGAGTCAAGTCACGACATCATTAGTTTCACTTCCATATACCCTACTGAGTAATAACGGCCATTAAAATCAACCAAAATCAACCAAAGCACTTAATAAAATCAATTAGACATTTTTTTTATAGCACACCCACAGTAGTATAGGGATGGAGCCTTTGGGCAAGGAGAAAGTGAGTAAATTGCACAAGGCTATGAAACGAGACTATAGGACACTAAAGAGTGAAAAATCTAGTATTAGCAATTGACGTGGTCAAAAAGCTCCTCCCAAACAAGAGTCAAACACTAGGCCAAGTGAAGTGATTGGTTGAGATTTCCCCTCTTCTATTCACCTAGTGGGGCTATTGCAAGTTTGGGACTTCGAAGAGTACTAGATCCTTAGGGTGATGCCTCTTCTTCTTTGGTTTGGGTCACGGATGTGTGTCCAGAATTCCCATGCCCATTTTCTATTATTGACTATCAGTTGTACCTGCATGGTCGTCTGTTGTGAATTCGTGGACATAGTAGCCTCTCTTTAGGGTTCCACGCAAGTGACTATGAGGGGGACTCCTTCTACAAGAAATGTTCCTTACGGTACCTGCGACAGATGTTCAATCTCAACTTCAACGATCTAAAAGGGTATTGACATGTGGGATCTTACTTGCATCTTGGGGGATTCTTGCATGAACATTATAATAATTGTTGCTCATGTCTTTTCCGATGGCTTGATATCTCATATTCAGAAGATCCCCTTACCTATTGTTTTCTTGGTTGATTACCTTTAGTTCTTTTTTAGGGGTGTGTTATTCTCACAATCGTAGTTGGCCTTAGGGATCATTGTTATTATTATATTTTCACCGTGGCCAACTAAGGTCTGCAAAGATCTCACAGAATGCAAGGGTTGGACCCTAAGGAGCAAGAGCCTCCACATCCACAAGATTCACACCACTCTTCCAACAAGGGAATATCAACAAAGAAATCCCTTTTGAATTTGGAAGTGTAGATCTCCTCAAGAATCAAATTGAAGGGGAAGTTGAAACAATTGAATAAGGTCATATTCCTCCAACAAATTCCCCTTTTACTAGAGCTTCTGATCCAGTATTCGTAGAGTTAGCATCTTTGAGGTATTTTGACACTTTTTTGTCTTATCGTTTACCTCCCAACACACACAATAGGCGATATTCATATATGGAAATGACACCACTTAACCCATCTGACAGATTTTTGGTATCCCCCCCTCTATCTTCCGCCATTATGGTTGATCCTACAATAACCACTTTGGCCTAGACCACCACTACTAGTGCTTCTCCTTTATGGGGAACATATTTGGCCCCGAACATCCCCCAGCTAGGTTATATGAATATGACCTTGCCATATATGCACACGAATCCTCTTAGATTTGACCTAGGTTACATTCCCACCACTAAATCCATGCCTATGCTTACACCAAGTGATTTTCTTGGTGATCCTATATTACATTCCTCTATTCAAGTGATCCATAGTGATGCTGCCTCGAGTCCTATTATGAGTAGCTTGGTTCTTCCCTCTCTCCCTCAAGTGGGCAATACTATGATAGTTACAAAAAATGTTCTGTCAATACCCATGACTATTCCGACAAGGAGCACATCCATGACTTACGATGTGGGGAAACCTCTCCCTATGGGGAAAAATTTAACTAGGGGGGGAATCCCTCTTGGGGGAAATACCCTACCGGAATCCATCCACTGGATGGGGGGAAAGTCTTTCAGGTAGGTACTTCCACCTCTACTACTCTAGGCCTCTGTCCTAGATTACCATACCTTGGAGCTACAGACATTCCATGGGGGGCAACCAAACCCCAAATGCATCCCTTCAAAAGGAACCTTACCCCCTCAATCCTAGTATATGGGAAGACCATTAGGCTATAATATGCCATAGCAACTAGCCTATGGTCCTACTAGTATTTTGATGCCACATCACTATTACTAGTATCCACAAGCCAACTGACAACTACCTTTCTTGGATAAATTAGAGTTACCGGATTTGGCACGTTTGACTAACAATCCCATTCAACATGCCCCACACTAGCCACCAATCTCCCCCAAACTACCATCGAACATCCCAAAATTTGACAGGAAACCTGGAGAAGATCCCAACAATCACATAATGACTTTCCATCTTTGGTGTTCTTTGAACTCCTTGATGGATGACTCCATTCATTTATGACTTTTCCAAAGAAACCTCACATGTTCGATGGCCAAATGGTACATTAGGATACCACGATAGTTCTTTGGCGATTTTAATTCTCTCACCATGGAATTCTTGACTCATTTCAAACTACCCATCTGGTATGAGACTAATACTAAGCTTTTTACCTCGCTTCAGCAATCCACCTCCACCCATATATCGAATCACTTTCACAAGTGGAGGTGGAAGGAAAGGTTGATTAAAGACACCATTATGGACCATCTTTTGGCATATTGGTTTACTAAGTCACTTTTTCCACCTATTGCTAGAGATGTTACCATGGGAGGCACTGTCACAAAAGAGAAGGAAATCAGTCGTGCTCAATATTTGGATTTGGTGTATTACCAATCCTGCACACTATATGATCTAATCCTCAATGCTCCCCTCCCGTCGAATGACCCGTCAAGGCCATCCACAGAAGCTCGTGTCGTAGGCTCCATAAAAACATAGTATGTAACCCAATCGGCTGGACAACAAAGCCAACCATCTTATACCCCATCTTCATCACAAACTAGTGTCAACACCAAAACTGCACATTCTCCCGCATAATCCTCCAAGGTCAATTCATTTCAATCCGATTCATCTCAACAATTTGGAGGTAAGAAGAAAAATAAAGGTAAATCTAAAAAATCTTCTAATCAATGGGAGAATAACAAATCCGAAGAATCACCTGTCAAAAGAAAACCAAAGAGAAAGATGAAATTTCCCTACCTAATATGTGGATATGACCACTATATGAAGGATTTTCCTCGTTGTGAGGAGTCACTAAATTTCTAAAAGGAAAATCCCATCTCGCAGCATTAACTAACCCTTTCCCACCACCACAACAACAAATTGTTGCTCAAAATCCTACCCCTCTGCAACGAAGTAATGCAGGTCATCCTTCAAAAGGGGATGCTTCCTTAAGTGCCAATGTTTTTATGTGCAATGAGACAGTTAGTCTAACGGCCATGTCTTAGACATATGACCCATCTCAAGAAAATAGTTCCAATGGAGGTGCTCTTGACAAACCCTCAGCCTCCACTACCCCTCCACCTCTCGACTTTCTTCAAATAGAGAATCCTATTTCTAACTTAGTGTTGCACCCACCCAAGGGCACAATTCAAAAATTGACCTTTAATCCAAGTGCCCATGCTGCCCAAAACTACTATATTGTGGAAGATTTAGCAAAGGATGTCACGTCCCCTCCCATCAATTCAACGCAAGGAAGGGAACGGGACACCAAAATCTAGGCTTTTACAAAACTTAGCCCCATTCATCATTGACAATTCACATAAATAAAATCATGTGTGCAGATGCATATCCAATTAAACATGCACAGCTGAATTAAACTATTCACACACATTTCATATGCATTCAGCATATCAATAACAATCATTAATTAAAACATTGCAGAAGTAAATACACATAAGAGATAACTTATCTTGATTATGAAGTTGTCCCAAGCAACTAGCTAGGAAGCTGCAACGTTCCAACCCAACCATAGGTCTCTTCCCAACCTGTATTAGTTCATCACTTAGAGACCACCCTCGAGTTAGGCATGATATCTACAAGGAAAAGGGGACTCTCAAGCTCAACACAGCCCAAAGCAATGGATACCCATCTCAACCCCAACATTTTCTTACACACAACAAACTCAAAACAAGGGTGCACATAACAACAAAACACAAGTGTCGGGCATGAAGAAAAAAATTTGACTGTGGGATTCCCAATATGGGATTTCCATTAGTTTCAGAAATCGTGGGAAACCAAAAACGAAATGTTAGATGGGGAATCAACCCTGGCAAAGCAAATCAATTTCAGAAAACGTTTATGGGAATTCAAGGGGCAGAAACGGCCTCTATAAACCCCCAAATCGTGACTCTCTTCCTCCCAGCGACTGTGCAACACAAAAACGAGTTCCCAGCTATGGAAAATGAAGGAAAAAGATGGAAAACGTGAAGGAAAACACCCCAGCTAGCTCAGACTGCGTGAGGAAGAAAAGAACATGGGTGAAGAATGGCTTGGGGAGAAATTTCGTGGCTCTTTTCTTTCCCAAGAAGTCAGACACGAATTTCCATGAAGGGTGGCTTGCCCATACCCAAATTTGGACAACCATACCTCTCCATTCCCCAAGGCATTAACTACCTCAACCAACTCTTGGGAGAAATGAATGATTGGGCACAAAAGTTAACATGGGTAGTTGAGGGTTTATGGATTCTCTCATTGACACTTGGATTGACTTGATTGGCTCAAGGGTTTGAATATTTCCCTCCCAATTCCTTGTAAAAATCATGCCCTCGTCTCTTGTTGCATTGCATAGCTAGTTGTGTGCATTTATATTAAAATGCATATTTACAATTTCCATGGCTCACTAGCACATGGGTAGCATAATACCAAATACTTGCCTCTTCAAGGTCGAGCATTCACTAGTGGGGCCTTGGCCTTGAGCTTCACACTAGGAATCATACATAACATGCATACAATATTTACATTATAGCCAAAATATCCTAAGGGTCAAAATGGGGGTATTACAAAGGAACCTTGCACTATGTCAATGCTCAAAGTTCTACAAAAATGTCCTACACAACCTAGAACCCTGTTGTCAACCATTGGGGATATGGACCAAGAAACATGTAACACGATCATGTTTAATCTAGAGTATTTTAAATCGAGGCTTTCCAACCATCTTGCATTTCAAATTAACATTGTTGTTCATGGGAAAATATCCATCGTACCATTTTGGACAAAGGATCTTGTTATGTCCCTAACTTGCTTAAGGGTTATAGACTCTCTTGACCTTAACCAGTCTCCCACTACATTAAAAGCATTCGATGGACGTGGTTTCAAGCCTTACGAACTCTTAAAATATTTAGCCATGGAATTGGGGGTGGGGAACTGCTTCCATCAATGTGGAAGTAGTCGACGCACCCATTAATTACAATATGTTGCTTGGTCATAATTGGTTTTACGTGATGACCTCCATTGCATACTCGGTATTTCACCTTATCCAATTCCCTCAGCAAGGGAAACTTGTGACCATCGATCAACTCAACTGTTGCACATCTGACATTCGGAACAATACAACCAATAATGTCCCTTTCCTTGGAGATTTCAAATCCAATTATGAGAGCATGGGGGTAGGTCTCCTTAAGGATTCCTCTCTCATGGTATTTTTTCCCTTGTCTACCCCTGATCCCCCATGGCAGGGTTTCCACAGTAAACATGATTCATCTATGGTGCCATAATACCCTGAATCATTTGATCCTTTGGTAGTACCTATTCCATTTGAAATTGAATCACTTAATGACATGCGGTCTTTCTAGAGCATCGTTCTTCCATCCAATGAATACCTTTTGGAATCCATGGCCAACCACCACGAGAATAGTTCACTTTCTGTGTCAAGCTCGTTAAAAAATGAAATGGATAATTATGAGCATGGTTCATTGTCTATGTCAATCTTGTTAAAAAATGAAACAAACCACCCTCTAATTGGGTCGAGTCTATTACCTGAACCTTCATTTCCTCCACCTATGTCACTTAATCCTCTTTCTTCCTCCCTCTTTGGTGAACCTAATCCTATTAGTAGCCAATTTTCTAATTGGGTGTAGAAGAAGCATCAATGGATGAAAAGAATCTCGGGGGGCATGTACCAACCTCTAGAGATCATGTTGGGAAAAACCTGCCAATGGGTATCATTCCGAGCATAGATTATATTCGGTTCCAAGCTCGTTAAAAAATGAAACAACCACTTTGAGCATAGTTCATTTTTTGTTTCAAGCTCGTTAAAAAATGAAGCAGATACCTCGACTATTCTTTCCACCTATCTTCGAGCTTGTTAAAAACAGTAAGAGGTGTTGATCTTACTTTTTACCTTGACAAAGTCATCTTTTGAGTGATAGTGTATCCCTTTTTTTACCTCATGAGACTAATTATGAAAAAGGAACTCTTTGGAGTCTTCTTTAAGCTCTTTTCCGACTCCCTAAATATGAAAAGATTGTTGAGCGAGCTTGTTTTCTTTCACGATCATTAAAGGGTTTGAAAGAACATCCATATGGTATAAGTTTAACCCTTTTTCAAGCCGTATGGATCAAATACGAAAAAGGAATAACTAGTCAACCTTGACTAGAAGAGTTCTCCCTCGTACTGTTTATGCTTTTTCGGGTGTAGGAGACTAAATTTATGAAAAAGACCAAATCTAGAGTCTTCTTTGAGTTCTTTTCAAACTCTCTAAATGTGAAAAGACCATTGAGTTTATCTTCCTTGGAATCGTAAAACTATACATTGAAGAATCCATATGGGATCGAACCCTTCCTTCTTCAAGTTCATTAAAAATATGATGAGGGACTCATTAGAGATGAGCTATACTGAGCATCTGTTACCCTCCTCAAGCTCGTTAAAAAACAAAGAGGTACTCACCGATCATGGTTAGGGGAAAGAGGTAAAGCCCATATTGGAGTGGTTGGAACTTTCGATGGGGCCTTTGAGGCACTCCTTCTATAAATATAACCAGCCCTTATCGCCTAACTAAAAATTATGTGGAACTCGATGTTGGTCATGTCATTGCTTATACTTGGCATTGGATTTCTGCAAGATATCATGAATTTTTTGTCGGATGTGTTAGATCCTCTCAACAAATTCAAATGTTCAACCAGACTTAGTTTGAGCATGGGAGGACTCTTCCTGCGTATATGCAATGGGAAGTGCTACATCAATTGGGGCTAATCGCTGGAACCCCAAGCATACCAAAAGAAAGGTTGTGGCTAATAGAGCTATGAAGGGATTTGTTGTAGCTAAGTTAAACATAAGGAAGGATCTGATTCCAAGTTTGGGAACGCTTTAGATTGTACATTCTCTGGATATGCACAATCATCCTATTGACCACTTATGTCTACCCATCAATTTGTGGGTGGAAGGCGGTCAATTTGGTTAGCGTGGTGTCCATCATCAACCATAGGCTAGACAAAAAGGTAATCAAGAACCTATTGTTCGATCTAAAATAATGGTTTGTGGGAAGCCAAAATGAACCCAAATACGCTTGAAGAAGAGCTTAGCAATGGCCTCTGTTGTGATGCTATTCTTATAGGGAGTTAAAATTGTCATCTTAGAGAACCAGCCAAAAACCAAAAATACATAGTCATTGCAATGATTGGTTGAAGGCAAGTCATACATGTAGTCCATGGAGAGAAACTTCCAAGGCCTATCTACGGTAGGTAATGGGGTGTACAATACTTGCTTCTTGATGGCAAGTTTGGAAATGGCATAGGCGGTGCATGATCGAATGTACCTACCAACGTCTTGTCGGAGCTTCAACCAGTAGAAGTAATTCTACAACACTACAACTGTCTTCTCTACACTGAAGTGCCTTGCCACTTGACTATAATGTGCCCTTCAAATCATTTTCTTGCACTTGCTCTAAGGAACACATAGGTGGCATAAAATTTCACCCTAGAGATGAAAGTTTGACACCAATCTACCTACTTGTAATGTATGATAGGAAATAGTAAATTCAAGGTCAATTTCATATAGTTTGGGCCAAACGAATGTCTCATGTCCCCAAGAGTTGATCACGGTAGTTAGTCCAACAACTTGAGGTCGGCTGAGGCGGTTTGCAACACGATTGGTGTTTCCCTTCTTATACTTGATGTTCAGGTGGAATTGTTGTAGGTATGTGGACCACTTATGATGGAGGTCATTCTATAGCTTCACTATGTTTGCATGAACTACAGGGGATTTTGATTAGTGTGGATGATGGTCTCCTTCCATAAGATTTAATGGTTCCATTGACACCAAGCTTACACAATGGAGTGCATATCCTTGTCATAGGTGGGATACCTACAAACTAAATCAATGAGTGTCTCACTATGATAGGCCACTAGATGTCCATGTTGAGTGATCAGTGCACCGATAGAATAGTCAGAGGCATCTGTCTCCATCTCAAAGGGATGTTGCGGGTCTAGCAAAGTAAGGAGTGGCATCAAGCAAAGGCGTCATTTCAGGTCCTCGAAGGCTTTCTATTGTGATTCACCCCAAGAAAACTTGGATTTGGCTCCACATTGGTCACTTGGATTAAGGGCCAAGCAATATGAGAGAACCCCAACACAAAAATGCGGAAAAAATTGGTGAGGCCCAAGAAGATACCCAACTCTATTAGAGTTGTTAGGGCTAGCCAATCGTGAATGACTTGGACCTTAGTTGGGTACACATGCACCCCATGTTCATCCATGATGTATCCCAAGTATTGAATTATCTATGTCAAATGAGCATTTCTCCAAATTGGCATATAACTTGTGTTGTCACGGGATGCTTAGGACCTGCTGAATGTGCTGCAAATGTTCCACCCAAGTTTTGTTGAATATGAGGATGTCATATAGATACATGACCATGAAGGAATTTGTGAACATCTATAATATATCATCCACCATCCTCATGAATGTTGTTGGAGCATCAGTCAATCCAAAAGGAAAGACCAACCACTCAAAAAGGCCTTATTTGGACTTGAAGGTTGCCTTCCATACATCACTTTGCTCGATCTGGACCTATTCGTATCTTGATTTCAAATCAATCTTTCTAAAGAAATTGGAACCTCTAATCTAATCAAGAAGTTCATCAATTCAAGGTACTGGGTATCGATTCTTGATAGATCTTGTTCAGGGATCTTTGTAATCAATGCAAAGTCACCATGTCACACACTATTTCTACATCCAACACAATTGGGTTCCCACAATGTGAGGAGCTCGATCGATGTGGCCTTTTTGGATGAGCTCTTAAATCCCACACTTTATTTCCTCATTCTCCAAAAGTGAGCATCTATATACTGGGACATTAGGAAAAGGAGCACCAAGTATCAAATCAATTGAATGTTAACCTAGCAGTGTAGGGCACCCCTTTAGGTGAGGCAAATATATCTCTGTATTATTCTACAATCTTGTCCACCTGCTTCTATTGTTTAGAGATACCTCACGTTGAGGTTGTGGCAGTTGCAGTGACCTTATGTGCACCTTCTGACCGAACCATGAAGAGGACTAATTTCCCAGTTTGAGAGATTACCTTTCGACACTACTTTGACGAGATCAAGGAAACTGCAGTAGTTGGAACTGCCTTGGGTAACCTATAGAGTTGTCCTCCTAAAGTAACAATGACACTACAGGGCCTAGACTCATAAACAACATGATGTTTCCACATATAGGGTTGTCTTAAAAGAACATCACAAACTGCAAGTGGGGAGACCTCACATAGTACCTCATCTTGGAAGGGCTTGATGTTGTAAGATAGACGACATTG
This sequence comes from Larix kaempferi, assembly GCA_027924585.1. Lineage (NCBI taxonomy): Eukaryota > Viridiplantae > Streptophyta > Pinopsida > Pinales > Pinaceae > Larix > Larix kaempferi. The sequence goes on from BSBM01000361.1 coordinate 12,255,024, forward strand.
TTGACTGACACATATGTCTTTCCCTTGGCTCAACCAACCGGTGGTGTATGGTTTGGGGTGAGGCATTGTCGGCAATTTCAATCTTTTGATGACCTCAACTGAGTTCAAGTTCTTATGGATACCACTATAAACAATAAAATGTAACGAATTCCCATTCACCCACATCTATGAGTGGAAGAGCCACTCCCCTTCCTCTAGCTCCTCTAGCTCATATGGTTGGAACTTTGCGGTCATGATGGTGGCATTGGGTTTCGTATCAATGATTTGCTTTCATTTTTCTTCCTCTGCATCAAATTTCGATCTAGAGTCCAACTCTAAGGATTTCATCTCAACCAACAATGATTTCTGTGAGCTACATTCGTCGGTGTTGTGTTAAGGGATTTTGTGGAACTCACACCAATTTCTAGTTTCCTTCTTCAACTTTTCATTACCCTTCTTCACCTACGGTTTGGACAGGTTATCACAATTTTGGATATCCTTGCTATCTCTTTTGTTGTGTGAGTTAGGTCCACCTTTACTAAGTTTTAGTTGTGATTGATTTGCAAACACAAACTGCCACTTATTCTTCTAGTTGAATGTTTGCTCAATTTTGACAGCATATCGATAAACGAATCCTAGTGAGGAGATGTTTAGAAAATCCATCTCTATTTAGATGTACATGTGCAGGACACGGTGATACTTTAGGATCAAGTGTCGTTGGGAGTCTTTGATACCCATCTTTGAGCGCAAGGTATGGAATATATTGGTAAAAATTGGCACGATCTAGTCTCTCTCCTAATGCAAAGTTGTCCATGTCATATATTGGTCATCATAGTTTCCGATGGGGTAGAACTCCTCCTTGAGGGCATCAGCAAAGGATTCCCAAGTGGGTTTTGTACCATATGATGTAGACTCATCTCCGACATGACTCTTGCAATAACCATCCCACCAATCTTTACAATGGGGGAGGGACTTAAGGAGTGTGAAGTTGATCTTTTCTTGTCCAAATTGTTTTGAACAAAGTAATAACACTCTAATAGATTTAATCATTTCTCCAAAGCATAGGGAATGTCAAAGTTAACTTGTACCTTGAATAGAGTCACACCTCTTAAATGACTCCTCATTGAAGGGGCCTCCACCACCGTCGTCGGCAGTTGTCGAAGGATCTAGATGAAATTATCTTCCATCTTGTTCTTCTGCCACGCGAGGACTTCCACAAGCAATAATTTAATAGGATCTCTTGCTCTATCATCTCTCTTTTCTTGTCCCGCCATGTAATGCTGCTTAGTTCAATGAGAGTGGCTCTCCCCAAGCTCAAGTAGTTCGAGACCCAACTCTCAATATCTAGATCTCATTGGGGACATTCACTGAGAAACAATAAGAGTAGATTGCTCTCATACCAATGATCTAGATTATTTGTAGAAAGAAATGAAGGAAGCAATATCAAATGGAAACAAACATGCAAATATTTTGCATAGTAGTACAGTAAAAACAAACATGCAAATATTTTGCATAGTAGTACACTAAAAAGGTTTCAAATTCCTCATGCGGTAAAAATCCAAAATGGTTTCAAATTCCTCGTGCAGTAAAAATCCAAAAGACCATGGAATAAAACCAAAATTCTATTAATAAAATGAAAGGAAAAACATTGTAAACTACAAGCAATACAAACTAACTCATATGGTGGTAGCTTATCTTTCAAGAGAGATGTGTAAGCTATGCTCATTTCCCAACCTGTGAACTTTACTCTCTAATGTTAGTTATTTATGTTGGTTCTAATTCAGTTTATTTTATTTCTTAGTAAAAACTCCTCATATTTTTTTATATATAATATAGAATAGAATTTATGAAAAAAAAACATTGTGTCTCACTACCCTTGAATTTAAAGGACCATTCTAATTGTGCCATCTCTTCATTGTTCCATTCCATAGGTTGAATTTTTTTATTTTGATTATGTAGGTGGAATTTATTTTTTACACTATTTTTATTTAACCCTAACCCTGCTAGACAATGTGTTCGTTGATTAATTTGTTAAAGGATATTAAAACCTTTGTTTTGATCTTTCTTGAAGTAAAGTGATAGTTTAACTTTGAGGTATATAACCTAATGTACATGTTTCTAATGCCCAAGTTCACACTATATAGTTTTGACTAACATATGTGTATTTAAATTGTTTGGTGTGGATTGTCTAAAACATGTTTGGTGTGGACTTATGTGTCGCTAACATGTTTGGTGTGGACTTATAGATGTGGAATCAGATATAAAAAACAATTTGAATGTTGGAGTTGGTTTTTATTTCTTTATTTTTTAGATAATAAGTTAATATTTTCTGCGTATGAAGAAATCATTATAAAAAAGATACATAATATTTTTTATATTGTTGGGTTAACACATACATTTTTTAAAAATGATAAGGCTTAAAGTAAATAAAACATAAATCTTTAGTTTTAATAAAATATTATAAAAATCTCCAAGCTTCTACTCAGAACTATAACATGACAGGTAAAGCTATCAAGGCTATATTTGTAATGAATATAAAATAAAAAATAAATTTTTATTATCATAAATTTTTTATCTTTAAAAAAATTTTAACTTTAATTTTGGATTTATAATATGTAAATGTCAAAATCACAAACATTTTTCACATTATAAAAACTTATAAAAATATTATAAATTTACATTAACTTCAAATTTATGAAATTCAAATCTTTTAATATGTAAATACTTTTAACATTATATGAAATTCAATTTCATTAATATGTAAATATTTTTCACAGGAAGATTTGATCCTTTTTAACACACGATAAATCTATGATCGTAACATTCCCAATATTAATTCATTTACTTATTAAAAAAAATAAACTCTACCTTTATCGGAAACATTATCATAAGCAGGTGGGGCAGCTAGAATTGACTCGACAAATTTATGTGCAAGAAAATGAGGTCCCCTGGTTAAAACCCAAACTCTCCAAACTTTGGGCATCTGCCCAACAAGATCACGATGATAACTCCCAGATATATCGTAGAATTAGCTGATTGATTACTGCGGCCTTTCAATCACCCAACTCTACGATATATCTGGGAGTTATAATCGTGATCTTGTTGGGCAGATGCCCAAAGTTTGGAGAGTTCGGCTTTTAACCGGGGGCCCTCATTTTCTTGCGCATAAATTTGTCGAATAAATTCCAGACCCCTGCCCCACCTGTATGACCATATAACCGACAATACAAACTTTTTTTTCACTCATGCTGTCCACCGGCAATATATGGTACTGTGAAATTCAGTCCACCCTCACAGCAAAGGCTTTTGAGACCCATAAAACTCTAAAGAAACGCCCAAAAACTGGAGCTGCAGCGCTTTTACAGACCACCATGACTACGCACTGAATATAATTAATAGTCTCCAGTCGCTTATGATCGGGATGCTCGGGTTTTCAAGCGACACAATGAATCCCAAAGGAAAGGCTACAACAATGCACACGCTGTGGTTCTACAGGTAATAATTTTGGAAGCAAACGTTTGCAACAATTTGCATATCAATAGGGTATTATTGAAGTTTTCAGTGCTCTTTTATCTTTCCTGTTGTGTATGTTCTTGGAGATGAGACAGTATTTAACAAAAAGAAATATAAGCAACTTTATGTTGGTTTGTGTTTAAGATTATTTCCTGCAGAAAGAAGTCTCATACAATTTTTTTCTTTCAAAAACCACTGTAGGTTTTGAGATTGGTATTCGTTCGAGCGCAACGGGGCCCTTAGCAATGAAAAATTGATGAACAGACTTTAGTTTTACGCTGAAATGAAAATCCTTCCCTTCAATATTATTATTAAATTATGATTCCAACTTTGTCGACCCTTGCACGTGAAGAAGAGCATTTCTTCTACTTTACTTCTCATATTCTGCCTGGATTACTAAAGCCTGCGATCACTTCCCTTCCACTTTACTTCTCCTATTCTGCCTGTAATTCTAAAGCCTGTGGTTTGGTATGCCAAATATTGTTATTTCATTCACAGCTATCAGTTTTTTAAACACGAACCATTCTGTGACTCTGAATATTTTTAGAGATGCCTGGAAGCTATGATCTTGATGTTGAGAAAATGAAGCGGCCCAACAAGGAGATCATTGTGCCAATAGAAGAAATAAGGGCTCTGAGGGTGCTCGGCCGAGGGGCAACTGGCACCGTGTTTATGGTTCTAAGAAATGGCTGCGATCATCCCTTTGCTCTCAAGGTCATAACTAAAGCTTATAAAGGATCTGGCCAACATGCAGAGTTTAATAGACTGAGAGGTATTGAGAGGGAAAGGGAGATTCTCTCCTCGTTACAACATCCCTTTCTGCCATCTCTCATTGCCCAAGTTGAGACAGACAAGATCGTTGGTTGGGCCGTTGAATACTGCCCAGGAGGCAATCTTCATCGTCTCAGGCAAATTCAGCCAGACAAGATGTTTTCTGAGTCCGCCATTAGGTAAGCTATATACTCAAATTTGGCCATTATGGTTTTGCTTTGAAATTGGAACTCATGTCTGATTATAGTTAGGATGATGATTTCAGGTTTTATGCAGCCGAAGTGATTCTAGCTTTGGAGCATCTTCATGGGCAAGGGATTGTTTACAGAGACTTGAAGCCGGAGAATATCCTCGTGCAGAGTACTGGGCATATCATGCTAACTGACTTCGATCTTTCTACAAGGCTTCCGGTTCCTTGCAAGCAATCGTGCGTGGCTCTTCCACAAGAAAAAAAGCGATGTAATTCCCCACACCCATTAAGAGCGTGGCTCAGTCTAAGTTCTGTTCTTGGCTACAAGAAAAAGACTTCTTCCTCAGGCGGCCAGTGTTCCGGTGAAAGCGAAGACGGAATGAGCACGACAAGCACTAGTTCCGGCAGGTCGAATTCTTTTGTTGGAACAGAAGAGTACGTGGCTCCGGAGATAGTAAATGGGAGCGGGCACGAATTCCCGGTAGATTGGTGGGCTCTGGGGATTTTGTTGTACGAAATGTTGTATGGGGAGACTCCCTTCAGGGGCTACAACAAGAAAGAGACATACCGGCGAATCCTGTGGATGAAGCCTCAGCTTACAGGCCCCCATTCAACTCTCCATGATCTGATTGCGAGGCTGCTGGAAAAGGATCCTCGGAGAAGATTGGGATCCCGGAATGGATCGTCAGATGTGAAGGGCCATGTTTTCTTCGCAGGACTTCAATGGGATTCGATCGAAAGCCTCTGCAGACCGCCCTTTGTGCCCGACAACGACGTTGTGCCGGCCTGGCCGGATAGCACTTCTTTAACGTTCGACATGGAAAGCTTTGTTGTGGGTAGTCACAGTGGATCAGATTGTGAAGAATTAACGAGTAGCGACTCAGAAGTTGAGGGACTGTTCTAATTAATTAACCCTCTGCTGAATTTCAGATTGTATGTATTTTTTTGTACGTTTAGAATGAAAACAAAGAGGTCACAGCCATTACCAGGAGCAAATTTGGTACTGTATTTTGAATAATGAGTTCGTCATGTTTGTGCCAAAAAAGTAGTACTGCCTCCCCCCACAGATGAGTGCCTGCCACTCGCCCTGCTCGTTTATTCCGTAACAGCGTCGGACAAAATGAAGTATCCGACCTTTTTTTTGCTCTTTTGTCTCATACTTATTTCCAATATTAACTGTACGACATAACTTTAATTTTACATATATATAAGTGAATGAATGTAATTATGGAAGTCTCTTCTTCTAAAAAGTTGAAAATTATTATTTTTTATTAATATAATAATTAATTAATTATAAAATAAGCATACTTCCTTCGGACATTCACCTTACCTTCTTCAAATGAAATCCCTGTACAATATTTTTCACATTTTTTTAAGTAGTCTAAAATTGGTGAAATTCTAGGTGGGAGCAGAGTTCCAAAGATGTGGTGATAGAGTTCTACTATGAAACTGGTTTTAGGTTTTTGGTTTATTAAAATTGAGTAATCGATGAAAACTCTGTCAAAATCGATTTTTTTTTCAGTAGAAAAAAAGTTATATTATTGATATTCATTAGTGAATCAAATAGTACGAAGTGAGTCTCATAGAAACTAATAAAAAATATACAACAAAAGACTTGTCTAGATAAAGCAAAAATATATCCAAACCAAGAAAATAATCAAAAATCTAGATAGCTAAGACAACTATATCTCTTATAGAGCCAAAAAATGAAACCTTTATTACCAGCCAAAACCAAAGCCAATTTAGATAAGATATCAACAACCGTATTATGCTGACAATAACCATTTGATAATAACCCATGAATCACCAAAAACTTGTCAATCATCCATACCAAAAATGTTGACCCTTATATGTTAGAGCCAATAGAGCCAAAAGGTATTCTATGATTTTGTTTTGTTGAGCAAAGGTATCCATGTTGCACATGATATAAATAAACAAGGCAGAATGGCTAGTTAGTTTATATTTGTACTATAAACATTGGTGATAATTATTGTTGAAAGGTTATTTATTTAATTTTATATATAAAATACCATAAATAAGGTTTAAAGTTTATTTACTTAATTATACATAAAACACCATTATTATAAAATAATCATTGAATGGAATGCTTTGACCAACGTTGCAAAGTGAGAATTTTATGGAAATTTTCATTTTATAATTATAAAATAACATGATATATGGATAATTAAGATAAGTGACAAGATCCTTAAGACAAAAATACATGGAGATCCCTAAATTCAATAAATGTAATTTGAAATAGAAGAGAGTATTCTCCATTTAATTAAATAAGTGGAAGTTGTTTGTTCACTTTGGAAGTTGTCTATATTACTAAAATGCATAGATCATATGGAGAAATGCATCATGGAAGAGTAGATATGAGTTTGGTGAAGGCATCCAAGGATGAGTGCTTGAAGGCCACTAATGCAATTAGCTCGAGTTTTCATGGCCTCCAAAAAGGAGAGGGTGGTCATTTTTTTCTCTATGTGTTAACGGAGAGAGGGTTGGGGTTGCTTTTTAAAGGTTTATGCATGCATGGAACTAAGAATGAAGGAATTTTTCTAGCATTAATTCGATAGATTAAGTCCTTGTAAATGGAGAAACCATTATTTTAAAAATGGAGGATTATATATCCATCAATGACAAGATCAATAACTGCAACATGAGTTTAGGGTTATACACAATTGTAGAGACTTATGTAGCATAACACTAGTGAGAACTTAGATTCAACTTCGCGTTTCTCTCTTATATATTTATGTGCAATAATGTATCATAAAATCACTCCAATGCAGAGTTCATCCCTGAACATCAAATTGACATTGTCTATTTTTTCCTTACACAACATTCTCATGGCCATAAAGAGAGTTGAACTAAATGAAACAAATCCTTTAAAACATGGTGTATGCATATTTAGTCTTGTCCCTCATAAGTAACATGCATTTTCATGTTACAATATCAACAATTTGATGGTGCAGTTAAATGTGTTTAGTGAGCTTATAAAATGGATTCTACACGCTAATCATTTATGCATAGTGGATTCCATAGAGCATCTTCTACTAGTTTATAAATGTAATAAACATAAATATAAATAATTAATTAGTTAATAAATTAAAATAAATATTAAACAAAAAAATCAAGGAGCGCGCCTATTGGCTTCATGACTAGTCAATGTTTATATATATATATATATATGATTGCAAAGAGCATCTTTTGCTAGCTTATAAATGTTATAAACATAAATATAAATAATTAATTAGTTAATAAATTAAATAAATATTAAATGAAAAATCAAGGAGCATGCTTATTGGCTTCATGACTAGGCAATGCTTACACACACACACACACACACAAGGAAAAATGTCGGTATCTTTATTCACATAAAATGAAAAAGTTGCAATTTATATGAGCCCATTGAGCTCTGAGAAATTAAATTCCTTTGTTCAAGAAATTTCAAAAATATAAGAAAAGCATAGTCTCTACCAGTTTATCTCTAGAGTAATATGCATTAAAGAATACATCTTAAAAGAGCCCCCTGGACCCTGGAAGATATGTTCCTATATTTAAGAATATTTTCAAAAAAGATTGTGGGATTCAGATCAACCACATTCTAAAACAAAACTAAGAACAAATTATGGACAAAAAAATGACTGTCATTATAACTCTATTTCTACCATTCATTATGGGGAACTTCTTGATCTCCTCATGAAGCATTAAACAAAAATCATGTCTTTATACATTGCGGGACAATATCGACCATCAAAATATCAAACAAGAAAAGAGGATCATCGGTTGATGATACATTCATATTCTGATGGGAATTACTTGTAGTGTAAGACACACTCTGTGAATTGGCCTGTGGCACTTGGCTTTGGGAGCTCATGAGGTCTGGAAACACTTCCTTTAATCCTACACAAGGAAGTTGATTTGAAAGCATGTCTTTGTTTGTACTTGTGTTTGCTCATGATTCCCATTACTATGTTAAGGATTCATGTTTTCTATAATTGACTCATTACTCAAATTTTCAGTAGCTTCAATTATGATTTCATTAGTGAATGCATTTTTCAAAAGTATTGCCTCATGTTATTCTTCAAAAGCAGACGGAAGATTGTGTAAGACAGGGGAAAGAACATGATTTATTTCTATGTCCAGGGATATTTCTATGTCATGCAGAGAAGTAATTGGTAAGACTTGTCACATCATAATTTTCACTAGTCAAGTTCACAATCGTCACTTCTCCATTATTCAATATTGATTGAGACATGTACTCAACCACCATCTCACACACTACTAGGTTCGGTGAATGTGTCTCATGTGAAAAAGAGGTGAGAATGTCTAGAGGCATGTATTTTGGAAAGTTGTTATAAGGGTCTAAGGTAATACTTATGCCTAGGGTATAACTTTCTTCAAAAGCAGCTTTCATATTGGTACCTTCTAGGCCATCAATCCCACTCAGTTCTTAACTTCATCTATTGATAAATGTAATGGGTTTGTCTCATAGAAACGTGATGGAATATATATGGGGGTTTGTTTTCAACTTGATCTTGGAAATCATCTTCTTCTTCAAACAAAAGGACATATAAAAACCATTCTCATAATCCTTTCTTAGACAACTGTTAACGCTCATAAATGTACTTATGTCGATAATAGGGGTTCTCCCTAGTAGAAAGTCCCAATTAGAACTTAAAATGTTTGGAATAGGGAACCCATCTAGATTCTGGAATGGATTCCATTCACTTGTTTGGGGTTTCACCAGTTGTGACGCAGTCCATCATTTAGGGTTTTTATTTAAGGGGATGAAATCCAGTATGCCTTAACCTACAATACAGTCCTATATTACTCTAACCTATCCTAGACAAGAGCGAAATTAAAAGGAATGAGCGGAAAATGATATTGAGATACATATCCTGAAAACATATAACTACGATAATAGAAATGTATAACAATTACATAATGACAGAGCACATCAGAATATTCAGAGCATTAGTACATTCTTCATTTTCAACTCATAGAAAGCAAAGATACTATGAAAATGCATACACAACAAAGAATAGAAAATTGTGACAAGAATCCAACATAAATCAAAACTTTATTACTGCATATGGGAGAAAGAGGAAACAAGAAGCAATTCCATAACATTCATCACAATCACAATCACAGTTCCATGCAAAAATTGAGTCTAGCAACCTTTGTATTCATCCACAGAAATAATTCTTACAATAGAATGAGCAGCAAAAGCTCCTTTTCCAAAATTCAACTTTCTCTCTTTCCCTCTCTCTTTTATAACTTTTTACAAAATAACTTTTAAGTGACTGTTCAAATTCCCAAAATGAGTTACGACCTTTGGGATCCTTGAACAATTGTCACTTTAAGCTTACATTCTCTCTTAAAATAAATAAAGGTTAAATGTAAATTACATAGTTCTAAGAGGGAGCATTCCCTTGGGATTTAATAAATAGATCCCATAGTTCACAGTCATATGAAATAAAATTTAGTTTTGTGGGCTCAAGTAAACGTAGTGAAACTTCATGAGCCACCACTTCCCTAGCCATTGAGGTCAACCCTTTAGTGACGGTGGCATGACATGTAGTCATGAACTGAACCTTTCACATGGGTGTCCCAACCTATTCCTGCAATGCTTGCGTAGTGACCTAAGATGTACTTCTAACTGTTTTGATGTCTTCAACTATGATTGTTCTCAATTCTGCTAATCGTTAACACTTTATCCATGGTAGTTGTTGGTACTGATATTTTCACATCCAAAAACAAACAGCAAAGTTGATCGCAAGTGACGCCTGTCAATTTTCATTGAGGATTGGAGGTTAAATCCGTAGGAAGGGGATTTTAAATTGATCTCGCGAACATCTATATGGTCGCTAATCGAAGAACCAAGCGATCTCCAAGACTTGGCAGTATTGTGCAGATCAACGGTGGAGATTTTATTTAGGGTCCCGAAGTGCAATATATTTAAGCTAGGAGTTTGAGCCCTGAATGGAAACCACCTTGGCCACGTGGCGGCTTCAGGTTCATTCAGGGCTCGAAAAGCGGTCTTCCCAAACCACTTATATGAAGCCCTCAACCCACTCCTATCGAGGTCAACAGAAAAGATAGTTGTCACTTCATTACAACTGTTTTTTAGAAAAAGGGGTTACATGAAACGAAGGCATTTCAATTCAGGTACAAATATCAAGGTAAATAGGGGAGGCGATCTATGACTGTCGTTCTTTCAGGCCCCAGTAGCTGCTCGAATTTTAATGAGCCAGGAACGACCCTGAATGGAAATCGATTGGGCCACGTGGTGGTCTCAGGTTCATTCAGGGCCCAAAAAGCGGTCTTCCCAAACCACTTATATCAAGCCCTGAAACAGCTCCTAAAGTCTTCCACCCCCTTAGTGGAACCACTTATATTTTTTCCAATGGATATTACCATCGTCGTCCTGGATGGAAATCAATTGGGCCATGTGGCGGTCTCAAGTTCATTCAAGGCCCGAAAAGCAGTCTTCCCAAACCGCTTATATCGAGCCCTGAAACCACTCCTAAAGTCTGCCACCCCCTTAGTGGACCCACTTATCTTTTTTCCAACGGATATTACCATCGTCGTCTAAATAGAAACGGTCCCCCGCTCATTAAAATACCTCGCGTTCCTCGCTTAAAGGACCATTCTCTTTATGCCACGTGTACAACTCATTTAAGTCATCCATTTTAAATTCCGCTATAAATAAGCTTTATTTGAATTCATCAAGCACTTATTTTTCTGATGCTGCGAGTTCCTCTGCTATCCATGATCACACTAGCCTCTTCATAGCCAATAATGAGCATCCTCCATCCCCTCCTTCATTTCATCAGCATCGGCATTGCTTCCACCGCTGACCCTAAGACTTTTCTCGCCGCAAGCTCTACACTCAACAAGCAAGAGCACTTAGGAGATGAGCACTTTGACATCCATGATCCAATATCATCAATCCCCAATCTACATCAATTATCTAGAGAAGATGAAGATCAGGTCGAGAGCAGAAATGATTTGTTAAATATTTGGGGCTTTGGATTAGAAAAAATGATCTTACCACAGGCCAGAGCATTCTCGGAGCTTGTGCAGTGGTGTGATAAAAGATATGCACCCAAGAAGAAAGAAATTGTTTCTCGACTGGGATCCATTGTCTTCCTAATTAAAAGAGAACTCGTCATGGAGATGACAGACACCGAAGAATATGGTTCAATTTTACAGTTTGATGAAGAGGTCCTGGCAGGAAAGATTAGAGAATTATCATTAGAAAGCAGGGAAGCATTCATCCAGATGTTAATTCCTCCAGGAGCAGACCTTCCTGGTACGCAGTCCATGTTCAATCTGGAAGTATTCTCCAAGCAATCATGACCAGTTTTTTCCATGATCTTCCAGATACTCGGGTATGATCATGACTTGGTGATTGATGATGTTTCCCTAGGATTCCTTTTCTTATTAATTTGTCACAGCATGAATCACCAATTAAGTTAGATGTGGCATCTTTCCTTGCTCAGTCTATACATTTGCAGTTCAAGAATTTTGCTTCTAGAAAGCTATTCAGATACAATTCCTATTTAATATACATGATTATCTATCATAATAAGGAATTATTCAACCGAGAGGACCTCCAGAAGTCAATTACTCCTATTCTAGATCATGAAGGATTTTCTGTGTTTGTGGATACTGTCGTAACTAAATTTTATTCCTTGTTGTTCGATGCTCCTCCTCCCAGAATTTTTATGGAGTGCAAGAATTTGCTCCAGTTAAATCCGAATGACTCAGTTGGAGATTGGTTTTGCTTTGAGACTCACACTGAGATTCGATTATATGGAACGGAGCTAGCTCCATATAAGTTGTTTGTATTCATGACTCCTAGCCTATTTTCCTTGGAATACATCTGCCAAAATTTCAACTGTGACGACATACATTTCATGAAGGGAAATAGCCCCAGGAATTTCAAAGTCCGCAGTGAAGCAGGCCCATTTAAAGCTAGAAGCAGGACTACTCAGATAGTGGTTGAAGAGATTCTAGTGGCTCTCAACCTCCCTATGAGCTTTGCGTGGAACTATGGTCCTAAAGGGATCATCTCTCAAAAAAGACAGTTTGCTAGAGCAGTGGTTTATCCTCATAAGCCACACCCAATATTGGAAAAAATTGCCAACTTGGAGAGTTGGGAACAGGCTAAACTGGATTTGGATCCAAGCCAAGCAGTGGTACCAGTTATCCATATGCCACATAAATTTGATACCTTGGGAAAGAGGAAAACCCCTTAATTGACCTTTGATGCTAACAAAGATGAATCAGGAAGTGTCGAGTCAAAGTCGAATAAGTCCAGATTGAAAAATATATCCAACACAACATTACAAATTAAACCTACTCCCACATCTCTGACACTTGTCATTTTGGAAAATTTTCCATCTGCAGCGTGGCCTCAGAAGCAGGAGACATATTCTCAAAAATATGCTTTCGTGACAACATCGCCTGTTAAGGTTGGATTATTTGGCCTGTATTCCCAAATTAAGGACGACAACATCGATCTCCATAAGACTTTGTTCCCAAAGAAAGATCTCGAGATAGGACACCAGTCCAGGATGTTGTCTACATTAGATTTTAGGCGGGGGACCTTGAAGATGGTGATTTTGGAACCATTGGTGCCCAGAGGAAATATGGTACCTTCAAACTTCAAGACCACTCAGGTCACGATTAATTTGGACGCGTTTCCTTCAAAATATATCATGGAGCTTCACCGACAAACGGGTGAAGGAGTGTATAGAGATATAATGAAGTACATTATATTAAGTACTAATAAGTTGGAGGTTGCAGTAAACAAACTAGAGAAGCAGCTAAAAAATGAAAAATCATCAAATAAATCCAAGCAGTTGAAGATAGCTGATCTAAAGAAGAAAATTACCAAATTGGTAAAGGAACCAAATGATGCAACTCCAGTTCAAATCATGTTAAAAGAAAAGGATAAGGATATTGCAGGTTTGAAGAAAAATCTCAATATCCCCACGGTTGAGCATTCTCAAATAGCTGAATTTTTAGCGAAACAATCCGATTTGGACAAGGCATTTGCTGAGGGAAAAACACTCAAGGAAAAGATCGCTTCTCTAGAAAGCGAGGTAAATGAGCTCAAGAAGTAGAATCAAGATGCTATGCTTCAAAATGTCGCATTTTTACAAGCCACATCTTCAGCAGACCCTATAGATAAGCTCGCACAAGCAGTCGCATAAATGAGCCTTAAAGATGCCCAGTTGAATCATGCACAGTATCAACTAAAGCTCAAATGTGATGAGCTGAGGAATGCAAATGAGTAATTATCTAAAGGAGACCTGATCATTTCTGAACTACAACAGTCCAATGTAGACTTACAAAAAGGCATTCAGGATCTATCTAGAAATCGCATGGGAAATCCTTTGCTCAAGATGGAAAAGTCTATAATTTGGGTAAAATTAGAAACACTTATAACAAAACAATGGATTCATTTCGTCATCTCATAAGAAGAGTGGGAAATCATTGAGAAACCTGCCCAAGACTCTAGTTCAATTGTGAACAACGTGGACAAAAGGACAAATATGGCAAATGCTGTAATTGATTTCTTGAATGAAAAAACCTTTGATGAGCTTCGAGCTTGTGCCATACAAGATAGAACAAAAATAATCATAGAGACAAATAAAGTGATTACAAAAGGATTAATGGCTCAGAATGTTGTTGATATGGCCAACCAACTAAAGCATGAAATTCGTTCTTTCAAATATTTATTCAGCAATGTGTTTCCACTTGGTCTTCCGTCGTTTTGGGATGGACACATAGATTTATATCACAAAGACCACTATAATGTCATGATATTGGAAGCACGAAATTACAAAGTCCATATGGCAGACATCCATGGAGAACAAGATGGAAGAATGGTTGTGGATAAGTTGCACCCATATTTTGAAATCCTCAATCGTCTTCAAGCCATCTTCAAGTTTTTTCCTAAGGCCACTTTCGAGCACTATTTAGAGTTAGATATGGAACTCAGGGAACTTAGGGTTTTCTAGTATCCATTGGGTAAAGAGTGGAAGAACATCACCAGGTTCCTCCAACTAAAGCAACTGGAAAGAGCCTCCACTGCGTAGTCAGCAGCTAGAACATCATCATCACAGCAGAATCCTCCTCCACCTCAAGAAGGAACACCCAATCTCGTCTTCCAGCAAGTCAACATCATTTTTCCAGATAGGCATCTTTTGTAACATTTTTTTGTTGATAAGGATATGAGAAACTGAAAGTGGTTTTATTCCATAACCAATTTTTGTTACAAATTTTGTAAGAGCCTAAAGGGCTATAAATAGATTAGAACAGTCGATAGCATAGGGTCGACTCTTTTTGTAAGAAGTATAACTTCTGATGATTTTGGTCTGATCAATTAATAAGAAAAGGACATTCAAGCTTCATCGTGGATTTGTGTGGTTTCTAAAATCTATTTATGTGCAGTTAGTATTTTCTCCTTTGTATTTCCATCTCTTTCAACCTTCTGTAATTAGAAAATTTAATTCATGTTCGTATGGTTTGATCTACCACTACTAAATATTTGATACAAGTATGGTTGTGGGTATATTTTATTGTGTGTTGTGAAGTATTCATAATATATCAATTGGACATTGATCGGATTATTCCTGCAAGTATTGGGTTTATTTTGCTATTATTCTGTTATAACTATTGAATTCAATGCCTAGTACGTTTTATGCAAACTTGAGATAAATATTTACTTTACTCTACCTTTACTCATGCCATTTTCACTCATTCCTTCATTCCAAATTTGTGTTGACATACCAGAAGTGTTGCCCACATATAATCTTAATTATAGGTGTCCTCTGTATTTGCAATCAAAGTAACTGACATAATTACTGATTAATTGTTGGCCTGAAGATAAACTAGAACAAGTAAAATTATTTATGCCCAGACACAGTTCTAAAATACAGCCTTAGAACGTATCTGGGACTAACATATTTTTTGGTGCCGTTGTCGGGGACCGTATCAAGAAGATTAATCTTCCCCGGGGACAATGACAATCATACGCCCTTGATTTCGTAGTGGATGATATCAGGTTGCAGGATGTGAAATCCACTTGGTAACTCCACCAAGGAAAACTTGGCATCTAGACGCAAACATACTCACTAGAACCCTAGCCATGAAGAATTTGTGGCTCTATGAGATCCTGTCTCCTAGGGACATAGACGTGGAAAATATCAATCCACTTCACCTGACCATTACCGATGAAGTTTATCCCCTCCTTTGTTTGGCCCACATTTCACTGAGTCTAAGTTTATTTTCGAAACCCCTAGACGAGAGTCTCCTCCCCAAAATCCAAATACTCTGTTTGGTTTACCTAATCTCCTGATAATTTCCACCGAAAGCAGAGAATACTCTACTCAGAAAAATCCACCCAAATCCTTTATTACTCCTGAAGCTAAGAAGTTAATTGCTAAACACCTTATGTCAGGAGGAGGAGGAGGAGGAGGAGGAGGAGGAGGAGGTGGCGGAGGACCACCACCACCACCACCCAGAACACCTCGATGGGTGGCTAGTCGAAATGGACCTCTACAATTACCCACACCCTTAAATGATATGCCCACCCACTATCTAAATTTATTACCTAAATACGATGGCAATAAGGGTACATCTTCAGAAGATCACGTGGATCGCTTTCAATATTTCACCGATAACGTTTTTTATCGACCACGATGATGTATACATGAGATTCTTCGCTCCATCACGAGAGGGAGAGGCCCAAAAATGGTTCATATCATTGCCAAATGCTTCGATCGAAACTATGGAAAATTTGGAAAACACTTTCATCAAGAAGTGCGGAGTCAAGCGTGATAACTTGTATTATTTGACCGAATTTTCTGACCTAAAAAGGAATAATTCCAAAACTTTTTTTGATTGTACCGCAAGGTTTAATAAAGTATATTACAGAATCCCCAAGGATATCTAACCTACTGAAGCAGTATCCCAGGCTACATATGCAAGTTCCTTCCCCTCTAATTTTGCTATCATGTTAAGAGAAAGAAGATGCATCTCCCTCAGTATAATGCAAGATGATGCTATAGACGTCGAAGGAAATATGAGAGGCAGAGGTAAAATAAAATTGGTTAACGATGTTGAGCAAAAAGATAAAGGGAAAGCTAAAGAGGAGAGTAGTTCCACAAGGGCTAAAGACTCTCAAGAATCAAATATAGAAGAAATGTCTCGCATTATCAAGAACCTATCAAACAAGGTTACTAGAATGGAATTGGAAAGCAGTAGTCCGAACAGAAAATCCCCTGCTCATCCTCCCAGTCTGTTTAGAAGGCCTTACAATCCTCAGATGGACTATCGAGAGAAAAGGAATGATGAACAACCATTAAGACCACCATTCAGGGAAAGCGATAACATTCTGATCAAAATACCTGGAGAAGAAATTTATGAGGAATCCAAAGAACAACTGAATTGGATGGAAGAAGAGTCCTATCTCATGCATCTCACTAGAGATGATTATGAAAAGCCACTTTCATATAACCAAACTGATAAATATCATAATATTCCTCAAGATAATGACTCCGTCAGCTGAATATTAATTGTTCCCAGATACTCTATAAGCTGAGTTTCAAAAGAAGTATAATCTTAGGCCTAGACCAGAGTCTGTCAATCGACGGGAGAATGCCCCTCCTAAAGTCGCCCCCCCAAAGCAAGTTCGATATAAATCCCCCCAAACATCTCCCGTAATAAAGAACAGAGACCTGTCAAAGGACAAAACCACTAAAGTATCAGTTTCATTTTGTCAAAAAGAGCCAGACGCCACCCCGCACAAAAAGCTATATCAATATCCTAAAGAGTATGGGAAAACCAATATACCTTTCAATATGGAACATGAACTGATCAAACTCAAGATAGCAGTCTCATTGTATGAGCTAATAAATAACCCTTTGTACCAAAATCAAATTGATAAGATGCTACACAAAGGTGAATTCATTGATCAACAAGATACCATAAATCTGAATGATGAATCCCCAACTGTTCAATGTGTCCCTCATATTTATGAAAAAGAATAACCTAGTGCTCCTTTTTATGTCACTCTTAATGTACATGATAAATTACTCCACAACTATATGCTAGACTCTTGCGCTTCCCACAACTTGATTCCAAAATTTATTATGGAATAGTTGGGGCTAGAGATCACAAGGTCATATCATGATCTTTACAGTTTTGTCTCTAGAAAGGTGAGGTGTGTAGGTATGATAAAGGATTTGGTAGTAACTCTTTCCCAATTACCAGCCAAAAGTATAATGGTGGATGTGGTAGTAGTTGACGTCCCAGCAAAATATGGTATGTTTCTATCAAGAAGCTGGGATAAAAAATTGGGAGGTACCATGCATATGGATATGAAATATGCTATAGTACCCGTGTTTGCAGGAGAAACCAGATGCCTATATAGAGAAGCTATGTTTGCATACGTAATAAGTGATCAAGATAGTCCTATTAATTATCCTATATATGCTACTGATGAGGATATGGGTTTCTATATGTTGTCTACCAATGAGTCCCTTGAGGAACCAATTGTAGAACCTCAAGTGACTAATGTGTTGACGAAGATCATAAGAGTCGAGTATGGAAACTATATTTTGATGGGGCCTCAACGAAAGATGAATCTGGAGCTGGTGTGTTGTTGTTCTCAGCGGTAGGGGAAGAAACTATGTTTTCCTACAAGCTAGAATTTGATACCACCAACAATGTTGTTGAGTATGAGGCCCTTATCTTAGGTGTCCAAGCCTCTAAAGACTTCAAAATTACTGAGCTAGCAATATTTGGAGACTCTGAGTTGGTATTAAACCAGGTCAAAAGTATTTATCAAACAAAGCATCCAAGGCTTAGAGCATACAAGAATCTCATTTGGGATCTTATTGAAAACTTCTTTGATGGTTTTAATATAACTTTTTTTCCCAAGGGAGCGCAACTAACATGATGATTCGTTGGCCCTAGCAACTAGCACATTTAAACCTCCAAATAAACCAAAGTTGAAGTATGAAGTGGAAATGTGATATCGTCCTTCTATCCCTGACAACATCAAGCATTGGCAAGTCTTTGAGGATGATCAATAGATTAAACGTTTTCTTCAACTTATGTATGAATTTTCAGGTACTAGTATAGACAGTGATTAAGAGTATGAAAGGGAAAACATTATACAGATAAAGGGTAAACTGATGCAACCCCCTCTGCCTTTAAATCATCTACCCTTATTATTGTCTAGGACATAAAAGATGACAACTCCTGGATTAATGCAACAGGTTGTTGGTTACAAGATTCTCCAACTAAATAACAACTATATCCCAAAAGGTCTAGTCCCTCTGGAACAATTGTTTGATAAAAACGAGATCCATGTTAAACCAGCAGTTCGACCAACTACTGAAGTTTTGTAGGAAGTTAATATTGGTACCCCAGAAGAACCTAAATTCATCAAGCTTTCACGACCCTTGTCAATTGAGCATAAGCAAAGATATGAATATCTATTCAAAGAGTATATGGATGTTTTTTCTTGGAAGTATGAAGATTTGAAAACTTATGACACATTTGTTATACAACATAGGATCCCTTTAAAACCAGATGCTAAGCCAGTAAACCAGAAGTTAAGGCAAGTAAATCCTATTTTACTCCCTATAATTGAAAAGGAGGTGAGAAAATTACTTGATGCTAAAATCATTATTCCTATCAGATATTCAAAGTGGGTATCTAACCTGGTACTAGTGAGGAAGAAAAATGGGGAAATTCGTTTGTGTGTTGATTTCAGAAATCTTAACAAGTGTTCTTTAAAGGATAATTACCCTCTACCCAAATGGATCATATTCTTCAGAAAGTGGTTGGGCCAACCAGAGTATCTATGATGGATGGATTTTCAGGTTATAATCATATTTCCATGCATCTTGATGATAGGGAAAAAAACGACTTTCAGCTCACCATGGGGAACGTTTATGTATGATAAGATTCCCTTTGGCCTCATCAATGTTGGGGCAACATTCCAAAGAGCCATGGATCTAGCATTCATCGGTGAAAAGGACAAATTTATTGTTATATATATGGATGATATGACAATATTCTCAAAATCAGATGAGGATCACCTTCAGCATCTAAAGCAAACCTTCAGGAAATGCAGAAAATTTAGTTTGTCTCTCAATCCTAAAAAATCCTTTTTTGCAATGACATAAGGAAAGTTGTTGGGACATATTGTCTTCAAATATGGAGTTAAAATAGATCTCGATAGAGTGGTCTCTATAAAATTAATTGATCTCCCAAGAAATAAAAAGTAAGTACAGTCTTTTATTGAAAAAATAATTTTTCTATGAAGATTTATTCCTAATTTTGTTGAGATAATGAAGGAGATTACTGATATGTTGAGAAAAAACATTGAGATTAAATGGACAACAGAAGCAACGAATTATTTTAAACAAATAAGGATGCCTTAGGAGAATCACCAGTTCTAATCAGTCCCGATTACACCAAAGAGTTTCTTATATTTTCTTTTGCCTCTGAAGTTAATATTGCAGGAGTTCTTTTACAAAAAAAATAATGAAGGACATGAGCAACCCATTGCCTTTTTCAACAAAGCATTGAGAGATGTTGAGTTAAAGTACAACATGGTGGAGAAACAGGCATATGCACTACTGAAATCCCTCAATTCATTAAGAAACTACGTCCTGCACTCTAAAATCAATGCCTACGTTCCAGGGAGTACCATCAAGGATATTCTATGTCAACCAGACAGTGAAGGCAGAAGAGGAAAGTGGATTTCCAAAATCCAAGAATATGACATGGAAATTAAACCTACCAAGATTGTAAAAGGACGAGGACTAGCCAAAATTATGGCTGAATCGAACTATCAAGCTCTAGAGATAAATTTGGTAGACCAGCTGCCCAATCAGGAGAAAGAAGGTACTCAGAAAAATATCCCTCTTAATATTTTTGAAAAATTTGCTTGTTCGGAATAGTACAAAGATATTTTTTTATTGCCTGCAACATTTAAATTGTCCCCATCATCTCGACAAAGCTAAAATGAGGTCTCTTAGACTCAAAGCTGTTAAATACTGCATTCTAGATGGATACTTATTTTGGAAAGATCCTCTTGGATTTTTACTGAACTATGTAATAGAGGAAGAAAATGAAGGTATAATAGCAGAGTTCCATGAAGGTGTATGTGGAGGACATCATGCATGGAGATCCACCGCTTACAAAGTCCTCTGAGCTAGTTACTATTAGCCAACTTTGTTTACCGATGTTAACAAAATTGTTAGAGCCTACAGTTAATGTCAAATGTTTGTAGGAAAATAGAAGCTTAAACCACTGCCTCTCAAACCAATCAAATTTGAAGCACCTTTCCAACAGTGGGGTCTATATTTTATAGGAGAGATAAATCCAAATTCCAGTGGTCAACACAACTGGATTCTTACTGCTACTGACTACTTCACCAAATGGGTAGAAGCAATACCAACAATAAATGCTAATGATATTGTTATAATAAATTTCCTGGAAGAAAATATTCTAGCAATATTTGGTTGTCCAAGGAAGATCATTACATATAAGCGGCCCAGGCTTTCAAGTCTGCTAAAATGATGAGTTTATATCAAAATTACAACATTGAATTAATTTATTCAACAGACTATCATCAAGGTAATGGGTTAGTATAATCCTCTAATAAAAGTATGGTAACTATCATCAAGAAGATGTTGAACATAAATAAAAAGGCATGGGACTCGTAGCTGAAATTTGCATTATGGGAAGATATGACCAGTGTTAAGAGAGCAATTGGCACTTCTCCTTTCCAACTTGTCTATTAAAGAGGCAGTCCTCCCTATTCAATCGGGTTTACTAGTAATGAAGCTATTACAATCTGAGCATGATGAACCAAATGACATGGAAATAAGAATCCATCAATTAATTGAGATTCAGCAAGTTAGGGAATAGTTGGATGGCACAACCAAGATACACCAAGATAAGATGAAAGAAACTTTCGACAAGAGAGCCGTATCTAGGGACTTTCAACTTGGAGACCTTGTTCTAAAATGGGATGCTAGAAGAGAAGAGTGATCCAAACATGGTCAATTTGATAACCTATGGCTTGGCCCGTTCAAGATAGTTGCAGTCCAAAACAATAACACTTATGAATTGGCACAACTAAACGATGAAATATTTGGAAATCCTGTTAATGGTAGGTTTCTAAAGTGTTTCTTTCAGTATTGATTCCTACCCTCACTCTCTTATGAATTTATGTATCAATATGTAACATACTTCTGAGTTTCCTTCAATTTTTCTTTAATATTATGTTCACGTGTTTTCCAATCTCATGCTATACGTTGTGAATTTGTAAAAATATAAAGGCTTAATATGACTCCATATCCCAATGGACTTAAAGGAACTAATCTACAATTCTCGACCTCTTCCAGAGCAAAAGGTTGTCCCCGTTGAAGCCAATGTTGGTATTAATACTTTCTTATCCATCAACATGATCGCAGGTGACGCCTGTCAATTCACATTGAGGATTGGAGGTTAAATTTGGAGGAAGAGGATTTTAAATTGATCGTGTGAAAATCCGTATGGTCACTAATCGAAGAACCAAGCGATCTCCAAGACTTGGCAGTATTGTGCATATCACCGGTGGATATTTTATTTAGGGTCCCGAAGTGCAAGATATTTAAGCTAGGATTTCGAGCATTGAATGGAAACCACCTTGGCCACGTGGCAGCTTCAAGTTCATTTAGGGCCCAAAAAGTGGTCTTCCCAAACCACTTATATCAATCCCTGAACTCGCTCCTGCCGACATCGGCAGATTAGATAGTTTTTGCTTCATTACAGCTATTTGTCAGACCAAGGGGTTACGTGATATGAAGCCATTTCAATTTAGGTACAAATCTCGAGGTAAATAGGGGAGGCGATCTACGACTATCATGATTTCAGGCCCTGGTAGCTGCTTGACTTTTAATGAGCTGGGTGTGACCCTAATTGGAAACAGCTTGGGCCACGAGGCATTCTCAAGTTCATTCAGGGCCCGAAAAGCAGTCCTCCCAAACCGCTTATATCAAGCCCTGAAACTGATCCTAAAGTCTACCACTCCCTTGATGGACCCACTTAGCTTTTGTCCAACGGATATTACCATCACCGTCTAAATAGAAATGGTCCCCATGCATTAAATTCCCCTGTGTCCCTCACTTAAAGGACCATTCTCTTGATTCCACGTGTACAGCTCATTTAAGTCATCCATTTTCAAATTTTCGTTATAAATCATATTTATTTGAATTCATCGAGTACTTATTTTTCTATTGTCACGGGTTCCTCTGTTATCCATCATCGCAACAGCCTCTTCACATCCAATACTGAGCAGTCTCCATCCCCTCCTTCATTCACCAGCACCATCATGGATTCCACCGTTAACCCTGAGAATTTTCTCGCCGCAAGCTTTGCACTCAACAAGGAAGAACACTTAGGAGATGAGCACTTTGACATCCACCATCCCGTATTTTCAATCCCCAATCTACATCAATTATCCAGAGAAGATGAAGTTTAGGCCAAGAGCAGAAATGAATTGTTAAATATATGGGGCTTAGGATTAGCAAAAATGATTTTACCACATGCCAAATCATTCCCGGAGCTTGTGCAGTGGTGTGTTGAAAGATATGCACCCGAGAAGAAAGTAATTGTTTCTCGGTTGTGATCCTTTGTCTTCCCGATTAAGAGAGAACTCGTCATGGAGATGATAGACACCGAAGAAGATGGTTCAATTTTATAGTTTAATGAAGAGGTCCTGGCAGGAAAGATCAGAGAATTATCATTAGAAAGTAGCAGACTTTCCTAGTACGCAGTCCATGTTCAGTTTGGCATTCTTCTCTGAGCAAGCCCGACCAGTGTTGTCCATGATCTTCCAGATAATCGGGTATGATCATGACTTGGTGATTGATGATGTTGCCTTGGGATTCCTTTTTCTTATCAATTTTTCACAGCATGAATCGCCAATCAAGTTAGATGTGGAATCTTTCCTTTCTCAGTCTATACATTTGCAATTCAAGAACTTTTCTTCTAGAAAGCTATTTAGATACAATTCCTATTTAATATACATGATTATCTATCATAATAAGGAATTCTTCAACTAAGAAGACCTCCATAAGTCAATTACTCCTATTCCATCTCATGAAGGATTTTATGTGTTCATGGATACCGTCGTAACTAAATTGTATTCCTTGTTGTTCGATGTTCTTCCTCCTAGAAATTTTCCAGAGTGCAAGAATTTGCTCCAGTTAAATCCCAACGACTCAGTAGGAGATTGGTTTTGCTTTGAGACTGATACTGATATTCAAGTATATGGAACGGAGCTAGATCTTTATAAGCTGCTTGTATTCATGACTCTTGTTGAAATATTGTAACTTCGAAGAATATTCTATTGTATTTTATTATTGTAATTTATTCAGAGATGTTTTATTCCTTCGTCGGGATGTTATTATTGTATTTTTTCATCATAAAGTCATGAGGTAAATCCTCCCATGTAAGTAGGGGAAATAGATCCCCTAGATTCAAATGTAATGGGGTTTTTAAGTCCCCTAGAGGAGTCGGCCCAGTCAGCATTAGTTGAGTGGTAAAGTTATTTGAGGCCGACATGTCATGTTGTAAAATTAAAGTAGAAGTGAATGTATAAATAGAGAGCTAGGCTCTCTCATTTATTCATTCATTCACACACACACTCACTTGTGTAATTTGCAATGGAGAGAGAGAGATATATATCCGCAAGGAGAAGGAGCACTTGTTTGGGGTTTTGTCTTTGTATTTTTTATCATCTATATTGAGGAAATTTTGTTGGGTTTTCTTCCTCTATAGGGTTTCCCAAGATAAAATTGTGTCTCTTGTGTTTATGTTGTGCTTGTTATTCTTTCAGTGATCCTATATATGCTATTATTGTGAATTTGAATTGAATAATGATGTTATCTATATTAGCATATTTAATATTAACATGGTATCATAGCTATCCTGAAAGAAGGCAATGTATGGAATTTATGACACTTGTTTCACTTGCGACAATTTGAAAGTTAGGGCTTTGTATAGAAAAAAACTAGTCATCTTGGAATTTTCACTATAAATAACTTTTGGAGAAGGTTCAGGATCATAAACTTGTATAGGCTGAAGATGAAATGTTCATGTACCTTGTGTCCTAGTTTCAGCCTCATATTCGTTGTACTTTGTGATATGTGATCCGTACAAGTTAGGGTTTCTACCTCTTCCAGAATGCATCCTTAAATAGGCGACCTGGGAAAAAAGGTCATATCTCGGGATAGGAATATCCAAATGGAATTAATTAAAAATTGACAGTTAGGGAATGAACTTTAGTTTCACAAGTCCGAGTATCAAAGGCCGAAGTTGAAACAGTGACACATGGCACGCCGTACAAGTTCGCTATGTTGTTTCATCCCAAAAACAGGTCATGTTGGGAAACTTAGCATATATCTCTCATGGAGAATCCAATAAAGCTCAAATTTGTGGGGTTGGAAAGATGACAAGCCAGGATATCACAGGCCGAAGTTTCAGACCTTGAGGATCCTAAATTTCATAGATACACCAGAAACAATACGACACATCTGAAATAGCTCAATGGAGGAAATCAAAGAAGAGGAGGAAGAAGTTATCACTTAGGGTTTTCATTTTTTTTTAGGTATGGAAGGACCTGATAAAATGTTGGAGACACCTGTTGCAACATTGAAAACTTTGAAAATGGATTTGGAATCCCTTCATCATTATTCTTCCATTAAATGTTGCGGGAGGAAGGAGATTAAAAATTAGGGTTTTCGAGTTCTACAAGTAAGAAGAAACCTTAGCAAAGTTGGGAGAATCATAGGGAAGCAATGAAGGAGGTTTAAATGGAACTGGTATTTTACCATCCTATCACCATGAATCTATATAAGATGTTTACAAGTGGTCTACCTTGGAATATTAGGGTTTTACCCTTATAGAGAAGACTACAAGCAATCTTGACAGGTATGACTTCAAGAGATGCAGGTATGTTTTGAAATCTGTTTCATTTATCTGATGATTAAGTTCATGATATGTTTGTTTTCATATTATTGAGGTTAGTACAATCATGATTAATTTTAGACTTAGTAAAAGTATGAATTCATGTGAATTATAGGACATTCATTGATTAGGGTTATGACACTTATGATTGTAGTAATGCACTTGTGGTGTTGTATGAGGATGATATTGTCTGCTAACATGAAAGGTATATGAAGAAAGACAAATCAATTTCTAGATCAAGAATATATGACCATGATGAAATGAAGATAAAGACTCGTCCATAGTATTTGATCACATAGAATCTCTACTTACGAGGTATGTATGATTTGGTTCTATTATGCTTAACTTATAAGAGATGCAGGTTACTAGCACAAGATCTCTAAATATTTGAAGAGAACAAAGAAGATATTGTTTACGTATGTTAGGCATAACTAGCAAGCATGTTAATCCATGTATGTTTTCCTATATCGAGTTAGAATCCTACTTTCATATGGTTGATAATGATTATTCCTGGAAATAGAGTTTAGCTAATCAAGGCTTTATGCATATTGTGTTTCTTAGTTTGATTAATGATTATGACCGTACGTGTTTAAGATTATTTAGGGTTATAATGTTTTTAATCTTATTGAGATTATACTAATGAATGTGTGATTATGTATGAGATATTGAGGATGACAAAATGATGAAACTAGTGCACACTTAAGTATGCATAGTGGTACATGATGGATAGAAGTTCAAAGACATATAATCATGGTGCTATCATAAAGGAAAAATAGAGATCAAGAGGGAGGAAACCACACAAACATAAAAGATAAGTATTTTATTTTTTATTTGAATTACTTCTTGAATCTTTGAATAGTTAATGATATTGCTCATAATAGTTGTATGCATATTTGTATTCCTAGAATCAGGAAATATATCATGCATAGTGTAAGCATTCATATAGCATTGAACAACATACTACTAATATGAATATGATTTGTAATTTGGAAAAACATTCCATTGTTGCTTGTCTAGAATGAAACATCTTTGCTAACATGCTGGGAGCTATGCACACTCTTGATAGTATGTTCCGGTAGAGATGGAAGGCATCTAGATATCCACTGTATGCATACAAGATATGGAAAAGTGTTGTGCCAAAGTATTGGTCAAGATGGTTGCATAACTATGTGAATCATATCAGTATGCATAATGGGTTATCATTGAAATGTTAACATGATTTGATGATTATGAAGTGTTAATAATCATGTAATTGAATTTGATTTGTAGGAAAGATCGTGTGCTATGATCTACAAAAGAAGGATGATGAACACTTGTTCTGAAGAAAAAGTGATGACTGTTCAACAAGAAGACTTACAAATCAAACATACTATAGAAGTACAAAGCAAGGCTCGTGGATAGACACACTTCCATAGATAGATTACACCCATGGAAGATTCCCAAGATTTGAAAGAAAAACACATTATTGAAGAAGGATTTGTACGGGTTCAACAGGTACCCAAGATCAATAGTCATTTGATGAGCTTTATGATCAACACGGGTGATGCGGATTTCAACCTTTACTACAAGGTTGAATATGGTTGCTATATACAGATGACATTCTTCTCTCATATGGATGCAAGAAGGAACTCACCATAGAGTTCGAGTGATCTTGAGGCTCATATTAGTAGACCCATCTGACGGGAGATGGCATGGATAGATATGCAGAAGATCACTCAATGTAGAGTGTGCATGATGTTCAGTCACAGAGGGAGGACAATACTCAGATGTAGAAGACTCCACTTCAGAGGGAGTAGATCTTAGAGTTAAAGAATCTTGGCATGATTCTTGTGATTAGATATGTATGATATTTTTCCTTAGACAAGGAAAATGTGAAGTAGAGATCCGGGATGATGGACGGTGGTTTCTACAGTTTACAGACAGATGATGTATTTGATGAATACCAGGCCAGATATATGCTTTGTTGTGAACACCCTGAGTCAGTATCTAGTTGAGCCTAGGCATGTTCACCTGGTAGCTGCAAAGCATGTGATGAGTTACCTGAAAGGTACGACAGACTTTGATATATACTATGTTGGAGATCATGACTACAGATTGTATGGTTATACAAATGCAGATTGGACTGGAAGTGTCTCAGACAAGAAGAGCACCTCCGGTGGATGTTATTGTCTGGGATCTGCCATGATCTCATGGTTTAGCATGAAGCATTCAAGTGTTGCTCTCAGTACAGCTGAAGCAGAGTATATAGCAGCTTTTTCTGCTAGTTGTGAGGCCATATGGATTTGGAAGTTGATGTCAGGACTATTTGACCTAGAGTTGGATACCACAGTAATTCTATGTGACAACCAGAGTTGTATAAAGATGACAGAGAACCCAGTGTTCCATGACAAGTCAAAGCACATCGAAATCCGGTATTTTTATATATGAGATATGGTACAGAAGGGAGCTATAAAGCTCTAGTATGTGAGCACTGATGAGCAAGTTGTTGATATGTTGACTAAGCCTCTGTCTCTAGTAAAGTTTGAGTACTTCTGAGACAATCTTGGTGTGGTTCGAAAGGGGGAGCAGTGTTGATGTTGATGATGATGATGTTGAAGTGGGATTGTATCATCCCTGGACACATGACCTAAAGGGATCCGTAGACTCTTGTCTCCGAGAATGTGATGATGATGATGTTGCAGTGGGATTATATCATCCCTGGACTTAAATACAGAATGATTCCGGTGACTTCTGTCCTCGAGAATGTGGTTGGATTGTATCATCCTTGGACTTCAGACCAGAATGGATCCAATGACTTCTGTCCTCAAGAATGTGGTTGGATTGTATCATCCTTGGACTTCAGTCCAGAACGGATCCGGTGACTTCTGTCCTCGAGAATGTGGTTAGATTGTATCATCCTTGGAATTCAGTCTAGAACTAATCTGATGACTTCTGTCCTCGAGAATGTGGTGGGATTGTATCATCCCTGGACTTCAGTCCAGAATTGATCCAGTGACTTATGACCTCGAGAATGTGGTGGGATTGTATCATCCTTGGAATTATGTCCTAAAGTGAGAGGGACTGATCATCCCGTAACTGGATCAGGATTGCATCATCCTTGGACTTATGTCCTAAAGTGAGAGGGACCGATCATCCCGTAATTGGATCAAGATTGCATCATCCTTGGACTTATGTCCTAAAGTGAAAGGGATTGATCATCCTGTAAATGGATCATGTGTGTTGCAGGTTATGTTGTTGTTGATCGAAAGATCAAGATAATGATGTTGTTGATTGAAAGATCAAGATGATGTTGTTGATCGAGAGATCAAGTGTTTTTGTAGACGATCAAGCGATCGAGTGCTGTAGAAGATGAAGACCAAAGATGAAGACTCAGTGCTGTAGAAGATGATGCTCCAGTACTAAAGATGTTGAAGATATTGAAGATGTTCCATTAATTGTTCCAGCTATTGATGATGTTGAATAAAACTTGCAATGATTTATAGATGTATCACCTTGATGTTGTTGATGATGCTCTCTCTCCTTGCTCCTATAGTTGTTGTCAGTAGAATACCCTTCTCATTAAGGGGGAGTGTTGAAATATTGTAACTTCGAAGAATATTCTATTGTATTTTATTATTGTAATTTATTCAGAGATGTTTTATTCCTCCGTCGGGATGTTATTATTGTATTTGGTCATCATAAAGTCATGAGGTAAATCCTCGCATGTAAGTCGGGGCAATATATCCCCTAGATTCAAATATAATGGGGTTTTTAAGTCCCCTAGAGGATTCGACCCAGTCAGCATTAGTTGAGTAGTAAAGTTAGTTGAGGCCAACATGTCAAGTTGTAAAATTAAATTAGAAGTGAATGTATAAATAGAGATCTAGGCTCTCTCATTTATTCATTCATTCACACACACACTCACTTGTGTAATTCGCAATGGAGAGAGAGAGAGAAAGAGAGTGAGAGAGAGAGAGAGAGAGAGAGAGAGAGAGAGAGAGAGAGAGAGAGAGATCTGCAAGGAGAAGGAGCACTTTTTGGGGGTTTTGTCTTTGTATTTTTTATCATCGATATTGAGGAATTTTTGCTGCGTTTTCTTCCCCTAGAGGGTTTCCCAGGATAAACTTGTGTCTCTTGTGTTTATGTTGTGCTTGTTATTGTTTCAGTGATCTTGTATATGCTATTGTTGTGAATTTGAATTGAATAATGATGTTATCTATCTTAGCATATTGAATCTTAAAAAATCCTAGGCTCTTTTCCTTGGAATACATCTTCCAAATGTTCAACTATGATGACGTATATTTCATGAATGGAAATAGACCTAGGACTTTAAAAGTCCCCAGTGAAGCGAGCTCGTTTAAAGCTAGAAGCAGGACTACTCAGATAGTGGTTGACGAGATGCTGGGAGCTTTCAACCTCCCTACGATTTTTACATGGAACTATGATCTAAAGGGATCATCTCTAAGAAAAGACAGTCTGCTAGAGAAATGACTTATCCTCATAAGCCACACCCAATATTGGACAAAATTGCCAACTTGGATAGTTGGGAACAGGATAAACTAGATTTGGATCCAATCCAGGCAGTTGTGGAACCATTTATCCCTATGCCACATAAAGTTGATGCCTTAGGAAAGAGGAACACTCCCAAAATGACCTTTGATGTAGACAAAGATAAATCAGGAAGTGTTGAGTCAAAGTCGAAGAAGTCAAGATCGGAAAATATATCCAGCACAACATTAAAAATTAAATTGACTCCCACATCTATGGCACCTGTAATTTTGGAAAATTTTCCATCTGCAGTGTGGCCTCAAAAGCGGGAGACATCTTCTCAAAAAGATGCTTTGGTGACAACATTGCCTATTAAGGCTGGATTATTTGGCATGTATTCCCAAAGTAAGGATGACAACATCGATCTCCATAAGAATTTGTTCCCAAAGAAACATCTTGAGACAAGACACCAATTCAGGATGTTGTTTGCATTATATTTGAGGCAGGGGACCCTGAAGATGGCGATTTTGGAACCATTGGTGCCCGGAGGAAAGAAGGTATGCTCAAACTTCAACACCACTCAGGTCACAGTTAATTTGGATGTGTTTGCTTCAAACGATATCATGAAGCTTCACTGAAAAACGAGTGAAGGAGTGTATAGAGATATAATGAAGTACACTATGAGTACTAATAAGCTACATGCTACAGTAAACAAACTAGAGAAGTAGCTAAAAAATGAAAAGTCATCAAATAAAGCCAAGCAGTTGAAGATATTTGATCTAGAGCAACAAATTACCAAATTGGTTAAGGGACCAAATGATGCAACTCCAGTTCAAATCATGTTAAAATAAAAGGATAAGGAGATTGCAGGTTTGAATAAAAGGCTCAACATCCCCACGGTTGAGCATTCTCAAATAGTTGAAGTTTTAGAGATACAGTCTGAGTTGGACAAGGCATTTGTTGAGGGATAGACACTCAAGGAAAAGATCGCTTCTCTGCAAAGTGAGGTAAATGAGATCAAGAATAAGAATCAAGATGCTCTGCTTCAAAAGGCTACAATTTTACAAGCCACATCTTCAGCAGACCCTATAGATAAGCTCACACAAGAAGTCGCATAAATGAGTCTTAAAGATGCCCAGTTAAATCATGCAGAGGATCAACTAAAGCTGAAATGTTATGAGCTAAGGAATGAAAATGAGAAATTAGCTAAAGAAGACTTGATCATTTCTGAACTATAGCAGTCCAAAGTAGACTTACAAAAAGGAATCCAGGATCTATCTAGAAAGATCATGGGAAATACTTTGCTCAAGACGGAAAAGCCTGTAATTTGGGAACAAATAACAACACGTATAACAACACAATGGAGTCATTTCGTCATCTCACAAGAAGAGTGGGAAATCGCTGAGACAACTACCCAAGACTCTCGTTTAATTATAAACAGCATGGACAAAAATAAATATATGGAAAAGGTTGTAATTTATTTCTTGAATGAAAAAACCTTTGATGAGCTTCGAGCTTATGTCGTCCAAGATAGAACAAAAATAATCACATAGACAAATAAAGTGATTACAAAAGTATTAATGGCTCAGAACGTTGTTGATATGGCCAACCAACTAAAGCATGATGTTCGTTCATTCAAAGCTTTATTCAACAATGTGTTTCCACTTGGTCTTCCATCCTTTGGGATGGACATGGAGATTTATATCACAAAGTCCATCATAATGTCATGATCTTGGAGGCACGGAATGCTGAAGTCCATCTGGAAGACATCCATGGATAACTAGACGGAAGAACGGTTGTGGATAAGTTCCACCCAGATTTTGAAATCCTCAACCGTCTTCATACCATCTTCAATTCTTTGCCTAATCCCACTTTCAAGAAATATTCATATTTAGATATGGCACTCAGGGAATTGAGGTTTTTCTAGTATTCGTTGGGTAAAGAGTGGAATAACATCACCATGTTCCTCCAACTAAAGAAACTTGAAAGAGCCTCCACTGCACAGTCAGCAGCTGGAACATCATCGTCGCAACAGAACCCTCCTCCGCCTCAACAAGGAAGACCCCAATCTCCTCTTCCAGCAAGTCAACATCATTTTTCCATATAGGCATCTTTTGTAACAGTTTTTTGTTGATAACGGTATGAGAAACTGAAAGTGGTTTTATTCCATAACCAATTTTTGTTACAAATTTTGTAAGAGCCTAAACGACTATAAATAGATCAAAACAATCGATACCATAGGGTCGACTCTTTTTGTAAGAAGTATAACTTCCGATGGTTTTGGTCTGATCAAGTAATGAGAAAAGTACATTCAAGCTTCATCGTGGATTTGTGTGGATTCTAAACTCTAGTTATGTGCAATTAGTATTTTCTCCTTTGTATTTCCATCTCTTTCAACCTTCTGTAATTGGAAAAGTTAATTTATTTCCTTATGGTTTGATCTAGTAGTATACTAAATATTTGATACAAGTATGGTTGTGGGTATATTTTATTGTTTGTTGTGAAGTATTCATAATACATCAATTGAACATTGATCGGATTATTCCTGGAAGGATTGGGTTTATTTTGCTATTATTCTGTTATAACTGTTGAATTCAATGCTCAGTACGTTTTCTACAAACTTGAGATAAATATTTACTTTACTGTACCTTTACTCATGCCATTTTCACTCATTCCTTCATTCCAAATTTGTGATGACATACCAGAAGTGTTCCCACATATAATCTTAATTATAGGTGTCCTTTGTATTTGCAATCAAAGCAACTGACATAATTCTTGATTAAGTGTTGGCCTGAAGACAAACTAGAACAAGTAAAATTATTGATTCCCGGGAACAATTATAAAATACAGCCTTAGAACATCTTTGGGACTAACAGTAGTGTGTATACTTTAACATATTTTCAATGATATAGTAACATCATTTTGCAATGTTACTCCAGCCTTATGGTAATTGACAAGGGTGGCATAGTTGAACTAAATTTATTCCAAAGTCCTTTTAGGCAAGTTGGGTGGAATTCCTATGTTCTCTCGATGCTATGCTGCTATGTTTTTAAGATTTCTCTTGACCTCCTTGACTTTAAGATCACATTCTTGCGCCTTTTCAGTTACAACCTTGAGTTTGGCTGCAACCTTCTAAACCTCATAAAGTTGTTATGTAAATAGCTCCTATGCATAGAAATATTCGTCTTGTAGTGCATTATCACAAGTGTGGAACTCTAATAGACTTTGCTTTTCCTCTCTACATGTTTCCACTTTAGATACTAGTTCAACCCTTTCTTTCTACAAGCTTTCTATCTTTGTCATCATGGCCAACTTCTTGGGTTCAAAATCTTCTACTTGAGAGGTTAGTGCATCCTTATATCCTTTTGAAAATCTTGTGATGATATCTCTAGAAGGATATTTTCCGCTTGAAGAGCATCATAATCATGTTTTAACTCAACTCCCTCTCTCCTAACTTCGAGAAGACGATATTCTAGAAGGATGGTATTTATTCTGGCCTTGATCAACTCTCTTGTCATTTTTTGTATGTTATCTTCAATTGTCATAGTTGTAGATACATTAATGGATGCCATTAATTATGGTGCTTCATCAGTGTGTTCGAACGTGGAGGTCTCCAGAGTGACATTCATCTCAGGTTGCACATGAATCCTAGGTTTCTTATGTGTCATTTGTATGATTCATTTATTCTGTCGATTAAAAAAAAGGAACTGAGCTTGGCTTTTGTATCTTCCTTGGATGGTGTATATGCAATGATCCCAAGTTCTTTCAGAGGGAAGTGTCCTCTACTGAGTGGGATAATAGAACTGGTAGTAGGTGTCTCCATTTCCATGTCACGTGGCTCACTATATTGTACTCCTCCTTGCTTTTGTTCTTCCACTGCTTTCCTCTGAGTTTCTTCTTGCACTTTGATCTCTTCTTCAGTCTTACGTTGAATCTCCTCTTGTTGCTTCCACTCTTCATCTTTCTTCTAGGCCTCCTCTTTCCTTTTCAACTCTTTGGTCTTCTATTGTAGCTCTATCTACCTTTCATTTTATTCTTGTTCCTTCTTTACTAGAGCTTCTACCTTGGCCTTCTTTCATGATTCCACCCATTTGGCTTCCACTTCTCATCGCTTCTTGGCTTGTGCCTCTTATTGTGCTTTCTTTGATTCTTCTAAACGCTGGGATTTTGCTTCACCCTTTCTTGTGTTCTCTTCCTTGACGTTTTTCACAGCCTTCACGATTAGGCTCTCTTGTCTTTCCTCTTGTGTTCCTTCTTAGGATGTTTTTTTCACCTTACTAGAGGTATCCTTTTCCGTACCTTTCCCCTTCTTCGTTCTTTTGGCGAAGTCCTCAAGGGTTTGATCCTGCCTCTATAAGTCTTCTTCTACACAAAACTGATTTGTATATGGTCGGTGGAACTTAAGAGTCACGCAGTGATTTGCAACTTTCCCATGACCATCATTTGTTTGAAACTGTTCTTGACCAAAGTGAAACAATTCTAAGTTTTTAGCTAAATCCACAACTTTCTTTACTTTAGTGATTTTGTATGCTCCAAAAACTATTGGGAAAGGTGGCCATGATGTTTTTGTAGTGTTGGCGAGAGCGGATCCGATCCCATCCATGAATGTCTTTCGTGCAATTTCTCTAAGGACCATATTGTCTGTAACATACCTGGACAGGATTTAGGGAGTCTTTAATCCTCTGTAGATTCATAGATAGGTACCTCCCCTAGTCAGATACCAATCTCCCAACTCGGTCATTATATTAATGGCATTATATGACATACATTTGGTCGATGATCCATATATGATTGTGTATATGGGAATACTGAATTCTTCACAAATTTGTTTATAATATCCAACATGTTTCTATGCCCATGGATCTTGTAAACAAACATGTATAAGAGTCTCTACGGGGTTCTAATGACATCCCACGCTGGGGAAATCGTTTAGTGTGCAAACTGCATCCAAAAGATATGAGGACATGTGAAAATTGGAATGTCACACAAGAAGGCCTTCCTATGCATTTAGAACTACTTCTTCTATATTGGCCAAGAGGATGGTTGTCCAGTTGAATTTCATGCCTTGTACAGTAATATGATACAGTAGAGGGGTCCATTCTAACTTGAAATGCAACGCGTCCAATTCCCCATAGTCTGCACAAGAGGGATGTATCCATTCAATACAATTGCTTCAACCCTTTGATCTCATATATTATGCTATCTCTGTGGAAAAACTGTTTATCTCGGCCCCATGCATGCTTGAGGAATGTTTTGTAGTCAAGCTTAAGGGATTTTACCCAGTCGGTTGTCCTGTAGACCTCTACTACCCAAAACCTATAGTATTTGTCCATATTATATGGTTGAAATGAAGCAATGGGTTCCCCTGCAACATTTTTTATGATACGTCTTTCGACATTAGTGTGGGGAAGTAGCCATCCTATTATCTCTATGCATGGAAACACCTATGATCTTGCTGCTATTTTGTGTAACCTAGATTGCTTAATGTTTTGGTATATCAAGATCTCTTCTACACTAGCCAATTGATACTCTTATAACCTGAAGAAATGATACATCTCTCCCCATATGTACACCGTTCAGCTCCAGTGGTGCTTTTGGTATCATGATACTGAATCTGGAGGGTTGTTTCTTCCGTCATTTCGTCGCTAGAGTATACTTCCAGCACAGTCGAGACTGTTGTCTAGTCCTTCGGTGAGACATGGAGTTATCTTGCAAGACATTAAAGGAAGTATCATTTTCCATGAAAAGCAAGCTATGGTACTATGATATGAGAGTAAGTTAACATTTAGACCAACAAAATGGTTCAAACAAGCACTTAGTTTCAGAGTTCCGCCCATGTTTATGGTCATGTTATCTTGAGAGACCTAGACTAAAAATGAAATCTATTAGTGTTGTAGGTTCCTAAGAGTAGGTACAAATTCAAAATATTGTTTTATCTTCCATTTTAAAACTCATTATGCAGG
Organism: Larix kaempferi; assembly: GCA_027924585.1. Taxonomy (NCBI): domain Eukaryota; kingdom Viridiplantae; phylum Streptophyta; class Pinopsida; order Pinales; family Pinaceae; genus Larix; species Larix kaempferi. The sequence continues at coordinate 12,290,964 of BSBM01000361.1, forward strand.
TTATTTGGTGGTATGTATATACGAGGGATCTCCAAATGAAAATTATGTTATGTTGTCCTCCTATCAATCTACATTAAGAAAACACAGGTGTTAAATTTTTACTTCATTTTGGGGAGGTTAGCAACTGGTGAAGCATTTCTACGTAAATAGACCGATTTAATAGCTAAATAGGGCTTGAAGGATAAGCTCCTAGATTCCATCCTTTTGCAATGACGGTTAGGTCTAAATCTTAACAAGGCATGGAACTTGGTTTGAGAGAAACCTAGGGCATTGTGAGACCATGTCAGATTTTGAGATTGTCAATGGGGTGCTAGGGTCATACTATTGTCGAGGCCACTCAGACGTTAGTTGGTCATTGTGCCCCCAACAAGCCATGACATTTCATCATGCCAGCCGCAGTCTTATGACACGTCGTGGCAGAGTTATGGGATCCTTCATCATCGTGACCAGCAATTTTCGTTGTTTGTTTTTGCACTTCAACTCCACGTTGTCACGAACTTCACAGGTTCTCGTTGTAGCACTCCTTAAACCATATGTTGCGGTGCAAGCGCAACAATAACCTATCATTCTTATGAAACCTATGATAAAGTTGTAGAAACCTTAAATATAAATGATCCACGAATTAATTTTACCTTTTATGAAGATAGGTAAATTCATAATAAATATTTTCAATTTTATAATTATTATGGAGAACCAAGAAAACTTCTCTAAATTGTTCCCAATAGTGAATAGATTCAGTTGGTAGTGCCCCATACTTGCTTTGAATGTGTCCCACAAATGTGAGGGAAAATAATCTAAATGTTATGTTTTTTTTTAGGTTTTTAAATAATCAAAAATTAAGCTTGCATGTATGAAGATGTAAAAATGTAGTGGTTTTTCCCTTCACCATTAAATTTCAGCAAGAGATTAACTCAATAATTTTTCGGATGGCAAGTAACAATTTCGGAAGACTTGATACATGATTCCTTATAGGGATTTGGGGCAGAGCCATGTAGAAATAAAATGCAACTCTACTCAAGGGTAACTTGCCAATCAACCCTCCTTCTAGCACCATTTATGTTAGCGAGGCAAAATGACCAACATAAATAGCTGAGTTTATCCCTATAAAAGAGGCCCAATTAGGCTATATTCCATTTGGTATATGAAAAGCCATCCAAATTCTAGCTAAACAACCATTACTGGTTTTGGTGTTTTATTGGTTGTGATCGGTCCATTGTTTAGGGTTTTCTAATGCGAGGAATGAGATGCAACTAAACTAGCATGAAAATGTAGAATCCTCTAGACCAATTAAGTCATAAACTAAAGATACAAAGATAACAAAAATGGTGTAATCAATAACAAGGAATTAATTCATTTAGATAAAGATTTCATAACCTCAAAATTAAGATGCACACAACACAACAAGGGTGAGAAAGCAAAATTACGACGCAAACAAAAATCTACTAATGTAATTGTTCAAAGCAAGCTTTCATTATTATGCATTAAAACTAAAAAATCAAACATGCATTAGGAAATATTAATCCAAGTTAGCAACATACATTCGTCGATTGAATCCAAAATAATGAAGACCTAAAAAACAACACTTTGACTAAAAGACTTTATTTAAAAGTGTAAAAAGGGAGTCCCCAAGTCAATTAACTTGGGGCATTTTGAGGACTCAACAAGTGTATAGAATACAGAATGAAAAACTGCCTCAAAACAAACAAACACAAGTAATCATTAAAAACAAACTATGAATGACGAACATGTGGCCTTTTGACCTTTCTCATAAGATGTGTTGTACAATGATTTTCAAAAGGCTGTAGCTTTATGATTCGAAGTCCGTGTTTGGTACTATACCTAACCTTGTGGCCACACTGTGGCACTATGATTTTCATCATGTTTATCTTTCTTAGTAGTATTTGCAAAAGTAGGTTTATGTGTTTCCTCCTTGTATGCTTGAAAGAATTCATCATACTGAGAGGCCCCTCAAAGGATTGTATAGAAGGAGGTGCCTTCATATATAGGATCCAATCTCTCTTTTGGCTTATGATTTGGGGCAAAAGCTACTAACTTTAATTATCTATTGGCTTCTATTCTTCTTCCATGGTTCCATTTAAACAATCATATAATCCACTCATATCAAATAACGCACATTGGCATCATTAGTTATCCAAGCATAAATAACACTTTGAAATCACACCTATAACAAGAATAAAAGATTAAACTTGCGTAAGCCCAAACTCAAAGAATTCGAAATATCGGCCATGCTAGAGGTATTTGATCGAGAACACAAGCTAGAAGCCATGGTTGGTATGAAAACTACAAGGACATCCTTGCATATATTTTCTTGAGACATATCAAAATTCAAAATCAATATATCTTATGTCATCCTCAAATGCTACCATTCAAATTCATGGAAGTGGGTCGAAGCATGGAATAAGAAATTTGAACATCATATAATCATTGGAGTGATAGATCAAATCTAAAGGCACATAATGATGTTCCTAGGAGTTTCTATCACAATCCTCACTTAGCTAGCTTCAAAGCTAAAGCAAGGAAATGATTCAAAATTCTAGGTAATCCTTATGCGTATTAACTAAGGAAGCAATTGTGCAAGAAACAAAGCTAAATTATTCAAAAATATCAAAGGAATCACCTAACTAAGTTGGCAAAGATGTTATGTTTTAAATGGAAATGGTCTTAATGCTATAACCCTTGAGGTGCAAAGAAGAACCCACCTCAGCGGTTCTCATATCAAATTGCACAAACTAAAACATAGATAGATACCAACAAACACACCCAAATTCATATACGACACCAACAATGTCCTGTTATTACTATCATAATTCAAATTACATTTATTTGATTACAATCAGGGTGAATTCCCCTTATTCTAGAACCTCAGTTGTTTTGTTTCTATGTTATATTCGGTGATTGTCTCTTTCTTTAAACACTTCCTATAAAGATGGATAGAAGAAATCCTTTCTCCCGAAACTCGTTCGATATTTATAATATCCTTCACTACCTCATTTCCCTCTCAATCTTCTTCTAGAATCCTCTGGGCGCTTCCTTTCTTCAGTTATTTGTATTCAATGCTTCAACATCAACCTTCTTGGTGTACCATACCATCTAGTGTATCCAATAACCTCCATAGATCCTTCATTAATTGCTTCAACTACTCCCGCGAAAACCTCTATTTCCTTGGCACTTAGCCTATTTCAATTAGTCGGTTCTCGACCTCTTCAATTGTCATGAACCATCGTTGGACGCTTCTGATTCCTCTTCTTTTTCTCTACTTTGTCGTGGTTTGACCAGATCTCGTCGGCAACCTTGTCTGTTAGTTAGTCCTTCGACTTCTCTTCTCTTCTGGGTCGGTGTCATTCTGACTATTCTTTCTACCTACCAATCAATTTGCTCTGATTTCCTTTTGACCCTGTCATCTTGACCTATCATTGATCCTTTTGACCTACTTTCTTGTTTCCATCCTCATCCCATTGCCTTCTCTGCGACTCAACCAATATTATGACTAGTTATTTCCTTTACTTCTTGGGCTCAATGACCCTGCATCAGTCTCTCCTGGGTACAAAATAACTTCACCCTCGATTCCTCAATCTTTCCAATTCCTCTTCTAAAATTCATGTCGCTTCATCTAATTTTTTTTCCTTCCAATGGACCAAATTTTCCTTCTTCTTTTGATGTCTCATTCAACCAATTTCTCACTCATCGAGCAACTCAACAATTTCTTATGTCAATCGTTCTAGCTTTGTTCTTTCCATTCGATGGTCAATTCTCCTCGGCTCACCGATCCCTCTTAATATTTATACAAGTTGGCGACATTGAACGTCGTTGAAATGTCTAACTCATCTGGAAACTCTAAAACATAAGAATTATATAAAATCTTCTTCAATATCATGCATGGTCAAATTTTATTCATCTTCAACTTGTTATATGTTCCCCTTGGGAACCTTTCCTTCTGGAGATGTGCATAGGCTAAGTCTCCTTCTATGAATGCTTGCAGTCATCTCTTTCGATCAACCCTCAACTTATAACTGACATTACTCTTTTCCAACTGCTTTCTTAATTTATCATGCACTTCCTTCATATGGTCTGGAAATGACTCAACATATGCACTCTTTTGTGTTCCAGTGGGAAACTTCATTAAGTCGGTCAATCCATGTGGACTTCTCCCTTGCACAACTTGGAATGGACTTAATCTAGTTGACATATTCACAGAGTTATTATATGCAAACTCTTCCTGGGCTAAAACATTCTCCCATTGCTTTGGTCGATTAGCAACTAAACATCTCAACAAATTTCCAAGACTTCAATTGACAACTTCATTCAACCCATCAGTCTGCGGATGGTATACATAATGGAATTGCAACTTTGTATCCAACTTCTTCCATAAGTTTCTCCAAAAATGATCCATAAACTTTGTGTCTCTATCCGAATTTATACTCTTCAACAACCCATGCAATCTCACAATCTCTTTGAAAAATAAGACAGCAATACCTGTGGCATCACTTGTCTTCTTACATAAGTGTGCCATCTTAGAAAACCTATAAACTACCAAAAATATGGAGTCATTACCTTGTTGCGTCTTCGGAAATCCCAATACACAATCCATGTTAATATGCTCCCATAGAACCTCTAGTATAGGAAATGGTGTATATAGTCCCATATTTTGGCTTCTTCCTTTGGCATGCTGACATATTCTACATTGTTGTATCCATTTCTCCACATCTTTTTCCAATCCTGGCTAGTAGTATTTCTCTTTAACCAACACCTTGGTCTTATCGATGACAAAATGACCTCCTAATCTGCCACTGTGCAATTCTCTTATTAGATTCTCCTGAACCAATCCCTAGGGAATGCATAATTGATTACCTCTGAACAGGTATACTTCCTTAATGAAATAGTCCAAAAATTGAGTTTGTTCGACACTCCATGGTTCTCGACACGCCTTCCATGCTTTACCAAAATCTTCTTCAACTTCATAGTCAGCCTTCATTAAATCTAACACATTCGACTGAAAAGTCATCGTATTCAACAGTGCAACTCGTTGGCTGAGTTCGTCGGCTACATTGTTCAACTTACCCAACTTATGTCTAAATGCAAAAGTGTAACTCTGTAGGAACTTGACCCACTTCATATGCCTTTGATTTAGCTTGGTCTGAGTTTTCAAATATCTCAAATCCTGCTGGTCGGTGAATAATACAAATTATTTGGGCAACAAATAGTGCCTTCATTTCTTCAACACCTAGACAATGGAATAGAACTCTTGGTCATAGACCGAATACTTATGCTTAGATTTTTCTAACTTCTAACTAAAAAATGAAATTGGTCGGCCTTCCTATCTTAAAAATTATTCAATTTACATTCCACTAGCATCGTAGTCGACTTGGAATGTCTTGTCGAAGTCTAAGAGAGCCAATACTGGTCACTCTGTCACCTTTTGCTTCAACTTCTCAAAATCCCATTGAGTTGCTTCATCCCACTTAAATTATCCTTTCTTCATGCACGTTGTCAATGGTGCACATATCCAACTAAATCTTTAATAAACTTCCTGTAAAAACTAGCAAGTCCATGAAAACGTCTTACCTCGGTAACATTCTTTGGAACAAGCCACTCCAAAATAGCTTTGAGCTTCTCAAGATCCATTTTGAATCCTTGATGGGAAATGATGAATCCTAAATAAACTGATTCCTTCTTCACAAAGGAACAATTCTGCAAATTTACTAACATTTTTACCTAATTCAATCTTTGCAACACTTGCCTCAAGTGAGCCAAATGCTCTTCTTTAGCTCCGCTAGAGATCAAAATGTCATCGAAATAGACAACAACAAAATTCCCTAATAAAGGCTTCAACACTTCATTCATCAACCCCATGAATGTACTTGGTGCATTAGTTAACCTAAATGACATAACCAACCATTCATGCAGTACTTCCTTCATCTTGAAGGTTGTCTTCCATTCATCTCCCTCTCTAATCCTAATGTGATGATATCCACTTTTCAATTCGATCTTGGTGAAGTATCTAGGTCCACTCAAGCAATCAATCAAGTCGTCCATCCTTAGAAATGGAAAGTTGTACTTGATTGTAATCTTATCGATGGCCCTTGAGTCAGTGCACATCCTCCATTCTCCTCCCTTCTTTGGTGCTAGCAAAACTAGCACTACACATGGGCTCAAAATTTTCCTAATTAGGAATCTGTCCAACAATTCCTAGACTTTTCAGTTCAGTTTGACATTCTCAATCGGCATCATCCCATGTAGCGACTTGTTCAATAAACTCGACCCTGAAATCAAATCGATCTGATGGGATATGCTCCCCGCAGGTGGCAATCTTGTTAGCAACATCAACCAATATCTCATTGAACTCTACTAATATTTTTCTGACTTCAGTTGGGACACTTTCCTTTGGGTTGTCCACACTTAGTCCTTTTTCAATGACGACAAAACAACATTGTTGCTTCTTTTCCTCTTTCAAGAATTCTTCAGCTAAACATAACAGAATTCTTTTCTCTCAATAATTATTTTCACTTCCTTGGTTACTCCTATCCTCTTCCAAAGCAATCATTTTGGTTTTCTTTCCATCTTTTACCACTAAAAAAGTGTTTTATGGCCATCATATATCATGATTTTTCCATACTACCATGGTATCCCCAACAAAAGATGACATGCATCCATGGGTACCACATCACATAACACATTGTAATAAAAATTACCAATCTTGAAATTTATCAAACAATGCCTAGACACCGTAACATGGTGTCCGTTCTACAACCATGAAATTCTATATGAATTTGGATGCGGTCGACACTTCAGACCCAATTTCTCCATGACTTCATCCAAGGCTAGATTCTCAATACTTCCTCCGTCGAATATCATGGAATAACACCTACCTCCAATTTTGACGATGGTCCAGTATATAGACTTCCTTTGCATTGATTCTTTCTCCTCCTATCGAGCAAGTTGTAACAAATTTCTCTGGGTCGTCATATTTCTTCCTCCTTCGGGATTAGCACCATCTGAACTATCCCCAATAGTTGAACCGGTCCTATCTTCAATTACATTGGTTCCTCGACTTTTGGTCTCATATCAACCTGCTATATGGAAGTTTTATGGGAATTCATATGCTTTATGGACCACTTCCTAGAACTTGTAGAAGACTACACTTGGTATGTCTACATATGTAGGGACCCTAACCTGGGTCTCCTTTAACTCTTAATAAATATTTCACTTCTTGTCAAAATTTCCGTTCTGTTTCTGTTATGTTTCTGTTCTCATTTCTAGTTTTGGCTGTAAAAATATAGCATTTACATTTACAGATTTGAACAATTATAATTCAGTTTTATCTACTTCTAACCATTTATTGTTTGTGCAGGAGTAGCAAATATAAGAACAACATATAAACTTTTGTAATTAAATTTTTACATAATTTGACAAGGTAGAAATGATAAAATATACCTGCTGGAAAATACCTGTAGATAGCTAGTAGATCCACCCTTCAAGCTGTCCCCGTTTGCTAAATGCCTTGCTGATTCCCTTTGCTTTTCCCTGCAACCTAACCTTCCCAAAACTCTGAAACCCAACCAACCCAAACCTGTTTTTCCACCCTGCCAACTGGCGAGGTCTCGCCGACCACCTAGCTCCAAAGGTACCCCTTTGGACCCCCGAGCCCAAACCGAGTACAAGCCAACCTGCTCTCCCTTTTGAATTATCTCCAGCAAAAAACCCCCTTTCAGCTCTGCTCTGAAAATCCTATCTCTGCTCTCCAAACTTCTCCCCCAAAAATAACTAAGGTAAAAATATGATCCCCCCTTCTTCCCTTCACTTCTCCCTTAATCCTATGTTTGCTGACTCTTCTTCCCCTCCATTAATGCCTTGTCCTAAACATAAATGCATCAACCCCCCATGTCAGTTCCTCGAGCCCTCAACTTGGACTCTTATTAATCATTAATAATATATTCATGGACTTTGTAACTCAGATTTATCAATTAAAAACTAATAAATCATTATTCCTAGTCAACATCCAATTACTCATATTAATCACTTAATTAGTTACTTAATACTAATTGTCAATTGATTAATTAATAATAACTTAATCATCTAATTAATGATTTAACATACTTCCATTATGTTAATTACCCTCTAATTAAATTACATTCAACTAATTTAATTTATTAATTACCAATAATAATCTTGTGTTCTAATTAATCTTAAGCATGATCCTTATAAAACTAATGGTTTATAACTAATTCTTATCCATGCTTCTTAATTAGCTATCTAACCTTGCAATTAATATTTACTTATCAAATTAATACTACTTAATTTTACATTACAATAATCATTTAACCATTTTAACCCTTAGTTTTTACTTAACAACTCATTAACATTCGATTAATCATTACTAACCAGGTTGCATTATTTACTACCTAATTTAACCGTAACTTGTTTATTAATCAGCAATAATTAATCATTAATGTACAATAATTAACATTAATCAACATTAATAACCTTAATTGACAGTAATTAACATTAATCTACATTGTTAGCCTTAATCATCATTATTAACTTTAATCGACATTATTAACATTGATCAACAATAGTTAATTACTAAACGACAATAATTAACATAATTATTCAACACTATTTTACACAATTTATAAATATGTAGGCGAGTTATGTAAGCGTAGCTACTGCTTACATACCTCGCGTAAGTACACTAACAATAATAATTCACACACACCGATCATAATCACGAAACTTATTGTTTACTGACACATGTTTTAACATGGTTTGCAAGGTACAATCCTTTAACTAACTGAAATCTTATTAGTTACGACAATTCATACCTTTCTGAGTTACGACACATACTCAATCAAGGGTTTTACACACCTACAGTTAGATCTTGTTTTCACCCCTACTTCATGCTACACCTATCTACCTACATCATTACTAACTTCCACATCCTATCCTGTCCTCTGCTGGACTACCCTGAAATGTCAAGTCATGACTGATTCCAGCTAGAACCCGTAAGCGGAAGTGTCAACTACATCGACCAAGCTTCCCCAGCAGGCAACCACCAATCATCATCACACACCTTGGGGAGCGTGTCGTAGCACAGCCCTCCCATGACTCTGGGTTTCGGGGATAAACGGTGGGTAAATCCTCCACCCCCCTAATGGAACAAGGGACTATGTCTACTCGACATAACAACAGCGTTGCACTTGTACTCGGTCTGTCATCGTATAACCAATCTGGGCAGTTGAGTTTCCTAAAACCCTACCCCACCCATGTCATAATAGACATCATAATAAACAGCATAATAACCACACGAAAGTAAATAATGCATCACTCGCATACCATTTTATCTTTCGAAGTCCATGTCCCCGAGGCCCTCCCACCTCGTAGGATCCAACTATCACTTAGCCATTTCAACCTGTAAGTCAGTCCTCGACATACAATATAGAATATCGTGCATAAATCCTCGACATGTACACATATATTTCATCATATCATAACAACAATCAACTCATTTATTCACCATGCACCTGGCATAACATTCATTATATCAACATATAACTGTAACGGTATCCACATACCCATCATTCAGTAATTTCCATATATGAGACATAATTAACACATGATACATATCTAAACATGACTGCCGATCATAATACTAACATCACACACACACACATATATATCGGCAAAATAATAGAACCATATGTCCACAGTGTCGTCAAACTGACGAAGTCTCACAATCAAACAAATACAACATATAATAGTAGTTCAGGTAGTAATGTCAAAACGGGGTGTTACAACATATCTTCCTCCAAAGGTTCATCTTCTTCCAAATATGCCTCTACCTCTTGGGTTAGTACCACCCCTTCTATATTATGGTATAGGATTTCTCGAAGTGCCTTCATCTCTCCTAGCTTCATTGCTTCCTTCTTTGTTCACTCCACTTGTTTGTCCCTTAGTGGAAACATATTTTCTTCCACCCCTAACAACAACCTTTACTCCAGTTATAGAGGTCTTTCTAGTGAGTTTCTCCTCTACTTTTAAGGCTAAATGGTAAGCCTCTCTGACTATTTTGAACCTAGATAAGCTCAATTCATCATGAATGGAATATTTCAATCCATTCACATATATTTCCATTTCTTCTTCACCCTCATCTATCTATCATGGCCTTATGGACAATCTATAGAATTCCTCATTGAATTCCAGAGCAGTCAGCTCCTTTGTCTCAAGTTTTGCAATCTTCTGAATAAGGTGATCATATAATCAGTGGGAAGGAATTTATCCTTGAGCTCGGAGACCTTCCTTTCCCAAGTCTTAATTTTATGTTTCCCTTTCTTGACTCTGTTGGCTTGTATATTGTCCTACCACAATGAGGCATGACCCTTCAGCTTCAAACAAGCCACTTTCACCCTTTTGGGATCCTCAATTTGCTCCATATAAAAATAGTTCTCCATATATCTTATCCAGTCTATCAATTCTTCAATATTTAGGCTTCATGAATAGGTAGATACTTCCATCTTGGATCTACCCTTCATCTCTAACAATACCTTCAGTAGTCTGTCTTTTGGCTCTTCTTTCGCTTCCTCAATAGCTTCTCCTTCTTCAACCTCTTCATCATTGTGGTCAAGGATTTCAACAGTGAATCCCCTCTTCTGGGATTCCTTCATAGAATCTAACTCATTCTTCAAATTTCTCATGGTCTTAACCTATTCTTCGAATGTCTCTCAATCAATAAGAACCCCATGCATGGCCTTCATCCTCTACCACAGACATTGACACCCCTCTGAGCCATTGCTCAACCCAATCAACCAACTAAAATGCTCGTCCAATCACAATTGGACCTTCACTACACGCCTACAAATCTACCCAACCACAACTGAAGTAGCATTCCTTCTTCATACATGGCACTCATGCTCTAATACCAACTAGTGTAATGAAGAAACCACCTCAACGGGCCTCATATCAAAGTGCACGAACAAAAACACAGATAGACACCCACAAACACACCCAAATTTAGATATGGCACCAACAATGTCCTTTTATTAATATTAGAATTCAAATTACTTTTATTTGATTACAATCAAGGTGAATTCTCCTTGTTCAAGAACCTCAATCGATCTGTTGCTATGTTATAGTCGGTGACTATCTCTTTCTTTAAATGCTTGCTTTGTAGATAGAAATAAGAACTCATTTCTCCTAGAAATCGTTCAATATTTATAATCTCCTTCACCACCTCATTTCTCGCTCAATCATCTTCTAGAATCCTATGGACGCGTCTTTCTTTAGTTATTATCATTTAATGCTTCACTTGCAACCTTCTTGTTGTGTCGTGCCATCTAGTGTATCCAATAACCGCCATAACTCCTTCATTAACTGCTTCAAATGCTCCCATGAAAACCTATATTTCCTTGGAACTTATCCTATTTTGGTCAGTCAGTTCTCGACCTCTTCAGTCATCAAAAACCATCGCCGAACGCTGCCCAATCCTCTTCTTTTTCTTTACTTTGTCATGGTTTGACCAGCTCTCATTGGCACCTTTCTCTGTCATTCAATCCCCCAACTTCTCTTCTCTTATAGGTTGGTAACATTTTGACTATTCTTTCCATCTACTAGTTAATATGCTCTGACTTCCTTTCGACCTTGTCGGCTCGACCTGTTGTCGATCCTTTCGACCTGCTTTCATGTTTTCAGCCTCATCCTATTTCCTTCTCTGCAACTAGACCAATCTTCTGACTAGTCTTTCATTCAACTTCCTAGGCCCGACTGCCCTGCTTTCGCCTACAGGTCATCGAATCTCCTCCAGGCGACTTCAGTTGCCTACCTTTGACTAGAGATCTTGGGGTCTGATGCCCCTACATCACCTATGTAATTGTGTCTAAATTTGAAAGATCGACTCTATAAATAGGCATAAGAAACTCACCTCCTGCATTGAATTTGAATGTGGGCAACATGATTCTCTTACTTTTTGAACATCGGTGGAGGCCCAATAGCTAAGAAATTGGGCATTGGGTGCTTTTTTAACATTAGATCATTTGAATAATGGAAAGCAACCAGACAAGTATTGTTATTTTTGAAACTTCAAAAATGCAGAGTTCGATTGGGACTTGGTCACTATGTCATCGTAATGTTTTTAAACATCTCTTTTTTGAAGATGAAAAAAGGTTACTCCTATCTTTGAACTTAAAAGAATGACAACTTAAAATATTTGAAGTTTATAAGAAATAATAATAATAATCTAGTTTTAAGGTCACATCCTGGAAAGACACCGATTTGGTGTAAGAGACCTCTTGTTTGTGGGACAAGGATCGCCCTCCACACAATAATTTTACTACTAAAGTCTATGGAGGTGTATATACCTATCCCCTCCAGATTTAAACCTATGACCTCCTAGGAGGAAACACATGTTCTTAATTGTTAGCTCACTCAAGTTATAAATGGAACACGAGCATGTTTAAAGGTCTTCCAAACATTAAACTCATCCAACTTCGAACATAGGAAAATTATTCAAGGAAAAGAAATCAACAATTTCTTCATTAAGAGTGAACAACTAGCCAAAGCCATTAGTCGATCAAAAATCGTGCCAAAAAGAGGTATATGCATTCCCAAATGGAACCGCATTCCAAACAAATTCTTGGTATGCCAATAAGACGTTTATGTAAATCGACATCCAATAACCCCTTTAAATAACAAAGCAATGCCGCTAGTAATTAAAGGAAAGTAAATTAATGAGATGGAATTAATGACTAAGCATAATGATATGGAATTAACGATGAAGCTCTATAAAATAAAATGGAACATAAAATATTAGAAGGGGGTCTCCAAGTTTGAGAACTTGGGGCTAGTTGAGGCCTCAATGCTTTCATATCTTAAAAAACACATTATTGTTAGCTAGAGTTTTAAACTCTTGTAGCACCATGTTTGGTTTTAGGACTCTTCTCTCATTGCTCAATTTTGTTGGTGCTTGTGGGTGAGAGGATTCTAACTTATGAGACCCTTCTCATGTTATGGTGTTTATTCTGACTTATTTTATGGTTGATAACATCTTATATGAAATAGGAAGATTATTAGTAGCTTATGGACTATTCTCGATTGTTTAGAATCTCTAGTCATTCGTATACATAAGTAGTGGACTATTATATCTTTTGTCATATGTTTAATCTTGTTTTATTTCAACATGCTAGTTTTATGACATGATAAATGTACTTATCAATTAGATTGTTCCACTTAGAGAGGGAGTTGGGAGGTTCTTATTCAAGTTCATTTATGTTGACATTGTTGAAATATTCTATTAGTTATTGGTTTTATTTCCAGCTCTTGTCATTGCTCTTGGCTAGGACATAGTTAGATACATTTCATACTGCGTTCTTGTATTGCATATTAGTTGTATTTCATTTCAACTCATAAAAACCCAAATTACAGCCATTGGTGCCACAAAATAAAAAGCTCATGACCCTGAGGGAGGAAGTTCTGACTGGGTACTTTCGCGTGGTGAACCTATAAGGTTGATTAAGCTCATTTTCCCATGTCAATGGGTTGTTAGTGGAGTGACAATTCATACATATTTTGTTTTATGAACATCTCATAATAACATGTAAAACCTTGAAACCCAAGTAATAATGAGATGTTTTGGGGGCTAGGCCAATCAGTAATTGCAACAATTTTCCTTAGATCTACTATGACTCCTTATGTTCATATAATTTGATTCAAGAATTATATTTCGTTCTTTCCAATGCTACATTTAAATTTGTTTTGTAGAACTTGTTGTCTTCTAATAAATCCAACATTGTATTTACATGCTTAAAGACTTCAACTTTTATTTTAGACTAATATTTCGTTAAAGAACACTAGGACAAACTTCCACAAGTGTGCTCAAAATAAGTCATCCAATGTTGCTTGGAAGGTAGTTGAGGTATTGGATAGTCCAAAAAGCATGACATAGAATTCATACTGGAATTCATGGGTACAAAATGTTGTTGTGGGCATGACCTCTTCTCGTATTCTTATTTGATAGTAACCAAATTTTAGATCAAGCTTGAAAATATATTTAGCACAAGAAGCTCATCTGCAAGGGGAATGAGAAACCTATCTTTAATAATAGTTTTATTTAATGCTATATAGTTTATGCATAATCTATTGGAACCGCCATTTAGTTCATTACAAGTATGTTTGGCTTTGAATATGGACTCTTGTTTCATTTTATTACTCCACAACCTAACAACTCTCGGATCAAATGCTTAATTTTTGTTTTGTGTCTATAGGAGTGTCTATAATATTTTAGTCTAATTGAAGTTGATCCCAAAACTAATTCCATGACATGATTTGCGAATTGTTCCAATGGAAGGTTGGGAGGAAGTTCCTAAAGAATGGTATTGTATTCTTTAATTTTTTATCCAAATATCTTTGAAATTTTTTTTATCAAGCATCCCCAAACACCATAAAACACAGGTTTAAGCTCCCTTCTTAGTCATATTTTTCATTTTGTTGGATGATACTATTAAGGTGAGTGGACTCTTGATTGCATAAAACTTGTATTTTTTTCCATTTTCATAAAACATGAGAATTGTAGTTTTTAGTTTAATCCTATCGTGGCCAACCATTGGGGTCCTAAGGCAATGCCTACTCCATTGATTACCATGATATACATTGATAACTTCAATTCGTAATAACTATAGTTAAATCTTGACATTTTCCTTCACACGAAGTAGTTTTATCACCAAGTATTGCTACTTGAAAGTCAAAGGCAGTGTAGATAAACATATTTACTTGTGTTGTTATTCTTATATCTATGAAATTATGTGTGCTCACACTATTTATAAGCAATGGAAATTTTGTTTTCTTTATGTAACAAAAACTTTAAGAGTTTGGGGTGGAGTATGTCATCTACTTTCTTTTTTATTATCACTATTATTGCTATTTATTTCACATAAGTATAACTTTTTTACTTGCATTTATGGCTTGGACTCTATGGTGCATTACACTTAAAACATTTGTTTTCATCTTTGTCTATCTTTATATGAATTGGTGAGTTCGTTTTGTTAGGAGGAATATATTTAGAGTTTGATTTTCGGGTTGGGATCAAGAAGATTGTTGATAGGTTATGAATTTCTCTTCAATGATTTTGGATTTTATTAGATCACGCTTGCTCCATGTCTCTGATATCTAGTAGTTTGTGTTTGTTTCTTATATTATGTTTCAATACTTATATTTTCATATGTAATAAATGATATTTTGATAGGTTTCTCACACCAGTGGCCAATACTTCTCATGAAAGTACTCATCCACTATATATGTTTTCCATAATTGAGTGGGATTTGAATTTTTTCTTTTATCTTTATATCAAACTTTGAAATGTCATTTTTTGTTTTTATTGATTTTTTTTTGTTGGCAAGTGGTAGTACCCCCTGACTAGCAAGGTTCGCCATTGGTTGAGAGACCACCAACCAAGGGCATCTAAGCCATCAAAATCACTTGGGGATTGCACCTAGACTGGACCACACCAACCCTTAGCATGGTTGGATTTTAGTATCTGCGGGGTTTCAAACCGGCGACCTTTCCGCTTAGGGGTCTCTTAACCATCACCCGCCACCGACTGTTCTACATCTCATGGATATTTTTTGTTTTTATTGATGAATCCGCTAGAAAATATCAAATTGAATGGACACTATGCTGAATGAAAATAAGTGTGACAATTTGAACTCCTCTTCCTTCACCATGATTGTGGCATCTAATTTATAACTAAGTATGTGACAATTCCCATTCCATTTCTTCAATCCATGTTTAACTTCATCAACTTGTTTGTATGTGTGGTCAACCTTGGTCACCCATGCTTTAACTCTAGATTGTACTTTCATTGATATTGTAGTGGGATGGTCAATCCATCGTCAACCTTACCATTATTTTTTGTGTGGATATATTTTATTTCTAAGCTAAGATCCACATTACTTGATATCATGTCCTTGGAGGAAAACATTGACATGTGTTCCTCAAGTTCACCATGAAGGCAACAAATAGTTATCTAGCTAAAACTTACAAGTAGGGTCAAATTATAAGAGGAGAGTGATGGGATATGAGACAAAATTGATGGTCATAATATCATACCATTTTTTATGACGATTCCCAGCCAAATGTTGCCCAGACCCTATAATATTGGATACCACGATTTAATTGCAAGGTTCTTGACCCTATTGTGATAATGATTTGTGAAAACAAGATTGATGAAGATACTCATAGGGCTCCATGAGACTCATATAGTTTTTATGAATCCCATTTTAATGAGAGACTCATATAGTTTTTACACATTGTTCATTTGTATATACTGATACAATGAGAAGGTCAAGTCTAGTCCAACAAATTCCTATGTGACCTTAAACAATCGCATGTGTATCCATCTAGGTGAGGTGACTCATCATCGCCTATTGCTATTAGGGATTATGTCAATTTTGACAAAGTAAAAACTCGGTTTCACATTCTTTCCTGTTCCAGAGAAAATGTTGGAGGGACAAGGTCAATCTAGCACTATATGGGAACCTTATGTGCATTGGGGATACCTCGAGATTGAAAAATAGTGTGGCAATGGCTAACACATTCCCGTTAATTTTCCTCTTGGTTTGTTACTCCTTTAATTGAAGTCTTTAGGGATCCTATATTTTTAAAGTCCTCCTTTATACTTAGAGATTTGAACAAGGTCTTGTGTGTTGGTTCCTAGTTCTACGCCTATGGAGCCAATAATTAATTTGGGCACCTCAAGATTATCATATTTCATCCACCTTCAAGATTTCTCTAAGTTCAACAACTCTCACTTGCACTACTTTGTCATATAGTGTGAATCCCAACTGTAGAGAAACTTGGCCAATGGTGTTTTTCCACAACCAAATTCATCTATCTTCCCCTCGCATCCTAAGTGGGAAGTTCCAAATTCATTTGATGGCTTGGATGCATTTTGGTCACTAAAAATGGGAGTGTTTGAGCATGATGAATGTGGACTTTGGAATCCACATATTGGTCACTTCCTAAGATATGGGGAAAACAATAGGTTAATGGTTAGAGATGAAAAATAAAGTATCATGTTTCAACAACATGACTATATTAGTATGCTTCATAATTTGTCCAATGCTTGTTGAGGCTAAACCAAGTGAACCATAGCTCATAAAAGTTTGCATTACCATACTTGGGAGGGTTGCAGTGGCCAAGTGTAACCTTAAGGCCATTCCATGTTGTATGCTCTCTCTCAGGCATGTAGGTAGGGTTAACACCAATCTTATCATCCTAGGACTCCACATTGTCAAAGTCTCCACACAACAACCAATCAAATTCGAAGAGGTGTTCAAGTAATCAATCCCATAGAGTTTCTCTCTCCTTTGTTTCATTGGGGGGATATAATTAGGAAAGGATGAGAACCGTAACATTGAGATTCATAACAACATGTTTCATCTCAATTGCATGCAATACCCATCCATCAAGTATTCTTTTCTCTGGTCTTTTTTGAGCATCTTTAGCCTTGTAAGTGACTTGTGTCTCCAATCTTAGAGAAGCAAATTGAGCCCTTTGAATACCTGCATGGGAGGAAGTAGCATGTGGAGTCAATGGGTTCCTTACCTAACACTATATTTAGAGGGTTTGATTGAGCCCGTTACCTCAAAAAATAGCACTCTTCCATGATTGAAGATAAGTGGACCCATTTGGGTATGTGGACCCAATCGAAATATGTGGACACAGTGCAATGATTGGAAACTCTTCAAGGAAGTACAACCACTATAACCTCAATGTAACCCCATTCATATTCATACCCTTCTCCTTGGGCCATGGGAGGCTCCCTGATGAGGTAATAATGTCCCTATAATAACACGACAAAAGACAATTATATCCCTACAAAATCTTCCAACCGTCAATAGACTAGTGCCTAATAGAGTCAATGAAAGATAAGTGAAATAAACCCTTAGACTTGAAATGGTGGGAGAAATAATGAAGATGTAACTCAGCTGAAATTTTCTGTAGTAAAAACCAGCAATATAAAAGTGGATATATCTCCTAAACCGACCATCGAAAATATACAAACTTTACCTCCCAATGACCAACAGTGAGGGGTGAGACCAATAGTGAGGGGTGCACGTATTCTTCCTAGGGCACACTTGTTTTGATGGATGAAACACCTGATTTAGCACTGCTTTACCCTACATGTATGCGCCTTTGTGCTGCAATTTTCTGCATTAAAATCCAACAATAGAAAAATTGAAGATATCTCTCAAACCAACCGTCAAAATTGAGGAAACTTCACCTCCTGGTGATAGCACAGAGGGGCACACCTATCCCCCCTAGGACTCACTTGATTTGGTGGATGAAATGTATGATTTGGAGATTATTTAAGCTAATGATTTTCAACTTACCACAATCAAAGAAACTCAAAAAATTCGTTAGCCTCAAATCCCCCCAGGGTCCTCCCGGGTGACCTAGAATTTGACCCAAACTTCTTCAAACGCCTAGGGTTTGACTCTTCCTTAGAGATGGACCTACAATAACTCAATAGACAGTTCTGAAACACCCCCTTACGGTTTTCATCAACTAACCCTAGCATGACAACACCTCCTTTAGGGCATAAAATTGACTCTTTTCCAATATTTTCAACTTTTTTGGATTTTCTCAATATCTAATCTAAATCTAAAATTTAGTGCCACAATTGAGTGCTTTCGAAAACCAAAATTAAAGTAATCTATGACACAAAATAGTTTTTTGGGGAATTTTTAGGTTTTTTCACAATATATGATTTTTTGGTAGTTTTAACAGTATATAGTACATAAATTTGTAGAACAGATGGTGGCAGGTGATGAATTAAGACACCCCTAAACTGAATGGTCATCGGTTCGAAACCCCACGGATACCAAAAATACAGCCATGTTAAGGGTTGGTGTGGTCCAGGCCGGGTGCAATCCTCGAGTGATTTTGACGGCTTAGATGCCCCTGGTTCGTGGTTTCTTAGCCAAAGGAAAACCCTGCAAGTAAGGGGTACCACTAGCCAACAAAAAAAAATATAGTACAAAATTTTGATAAAAATATTCCAAGTGAAGATGAGGAAAATAAATACTTGAGTCTTTTCCCTTCAAGGCCACTAAGGAATTGTGGTTAACATTCATCTCAAGGATTGACAATCCTATTTTGATGAATTAGGGAAGAAAAAAAGAAACCCTAGGTTGTGTTGGTATTGACCTAATTATGGAAAAAAGAGGTGTCAAAGACCTAATAAGAGAGACCCTCTAGAGAGGGATGTCTCACTTATAAGACAAATATTTTATGCATAATAAACCCTAATTTACTCTTTCGTTGGATGTCTTCGACAGTGTAAGAGAAAGAGAACCGTAGATCTTACCACAAATGAAGAAAAAGGGAGAAAATAGTAACCTCCTAAGAATCCCTTTCCTTAAATCTTCAACCTCAAACACCAAGAAAATACCACATTGAAGCTTCAAGATTGCCAAGAATAGAGTGTGCACCACTATCCCAAGTAGACAATAATAAATATGAAGAGAACTTTATGTGATCCTATGATCTTGTGTTAAAATTTGGAGGAGTTTCCTTATTTATATGTGACTCACGCTAGCTTAACCTCCTTTACAAGCGAACCAACCTAAAATGTCTAAAATAACTTAAAATGATTTTTTTAATTTTTTAAGGTTTGTCACCCACAAGTCGGGGAGTAAACCTCATACAACATAAAATAATGATAAAATAAGATGAATTGTTGCAACTTGGATGAAATGTCAAGCATGAGAGGAGGGTGTCATGCCCCATCTAACCCCAACATTGTGCTTTTTCCATCAACACCCTCCTCCTTTAGGTGGTATGGCTTCTTCAAAGGATGAAAACATCATCAATTTGGCTTGCTTGAGCCAAGAGGAGGGTCAATACATAATAAAAGTAGGTCCAAGTGGGAATAATGAGGCGTGTTAAAACAAGTATGACAACCCTTACACATACAATAACCTTATACGAAGCATACATATGTGTGTGGTTGGGAGCCCCTAAGCCATGTGTCCAAATGGAGTCATCCTAAGAAACACTAAATACCAACCCAAGGCACAAATGGCCCAATAGGTCGGGGGAATTCCACCCATCAAGGGGTAGTCAACAATGCCACTAAGACAAAATTTCCTAGAATGAAAACCAAGAGGACCTACCGTGACCAGAGCATGGGTCTTGAGCCTCACTAGATCAACACTCTACATAAATCAAACCCAAACTTGGCCTTTGCACAGAAAAAAGGACCCCTCTTATGTGGAAAAATGGTACGGTGCATTGTAGAGTATCTGGAGGTTAACAACTGGCTCCAACTACGGGACATGTGCTTCTCTCAAGAGTGCTTGAGAACATTTGAATCTTCTGGAACATGTGGACCTGGACACACTTTGAACAGCAATTGCATTGGGGGTAGACACTTGCGTCCTACCTTGTTCAAATCAAAATGAAATGCAATAACTAGCAAGTGCAATGCATGGGTAAAAGTAAATAACAAAATCAAATGCTTATGCAATAGATTATGCAACCTACCTACCTACTCTAAGAATAATAAAAGAAATAGTTCAAGTGAAATCATACCACTAGTGAAGCCACCTTAGTATATTATTCATGCTTGGGATTCTCCCTTTGTCTTTGGAAATAATCCAAGACAAAACCACGTAAATGATGAAATCAGTAGAAGTCATTATCTTCTCAGAATATAGCTATATTGATAAAAGAGATCATGGACCTGGAATCCTTGAAACTCTTGCCATGAAGAACTTCTTTTCTCACAAGCCCCTTTTATCCATGCTTGTACTGGGATCAAGTACGAACTTCCTTGATCATATACCTGTCTTTAAAAACCAACAAGGAGATCTGTATAGTGAGGTTGAAAATTGTGTTCCTTGTTGTTCATAAACATGTGTATCTGCTCGTTTTCATAAAACATTTGTCAATGTCCCATATTATCAAACACGAATGGTTTGAACACTATTTCTATCTTCCCTTCTTTTACAAGGACTTCACACAGAGACAAGTTGGAAGCGGAAACTGCTAATGCATCTACCTATTGGTTCTAAGCTTTGAGGACTACTTTCAAAGATATAACAATGAAATATTCCATGGCTAGGTGGACTATATCCCTGTACCTTTTCAACCTTCCATTTTTGTAGACAATATTTTCTTTTACTTGCATCACAACAACGTTAGTGTCTCCAATAATCTTTAATAGTTTAATATCACATCTTTAGCTAACTCAAATCCATGCAAAGGAGCCTCATACTTAACCATATTATTAGTACTATCAAATTCTAATTGAAAATAAAAAGGAGAAGCATGACCATATGGGGAATTTAATATGATACCTACAGTCATACCTGATAAAGATTTGACCCCGTTGAAGTTCATTGTCCAAAACTTACAAGCAACTTCTTGTTGTCCAAAACACACATTAGTCCTTGACAAGCATAGCTGACAATGATGGCAGAAATCAACTATATGAGAATGTGAACTCAACTGGTCAACATCAGCAACAAACATCCCCATATGTAGCCTTTTATTATTATCAATGGTGAGCAAGCATGATTGGAATGCATCCTGGAAAATTTCATCTAACATTAGTATTCCAAGGTCTTCAAAATTTTCACTCTCCTCATTGAAAGAATCATAAGTTGACTCTCCTAGAAATGTCCAAGAATCCATACCCACATCATGCTTATCAAGAAAATGTACAAAATCACATTTGCGGCGATCATCATCAGTAGCAAACTTTTTCCCATACATATCATCCTCAAAAGAACAAAGAGATGCATCAACCATGTATTCATGATTCTTTTTGATGGAAGATGGCCTTTCAAGAGCTTCTTCATTTTGTTTTGAATCTACATAAAAAACCGTCTTTGTCTTATCCAAACTGATATGCTCTTCATTTTTGCGTGGCGGAAAAAAATCTTAGGCATCTAATTTAGAAATTTTGTGCCCCAAATGCTCAAGAAAAATACTCTTGGACCTCCAAAAATCATAAATGGGAGGGTCAACAAATCTCCAATAATCATCATTTTCTTCATCATGCACTGAAATACTACCATTTTCTCCAATTAGGGCTTGTTGATATTCATATGTTTCTTCTTCTAATTCTTTCTCTCGGCCTTCATTAGGGACATTTTGAACTTCACTTTCCAAATCACCTTAATCTTTATTTTCAAGAGTACTTCCTTCTTGGATCATAGGATTCGAGATGTCATTGTTTTTAACTTCCTCAATAAAATCTTGAACGAAAGACTCTTCAATAATGGCTCCCACATGAGATCTTTCCATTGGTTGATCTTCATCACTATCTTCATTTGATGAGATAAAGGTGTCATCATCCATAAGATGTCCAATATCCCCTTTGAGATAAGGACCCCATCTCTCACAAAAAACCCTTATAAATTCCTCGAGTGAATGAACTCCTTTCTTTGGAAGCCCTTCATACCATTCGTATAAGTCATCATTTGTAAGGTCAAGAGACAACATGAACATCTTCATCTTGATATCTTCATGAACCACTTTTAAGTCTAAAATGGCCTTCATAAACCATATAACATGCTAGTCGACCAAATCCCTATCTGGATGAAATTTTGGGATGCTCTTCTTCCAATCATTGTTATATGGATCATAACCATGGAGTTGATAAGGATATACTGGGATCCTTGAGAAATCCAACGGATCAAACCAATCATATATCTCATCATAAAATGCCTTATCATCTTTTATCAATGGACTAGAATGGTTCTCTTCCTTCAAGGGTGGTTTGGGACCTTCATGAACAATATTTTGTGTCTCATAGAACTTCTTGAACCCTTGAATAGCAGGTAACCATTGGTCAATGTTGTTGGGACACCAATGTTTACAAAATGATTCCAAAGAGACTACAAAATGTGTGATTGTTCCTTCTCCAAGAGATCCATACCAACTCAAGGCATACCATTTGAAGCTAGCTGAGAGGAAAACCATCATGTCATCTTTGTACAGGATTCCCTTTTCTCCAGTAAATTTGAAAAAGGTGATAAGATAATTTGAACATGGATCCTCCTCACCATAAAACTTTGGGACTTCCCACAGAGCTACGTCTAGTTCTTCATGAGCAAGAGCCCAAATATTCAAAAGATCCAAGGAGCCATCAAGTTTCGACGATACTTTTAAATGTTCACCATGTCATATACAATTCTTCTGTGGAGTCGCCAATATGAACTTTATTTCTTCTCAACTTATGGATGTGTTCACCTTTTACACTCAACAGTTGATCAATGGTTGAGGAATTTGTTTTTGCAATGTATTTCTTTGTTGTTTTTTCTTCAGTGGAGTTGCCAGATAATACTTATCAAGTTAATACTCAACAATAATCTTACCAAAGTACAAAACACAAACTTACCTCAACCTTCTTACCAAAATTGTTGCTTGTGCCAAAGAGATAGGAATTCGACTCAGGCACAAAATGTTATAGCATTGCCACACTTCATGAAGTCCTTTTTAACTTGAGTTGCCAGATCACACCCATTAGGTTAGTCCTTCAACAATAATCTTATCAAATACAAAACAAGAACTCACCTGGACTCTGGTCATCCAATATGTTGATGTATGTCATTGAAATCAATAGAGGAACTGTTTGGTCCCCGACATCAACACCAAAAGATGTTACCTCAAAAATGATCTCTCTTCCATGATTGAATATTAGTGGAACCAATTCAGGTATGTTGACCCAAACAAGGTATGTGGACCCAATGCTATGGTTGGAAACTCTTCAAGAAAGTACACCCATTGTCACCTTAATGTAACCCCCTTCCTATTTATACCTTTCTCCTTGTGCCACAAGAGGCTCCCTAAACGAGGTAAGGATAGCCCTGAAATAACAAGACAAAAGACAATTCTATCCCTACAAAACCTTCCCATCGTCAATAGACCACTTCCTAATGGAGTCAATGAAAGATAAGTGAAATGAATCCTTAGACTTGGAAGGGTAGGATCAATAATGAAGATGTAACTAACTACGGTAATTTCTACAGTAAAAACCAACAATAGAAAAGTGGAGATATCTCCCAAATCAACCGTAAAAAACAAGCAAACTTTACCTCCCGATGACCAGTAGTGAAGGCTGCACCTATTCCTCCTAGGGTGCACTTGTTTTGATGGACGAAACACCAGATTTTGGCACTAATTTATCCTACAGGTCTATAAATTTATGTTTCAATTTTTTGTAGTAAAAACCAACATTAGAAATTGAAAATATCTCTCAAACCAACCATCAGAATTGCAAAAGCTTTACCGCTCGTTGATCAGCACAGAGGAGTGCACCTATCCCCCCTAGGGAGCACTTGATTTGGTGGATGAAAGGTATGATTTGGAGTTGATTTAAGCTATATCTCTGCAAATTACCGTCGTCAAAGAAAACCAGAAAATTCCTTGGCCTCAAATTCCCCTAGGGTCCTCTTGGGTGACCTAGAATTTGACCCAAACTTCCTCAAAACTCTAGGGTTTGACTTTTCCTTCGAGATGGACCCGCAATAAATTAATAATCAGATCTGAAACACCCCCTTAGGATAGCCATCACCTAACCCTAGGATGATGACACCTCTTTGAGGGAATAAAATTAACCTTTTCCAATATTTTCAACTTTTTGGGATTTTTTCAATATTTAGTCTAAATCTGAAATTCATTGCCGCAATTGAATGCTTAAAAAGACCATAATTGAAGTAATCTATGACACAAAATAAATGTTTTGGGATTTTTTGCAAAATATAGAATTTTTAGAGTTTTTCACAATATATGATTTTTTGGTAGTTATAACAGTATACAGTACATAATTTTGATTAAAAGATTCCAAGTGAAGATGAGGGAAATAAAGACTCAAGTATTTTCCCTTTAAGGCCACGAAGGAATCACGGTTAACGTTCCTCTAAATAATTGACAATCCTATTTTGATGAATTAGGCCAAAGCCAAGAAACCCTAGGTTGTGTTGGCCTTGACCTAATTAAGGCAAAAAGAGGCGCTAAAGACATAACAAGAGAGACCCTCTAGAGAGGGATGTCTCACTTACAAGATAGAGCTTTTTTGGCATAAAAATCCCTAATTTACTCTTACCTTGGATGTCTCTGACAGTGCAAGAGAAAGAGAACCATAAATATTGCCACAAAAAAAGAAAAAGGGAGAAAAGAGTAACCTCCTAAGAATCTATTTCCTTAAAACAGTCCTTGCAAGATAAAGTATCAACCTCAAACACCAAGAAAATACTACATTGAAGCTTCAAGATTGCCAAGAAGAGAGTGTGCACCGCTATCCCAAGTAGACAATAAGAAATAAAAGTAGAACTTTATTTGATCCCCTGATATTGTGTTAAAATGAGGAGGAGTTTCCTTATTTATATGCGACTTAGGCCAACTTAACCTCCTTAACAAGCCGACCAACCTAAAATTTCTAACATAACTTAAAATGATTTTTCAATTTTTTTAGGGTTTGTCACCCACAAGCCGCGGACTAAACCTAATACAACATAAAATAATGATAAAATATGATGAATTGCTGCAACATGGATGAAATGTCGAGCATGGGAGGAGGGTGTCATGCCCCATTCAACCCCAGCATTGTGCTTTTTCCCTCAACACCCTCCTCCTTTAGGTGGTATAGCTTCTTCAAAGGATGACTTCATCATCAATTTGTCTTGCTTGAGCAAAGAGGAGGGTTAACACATAATACAAGTAGTTCCAAGTCGGCATAATGAGGTGTCCTAAAATGGGTATGACAACCCTTACATGCACAATCATCTTCTCCAAAGCATAAACATGAGTGTGGTTGGGAGCCCCTAAGCCATGTGTCCAAACAGAGTCATCCCAAGAAACATCAGACACCAACCTAGGGCACAAGCGACCCAAAATGACGGGGGAATTTTTCCCATCAGGGGGAAGTCAACAATGCCACTGAGCTAACATTTCTCGAATGAAAACCAAGAGGACCTGCCATGACTAGACCACGGGTCTTGAGCCTTGCTAGACCAACACTCTACATAAATCAAGCCTAAACTTGGCCTTTACATAGAAAAGGGCCCTCCTTTGTGGCAAACTGGTATGGCACACTATAGAGTATCTAGAGGGTAACATAATTGATCCTCATACAATTGTGCTCTTACGTAGAGCCTTACATGTCACGTCCCCTTTAATGCCATTTTTAACCACTTGATTCCAACCTCTGCCATCGGTAGAGGACGGGGCCTTTGGAACTTGAGTAATAGGGGTAACAAAAGAAATAACATTGTATGAGTCAACCTTGGCCAACAAGTGGGACTACTTGAGGCTAAGAACTTTTTCCATCACCATGCCTTGCCTACTTATACTAGCCATGATGATCTCCCTAATTAAAACAAATTGATAGAAGAATAGGGTAAACTATTTCAACACCTTTTCTTTGCTTGACTGACTAAATACATATATACAAATAACAAATATTTTGAATTATATATATATATATATATACATACACACACACACACACATATATATATATATATAAACAAAAACGTTTATGGTATTGTATTAAAGTGGCTATAACTGAACTGTACAACTAAGTAATACCAAAATCAGATTGGTCTAGGCGTGTTCACCAGATCTCCAAATCACAAAGAGACACTATTGTTGTCTTAATGTCTCTTTCAAGGAGAGCCGAGACATTTTCTTTCTATGACAATGGTTCATCGATTTCCATATCCTCCATCATCTGGGAGTCTGTTTCATCATCTTTTGTAATTGTTGGAGTAGAGCCTATAGAGTTCCTATGATTGGAAGCAGTTGAGTAATTTCCTTTGAGGATGGAGTCTATAGTGGCTTTGAGGGTTGAATACTTAGCCTCAAGTGCTTGAATTTGATCTCACTATTGCATGATGACTTCTTTAGCGCAAAACAAGCTGAATTTTGATTACTATTCACAGTGTTAGAGAGGGGTATTAAGGTTGGTCATGTTTGCAATGATAAATTCTTTACGGCTCCTCATCATTTTTTGAATTTCCTGAATTGCATGTTGAAATTTGTTGTGGCAACCCAGATAGTCCATGGAGATGCCCCAAGGGTACCCCAATAACAATAGAGAAATTAGTGAGATATCCCTAATGTAGGTGTGGGAAAAATTAACCAAAAGGACCCCTAAGTTCAGCTTGAGATATAAAGCCTCAAATTCACAAATGAATGTTGTGCTAAAACCACAAGAACATAGATGTAAATGATTATACTTAGGGGCTAGGAGGACCACATCATTTCCAAAGAGGAGGATGGAGATTAAGACACGGTGGAGAAGAAAACCATCGTTGGGTTGAATATGATCATGAAGGAAAGACTTCAGCTTGTCTATGTAGATCCCAAACAATGTAGGGGTAAGGGGGCACTCATATTTCATGTGGTGCTCCTAATAAAATTTGACACTTCGTGTGTAGTGCAAAGGTGCATCAAGTAGACATTTTTTGTATCCAAATTACCATACTTCCACTTGTGATGTTCAAATCTAGTATAAACAGAAAGCTCAGACAAAATGACTGTTGTGTTATAACCACAGGAGCAAAAGGGAAAATGATTATATTGAGAATGTCTGAAGAAGACAATACTTGTGCTACCATAGACCCATTCAACACTGAGTCTAGAGGATTCAAAGGATCCCAATTCCACCTCCTGAGAGAATGCAAACACAATGCTATTCCTTATGAAAGGTTCACTAACTGTAGACAAAATAGAATACCAAAATACATAATTGACACAATAATATATAATGAACACCGTCTCATAAATTCTAGAATTTCCCATAAAAATAGATAAGCATCCCGAACTCAAACACCACCAGATGCCATGATAAGGCCATCCAATGCATCAAGCAAAAGCACTGGCCCCCAAGAGACCAACCAAATCATACAACCAATGCAACCATTGAAAACATTGAAGGCCAATTCCACATACGTGCACAAGTTTAGTGTTGGGTTTAGCCCAGTTGCTCTGAGGCCTCTTCGAACCACACTAGCCATTAACCCATCTTCTCCATTGTAAACTAATTTTGCACATTCGCATGTGATGAGGTCAATGGAGGTTTTCGTATATTGAGAGTTGCACTGGGAGTGCAAGGCAAGCCTCACACATTCAATTATATATATATAAACAAAAATGTTTATGATATTGTATTAAAGTGGCTACAACTGAACTGTACAACTAAGTAATACCAAAATCAGATTGGTCTAGGCATGTTCACCAGATCTCCAAATCACAAAAAGAAACTATTGTTGTCTTAATGTCTCTTTCAAGGAGAGCCAAGACATTTTCTTTCTTCGACAATGGTTCATCGATTTCCATCTCCTCCATCATTTGGGAGACTGTTTCATCATCTTTTGTAATTGTTGGAGTAGTGCCTATAGTGTTCCTATGATTGGAAGTAGTTGAGTAATTTCCTTTGAGGATGGAGTCCATAGTTGCTTTGAGGGTTGAATACTCAGCCTCAAGTGCTTGAATTTGATCTCACTATTGCATGATGACTTCTTTAGCACAAAAAAGGCTGAATTTTCATTACTATTCACAGTGTTAGAGAGGGATATTAAGGTTGGTCATGTTTTTAGAGATAAATTCTTTACATCTCCTCATCATTTTTTGAATTTCCTGAATTGCATGTTGACATTTGTTGTGGCAAACCAGATAGTCCATGGATATGCCACAAGGGTACCCCAATAGCAACAAAGGAATTAATGAGTTATCCCCAATGTAGGTGTGGGAAAAATTAACCAAAAGGACCCCTAAGTTCAACTTGAGATATAGAGCCTCAAATTCACAAATGAATGTTGTGCTAAAACCACAAGAACATAGATGTAAATGATTATACTCAGGGGCAAGGAGGACCACATCATTTCCAAAGAGGAGGATGGAGATTAAGACATGGCGGAGAAGAAAACCATTGTTGGGTTGAATATGATCATGAAGGAAAGACTTCAACTTGTCTATGTAGATCCGAAACAATGTAGGGGTAAGGGGGCACCCCTATTTCATGTGGTGCTCCTAATAAAATTTGACACTTCATGTGTAGTGCAGAGGTGCATCAAGTAGACGTTTCTTGTATCCAAATTACCATACTTCCACTTGTGATGTTCAAATCTAGTATAAACATAAAACTCAGACAAAGTGACTGTTGTGTTATAACCACAGGAGCAAAAGGGCAAATGATTATATTGAGAATGTTCGAAGAAGACAATACTTGTGCTACCATAGACCCATTCAAGGCTGAGTCTAGAAGATTTAGAGGATCCCGATTCCACCTCCTGAGAGAATGCCAACACAATGCTATTCCTTATGAAAGGTTCACTAACTGTAGACAAAATAGAATACCAAAATACATAATTGACACAATAATATATAACGAACACTGTCTCATAAATTCTAGAATTTCCCATAAAACTAGACAAGCATCCCGAACTCAAACACCACCAGATGCCATGGTAAGGCCATCCAATGCATCGAGCAAAAGCACTAGCCCCCAAGAGACCAACCCAATCATACAACCAATGCAACCATTGAAAACATTGAAGGCCAATTCCACATACGTGCACAAGTTTAGTGTTGGGTTTAGCCCTGTTGCTCTGAGGCTTCTTCGAACCACACTAGCCATTAACCCATCTTCTCCATTGTAAAACAATTTTGCACATTTGCATGTGATGAGGATAATGGAGGTTTTTGTATATTAAAAGTTGCACTAGGAGTGCAAGGCAAGCCTCACACATTCAACCATTACCTTTGGATGCCTCACGGGAATCTCATGGACCAAATATCCTCATAGGAATTAAACTTTGAACACCAATAAAAAACTCTTTATTCCTCACCAATGGATCCAAACTCTTTAGACAAATAATAATAATATAATTTAACTTGTGATGAAAGTGAAACATAATACAAATTCTCTCCCTGCTTTGCTCCATTACGACTCTTTCCACTCAAAATGAAATTGAATCACTTGAAGTTTTGACGACATAAAACGTACAAGTGCAAATATTTTTTTGAGAAATGAAAGACAAAACCGCCCAGACAAAACGTACATTAGTGCAAATATTTTTTTTGACAAATGAGGACAAAACCGCCCAGACAAAACGTACATTACTGCAAATCTCTTTTTGATTAAATGAAGGAGAGAACCGTCCCGACAAAACGAACATTAGTGACAAAGCCGCCCACCGTGGGGCTCGAACCCACGACCACAAGGTTAAGAGCCTTGCGCTCTACCAACTGAGATAGACGGGCACTTTTGTTCAAATCACGTCACATGGTTTGATTGTCATAGTTTGTGGCCCAATGTGAGTTGCCATCCTCGTCCCCAGTGGAATTGCAAGGGGCAGAGTGCCCAACGCTACCCAGGTTCCAAAACCATATAAGCTTTTGCTCGCTGCGCGGGAGCAAAGCACAGTTTCTCCCCGCGAACTCAAATTTGAAACGAAATGGGGAGGAGGGACTCGTGTTCGACTCCCAGGCGCTCCAAACCGATGATTTCCACTTCCTTCCACCAGCAGCAACAGGAGGAGGATGACGACAGCATTCCCTTACAATTCATCCAAACATTCATGGTTCGTCTAACAGTCTACCCGCATTTACGTCATTTCATTAATTCCATAACCTTCCTGCGTCAATTGAACGAAATTGTTTGCATGAGCAGGGCAACAGCGAAAAGAGTCCTTATACGCACCGTTCTTCTCCCGTTTTCACTCGCACTCCTTCCAAACAAAAGTCTGCGAAAAAGGTACTTTCATCTCATGCAAATTTTCAGATTCAATCAAGTCTCTACTGTTTTTTTTAATAATTTATTCGCGGTTTAACATACAAACATCAGAGTCTGTCAGCAAGTTGGAGCGGTTTGTTGTGAAAGTGACTTAGTTTCAAATCTAGGCGGGCAGGCCCGGAAATAACCGCATTCGACACCTAGTGAAAGTCCCAGCGATATTGACAGCCCACGGATGTGGAGAAAAATTAAATAAGCGTCTCTGTTCACGGGCAAAGCCCAAATGTTCCTGGAAAAACAAAACAGAGTTAAACGAAAAACAGCATGAAATTCATGGAAGAATGCTTCTTCTGTGTCAGTTGGGGTTGGGTTAGAAAAATGTTACTTGCTTTTCAATACTCACTCGCTAATAAATTGACAAAAATGGGAAGATTGACGACGAGTGCTACTTTGCACTGGTTTGTACGGTGGATCATGCAATATATGTTATCTTTGGAAAAGATCCCTTTAGATTAAGTCGAGTGGAATTGACTGACTATATTTGATTTTATTAGTTAGAGTTAAGTGGAATTACTGATTAGGTTGTATAGGGAGTAACTTGAAACTTAGCTGAACCAATTTTTCTCTGGGTAAATTATCTTTAGTTTTAAATCCCTTTGATTTAATTTAAGGACCTGCTGTAATTTTTCTTTTGATTTTTTCCAAAATCCTTTTGGGAAGGAAGATTCTGGATCTCTTATAAAGTTATACTAATATGCAAAGTTTTCTCTATACTTGGACAGCCATTTTCTATTTTTTTTTTTTAATATGCATCAATTGGTATTGCTAGAGTTCCAGTTGACTCTTGAGTTTGATTCTGCCCTCTGAGGAAATCAACTTGAGTCAGCTCCTCCAAGTCTGACTCGGTTCTGAGTTATTTTCACGATACTTGCAACTCAGACTTGTAAGTTAAACGTAAGTCATATTGACTCAGTGAGTGTGACTGTGGCCTGTCTATAAAAGACAAAAAGTGAAAATGACTGTTTTTGTTTGCTTGTCTGACCTGATTTCACGGCAGATAACCAACAAAACTATCAACTATCCAGATTCCGAGTTGTTTTCTAGTATGTAGTATCAACTATGTATT
Source organism: Larix kaempferi (assembly GCA_027924585.1). Lineage (NCBI taxonomy): Eukaryota > Viridiplantae > Streptophyta > Pinopsida > Pinales > Pinaceae > Larix > Larix kaempferi. The sequence goes on from BSBM01000361.1 coordinate 12,322,844, forward strand.
TTTTGAAATAAGTTATTATTGAAAATTTACTTTATACTAACATTGTATGCTTTTCCATCATAGAAAAATATATTTTTGTTTATCATTTTTCTGAAATTTAATGTAATCTGTTTATTTATTTTTAATTTTTCTTAAGTCAACTCCCAAGTTTTTTTGCTAGTCCTAGTTAACACTCAGTCTTTGGCCTTATTGAGTCATACTGGCCTGGTAAGGCTAATAGTTCAAGTATGCTCCAATTTTCTTACCAAGTTCAATCTATATACAGTATTTTGCTTTCTAAGAGTACAACAATCTAATACAAACGTATATGAAAGAAGATAAGAGGAAAAAGGATAACACCAAAGGATCCCTTGGTCTTGCTTGGCTTATCCTTTGAACCAACTTGAGTTAGCTACTCCAAGTCTGACTTGGCTCTGAGTTATTTTCACGATTTTGAGTTGGAAGTACAACTCAGACTTGTAAGTTAAACGCAAGTCATATTGACTCAGTGAGTATGACTCTGTCCTCTGTCTAAAAAGACAAAAAGTAAAATAACACTGTTTTTGTTTGCTTGTCTGACCTGATTTCACAGCAGATGACCAGCAAAACTATCAACTATCCAGAATCCAAGTTAAACTAATATGTTCCCCACATTTTCAGGTTGGAAATAGCTTCTTTCGAGGCGCTTCATGGAAAACATCATGAAATGGCCTGGAAAAGTATTTTTAATCCAGAAAAAGCTGTTTTATTTTCCGAAATGTTTTAGGTCATTGAAAAAATTAGAGCACAACTCACAATACCTTGGAGTGAGATTCTTGCTTTCTTCCAAGTCGCCGCTAATATTTTAGCTCTCTTTTAATACATTGATAGCAAACATGGAGTCCCCTTCTTTTTTAGTCACCTGGAGTCCTAATTCTAAGTGGGGCTTCAGCCTTGTGATCTGGGCTAATAGACATTCAACAGTTAGGACGAACATACTGAGTCCATTTAGAATTCAAAATATTTGTTGATTCGGATGATATCTGTAGCTCAAATGACTTGTAGAGTCTTTTTGAATGGTCAATTATCTAAGATTATTGATAAGTGAATTTATGTATTAAGGCGCTGGATGTTTTTACGCCATAAGCATTGCTTACACTCGAGATAGAACCATCTTCTACTAATAAAATTATGTTGATGATGGATAACCAGATTCATGCAGAATTTCACAGCTCATTGAATAGGGCTACACTAGAATCCTTAGACATAAGCAAAACTATATATGCTAGTTATTTCATCTGTGATAGTAGTTGGGATGTTTACCAAGCAGCTTAGACATGTGCTTTCTACGGACTAGTAAAGCTTAAGTACTTTCTGTTGAATATAAATAACTCTATCTTTAATATTTGAAAAGATGACAACCTGGACATACTATTCTTTGGGATAATCATTCTTTTTATTTATTGTATTGTACTTTATTTCACCAGCTATGTGGTAGAACTGAAATAAAAATCAGTTGCTTACTGCCTCCAATGAACAAGATGTTTTCTTAAATATGGCGCAGAATGTACAGGGAAACAAATATACTGATTTGAAAAATCAATCTATAGAAGATAAAAGTCGAGAATCCGAATGCATAATGCTTCTATTATTATGAGGAATACACTTTAATCTGAAAATCACTGGGGAAAAGGAACTTGCATTCAGCATTGTTTGCAGATAAAAAATTCGGAGGGTAGATATAGTCCAGTACAGGAGGTTCCATTTGAATCTTAAATCCGTTTTTTAGATATAAACATTTTCATCAGTGAGGGATGCTAGGGATGAAATTCATATGCATTTTCAAACTGATAATACTGATATATATAAAAAATACAATGCTTGCCTTCTGTACCAGAAGATCAGTTTAAAGCATGGATTGTTAATCTAACATTGGAGTTTAGAGTCTAGACTATATGCCAAAACAAAGAACAATGCAACCAAAGATACCTTTCATGTTCAAAAAATCAGAGAAAGCTTTCCAGATTTGTCACGTCCCCATTTTGACCCCCCTTCGCATTAAATCGTAAATGATGTAAATATTGATATTTAATCATGGTGAGGAGCTCAAGGCCAAGGCCCCACCATTGATTTAGCGTTTTATGTATCGGCAATTAAAAATAGATGCATGTGGTTCTTGTGCTAGATAGGCACAATATAAATTAAGACATCATGTAAATACGAATTTTAATGAAAAACCCACAACTAGCTATGCAATGCAACAAAGAGATGGGGGCATGATTTTTATAAGGAAGAGGGAGGGAAATTATTCAAACCCTTGAGCCAATGGTGTTAATCCATGTGTCAATGAGAAAACCCATAAACCACCAACTACCCATTTTGGGTTATGGACCCAATCATTTAATTCTTCCAAGAGTTGGTTGAGGCAGTTAATGCCTTGGGAATGGAGAGGTATGGCAGCCAATTTCGTGCATGGGCAAGCCATCAACCTGGAAAAACGTACTTTTGCTTCTGGGGCAAGAAAACACCTATGAAATGGTGCCCAAAGCCATTCTGAACCCATAGTCTTTCCTCTCTCACGCAGTCTGAACTACTGGGTCTTTCTTTCATCACGTTTTTCACCAATTTCTTGCATTTTCCATAGCTGGGAGCTCGTTTTTGTGTTGCACAGCAGCTGGGAGAAAGGGAGTCACGTTTTGGGGGTTTATAGAGGTCGTTTTTGCCCCAAAATACCCATGGGCGTTTTTTCTGAAAACGGTTTTTGCTCTCCAGGGTTGAATCCCCAATTGCCATTTCGTTTTTGGGTCTTCCCACGTTTTTCTGGGCTGGTAGAAACCCCATCTTTGGGCATCTCATTGTAAAAACGTTTTTATCATGCCCAGTAATTGTGGTTCTGCTGTTATGTGCATCCTTGGTTTGGTTTGAATCTGTGAGCAAGAGATTTGGAGTGGTAGTGGACAGAATTGGCTTGATAAACCTAGTGGGGGGGGGGGGGGGGGGGGAATAACCTCTCAAGAAGATCAAGAGGGATGGCTACTCTTCTATGCACACCTTAGACACTCTAGATTGGAAGGTATGGCCTGAGGGACTGTGCATTGGTGAAGGGAATACTTCCTTGAGTGGGGTGTATAGGCATTGTGGGTGCCAAGCTAGATAGATCTTGTAGAGGTATCCCTGGCTCTGTGCTTGAGCTCACTAGCTTAGCAATTCTTCCTTTCCATTTCCTAGCAGCCTGATAAACCCAATTGTAGATTGGCTTGGCTCATCTTGGTGTATGCTTGGCTATGTGTGACTCTGTTGTTCCTTGTAGAAATCATGCCCAGCTCGGGGGGTGGCAGTTGTATCAAGAGGTTGATAAGCACAACTGGCCTAGGGTTGGGTGGAACGTTGCAGATGCATAGCTGGTTGCTTGGGACTACTTTGTTATAAGATAAGTATTCTCTTGTGTTAACTTTGCAATTATTTATTTGATGAATATCTTGAATGTATGATGGATGTGTAATTGAAATTACTTCCGTTGTGTTTTCTTATAATTATACATTTCCATGTCTTTTTATATTATGTGAATGCTTATTTAATAAAGTTCATGGGGCTAGATGCCCAGTTTTAGCATCACGTCCTCTCTATCATGCTGGTATGATGGGAGGGGACGTGACAAGATTTCTTAGATTTGCAGCTAAAATGGAGAATTGCATGCACTATTTTAGTAGCACTGACAACAACGGAAAATGTGTTTATTTTCTGTACATTGCTATTCATACAATGGTTGAAGACCAGAGAAGATAACATTGATTGAAACCATGAGAGTTGAGATGCTAACATTGAAGAATCTTATCCAGAATTTTCAAAGTCGATTGCAGTAGGTCCAGCAGCCATACCAAGCCTAACAAAGTCCCTATCCCATTCACTGCTAGCTGTACTAATTTATAACACAAATTGAGATGATTTTTAAATTTTTACAGGTTTTTGGATTGGATTTTCATACGAGTTTATTTGTGCTTATCAATTATTTTTAACTTTCTTTAATGGAAATAGTTGCAAACTGATAATACATGTTACCCTTTCTTTTTGGCTTGGACTAATAATCTAATAGCAGTTAGACTTTTGAAGGGATACTTATACATACTTACTCTTTTGTTATGACAGGGTACTGTAACACCTGCATCCTTAAGGTCGTTGAGGCAGTGCAGATGCATTCATCAGCCTGAGGCTAAGGATCAAAGATGTAGCCATGAGGGCAAGACGAAATCTTCGAGATGTTTAAGATGTGGTCTGCTTTTGCCTATCTTTGAATCAAGGAGTACACTCGAAGGCCTGCCTGATTTGGTTAGAGTGAAAAATCCCAATGAGAAACCAAAGAAAACGGACGACCTCCTCCAATCTGTGCAGTCAATTTCTATTAGTGAAGTAAATTATGACATGGCATCCACTCCATCATCTAGCCTTGCATGTGAGAATGATATCTCTGATGTTTTTAGTCTGAAAACTGAGATTGATGGGTTCAATGAGAACTGCAGGAAAAATGATTGCCCCCTTCAATCTGCACAACAGAGTCTTATTTGTGAAGGAGATGATTTGATCTCGTCTACACCATCATGTAAACCTTCATTTCAGAATGAAGACATCGAAATTTTGCCTGATTTTGTCAACACAGAAAGTTCAAATGAGAATCTGAGAGTAAAATATTGCCATGATATGCTTTCGCTTGTATCTGACTCGAGGAAAAAACTGGAAGGCATGGCTGATATGATTAGAGTTGAAAGTCTCAATGAGAAACCAAAGGAAAAGGATGGCCTCCTCCCATCTGCGCAGTCAATTAGCAAATCAAATGATGACATGATGTCCACTCCATCATCTAGCCTTGCATATGAGAATGATATCTCTGATGTGGTTGGCCTGAAAAGTGAGAGTGATGGGTTCAATGAGAACTTCAGGAAAAATGATTGCCACCTTCAATCTGCACAACAGAGTCTTATTTGTGAAGGAAATGATTTGATCTTGTCTACGCCATCATGTAAACTTTCATTTCAGAATGAAGACATAGAAAGATTGCCTGATTTGGTCAACACAGAAAGCTCAAATAACGATATCAGAGAAAATTATTGCTACCTTCAATATGTGGAGCAAATTTCTAGCAGTGAAGGAGATGCTGCACATTTTCCTTCCCTAGGCAACCCTACATTTGATGGTCATTTGGAAAATAACCAAAGCATGACAGGTTTTGCTAGTAGAGATGAGTTCAATCAGAGACTCAAGGTAAACGTATCCCTTCAAAGTTCCCAAAAGGTTTCTGTCAATGGCATTTGGGGTACAAAACAATGTGTAAAACCATCTCTATTGCAAAACAAAGTGCAAGAGTCTGAGAGTATGCTTCCAAAAGATGATTGTGATTCTCTATCTGTTCAATTAAAATACGAAGAGAAGCAGGTAATACCCAAGGTCAGTGTGAAAAGTGAGATTGACAGGTACAATGAGAACCTCAGCGAAAAAAATTTCAGCCTCCAATCCCCAAAACAAACAAATATTGCTGAAGGAAATGATAGAGTCTTCTCCATCATTTCATGCATATCTCCATTTGAGAACAGAGACATCGAAAGATTACCTGCTTCAATGACTGATGCAAGCTTCAAGGAGAATCTCACAGAAAAGGAGTGTCATCTTCCATCTACACTGCAGCTTTGTAGTTATGAAGTAGATGATGAAGAATTGTCTTCCTGTCTAGGCAGTTCCACTTTTGAGAATGATTTGGATCCTAATTTTGCTAGTGTGGATAAGCTTAATGAGGAACTCAAGGTAAGAGATTTCTTGCAGGATTTACAGAAGACTTCTAATGCTGCAGATCAGGATAGAGACAATTTTGGGGAAATTAATATACTGCAAAACAAAGTAGAACAGTCAGAGAGTTTTCTTCTCAAAGAGTATCACCGAGGGCTATATGCTCACTTTCATTTGGAAGAGAAGCAGGTAAAGTGTAGATCTTTGCAAAGGTTCTTTCATTCATTAGGATTTTTAATATAGGAACATGAATTGTTAATTTGTTGATTTGATATGCAAAGCTTTACATGCTTGAAAAGGAGTCATGCCATCTGATGGCCTTTTTGAAATTGTATGAAGTATAATCTGTTAAAACTGTCAAAGTAGATAAGCCAAGATAATTTCATTTATGTTCGACAAATAACCACAAAAGTAGATCAATGGGACTAAAGAGTATCACCGATGTAATACAAAGTGGGAGTGCCATAGCAACTCCTAGATCTACTAACAACAGTAAGTAAAGATATAAAGATCTAACCTGAGAGGAAATGAGTACAATAGTGAGAACATCAGCATGAAGAGCATGTTAGGTGGAATTGGAGCTGGAGGTAGAGGTTGGAAGAGAAGGGAAAGAAGTCTCCTCCTTCGAGTCCTTAATCACTAATGTAACTGAAGCAAGCTTTTGTGATTATGCATTAAAACTAAAATATCTGCTGGATATATTGAGAAGTAAGAGGTAATCGGTTTGAAGGTGACCAATCTGTGCGAAGGTGATTGAAGGAAGTGGGATTTGATTTAGAGGGCCTCCCTCATAAACATGGCTAGATATATTTGGTCCCGGAACAGGAAGAAAGTGGAGAGGGAATTATGAGACTCCCCAAAAAGATAGTAGAAATATCCTAGGGTCTCGTAATAGGTGTGGCAACAAAAAATGGAATGCTCCTTCATCTCAGTCTCCTAAAGATGGTAAAGCTGGCAAATCCCATCCTCCAATGTGATGTGGTGATTTTTTTCGACCCAAAGTCAATGTGAATCAACCAGAAATTGCCCTAAAGGAATCCTAAGGGTATGCATCTAGTGTCAACAAGTGTATGCCGATAGAACAATATGGCCCTCTCTCAACTCCATGAAATGTTCAAAATAGAAGTCTATCTTGGGTTTTAGCCCACTTGGTGGGTCTACCCGAGTAACCCAAATGTACTGCTTGTAGATGTCCTCTTTGATAAACTTGTTCAACTCCTATTTTTTTGATAGGAGACTGCTAGGGGCATTAAGAAAATAACTGAATGGGGGGAGATGGTCCACTGAGATGCAAATAGAATGGAGAAGTTGAGATACCTTCACAAACCAACAATGAGCTCGACAGGGAGAGTTGTTAGTGGTAATGGCCTCTAAAGAACAGTAAGCAAGATAAGGGTAGTGCTCTCTGTCGATGAATGAGTTAGTGAAGCGATGATCTTGCGGAAAAAGGGAAACTAGGATGAAGATTGTTTCAATCGTAAAGGGGTGGGCTGTGAACTCTACCTTAATAATGGCCTGCGGTATTGTCCTCTTGCAATCGATGGTGCGACAATGCATGAGGATTTGAGCCCTCTGTGTTGTAGCCCAATCAGACTTCAGTAAGCAAGGGCTCCAAATCTCTGAGCCGTAAAGGATTGTGAGTCTGATAATGTTGTCCACGAGGTCCATTTTGGACAAGATATCCTGGAAATGGTTTTGAAAACATTGATGCTCTAGGAGAGTGATGGAGCCACAACCCTTGTTGATTTGAGGTTGGAGGGATTTCCTTAGGCTAAATCTAGGCCTAGAATTGAATTCCCAAGTAGGTATAAGTAGTGGTGATCTCGACCTCCATCCCCTGGAAGAAGAAATGAAACTCAGAAAGGACATTCTTCGACCCATTGAAGATCATGATCTTGGTTTTTCCAAGATTGATCGTTAATTGATGAAGATCATAGAAACTAGATAAGGCATCAAGCTGTCCTTGTAAACCCTCTTGAGTGGAGGATAGGAGACGCCATCAACAAAAAGAAGGATGGATATCAAGACATGGTGGAGGATGCACCCATCCCTTGGTTGTATATGCTCTTGGAGAAAAGACTCCAACTCATCAATGTATATCTCAAATAATGTAGGGGAGAGAGGACACCCCTGCTTCACCCCTACGATGCTTCAAATGAAAATCTGACACCCCATGAGTTGTGCGAAGTCTACCCAATATCGACTCATAGGGACGCATAATCGTTGTGGTAAGGATCTCTAAAATACCAATGTCTTTGAGTCTCTGAAATAGAGCCTCTCTTGAAATAGAGTCAAACGCCTTTTGAAAGTCAATGAAGCAACATAAAACTTTCGAAGAGCGATGCCTTCTTTCCCCAATAATGGCTTGGAGTGTAAATATATGGCCAAGGGTGTGGTGCTTTGGCTGAATCCTACTTGACCTCTAGCTCAAAGATGTCTCCTATTGAGCTCTCCCAATAATTGTAAATGAAGGGCGGAAACATAGAGCATGGAGAAAGTGTGGCCACCCATGATTATCCTATAATTATTTGGATTAGCACTAGCCCCCGATTTGTGAATTGGGTAAATAGTGTGTTGGTACCGAGATGGAGGGAACCCAAAGAAAGCCACATGGTTAAACAAATCAGTGATGCAATTCAGAAATCTGGTCTACCATGTTTGAAGAGCATTAAAGAATACATATGCAACTACTCATGGGTATTGAACATAATGACAAGAAACATAGAGGGTGGGGAACTTGTTGGGTTTGTCACTACTAGATTTGCAATGAACTTCCTCAGATTGCAATCTCTCATTTCTAGGCGCATAACTTAAAAAATATGTTTCTAAATGATGAATAGAATGCATCTTAGTGGAATTGCAAACATGATGGAAAGACATCAAAAAGAAACTTTTTGAGAACTTGTTTTGGGAAAAAGTTGTAGAGGTGGTGAAAATCATCAAGTCCCAATGGGAAAATATTGGCCATGGGTCACATTTATGAGGCCATGGATCACGGAAAGGAGCAGATAGAGGCGACATACAAGGATATAGTCGCAAAGTATAGGCTATCTTGGATATCATTGATAACATATGAAACAATCAACTCCATCGACCTCTTCATGCAGTTGGGTATTTCTAGAACCCAAGGTATTATTACAGAGTTGACTTTGGAGGAGATCAAAATTGGGAGGTCGAAGATGTGTTGTACAAGTGCCTAGAACACATGGTCCTTGATGGGAGTCAACAACTAGAAATACACCAGCATATTCATGTTTTTAGTAGAGCCACAACTATCTTTGGTAAAAACCTAGCAAAGATTGCAAGAGATGTGGACCAACTTGGTATGTAGTTCCAAAGTTTGTAAAGTTCATTTGTTTAAATACTTGAATTTCTAGCCAAAGTAACACAATAATCTATTGAATTAATTAACTTTGTCTTTCATTGTCATGGTTTATCGCAACACTTTGGTGGGATTCATTTGTAGCCATTGTCCTCAACTACAAAAGTTTGCAATTTGGATCCTGAGTCAAACTTGCAGCACTTCCAAGTGTGAACTCAATTGGTTTGTCTTTGAGCAAATTCACATGAAGAAGAGAACATTTGGATAAAAAGTAGTTAAACAATCTCATATTTGTGTATTAGAACCTTTGACTAAGGCACAATTAGTTGCCAACAAAAGACTTGATATAGATCACATTGTCTTGGATGTTTTTGATCCATTCTTGGATTGGGTAGAGGAGAATTACTTGATAGAGTGTGATGTTGATGACTTGGGTTGGATGGGTTTGGATGACGATCCACTAGTAGGACTAATCTTGACATGCACTAGCCGCACTACTACAAGTATGGCAGATGTCCTTGAGGAATCCGTCGAGTCTAAGTTAGTGGATGATCTTGTATTTCATCATGAGGGTCCCTTTCCCAGTAGTGGTGATGAGTTTGATGATTGATCATGTTGATCGTTGATCTGCAATAGCTTGTAGTTGTTACATGTTGTTCTTTGGACTTTAGAATCCATTTAGAGCCTTGTTGTTTATGCATTTTGTTTCAGATATGTATTGCACTTGGTGCCATTTTGCTATATTTTGAGCAAACTTTGAATATTTTGTCTCTAATGGTTTGGATTTATACACACACACATTTTCATATATATATATATATGTATATACATATGGTTTGGATTTATACACACACACACACATTTTCATATATATATATATATATAAGCAAATTTGTTCATAAATCGAGTCATTCTATAGGATCATCGAGGGTTGTTAATCGTTGTTTTGTCCATCTATTCATCATCCAAGGTCTTGGGTCATATTCATTATAGTGATGTGATTATAATCTAGTTTATTACCCGAAGGTTGGTTGATCATAAGAGTATTATGTGGCAGCTAGATGCATTTAGGTGAGTGTAAAGCAATTGATGAAAACTTGACTTAATAACTAGAATTTAAAATTTGGTGTTTGAGAGACTTTGCAAGTTTTTGTGATGCATCCTTTTACCACCCAATTTGCACTAGGATGATCACGAAGATTGAAGATGGAGATGTACAAAAGAGATTCTAGTGCCAGAGCTTTGCCAAGCATACACGCCTCTTCTTCTTCTTCTTCTCATTCTGGATCGTATCTACATATTCCATATCCCCTGTGAGGGAATTGTAAAATGAGACGATATGAGTTCCATGTTTGTAAAAGGCTAGTTCATCTAGGAAAATCACATTAATGTTGTTCTTGGGTGTTTTTTTTCACTGAGATAAGCTTAGTCCCTTGTGGTCCGAGTTTGTCAAAGTTTTTTCACTCATGCTTCCAAAGTCGGAGCAAGCATTTATGCCTTTTCCCTAGCATGGTGTCTAGTCTAGTGTTAATTTGTATTCCATACATCTCATAGTTTAGTTATATGGACATGTAAAAATTGTAATTTAGGTGTCTTAGGGGTGTATATTGTATAGTATTTGATTTATGTGGCTAAAGGGGGTGTCAATTACCTTAATATGATGTATTAAACCCTTTAGACCACTTAATTTAGCCTAGCACACTCCTTGGACACAAAATCCCGTGATTTTTGCATGTTGGAGACAAATTTGAGTGATTTTAGGAGGTTGGTAAAAGGTAACATTCCTTAATTTCCCCTCCTTGAGTGAGGTGCCATTTTTTATTGGATTTGGTCTCAATCAATCCCTATTTGTCCCCTCTTTGTCTCCTAGGTGGGTCATGAGGAGCCCTTAAGCTCTAGATAACTTCATGAGGTGTCAAATTACACTCTAGATAACTCCATGAGGTGTCATATGACGCTCTAGTTCACTTCACTTCATGAAATTTGCCCCCCTCTTCCTATTTTGCTATTAAAGCAAGCTCTCCCCTCTCTTTTCTTTGGAATGTTGGTTACCAGTGAAGCTTGTGCTCAAGCTCTTGTACTTGTGCTCTATTGGAATTGATAATAAAGAAGGATTTGGAGGTCAGATCTATGTTGCACTTTCATGTGTGGATGCCATTGTCTCAAGTTATACATATATGAGGTATCTGTATCTAGTTTAATTGCTTTGAATTTTTATTTCTCCATAGGCCTTTGAAGGGGTGTTACCATCTAGTAGGGTAAATCTCATTAGGTAGCTTTCTCTTTAGATTTTCTAGACTGGTAGATAGGAGATTATTGGTGCTTTTCCTTCAATCAGCCTTCTTTCAAAGTATATCTTTTCTTCTTTCAGTTACATGCAAGCTTGTATTAGATCTCAAAGTTCCAAAGTCATATTATATCTAGAATCCTAGATCTTGTACTTGCAATAGATCTACTTTTTAAATCATTATATTAAGTAGATCTAGAGTACAAATGTCCATAAGTGTTTACAATCAATTCTAGATCATTAGCCACTTAGACTAGTACTTTAATTCCACTAAAAATTGTGTTTATTTGCAATTTTCAGCATTTTTAGCTCGCTGTCCACTGTTTCACGAGTACAAAAACATCATGTTATGGGCACTTACGTCCTTGTACATTTGTCATACTAACCCCCTTAACAAGTGGTTGCAGTCTTATTTTGGTTCTCCAGGTAAAACCCCTCTTCCAGAGCATCCAAGAGACAGAATTTCTACCATTTTCTATCTCTGTCCAAAAAAATTTTGCTTGCTATTTTGGACAGCATACAAACAGTCAAAGGGGGCAGCCTTTACCATCCAACAGTCTGGCCGGATCCACACGCCAAAAGAGGCATTTTCCCTCATCTTTCTTCTCATTTTTCTTGTTTTGTAAGCTTGATTGTTGGCCATTGAGGACCAACAGTAAGCACTTATAAAGGTTGATCTAATCACATCCCCCTTACCCCCCGAGTCCTTTTTTGTGTTTTATTTTTGTATTTTTTCACATGCACCTATTTCCTAGCTTAGATTAAATCACACTTCATTTGGGTGTTTTAAAATCAACCATAGATGTTTTAGCTTTTTTTCATCCATCAACATGGACGTCATTAATAAATAGACCACATTTCAATTTGGTGCTCTAATTAATCATGAATTAGATCTTCTCTTTCTTGTCTGTCAATATGAATGTTACTAACTACAATCTAGTCTAGGACTAACAAGCAATCAATAGTCATAACTCACATTTGATATCATTTAGATTAACGAATTTTAAAGATTCTGCACTACAAGTAGTATTTAGATCCTTAACTTATATCGCATTTTACTTAAAGCATTGGTCTCTTAATTGTCATATCATATATTATGTTGTGACTACTAAGCGGTCTTTGGGACTTTCTCGCATTTGCTTATTTTTATTTCTATAAGCTGCTAGAACAATCTACTGTCTTGTTTAGATAACTCTTAGTTTTAATTTAACTCCTAAGTTGCTTTAAGCATTCAGCCTTAGATTATTTTATTAGGTTCTACCCCATTGCCTTTGTTTAGGAGTTGGCCTAAATGGTGGAGTTGAGTGTTGAGGCGACAGTGACCCGACTCGAGGCTTGCCCCCAAGGCCGTGCCTAGTGAGTTAAGACTTTTCTCACTTGGAGGTGCAGATTAGGTGGCAACACACCCTAGACCTCAAGGTCATATATTTATCTAACTAGAGATCGAAGGGGTAATGTATTTAGTTATGGTGCATTTCAGTAGAATGAAATATTTTGATTGACATATGAAGTCATTCTTCCTCCTTTGTTTTAAGGATAGATGAGAACTGTATAGTCAATTGTTAAGTTTTTTTAATATTTTCCTTGTAGCTGATAAGTTTTGCTTGTTCAATGTTTAGAGCGACTCTCTCTCTCTCTCTCTCTGGATACATTTTTTTGGATCTACTCATTCTTACATATATAATGTATAGAGATGTATGCAGCTATTTTTTATTGAGTTTTACTCTTTCTTTCTATAGTTGGAAAAATGTAAAATGTTTGGTGTTGTTCATCCATTCTTATTTATTTGTTATGATTGGTAGAATGAAATTGCAGACATGGCAACATGTTTAGAGACTGTTGAAGGCAGTGGCCTAACAGCAGATGGGAAAGATTGGATTTCTGAGCTCAAGCATCAGGTTGCAGTTTCCAGCCACTGGCAGGGAGCTGGTGATTCAAAAGGCCACCAGAAATATGCTATAGTTGCAAACCTTTATGAAGGTAGTCCACTGAAGGATGTACATGATACACATGAAGAGAGATTGGCATATTTCGACAATGAGAGAGAGGTTTGTCATATGACATTTTTTAGACTTAAAGTAGAGTTAAATATAAATATGTTATGCCATTGTGTTAGAAGTAGATGGTGATTCCGAGGACTCAGGATTTGTACATTTGCTACAGTTCCTAACAGATCAAGAACGCAAGCTTGACCAGTCTAGCAATGAAATTGAAATCATGGAGATAGCAACAAAGCAATATTTTGCGGCTTTAATTGCTGCTAAAGAGGAACCTGGAGAAGAATCTTTGGCACTTGCAGCAGGATTGCGGTTAGAATTAAAATCATTGTTATCAATACCTTCATTTTCAAGTTTTGTCAGTTCCATGTCTAGGATGCATACACTGGAGAATTAATCTCTAGAGGCTGTACTCTGATGCATGCATTTCCTTTGGATGGATTTGGGCATGTGATCTCTGTCTTCCATTATAAAGGAAAAGCAAGGTTAACGGCAGGAAAATAGCTAACACCAGCCAATCTTTCTTCATGGTATTTGGTTATAGTGTCATTACTCTAGTAGTCTGTATAACTTCTTGTTGGTAATTGAAGGGAAGTTATTTTTTTGTAGTTTGAAAATTGAGGTGAGCCACTGTGGAGGGAAGGTATTACATAGAGCAAAAGGAGGGGTGCAAGAGCACTGAAGTTCCGAATTTTTTATTACATTATTGTTGAGATTTAGGTTGAGAAAGCAACCCATATTTTTCCATTACCAAACTGTTGATATTTGTACAGTTCACTGTGTGCCTTAGTCACAAAAGTTGACTGTGAGGTGAAGCTTCAATTGTTTATGGTGCCTATCAGGTGCCTGTGGCTAATAATATTATTGACGAAAATCATTGGTTTATAAAATTTAGGTTGACAAAGCAACCTATATTGTTCCATTGCCAACCTGTTGATATTTGTACAGTTCACTGTGTGCCTTGGTCACAAAATCTCTGACTGTGGGTTGAAGCCTAAATTGTTTATGGTGCATATCAGGTACCTATGGCTAATAATATTCTTGATAAAAAATTAAAATCACTGGTTTATAAAATTCTGTATACACACTAGGCAAATATGTAAGAGAGATGCACCTGAGGTCCTGAAGTTGAACTTACAATGTTGATTTCTTAGTATATTGTTATTTTATACAGTAAACATATACAGTAAATTGATATTATCAAAACTACTGGTACATCCTCACAGCTGTTATGCTCCCGAGGTTATAAATTACATGCGAAATGATATGACAATCCATTATCTACTTCGTACATGCAAATTCTGTATGCACACTAGGCAAAAGAGAGATGCACCTGAAAAAGAACTTACAATGTATATTTCTTAAAACTTTTTCATTTTATACAGAATGACTTATATGGTAAATTGACATTATGGAGGTTATTTGCACATCCTCACACCTGTTACACTCCAGAGGGTATAAGCCCTGCAGCAATTAGGCTTACCATTGCACCCTGTGCTACTTTGGTTTATTTTTATTTAGCTGGAAAAACACAGGGCTCAAATCTACCTCCATGGCTTGGGAAGTCTACACTGGTGGCTTACTCTCTATAAGACACTCCCAAGGTTGCTGACAAACAAAGTGTAGCGTATATTTTATTTGTCTCTTTTTCGAATTTTGTTATTTTTCTGTGGGAATTTCTTTTTGGAGGAATCGAGACAGATCAAAACCCTATAGAAAAAGCTATAAGTGGGCCATGTTGTAGACACTAAAAGCTGTTGCTTTTCAGTTGAATGAAACCCCTGTGAATTAAACACATTGACTTGATGATGATAAGTTTACAACTTGTCTCAATTGATCTATTTTGGTCAAGAGATTTTTCAGAGTTGAATACAGAAATTTGAGTGTTTGCATTTGTTTATATACCTAATGCCAATTTGGTTTTGTATAATGAAAATTGTGTTTGCAGGATGATAATTGAGAGAGCGCTTAGTATCTTTTGTAGCTCTAGAAATGAGCTTAGTATAACATTTGAATTGGCCGTAAAGTAAGCGTTTTATAAAGCTTGGGAGATATTTTTACATAGAAACAAAATATGCATTAATGGCTACAAGTATAACATTGGAACTTTTGTTATTCTAAGTGTTGTGATTGCTTGGCAACATTTTTCACTTCCACCTTTACACCTTCATACTTACACAACTTGCTAACAAAATGGCCAAAGGCAAATGTTGACAAATACCTTGATTTGCTTAGTTGTCTTTAAAACTTTTACTTTTAAATCATGAGCAGATGCATCCAAATGTTGAAATTTCTGCTATGCAAGTTTCTAATGGAAAATATAATTTTTTCTCTTTCATAGAGGTTTCTTGGATCTTAACCTTGTCGATTTTCAGCCTTAGGGATGCTATCAAATATAGACAAAACAACAATGGCAAAAGACCATATTTCAATCCTTAAACCATCTCAAACTTCTAGGCATTCCAGTAGGAAATAAACCAAAGTGTTCTGATAAGTTTCAGCCCTCTGGGGCTATCTTATCATGCATAAACCAGATCTGAAAACATTTATATGGTAGTGAATACAGCAGAACAACTCTAATATTTTTTCAATTACAGTGCTAAATTATTTAACATAACCACCCTCAATTTATGTCAAATCAACAAAACATATATAATTGGAAATTACAAACCATGAATATGGATGGCTGAAAATAACATCTGCAATATACACAAGGATTTGACAGCTGGAAACATCATGAATTTTTATAACATGAAGTTCATGTACATACCATAGCATGATCACAAAGCTAGTACAATCCACTAGCTTTCCAAAAACTCTAGTTAGAGAAAACAATGAAAACTCTAGCTCAACCGAGGAGCTCCAACCAACATGAATCACTCAAGTTTGTTCTCTAAAGCAATACATTTCCACCTTTTTCTTCACCAAATACAAAAGGTTTCATCTCAAAACCCCAATTTCCAAATCTCCAAGGGATGAAACCCTAACACTAGGGTTTCCTTCAAGTTGAAAGAAACCCATGTGAATTAAACAATCTGACTTGACTTGATGATGATAAGTTTACAATGTGTCACTTGATATTTTTCGATCAAGAGATTGTTCAGAGTTGAATACAGAAATTGGAGTGTATGCATTTGTCTATAGACTTAATGCCAATTTGGTTTTGCATCATGAAAATTGTGAGAGCACTTTCTATCTTTTGTAACTCCAAAAATGTGCTTAGTATAAATTTGAATTGGCCATAAATTAAGTGTTTTATAAAGCTTGGGAGGCTTTTTTTAAATAGAAACAAAATATGTTATTCTTGTAAGTGTTGCGACTGCTTGGCAACATTTTCCACTTCCCCCTCTACACCTTCATACTTACTGAACTTGCCAACAAAATGGCCAAAGGAAAACACTGACAAATACCTTGACTTGCTTACTTGTCTTTAAAACTGTTACTTTTAAATCATTAGCAGATGTATCAAAATGTTGAAATTTCTATTATGTAAGGTTTCCAAAGAAAAATAGTTTTTTTTCTCTCTTTTATAGAGGTTTCTAAAATCTTAACCTTGTCAATTTTCAGCCTTAGGGATGCTCTGAAATATAGACAAAACAACAAGACAATGAGTAATATTTCAATCCTTAACAGTCAAACTTCTAGGCAATCCAATAAGAAAGAAACCAAAGTGTTCTGATAAGTTTCAGCCCTCTGGGGCTATCTTATCATGCAGAAACTAGATCTGAAAACATTTATATGGTAGTGAATACAACATAACAACTCTAATCTTTTTTCAATTACAATGTTAAATTATTTAACATAACCACCCTCAATTTATGTCAAATCAGAAAGACATATAGTTGGAAATTACAAACCACGAACATAGATGGCTGAAAATAAAATCTGCAATTTACACAAAGATTTGAGAGCTTGAAACTTCATGAATATGCACAAGATGAAGTTCATGTATATACCATAGCCTAATCATAATACTAGCACAATCCACTAGCTTTCCAAAACCCTAGTTAGAGAAAACATTGAGAACCCTAGCTCAACCAAGGATGTCCAACCAACATGAATCACTGAAGTTAGTCCTCTAAGGCAAGACATTTCCACCTCTTTTTCTTTACCAAATACAACTTAAGGTTTCATCTCAAAGCCCTAATTTCCAAATTCCCAAGGGATGAAACCTGAACTCCAGGGAATCTTTTCAATTGAAAGAAAACCCTGTCAATTAAACAAACTGGCTTGATGATGATAAGTTTACAAAGTGTCTCACTTGATATTTTTTATCAAGAATTTTTTCAAAGTTGAATACAGAAATTTGAGTGTATGCATTTGTCTATAGAGCGAATGCCATTTTGGTTTTGCATTAATGGCTACAAGTATAACATGGGCACTTTTGTTATTCTTGTAAGTGTTGCGATTGCTTGGAAACATTTTTCACTTCCCCCTTTACACCTTCATACTTACTCAACTTGCTAACAACATGGCCAAAGGCAGATATTGACAAATAACTTGACTTGCTTACTTGTCTTTAAAACTCCTACTTTTAAATCATGAGTAGATGCGTCAAAATGTTGAAATTTCTGCTATGTAAGGTTTCCAATGCAAAATATTATTGTTTTCTCTTTTATAGAGTTTTCTTTGATATTAACCTTGTCAATTTTCAACCTTAGGGATGCTATGAAATATAGAAAAAACAACAACGACAATGGACAATATTTCAACCCTTAACAATCTCAAACTTTTAGGCAATCCAATAGGAAAGATACCAAAGTGTACTGATAAGTTTAATCCCTCCAGGGGATCTTATCATGCATAAACCAGATTTGAAAACATTTATATGGCAGTGAATACAACATAAAAAATGTTTAGTGTCAAATCAGCAAGACATATATAGTTGGGAATTACAAACCATGAACATATATGGCTGAAAATAAAATCTGCAATTTACACAAGTATTAGAAAGTTGGAAACTTCATGAGTATGCATAAGATAAGTTCATGTCTATGCCATAACCTAACCACAATGCTAGTATAATCCACTAACTTTCCAAAACCTAGTTAGAGAAAACAATGAAACCCTAGCTCAACCAAGGATGTCCAACCAACACAAATCACTCAAGTTAATCCTCTAAGGGAATACATTTCCACCTCTTTTTCTTCACCAAATACAACTTAAGGTTTTATATCAAAACCCTAATTTCCAAATCCCTAAGGGATGAAACCCTAACACTAGGGTTTCCTTTTAGTTGAAAGAAACCCCTTTCAATTAAACAAAATGACTTGATGATGATAAGTTTACAATGTGTATCACTTGATATTTTTTGAACAAGATATTTTTCAGAATTGAATACATAAATTCAAGTGTATGGATTTGTCTATAAACCTAATGCCAATTTGGTTTTGCATCGTGAAAATTGTGTTTGTAGGATGATAATTGAGAGAGCGCTTAGTATATTTTGTAGCTCCACATATGAGCTTAGTATAATATTTGAATTGGCTGTAAAGTAAGTGTTTTATAAAGCTTGGTTGGTTTTTTTAAATAGAAACAAAATATGCATTAATGGCTACAAGTATAACATGTGCACTTTTGTTATTCTTTTAAGTGTTGTGATTGCTTGGCAACATTTCCACTTCCCCCTTGACACCTTCATACTTCCTCAACTTGCTAGCAAAATGGCCAAAGGAAAAACTGACAAATACCATGACTTGCTTACTTGTCTTTAAAATTGCCACTTTTAAATCATGAGTAGATGCATCAAAATGTTGAAATTTTTGCTATGTAATGTTTCCAATGCAAAGCCTACACGGGTGTAGACCTAGTGGCAATAGTGTATTGTTAAGACACTCCTTGCAATGTCACAAGTTCAAACCTCAGCGTAATCGTGCCTCATCATGGCAGGATATGTAGCTGCACCTATGGGTATAGTGGTACCATACGGGAATCAACCCCATGTCATGATAGTACGAGCCCCTCCCCAGTGGGTGATTCCCCTAGTAAAAAAATATTTCCAATGCAAAATATAAATGTTCTCTTTCAAAAAGATTTCTCGGACCTTAACCATGTCAATTTCCAACCTTAGGGATGCTAGAAATATAGACAAAACAATGACAATGGAAAATATTTCAATCCTTAACAATCTCAAACTTCTAGGCAATCCAATAGGAAAGAAACCAAAGTGTTTTGATAAGTTTCATCCCTTTGGGGAAATCTTATCATGCGTAAATTAAATATGAAAACATTTATATGGTAGAAAATACAACATAACAACTCTAATATTTCTTCAATTACATTGTTAAATCATTTAACATAACCACCCTTAACTTATGTCAAATCAACAAGACATATATAGTTGGAAATTACAAACCATGAACATAGATGGTTGAAAATAAAAAATCTACAATTTACAAGGATTTGACAGCGGAAAAACTTCATGAATATATGCATAAAATGAAGTTCATGTATATACCATAGGTTAATCATAATGCTAGTATAATCTACTAGCTTTACAAAACCCTAGCTAGAGAAAACAATGAAAACCCTAGCTCAACCAAGGAGCTCCAACCAACATGAACCACTCAAGTTAGTCCTTTAAGTCAAGATATTTCCACCTATTTATCTTCACCAAATACAACTTAAGGTTTCATCTCAAAACCTTAATTTTCAAATCTCCAATGGATGAAACCCTAACCCTAGGGATTCATTTCGATTGAAAGAAACCCCTGTAAATTAAACAAACTAACTTGATGATGATAAGTTTGTGTCTCACTTGATATTCTTTTATCAAGAGATTTTTCAAAGTTGAATACAATTATTTGAGTGTATGCATTTTCCTATAGGCCTAATGACAATTTGGTTTTGCATCATGAAAATTGTATTTGCAGGATGATAATTGAGAGAGCGCTTAGAATCTTTTTTAGCTCTAGAAATGAGCCTAGTATAATATTTGAATTGGTCGCAATGAAAGAGTTTTATGAAGTTTTGGAGGAATTTTTAAATAGAAACAAAATATGCATAAATGGTTACAAGTATAAGATGGGCATTTTTGTTATTCTTGTAAGTGTTGTGATTGCTTGGCAACATTTTCCACTTCCCCCTTTACACCTTCATACTTACTCAGCCTGCTAACAAAATGGCCAAAGGAAAATATTGACAAAAACCTTGACTTGATTAATTGTATTTAAAACTACTACCTTTAAATCTTAACCTTGTTAATTTTCAGCCTTAGGGATGCCATGAAATATAGATTAACCAACAATTGCAACGGAGAATATTTCAATCCTTAACACTCTCAAACTTTAGGCAATCCAATAGGAAAAATACTAAAGTATTCTAATAGGTTTCAACCCTATAGGGAAATCTTATCACGCATAAACATGGTGGTAAGTACAACATAACAACTCTAATATTTCTTCAATTACAATGTTAAATCATTTAACATAACCACCCTTAAGTTATGTCAAATCAACAAGACATATATACTAGGAAATTACAAACCATGAACATAGATAACCAAAGATAAAATATGTAATTTGGATTTGACAGCTGGAAACTTCATGAATATGACATAGCCTAGTTCATGTATATACCACAGCCTAATCACAACACTAATACAATCCATTAGCTTTCCAAAAAACCTTAGAGAAAATCGTAGCTCAACCATGGAGCTCAACCAACATGAATCACTCAAGTTAGTCCTCTAAGGAAAGCCATTACAACCTCTTTTTATTCACCAAATACAATGTTTCATCTCAAAACCCTAATTTCCATATCTCCAAGGGATGAGACCCTAACCCTAAGGTTTCTTCTCAGTTGAAAGAAACCTCTATGAATTAAACGAACTAACTTGATGATGATAAGTTTACAACGTGTCTCACTTGATATTTTTTGATCAAGAGATTTTTCAGAGTTGAATAAAAAAAATTGAGTGTATGCATTTGTTTATAGACCTAATTTCAATTTTTTTTTTGCATCATGAAAATTGTACTTGTTGGAGGATAATTGAGAGAGCGTATGAATTTTTCGATAATTTCATTCAATAATATCTAGGATCATTAAGAGAATAACAAGCACAACGTAACAATCACAAGAGACAATGGACACAAAGCATTTCACCAGGGAAAACCAAGAAGGTGAAAAACCTCGCAACTTCCTCAGAGATAGAATGAGCACCAATACAAATATCACAAAGATCAAACCCCAAAAGATAGAGGTCTCCAGCATCTACTCCTCCTCCACTTGTGCGCACTCCTCTCTCTCAACTATGTGAGTTGGATGAGTGAGTGAATGAGCAAATAGAGAGAGACACACTCTCTATTTATACAACAACTTAACCTGCCTTTAACCCTAACTGGGATGACTTCGTAAGGAAACCTAATAACCCATCCACATGACTCATGCAGGGCCGACCCCACCAAGGTGGTCTTATCACCCATCAAATATAAGTTGCGACACTTACAATAATACTTGCGACACTTGCAACACTTACAAATACAAATGACGACACTTATGATTGGAGGAATAATACATCTCCACCAGGAATATAATAAAGTACAAATGTAATACATAGAAGAATATCTTCCGAAGTTACAAATACATCAACAACAACTTGCAGAAACAGACATGCAGAGAGACATGCGAAGATTGGAAGAAATATTGGAAGCGATGGAAAGGGAGGAGTACTCAGGAAATTCAGATGTCAGTGACGAAGAAGAAGAAGAACCTGAAGAAGTTAGAGTTTTAAAGATGTTGATGAAGGCCAGTAGTAGACCTAGAGTGGATGTACCTATGTTTGAAGGTAACTTAAATGTTGAAGAACTCATGGATTGGATTAATGCTCTGAATAAATATTTTGATTTTGAAGAAATTGAAGACAAAAAGAAAGTGAGATATGCAGCTACCAGAATGAAGGGACATGCAACCATCTAGTGAGATGAACTTCAAATCTATAGAGAAAGAAGAGATAAGTCAAAGATAAAATCTTGGGATAAGATGCTACGTAAGATTAAGAGTTAGTTTATGCCTAAGGACTATCAATTGACCCTTATTAGACAATTATAGAACCTTAGACATAAGACCATGACTGTAAAAGATTACACATAAGAGTTTTTTAAACTGAGCATTAGGGCTGGACACACACAGGGAGGTCTAGAAAGGGTAGCTAGTTATATCAATGGGTTGAGGTATGATATACAGGATGAACTTAGTTTATTAAATCTGAAAACTGTAGAAGATGCCTATCAGGTAGCCTAAAAAGTAGAAGAGAAACTGTTAAGAAAACAGAACCAGAAAAATAGAGGAAAGAATATGATAAGAGGAAGAGGACTTCCAAACAGAGGAGGTAGGAATTCTAAAGATGAAGCTGAAAGTTCTAGCAGCCAGCCATCCCAGAGAGGAGGATTCAGAGGAGGCATAGTCATAGGCAGGCACAGAGAGTTAAAGTGTTATGCTTATGGAGAAATTGGACATATGTCTTGGAACTGTCCAGGAAATCAGTCTGCAGGTCAGAGAAATGTGAATGGTGCAGAGGCTCAGGAAGAGTCGAAGGAGGAAGCAGAGATGAATAACCCTCCGGAAGAAGAAGAATCTCTTATGTTGAGGAGAGTCCTAGTAAAAACAGAGAAACAATTGCATGAACCAGCTCAAAGGAAAAGTTTGTTCAGAACAAGGTGTAAGTCACAAGGTAAGTGTTGTAAAATGGTTATTGATAGTGGTAGTATAGATAATTTGGTTTCCACAGAGATGGTAGAGAATTTGGGATTGAAGAGGATGAAGCATCCCACTCCCTACAAAGTGTCCTGGTTGCAGAAAGGACATCAGCTCTTGGTAAATGAGCAGTGTAGTGTGAAATTCTAGATTGGTACTTACAGATGAAATATTGTGTGACATAATGCCTATGGATGTGTGCCATATACTCTTAGGGAGACCTTGGCAGTATGACAGGAAAACTATTCATGATGGGAGGAAGAATACTTATTCTCTGGAAAAGGATGGGAAGAGACATACTTTGTTACCCTCGGAAGATGAAACAGTTCAAGAAGGTTCAAGTCCAAACATTTTGTTGATGTCTGGAAAAGAGCTATTACAAGAAGTTCAGAAAGAGGAAGATCTACATTTTTCTCTTGTTGGTAAGCCAAAGGTAATTTTAACTTCTACAAACTTAGATGATTTTCCTGTTGAAGTTAAAGCTTTGCTTGATGAGTATGCTGATAACATTGTGGATGAGTTACCAAGTGCTTTACCCCCCTGTAAGAAGTATTAGTCATCACATTGACCTAATACATGGTGCAAGTTTACCTAATAAAGCAGCCTACAGATTAACTCCGCAAGAAAATGAAGAGATCAAATAGCAGGTACAAGAGCTGTTAGAGAAAGGATTGGTAAAAGAAAGCTTGAGTCCTTGTGCAGTACCCACTGTACTTAGTCCAAAGAAAGATGGTGGATGGAGGATGTGCACTGACTCCAGGGAAATCAATAAGATCACTATCATGTACAAATTCCCTTTACCCTGAATTGATGATTTAATGGATTGTTTAAGTGGTTAAAAATATTTTTCAAAAATATATTTGAAAAGTGGATATCATCAGATTAGGATAAGGGAAGGGGATGAATGGAAGACAACATTTAAAACTAATGATGGGTTGTATGAGTGGTTGGTGTTGCCATTTGGGCTTACTAATGCACCTAGTACCTTCATGAGATTGATGAATGAGGTTTTGAAATAATTTACTGGAAAGTTCGTGATAGTGTATCTAGATGACATTCTGATTTTCAGTCAGAATAGAGAGGAACATTTAAGACACCTTAAGTTGGTATTGAAAACTTTGCAAAAAGAGAAGCTGCTGATAAATCTGAAGAAATACAGTTTCATGAAGAAAGAGTTAGTTTACATGGGATTTATAGTCTCAGAAGAGGGACTGAAGATGGATCTTGACAAGGTGCAAGCAATTTTAAATTGGCCTGTTCCAAGGAATGCTTGTGAGGTAAGGAGTTTCCATGGACTTGCTAGTTTCTATAGGAAGTTCATTAAGAATTTTAGTCATATTTGTACCCCTTTGATAGATACTTTCAGAGGAAGTAGACAACCATTTAAATGGACTGAAGCAACTGACGGAAATTTTAAGTTATTGAAGAAAAAGGTAACTGATAAGCCTATTTTGGCTTTTCCTAGTTTTGACAAGGTGTTTCAGGTTGAGATAGATGCTAGTGGAACATAAGTAGGAATAGTTTTGAGTCAAGAACAAAGACCAGTGGCATACTTCAGTGAGAAGTTGAATGAAGCAAAGCATAAATACTCTTCATATGATAAAAAATTATATGATGGTGTGCAGGCACTTAAGAAATGGAGACATTATTTGATGCCTAAGGAATTTATGTTGTAGTTTGATAATCATGCTTTGTAGTTTATAAACACTCAACCTAAATTAAACCAGAGACATGCTAAATGGGTGGAATTTTTGCAGAACTTTACCTTCGTTATCAAACATACAAGTGGTAAGTCTAATAAAGTTGTTGATGCTCTGAGCAGGATAAATTTGGTTTTACAAGAAATTAAGGTCAGTACTTTGGGATGTGAGAATTTGATTGGTATGTATAAGGAAGATTTAGATTTCAAGGACATTTATGTAGCCTGTGAAAATCCGGTTACTCATAATAGAAGCCAGTGGTTAGATTATATGTTGCAGGAAGGATTGTTGTTCAAAGATAGTAAATTGTGTATTCCAAGATGCTCAATGAGAGAGAATTTAATTCGGGAAAAATATAGTGGGGGACTATCAGGACATTTTGGACAAGACAAGACTTTTTCTCTGGTGAGTAAATTTTATTTTTGGCCAAAAATGCAGAGTGATGTGAAGAAATTTGTTGAAAGATGTAGAATCTGTCAACATGCAAAGGGAAGAAGTCAGAACATAGGATTGTATCAACCCTTGCCTATTCCAGCTAGGCCTTGGGATTCCATAAGCATGGATTTTGTTTTGGGTTTACCTAGAACTCAGAGAGGTCATGATTCAATTTATGTGGTGGTAGATAGATTTTCCAAAATGGCTCATTTTATTGCATGTAAAAGGACTAATGATGCAACCAATATTGCTAATCTGTTCTTTTCAGAAATTGTAAAGTTGCATGGGTTGCCTTTGAGTATTGTGTCTGACAGAGATACATAGTTTGTTGGTCATTTTTGGAGAACTTTATGGAAGAAATTGGGAACTAATCTCAGTTTTAGTTTTGCTTATCATCCTCAGACTCATGGCCAGAATGAAGTGGTAAATAGGAGCTTGGGAAACATACTGAGAAGTCTTGTGTATGGACATCCAAAGCAGTGGGACTTGGCTCTTGCTCAGGCTGAGTTTGCATACAATGATTCACCCAACATATGTATAGGCATGAGTCCTTTTTAGATTGTATATGGAATGCATCCAAGAGGTGTATATGAACTTATATATTTGGGAAAACAGGAAAGAAGAAGTGCAGAAGGTGAAGACTTTGCAATTAGCATGCATGAGCTGCAGGAGAATATCAATAAGAGATTACAGGAAAGTGCAGGAAAATATAAACAGAGAGCAGACTTGAAGAGAAGAGAAGTAAATTTTTAGGTTGGAGATTTAGTGATGGTTTATCTTAGAAAGGAAAGATTACCTAAAGGAACTTATAATAAATTGAAGCTTAAAAATATTGGACCTTGTAAAGTTATAAGGAAGTTTTCTGCAAATGATTATGAGATTGAACTTTCTTCTGACCTTCAAATTTCACCAATTTTTAATGTTTCATATTTCTATAACTTCAGATAGGGATGATTCATCTATAGATTGGCAAGGATAACTTCCACAGAAAGAACAACCTAATATTGAATCCATTCTTGACAAAAGAATTCTAAGGAAGACCAGGAACAAATATTTCTTTCAGTACGTGGTTAAATGGAAGAATCGGCCTACTGAATTTGTAGCCTGGATGACAGAATGTGAAATTTACAAGTATAATGTGAACCATGAAGACCCACTGAAGAATTCTTTTCTTCCCCAGGAGTATGATGCAGGAGCATCCAACTCATATTTCCTTGGTTGATAAGTCGACATTTCATGTAATCACTTCTAGAAGGTTTTGGTTCATTGTTAGATAGATAGGATTAGTTTTGAATTGTAATAAGTGGCAATCTACCATTATTCCCCTTGATCCCTGCGTGGAATTCTTCAAGGATAGATTTTGTTGTTAGATTTACTTTTATTAGGTGTCCAGATCCAAGCTATTCGGATCTGACAGGTTTGCAGAGTACAATAAGAAGGGTTGAATATAATAGAAAGAGATAGAGAGTGGGATAGATGAGTGCGAGAATGTGAGAGTGCAGTGCCTATGTCTAATTATACTTCTGGTTAAATTGAATGAAGAACATAGTTATTCTGCATGTTAATTTAGCGATTGTGTCTTCATTTCAATCTCCAAGAGTATTGTTTTAATTCTTTGTGTGCATGAATGCATTTTGAAATCTGATCTAAGTATAAGAGATCAAAATTGTATGTTGAAGAGACTTGTAAGAGAGAATTGATCGTTCCATTGATTAATTCAGTGAATATTATTAAAGACTCAACAGTTGCATATCGAAGCTACAAGCGATGTCGTGAAACTGTCGAAAGTAGCTAAACATGTCGAAGTGCAGCACATGTGTCGAATTCAGAAGCCGTCAAGGTCATGTCGAACCCAGAACCTGTCGGGTTTGAGTTGTCGAAGTCGAGCCGCGACTGGTCAAAGAGGAACCTGTCGAGTTTGTTAATTGTCAAAGTCGAGCCGAGACTTGTTGAAGGTGAACCTGTTGAGTTTTGCAAGTTTTCAGACCAGAAACGATTGTGAAGTCTTTCCTCACAATCGACGATTGAGATCGGTCTTGTCGAAGATCGACGGTGGCAAAGGCATATTGTCGGGTGGAGTGACAGGAGGTTCACGCAAGTGAACATGCGTGAAGATTGGAACCCGTCTGACACTGTGGACGACTGATCAATTTTGTTTAGTTTGTTGATTGGGTCGGGAAGCTCATGTGAACTCAACCTATTACTCTTACCTAGCATCAATTATGCATTAATGACTACAAGTATAACATGGGCACTTTTGTTATTCTTGTAAGTGTGGCTATTGATTGGAAACATTTTCCACTTCGTCATTTACACCTTCTTACTCAAATTTCTAATAAAATGGCCATAGGGAAATATTGACAAATACTTTTACTTCCTTATTTGTCTTTAAATCTACTAATTTTAAATCATCAATAGATGCATCAAAATATTAAAATTTATGCTATGTAAGGTTTCCAATGGCACAAAATATAATTTTTTCTCTTTCATAGTGATTTCTTGAATCTTAACCTTGTCAATTTTCAGTCTTATGGTTCTATGAAACATAGACGAAAATGGAACATACAATATTTCAATTCTTAACAATATCAAACATCTAGGAAATCCAATAGGAAATATACCAAGTTGTTCTGATAAGCTTCAACTTGTAGGGAAATCTTATCACGCATAAACTAGATCTAAAAGCATTTTATATGGCAATAAATACAACATAACAACTCTAATATTTCTTCAATTACAATGTTGAATCATTTAACACAACCAACCTTAAATTATGTCAACTCAACAAAACATATATTGTTGGAAATTACAAACCATGAACATCAGATGGATGAAAATAAAATATGCAATTCACACAATGATTTGATAGCTGGAAATGTCATGAATACGCATAGTATGAATTTCATTTATATACCATAGCCTAATCACAACGCTAGTTCATTCCAATAACTTTCCAAAACCCTAGTTAGAGAAAACAATGAAAACCCTAGCTCAACCAAGTATCTCCAACCAACATGAATCACTCAAGGTAGTCCTCCCCAATACATTTCCACCTCTCTTTCTTCACCAAATACAACTTAAGGTTTCATCTCAAAACCATAATTTGTAAATCCTCAAGGGATGAAACCCTAATCCTCGGGTCTAATTTCATTTGAAAGAAACCCTTGTCAATTAAACAAACTAACGCGATGGTGATAAGTTTACAAAGTGTCTCACTTGATATTTTTTTATCAAGATATTTTTCATTGTTGAATATAGAAGTTTGAGTGTATGCATTTGTCTATAGACCTAATGCCAATTTCGCTTTGCATCATGAAAATTGTGTTTGCAGGATGATAATTGAGAGACTGCTTAGTATCTTTTGTAGCTCCAAAAATGATCTTAGTACAATATTTGAATTGATCATAAAGTAAGTGTATTATAAAGCTTGTTTTTTTTTTAAATAGATACAAAATATGCATTAATGGCTACAAGTATACATGGGAACTTTTGTTATTCATTTTAAGTGATGCGGTTGCTTGGAAAATTTTTCCACTCCCCCTTTACACCTTCATACTTACTCAAATTTCTAAATAATTTGCCAAAGGAAAATATTGACAAATACCACAACTTGCTTACGGTTGTCTTTAAAACTACTACTTTTAAATCATGAGCATATGCATCAGAATGTTGAAATTTTTGCTATGTAATGTTTCTAATGCAAAATAACAATTTCCCCTTTCTTAGAGGTTTCTTCGACCTTAACCATGCCAATTTTCAACCTTAGGGATGCTATGAAATGTTGATGTATTTGTAACTTCGGCATGCATTTCACATATGTATATTGTATTCCTATAGAGATGTTATTATTCCTCTATACGGAAGTGTCGTCATTTATATTGTAAGTGTCGTAGCTTATACTTGATGGGTTATTAGACCACCTTGATGGGGTCGGCCTTGTATAATTCATGTGGGTTAAAGGGTTATTATACCAACCTATTGGGGGTCAGCCCTGTCAGCATTATGTTATGTGGTTAAGTTGAGGCCAACCTAGTAAAGGTTATTAGGCAAGTCAAGTCAAGTATAAATAGAGTGCGGGAGGCACTCTATTTGATCATTCACTTTCTCACTCATACTCTCATTGGAGAGTGGCGCACTTGTGGAGGAGGAGAAGCTGCTGCTAGGATAAGACTATCTCTTATACTTGGGATGTATCATTGCTCTATCTATCTCTGAGGAAGTTGAGGGGTTTTTCACCTTCTTGGTTTTCCCCGGTGAAACTCTGTGTCTCTTGTGTGCTTGCTTTATTGTGTCCATGATTGATATGATGTAGATATGCTGTACATGTTATTCTCTCAGTTAAGATCCTAGATAATATTGTAAATTCTGAAAAACTAACATGGTATCAGAGCTAGCCTGAAAGAAGGCATGGTATGGCATTTATGACACTTGTTTCACTTACGAAGCTAGGGCCGGATATAGCAAAAACCAGTCATCACAACAATTTCGCTATAAATACATTTTGGCGAAGGGTCAGGATATGAAACCTTTAAAAGTAGAATATAACATCCCCATGCACCTTATGTCTGAAGCACAAATTCTAATTCGCTTTACTTTGTGATTTATGATCAGTACAATCTAGGGTTTCTACCTCTTCCAGATCTCAGTCATAAACAGGTGACCTAAGAAAAAAGGTCACAACTTGGGCTAGGAAGCTCCAAATGAAATTTCGTAAAAAGTGTCAGGTAGGGCACGGATTGTAGTTTCTCAGGTAAGGCTTTTAGAGGCCGAAATTGAACCAATGACACGTGGAACTCCGTACAAGTTCGCTCTCTTGTTTGATCCCATACACATGTCATGTTGCGAGACTTGGCATAACTCTCTCTCAAAGAATCCAATTGAGGTCAGACCTGTGGGGTTGGAAATATGACAGGTCAGGATA
Organism: Larix kaempferi; assembly: GCA_027924585.1. Taxonomy (NCBI): domain Eukaryota; kingdom Viridiplantae; phylum Streptophyta; class Pinopsida; order Pinales; family Pinaceae; genus Larix; species Larix kaempferi. Next base: position 12,352,932 of record BSBM01000361.1, read on the forward strand.
CCACAGGTCATAGTTTCAGACCCTATGGATTCATAATTTCGGAGTTACACCAGAAACAATCAGGTGCATATTTCTGTCAAAATAGAATTGGATTTTGAGCACCTTCATTCATGGCTCCGGGAATTTATGGTTTCGGAGAATGTTGGAATTTTTGTATCGGAGACCACGGCTGAATGCTCCTCATCAAAATCGAAATTTAGAGACCAAGATTGAATTTTTTGGTTGGGCAGAAGGCTGGGCTTGATCAAACCCTAGTTCGGGACTTTGATCGGAAAAGTGGAAAATTAGGGCTTCTGCAAAAATGGGAATTTTTGAATTCTGTGACCATAGCTGGAAGCTCCTTGGAAAAATAGAAGTTTAGAGATTTGGATCAAACCATTTGGTTGGGTGAAGCTCCGGGAAAATCAAACCCTAATTCAGGGTCCTTTATTGTGAATCCAGAAATCTAAAAGGCAATTTTGAGGGGTGAAACTTTGCAGTTTTCAAATTCTGAGTATACCAGCTTGACCAGATCAGAAAGGCACATCTTTTTATCCTTTCAGAAGTTTGAAATTCAAATTTTGAATTTTTAGGGTTTCCCTGACAAACCCTAATCCAGCTCCAGATCCAGTTTCTGCAAATCAAGTGGATTGGGTTAATCCTAGAAGAGAATGGATTGGTCACCTGCATAAGTGAAGAAGTTCCAGTTTCAGAGGGAGATGAGGCTAAGGCCTTACATAAGAATATTACAAGCAATCTCGATAGGTATGACTTATCCAGGTATGTTTCGAGATCTGTTCATGATTAAGCTTAAGGTATGTTTGTCTTCATTAAGGTTAGTACAATCTTGATTAAACTTTAGACTTGTTGTATCAACTTAATAAAAATATGAATGCATGATAAAAGATATTCATTGATTAGGGTTTTGACACTTATGATTGTACTAATGCATTGTGGTGTTGTATGAGGTTGATGTTATCCGCTAACATGAAAGGTACATCAAGAAAGACAAATCATGTTCTAGTTCAAGAACATATGACCATGGTGACATGAAGACAAAGATTCATCCACTGTCATGGATCACATAGAATATCTACTTACGAGGTATGTATAACTTGGTTCTATAATGATTAACCTATGAGATATGCAGGTTACTAGCACAAGTCATTTAAGAGAACAAGAAGACATCATGTGGGTATGTTAGACATAACCAGCTAACATATTAATCCAGGTATGTTTTTCCTATATCAAGTTAGAATCCTACCTTGTGTTAGGATTTTATACTGTTGTATGGTTGATAATGATTATTCATGAATTTAGAAATGTAAGTAATCAAGGGTTTATGCATATTATGTCTCTTACATTGATTGATGATATGACTAACCAGAAAAGTTTTTTGGTCAAATAAAGAATATACATGAGTAAAAGAAGTATTCCCTGAAACCTTGAATACTAATGTTTATTATCTGTGTATGAAATGATCTTGACCATACATGTTTAAGATTACTTAGAATCATAATGTTTTTGATAGTATTAAGATTATACTAATGAATGTATGTATGAGATCTCGAGGATAACACAATGATGATACTAGTAAGTATGCATAGTGATCGAGGATGGATAGAAGTTCAAAGACAGGTAATCCGGATCAAGAGGGAGCACACTCCAGTAGTTCCTGCAAGGAAGCAAATATTGAGAGGGAGTCCACCCTACAAACCAAACAAAGATAAGTATTTGAATTGTCATTTCTTGCATATTTGTTTGTTTAAATAATATTGTTCAATGATGTATATGCTTATGTTCCTAGACTCAGGGTGTGTATTATGCATATTAGAATAATTGCATTAATGAACAGTATACTACTAATATGCATGTGATGGGTAAGTGGCATATGGCACTGTACAACATTCCATTGCTACTTATATAGAATGAAACCTCTTTGCTGACATGTTGGGAGTAGTGCAAACTCTTAACAATGTTCTGGTAGAGATTGGAAGGCATCAAGAAAGTTACGGGATATGGATAAATGTTGTATTGAAGCATTGGCTAAAATAATTGCATGACTGTATGACATATTTCTTTATGTGTAAGAATTTGTTCTGAAAACTATGAGAAGTTTCTAATCATGCAATTTAACTTGTTTTGTAGGAAATATCATATATGAGCACCTACAAAAGAAGGACTACAACATTTGTTCTAGCAACAAAGTTATCTATTGAAGATATTGAAGTTCCCAGGATCCGGGAAGAATGCCATGATCCATCGATCATGAAGAATGATGTTTGGGATGTGGTCCCAAGACCTGAAGGGAAGTCTGTTGTGACTTCCAAGTGGATCTATAAGATCAAGCATGCTGCAGAAGGCAACATAGAGAAATACAAAGCAAGTGATGAAATGGAAGATACACCAGATGGATGTCAAGACAACTTTCTTGCTTGGTGTTTCTTCAAATTGATGATACTTCAAGGAAGAAGTGATGGGACACATTTGCAGGAGCCATTCCAAGCATGGTTAAAGGAGGATCCTTCCCTGTTAGTTTTGTACCTTGGTCGAGTTCCCCTAGTGACTTAGCCTAAGTCACTAAGTATGGGGTGGTGGGACCCTCTCATTAAGTAATTAATTAATGAGACTTTAATGTCACTTTTTATCCTAAGTCTAAAAGTGAGTGAGTAATTATTACTTAAGTGATTTAATTAATAAAGTTTACTCACATCTAATCTGGGCCATTGATTAGATCTAATCTGAGCCATTGGTTTAAAGATTCCTTTTAGGGTTGAATAAAAGGTAGAGGGAGGAAAATACCTATTCATTAATGTGTTTGATGTGAATGAGAGGAGGTCGAGAGCTAGAAGGAGGTCGAGCTTGAAGGAGGCGCAGGTACTGAAAATTGACTGCAAGTTTCAGGCATGGGTTTCTATATTCTGACTTCAGCATTGGTTCAGACATCGAGGGTTGCTTCAGGCATATATTACCAGCACTATCCAATAGATTGCAGGTGGCTATAGTACATAACCAGGGATGAAGGTACAACAGAGTTAGGGCACGAGTTAGCAGATAAACTGGGCACGAGTTAGCAGACAATCTGGGCACGAGTTTCCATAAATTTTGGGCACATTTCTCAATAGAATCTGAGCACATTATCCCAGGCATTCTGCACACAGTTCGAGTACAATCTGGGCACATTCTCCTTGGGTTTCAGCGTTAATTTGAGGAGTAATCTGAGCACAGACTCGTGGTGCTGCATCCTGTCTGAATCATTTTTGGGCTCATCTTTGAGACTGCTTCAGCACTGTTTATTCCATGTGCTCCATACAATTCTGAGCCTGTACTTTCTACACATTTCTCGAGGCACTTTCAGCACTGCTGGGCTGCTGGTTTAGGCACAGTATTCGAGAAAGCTGCTGGGTGATATTTCACCGTAGAGATAAGTAAAATTATTTCTGCCATGATTTAATGTACTGAAGATATATGAAGCAATAAGAAACTGACTCTCTCTCTCAACTGGTTTTCCCCGTGGGGGTTTTTCCAGGGTTCGATTTGGCCAAAAAACTACTGTGTCAAATTTATGTGTGAATGCTGATAGAATTAGTTTGCAGCCTGTAAATTGCTTTTAATTTGTGTGTTTACTGTTAATGAATGTTGCATTAAGTAGTTCCCAGTCTATGCATAACCGACTGGGAATGAAAACCACCAAAACTTGGCACTAAACCAGCATACAGTTAAAGGCAGAAAACGAACATGGTATCAGAGCACAGGGGGCAGAAAACAAACTGATTTGCAGACACCCATAAAATTTGCAGATCTCAGAAAACTAAGTGTTCTTACCTTTGATTTGGGCAGCGTTCTTTTGGACTGATTTCCAGATGGCTACAGGGTTGAGGATAGAGGACAGATTGAGTGGGACGGAGAATTTTGTGCCTTGGAAGGCCAGAATTCTATTGCTGTTAGAGGAGAACGAGTTATGGGAAGAGGTGGTGAGGAACACCACCACATACCCCATTACTATTCCAGATGGCTCAGATATGACCGCTCTTTCAGTCTTCAACAAGAAAGACTGTAAGGCGAGGAGAATCATTCTAGATGCAGTGAAGGACCACATCATCCCTCATATTTCGGGGAAGACCAAGGCACACGAGATGTGGAGTGCCTTGATCAGCTTGTATGAGAGCTGCAACGAGAACAGGAAGATGGTTCTCAAGGAGAAGCTCAAGAGTATCAAGATGACCGGAGGAGAGGGAGTCACAGCTTATCTCACCAGGATCTCAGCAGTTCATGATGAACTAGAAGCAGTTGGTGAGGTGGTATCCCCTACAGAGTTAGTTCGCACCGCAGTCAATGGGGCCTCCAGGCCCTGGCATGCTTTTGTGCAGGCTATTGTGGGCAGGGAGAACCTTCCATCATGGGAGAGGTTGTGGGATGACTTTGTGCAGGAGGAGACCAGGAGGGGTCTCGTACAGGGCAGTACATCGGGTGGTATAGCAGATGAGGAGAACGTGGCTCTCACAGCCAAAGGGAAGAAGAAGAAGGGTCCCAAGAAGCATGGGGCCAAGGGACAGCAGCAGCAGCAGCAGCATCATACACAGGGTGGGCAGAAGAAGGACTTGAGTAAAATCAAGTGCTATTGTTGTCAGGCGTTTGGGAACTATGCATCTCAGTGTCCAAACAAGAAGAGGAAGAAGGGACCAGGTCAGCAGACAACAGCCTCAGCAGAGATAGATGAGTTTGGTGACAGGTTTCAGAGGGAGTTTTCCCTATATGCCGGACAGAGTGAGAGAGAGAGAGTTTCTTTAGCCACCAGCATTGACATGGATTCGGATATTGAGCACTCATTGTTAACAGGGCATCAGACAGGTCCTTCCACCACTGGTACGTGGTATATTGACAGCGGAGCTTCGAGACACATGACAGGTACTCGGGAGTTCTTCTCCGAGTTATCACGGACAGACAGAGAGGTGGAGGTTGTGCTTGGAGACAACACCATAGTTAGAGCAGTGGGTCAGGGGACAGTCATATTTGAGAGGGAGTCCATGAGTCCCATGACACTGAGGGATGTGTTGTACGTCCCTGGGCTGAAGAAGAACCTTGTTTCAGTTTCCACGATTGAGGACAGGGGACTTGGGGTTTGCTTCTCAGATGGGAGAGTGCAGATATATCCCAAGACCACAGGTGTATCTACTCCCATGGATATTGGAGTTAGATGTGGACGACTGTACAAGCTCTTGTTTCAGCCGCAGCATGCTCTAGCACACAGCAGCAGCAGCAGTGAGCTGTGTGAGTTATGGCACAGGAGGATGGCCCACTTACATCACTCCGCTCTGGGAGTGTTGAGGAGCATGGTCACAGGTTTACCTGATTTTGACTCTGAGCAGAGTGATGTATGCAGAGGGTGTGCTTTGGGAAAGTACACCAAGACCGTGTTTCCTAGCAGTGACACGAGAGCAGCAGGTGTGCTCGATCTGATTCATACCGACATATGTGGTCCTATGTCCTCAGTTTCCTTGAGTGGCCATGAGTACTACATCAGCTTTATTGATGACTACTCCAGGAAGACCTGGATCTACTTCTTGCGGGGCAAGAAGTCCTCACTTGTATTGGATGTCTTCCAAGGGTTCAAAGCCCTTGTGGAGAAGCATACGGGGAGGAAGATCAGGACACTGAGGTCAGACAACGGGGGTGAGTATACCTCCAAGGAGTTCAGTGCATTCTGCAGACAGGAGGGCATACAGCGTCAGTTGACAGTTCCCTACACTCCTGAGCAGAATGGAGTAGCAGAGAGGAAGAACAGGTCGATCATTGGAGCAGCGAGGGCCATGCTTCATGATCAGGGATTACCGTTCTTTCTGTGGGCTGAGGCCTGCAACACTGCAGTGTACCTGCAGAACAGGAGTCCCCACCGTGCCGTGGGGAAGATGACTCCAGAGGAGATGTATTCAGGCAAGAAGCCTGAGGTGAGCCACTTTCGCATATTTGGCTCTCTGACTTACTCTCACGTCCCCTCAGAGAGGAGGACGAAGTTCGAGCCCACCGCAGAGAGAGGCATCTTTGTGGGCTACGACGAGACTTCGAAGGCATATCGGCTTTACATTCCTGGCCAGAGGCGAGTTGTAGTTAGGCGGGAAGTAAAGTTTGAGGAGGAGAGGGCCTTCAGGAAGTCCAGAGAGTTAGAGCAGGAGGAGACACCAGCTCCCACACCTCAGTTGGTACATGCATCTTCGATACAGGTTACAGGTCCATAGGTTTTTGGGGTGACTGGATCACTTGGTACAGGTACAGGTTCTACAGGGTCAGTGGTTCAGATTACAGGTACAGGGACTGCCACAGGTTCAGGATCACCGGTTTCTGGCTCATAGATTGCAGGGTCTTCTGGGACTAGTTCATCAGCTACAGGTCCTAGGGGTGGTAGACCTTATGCTTCTGACACATCCTCAGCGGAGGTTACACCAGGTCCAGAGGAGCCTTCAAGGAAGAAGAAGCCCAAGTGGCTTCAGGACACCTTGAAGGAAGCAGAGGCATTTGGTAGACCTCAAGAGCAGATCAGGACTATTTTTGAGCCAGATAGATATGGGTCAGCCCTTGTTGCGAGTCTTCGTGACTCAGCGCCTTCTACATATGAGGAGGCTTCTCAGCATCAGGTTTGGAGAGATGCCATGATGGAAGAGTACCATTCCATCATGAAGAATGATGCTTGGGAGATTGTACCGAGGCCTGAGGGGAAGTCAGTTGTGACTTCCAAATGGCTCTACAAGGTCAAGCATGCAGCTGATGGCAGTGTAGAGAAGTTCAAGGCTCGGTTTGTGGCTCGAGGGTTCTCACAGGTTGAGGGAGTCGATTATGATGAGACTTTTGCTCCAGTAGCTCGGTATTCCTCCATCAGGGAAGTGATATCGATTGCAGCAGAGATGGGTTGGAGGATCCACCAGATGGATGTGAAGACCGCATTTCTCAATGGTCTTCTGCAGGAGGAGGTGTACTTGGAGCAGCCACAGGGATTTGAGAACATGAGAGAGATTCACATGTTTGCAGGCTTAGGAAAGCCTTGTACGGTCTGAAACAAGCTCCCAGAGCTTGGTACTCCAGGATAGATGCTTATTTGATTTCGATGGGGTTCCAGAAGAGTGAGGCTGATCCCAACCTATACTACATTGTGGTTGGTGGAGATCCGCTCATTCTTCTGCTATACGTTGATGATTTATTTATCACTGGAGATGAGCGTCTTATTGCTCTGTGCAAGAGAGATCTTGCAGCTGAGTATGAGATGACAGATATTGGGCTGATGCATTACTATTTGGGGATGGAGGTATGGCAGGAGCCAGGACATATTTTCCTTGGACAGGGGAAGTATACTGCAGAGATCCTGAAGACTTTTCAGATGGACGACTGCAGGCCCATGTCTACACCTATGATCACCAACTTGAAGCAACTTCATGCTTCAGGTGGTAAGTTGGTGGATCCCACATTATATCGTCAGCTCATCGGATCGTTGATGTATCTGGTCAACACCAGGCCAGACTTGTGCTTTGCAGTCAACACTCTTAGCCAGTTCATGGTGCAGCCTAGGAGTGTACATTGGAGTGCTGCAAAGCACATCTTGAGATACCTTGCAGGGACGGTGGATTATGGTCTGGACTACAGGGGTTCAGGTGGAGTTAGTTTGATTGGGTTCACAGATTCAGACTGGGCAGGTTGTGTGAGGGACCGGAAGAGCACTTCCGGTTGCTGTTTCAGCTTGGGCTCGGCAGCAGTGTCGTGGTTCAGCAGGAAACAGAAGTCCGTTGCATTGAGTTCTGCTGAGGCTGAGTATATGGCAGCCAGTCAGGCAACTTGCGAAGCACTGTGGCTTCGTAAGTTATTGGTAGATTTATTTGATCAGCAGCTGAGGCCTACGGTGATTTACTGCGACAATCAGAGTTGCATTCAGCTCTCTGAGAATCCAGTTTTTCATGACAGGTCAAAGCATATTGAGATCAGATATCACTTCATCCGTGACTACGTTCAGAGAGGAGCAGTTGAGCTTCAGTACATATCCATTGATCAGCAGGTTGCAGATGTCCTAACGAAATCTTTGGGGAGGGGGAAGTTTGTCTTCTTCAGAGATAAGTTGGGAGTGGTGCGGAACTCCTTCCTCGGTAAGAGGGAGTGTTAGTTTTGTACCTTGGTCGAGTTCCCCTAGTGACTTAGCCTAAGTCACTAAGCATGGGGTGGTGGGACCCTCTCATTAAGTAATTAATTAATGAGACTTTAATGTCACTTTTTATCCTAAGTCTAAAAGTGAGTGAGTAATTATTACTTAAGTGATTTAATTAATAAAGTTTACTCACATCTAATCTGGGCCATTGATTAGATCTAATCTGAGCCATTGGTTTAAAGATTCCTTTTAGGGTTGAATAAAAGGTAGAGGGAGGCAAATACCTATTCATTAATGTGTTTGATGTGAATGAGAGGAGGTCGAGAGCTAGAAGGAGGTCGAGCTTGAAGGAGGCGCAGGTACTGAAAATTGACTGCAAGTTTCAGGGCACGGGTTTCTATATTCTGACTTCAGCATTGGCTTAGACATCGAGGGTTGCTTCAGGCATATATTACCAGCACTATCCAATAGATTGCAGGTGGCTATAGTACATAACCAGGGATGAATGTACAACAGAGTTAGGGCACGAGTTAGCAGATAAACTGGGCACGAGTTAGCAGACAATCTGGGCACGAGTTTCCATAAATTCTGGGCACATTTCTCAATAGAATCTGAGCACATTATCCCAGGCATTCTGCACACAGTTCGAGTACAATCTGGGCACATTCTCCTTGGGTTTCAGCGTTAATTTGAGGAGTAATCTGAGCACAGACTCGTGGTGCTGCATCCTGTCTGAATCATTTTTGGGCTCAGCTTTGAGACTGCTTCAGCACTGTTTATTCCATGTGCTCCATACAATTCTGAGCCTGTACTTTCTACACATTTCTCGAGGCACTTTCAGCACTGCTGGGCTGCTGGTTTAGGCACAGTATTTGAGAAATCTGCTGGGTGATATTTCACCGTAGAGATAAGTAAAATTATTTCTGCCATGATTTAATGTACTGAAGATATATGAAGCAATAAGAAACTGACTCTCTCTCTCAACTGGTTTTCCCCGTGGGGGTTTTTCCAGAGCTCGATTTGGCCAAAAAACTACTGTGTCAAATTTATGTGTGAATGCTGACAGAATTAGTTTGCAGCCTGTAAATTGCTTTTAATTTGTGTGTTTACTGTTAATGAATGTTGCATTAAGTAGTTCCCAGTCTATGCATAACCGACTGGGAATGAAAACCACCAAAACTTGGCACTAAACCAGCATACAGTTAAAGGCAGAAAATGAACATTCCCATGGCTGTGGATGTAAGCGTTGTGTGATGAGCATCAGGACGATGCTCCAATTACTGCTTTGTATATGCATCATGTTGGATGATGGATATGATCAGTTGGATCATGTATTTGTATATGCATCATGTTGGATGCTTGTTATGATCAGTTGGATCATGTATATGTATATGCATCTTGTTGGATGCTTGTTATGATCAGGTAGATCATGTATGATGATATGTATCAGGTGGATACATTGTATGATCAGGTAGATCATGTATGGTGATATGTATCAGGTGGATACATTGTATGATAAGGTAGATCATGTATGATAATATGTATCAGGTGGATACATTGTATGATCAGGTAGATCATGTATGATGATATACATCAGGTAGATACTTGGTATGCATCAGGTGGATGCACTGTATGATCAGGATGATCATGGATGATTCAAGGTGTTGCTCCAGATGATATGCATCAGGATGATGTTGTGATGATGTATCGTCAAATGATTGGGTCCTTGATGTACCTGACGAATACGAGACCAGATATCTGCTTTGCGGTGAACACCTTGAGCCAGTACTTGACAGATCCGAGACATGTTTACCTGATAGTTGCAAAGCATATTCCGAGGTACCTGAAGGGTACAGTTGACTATGGGCTCAAGTATGAGGCGAATCAAAAGTTTAACCTGGAGGGTTATGTTTATTCATATTGGGTAGGAAGTGCCATTGATCGAAAGAGCACTTCAGGGTGCTGCTTCAGTATGGGATCAGGTGTGATCTCTTGGTTTAGCAGGAAGCAGTCCTGTGTGGCACTAAGTACAGCCGAAGTAGAGTATGTCGCAGCTTGTTCGGCCAGTTGTGAGGCAGTATGGCTTAGGAAGCTACCGTTTGATTTGTTTGATCTACAACTGAGTGCTACTTGTATATATTGTGACAAACCAGAGTTGTGTGAAGTTGTCGGAGAACCCAGTGTTCCATGACAAGTGGAAGCACATTGAGATCAAGTATCACTATATCAGGGATATGGTGCAGAGAGGAGCAATGAAGCTCCTGTATGTTGCGACGGACGAGCAGATAACCGATGTGTTGACCAAATCGCTTGCTAGAGTGAAGTTTGAATACTTCAGAGGGAGACTTGGTGTACTTCAGATCGAGATACCTTCCAAGGGGAAGTGATGAGTCCAGAGACACAAATGCACACGAGCCATTCTCACATAGTGGTAGGTTCATCCTCCTATGGTGTAGATGTAAGGGATGGGCCATTCTCACATAGTGGTAGGTTCATCCTCCTATGGTGCAGATGTAAGGGTTGGGCCATTCTCACATGGTGGTAGGTTCGCCCTCCCATGGTGATTTGTAAGGGATGAGTGGGATTTTTCGACATGGTGGTAGGTTTGTCCTCCCATGGTCGTTGATGTAATTGTCGAGCTTTTTCGACATGGTGGTAGGTTCGTCCTCCCATGGTCATTGATGTAATTGCTGAGTTGTTCCGACATGGTGGTAGGTTCTTCCTCCCATGGTCGTTGATGTAAGTGATGTGAGCCTTTCACAGATGGTAGTAGGTTAGTCCTCCCATGATGGTGAGTGTAAGTGCTGTGTGTGTGAATCCGGGTTGTGCTCCGTGGACGATGACAATGATCTGAAGATGATGATGTGACAATATGGTACACAGGTTTTGCAGAGGCATATGATCAGTCCTGGGATGCTCTTGTAGGTTTTGCAGAGGTAGTGTAATCAGTCCTGGGAGATATTGCAGGTTTTGCAGAAGCAGTATAATCAGTCCTGTGTTGCACCTACTTGATGGCTTGCTTGCTGAGATGACATGATCAGTATGATCATGAGTATCAGGATGATACTCCGTGGCCGTGGACAGGTTGTGCAGTTGCATGTAAAATATCCTGGGAGATCTGATAGGTTGAGTAGTATGCTCATAATCAGTCCTAGGATGATCTTTCGAGGTTTTGGCTTAGCGCACGTAATCAGTACTGAGGATTCCACAGTATGGCCAGTGATGATGAAGACCTACATGTGGTGGGCCTACATCCAGTATGAAAAAGGACTGGCTTTGTAGAAATTCCTATGACGAGTAGATCGGAGATTGATTGAGATAGCAGCAGCAGTGATGATGACGATGATCAATGACGATGATCGAGAGAAGAAGACTTGTGCTAGCAGATCTGTGTCGAGAAATACCTTCCTATTTAAGAGCAGTGTTGATGTATTTGTAACTTCGGAATGTATTTCACATATGTATATTGTATTCCTATAGAGATGTTATTATTCCTCTATACGGAAGTGTCGTCATTTATATTGTAAGTGTCGTAGCTTATACTTGATGGGTTATTAGACCACCTTGATGGGGTCAGCCTTGTATAAGTCATGTAGGTTAAAGGATTATTAGACCACCCTATTGGGGGTCGGCCCTGTCAGCATTATGTTATGTGGTTAAGTTGAGGCCGACCTAGTAAAGGTTATTAGGCAAGTCAAGTCAAGTATAAATAGAGTGCGAGAGGCACTCTATTTGATCATTCACTTTCTCACTCATACTCTCATTGGAGAGTGGCGCACTTGTGGAGGAGGAGAAGCTGCTGCTAGGAGAAGACTATCTCTTGTACTTGGGTTGTATCATTGCTCTATCTATCTCTGAGGAATTAGTTGCGGGATTTTTCACCTTCTTGGTTTTCCCCGGTGAAACTCTGTGTCTCTTGTGTGCTTGCTTTATTGTGTCCATGATTGATATGATGTAGATATGTTGTACATGTTATTCTCTCAGTTAAGATCCTAGATCATGTTGTAAATTCTGAAAAACTAACATGAAATATAGAAAAAACAATGACAATGGACAATATTTCAATCCTTAACATTCTCAAACTTTTAGGCAATCCAATAGGAAAGAATCCAAAGTGTTTTGAAAATTTTCAACCCTCTATGGCAATCTTATCATGCATAAATTAGATCTAAAAAAATTTATATGGCAGTAAATACAACATAAAAACTCTAATCTTTCTTCAATTACATCGTTAAATCATTTAACATAACCACCCTTAAATGTCAAATCAACAAGACATATATAGTTGGAAATTACAAACCATGAGCATAGACGGTTGAACATAAAAACTACAATTTAAACACAAGGATTTGTCAGCCGAAAACTTCATGAATATGCATAAGATGAAGTTCATGCATATACCATAGATTAATCACAATGATAGTACAATCCACTAGCTTTACAAAACCCTAGTGAGAGAAAACAATGAAAACCCTAGCTTAACCAAGGAGCTCCAACCAACATGAATCACTCAAGTTTTCCTCTAAGGAATGACATTTCTACCTATTTTTCTTCACCAGATACAACTAGGATTTTATCTCAAAACCTTAATTTTTAGATCTCCAAGGGACGAAACCCTATCCCTAGGGTTTCTTTTTAGTTGAAAGAAACCCCTATGAATTTAAAAATTCACTTGATGATGATAAGTTTACAAACACGTCTTAATTGATATTTTTTTATCAAGCTAGTTTTATAAGGTTAGGGAGGTTTTTAAAAATAGAAACAAAATATGCATTAATGGTTATGAGTATAACATGGGAAGTTTTGTTATTCTTGAAGTGTTGCAATTGCTTTGCAACATTTTCCACTCCCCCCTTAACACCTTCATACTTACCCAACTTGCTAACAAAATGGCCAAAGGAAAATATTGACAAATACCTTAACTTGCTTACTTTTATTTAAAATTACTACCTTTAAATCATGAGTAGATGCATCAAAATGTTGAAATTTATGCTATGTAAGGTTTCCAATGCAAAATAGAATTTTTTCCTCTATTATAGAGGTTTCTCAAATCTTAACATTGTCAATTTTAATCCCTATGAATGCTATGAAATATAGACAAAACAACAACAACAATGAACAATATTTCAATCATTAACAATCTCAAACTTTTAGGCAATCCAATAGGAAATATACCAAAGTGTTCTAATAAGTTTCATCCCTCTATGGCAATCTTATCATGCATAAACTAGATATGAAAACATCTATTAAGTAGTAAATACAACATAAAAACTCTAATATTTCTTCAATTACAATGTTAAATCATTAATCATAACCACCCTTAAGTTATGTCAAATCAACAAATTACAAACGATGAACATGGATGGCTAAAAATAAAATCCATATTTTACACAAGGATCTGACAATTGGAAACTTCATGAATATGCATAAGATGAAGATCAAGTATTTACCATAGCTTAATCACAATGTTAGTACAATCCACTAGATTTACAAATCCCTAGTTAGAGAAAACAATGAAAACCCTAGCTCAACCAAGGAGGTCCAATCAACATGAATCGCTCAAGTTAGTCCTATAAGGTGAGACATTTGCACCTATTTTTCTTCACCAAATACAACTTAAGATTTCATCTCAACAGATTAATTTTCAAATCTCTAAGGGTTGAAACCCTAACCCTAGGGTTTCTTTTTAGTTTAAAGAAATCCTTGTGAATTAAATAAACTGACTTGATGATGATAAGTTTAGAACGTTTCTCACTTGATATTTTTTTATCAAGAGATTTTTTAGTTTTGAATACATAAATTTGAGTGTATGCATTTATCTATAGAACTAATGAGAATTTGGTTTTGCATTGTGAAAATTGTGTTTGTAGGATGATAATTGGGAGAGCGCTTAGTATCTTTTGTAGCCCCATAAATGAGATACTAGTATAATATTTGAATTGGCCATAAAGTAAGTGTTTTATAAAGAATGAGAGTTTTTTATAAATAGAAACAAAATATGCATTACAGGCTCAACCTATAACATAGGAACTTTGGTTATTTTTTAAGTGTCGCTATTGCTTGGTAACATTTTCAACTTCCCCCTTTACACCTTCATACTTACTCAACTTGCTAATAGATTGGCCAAAGGAAAACACTAACAAATACCTTGAGTTGCTTACTTGTCTCTAAAACTGCTACTTTTAAATAATGAGCAAATGCATGAAAATGTTGAAATTTTTTCTAAGGTTTCCAATGCAAAATAGATATTTTCTCTTTCGTAGAGGTTTCTTAGATCTTAACCTTTTCAGTTTTAATCCTTAGGAATGCTATGAAATATAGGAAAAAAAACAATGTCAATGGACAATATTTCAATCCTTAACAATATCAATCTTATAGGCAACCCAATGGGAAAGAAACCAAAGTGTTCTGATAAGTTTTAGCTCTCTACGACAATATTATCATGCATAAAATGGATTTGAAAACATTGATATGGAAGTAAATACAACACAACAACTCTAATATTTCTTCAATTACAACATGAAATCATTCAACATAACCACCCTTAAATTATGTCAAATCAGTTAGACATATATAGTTGGAAATTTTCAATCCATGAACATAGATGGTTGAAAATAAAATTTGCAATTTACACAAGGATTTGATAGCTCGAAGCTTCATGAATATGCATAAGATGAATTTCATGTATATACCATAGCCTAATCACAAAGATAGCACAATCCAATGTCTTTCCAAAACCCTAGTTAGTGAAAACAATGAAGACATTGAAGCAAGACATTTCCACCTCTTTTTCTTCACCAAATACAACTTAAGGTTTCATCTCAAAACCCTAATTTATAGATCTCCAAGTGATGAAACCGTAACCGTAGGGTTTCTTTGCAATTGAAAGAAAACCCTATGAATTAAACAAACTAACTTGATAATGATAATTTTACATTGCATCTTAATTGATATTTTGTATCACAATATTTTTCAGAGTTGAATACAAAAAATTTAGTGTCTGCATTTGTCTATAGACCTAATGCCGATTTGGTTTTGCATTGTGAAAATTGTGTTTGTAGTATGATAATTGAGAGAGCACTTAGTATCTTTTGTATCTCTAGAAATGAGCTTAGTATAATATTTGAATTGGCCATACATAAAGTGTTTTAAAAAACTTGGGAGGTTTTATTAAATAGAAACAAAATATGCATTGGTAGCTACAAGTATAACATGGCCAATTTTGTCATTCTTGTAAGTGTTGTGATTGCTTGGAAACATTTTCCACTTCCCCCTTTACACCTTCATACTTACTTAGATTTCTAACAAAATGGCCAAAGGAAAATATTGACAAATACCTTGACTTGCATACTTGTCTTGAAAACTACTAGCTTTAAATCATGAGTAGATGCATCAAAATGTTGAAATTTCTACAATGTAAGGTTTCGAATGCAAAATATATATGTTTTATGTTTCATAGTGGTTTCTTGGATCTTAACCTTGTCAATTTTCATCCTTAGGGATGTTATGAAATATAGTGAAAAAAACAATGACAACGTATAATATTTCAATCCTTAGCAATCTTAAACTTCTAAGCAATCTAATAGGAAAGATACCAAAGTGTTCTAATAAGTTTTATTCCTCTAGGGAAATCTTATCACACGTAAACCAGATATGAAAACATGTATATGGGAGTTAATACAACAAAACAACTCTAATATTTCTTCAATTACAATGTTAAATAATTTAACATAACCACCCTTTTGTCAAAGCAGCAAGACATATATAGTTGGAAATTACAAACCATGCACATAGATGGCTGAAAATAAAATCTACAATTTACACAAGGATTTGACAACTGGAAACTTTATGAGTATGCAAAAGATGAAGCTCATGTATATACCATAGACTAATCATGAGGCTACTATAATCCACTACCTTTCCAAAACCCTAGTTAGACAAAACATTGAAAATCACAGCTTAACCAACATGAATCATTCAAGTTAGTCCTCTAAGGAAAGACATCTCCACCTATTTTTATTCACCAAGTACAAATTAAGGTTTCATCTCAAAACCCTAATTTCTAACTCCAAGGGATGAAACCCTAACCCTAGGGTTTATTTTCAGTTGAAAGAAACCCTTGTGAACTAAACAATTTGACTTAATGATAATATGTTTACAACCTGTCTCACTTAATATTTTTTTATTAAGAGAGTTTTTCAAAGTTGAATACATAAATTTGAGTGTACATGCATTTGTCTATAGACCTACTTCCAATTTGGTTTTGCATCATGGAAATTGTTTTCAGGGTGATAATTGAGAGATCTCTTAGTATATTTTATAGCTCTTGAAATGATCTTAGTATAATACTTTAATTGGTTGTAAAGTAAGTGTTATATAAAGCTTGGGAGTTTTTTTTAAATAGAAACACAATATGCATTAACTACTAGAAGTATAACATGGGCACTTTTGTTATTCTTGTAAGTGTTGTGATTGCTTGGCAACATTTTCTACTTCTCTGTTTACACCTTCATACGTACTCAACATGCTAAAAAATGTCCAAAGGAAAATGTTGACAAATACCTTGACTTGATTACTTGTATTTAAAACTACTACCTTTAAATCATGAGCAAATGCATCAAACTGTTGAAATTTATGCTATGTAAGGTTTCCAATGGAAAATATTTATTTTTTCCTCTTTCATAGCGGTTTCTCGGATCTTAACCTTGTCAATTTTCATCCTTAAAGATGTTATGAAATATAGACAAAATAAGAATGAAAAAAAGGCAATATTTCAATCCTTAATTATCTCAAACTTCTAAGCAATCCAATAGGAAACATTCCAAAGTGTTCTTATAAGTTTTATCCCTATAGGGAAATCTTATCATACATAAACTAGATTTGAAAACATTTATATGGAATAAAATACAACATAACAACTCTAATATTTCTTCCATTACAATGTTAAATCATTTAACATAACCACCCTTAAGTTATTCCAAATCAACAAGACATGTATGGTTGGAAATTACAAACCATGAACATAGATGGCTGGAAATAAAATCTGCAATTTACATAAGTATTTGACAACTAGAATTTCATGAATATGCACAAGATTAAGTTCATGTATATACCATATCCTAATCACAATGCTAGTACAATCCATTAACTTTTCAATACCCTAGTTATAAAAAACAATGAAAACCCTAGCTCAACTAAGGAGGTCCAACCAACATGAATCACTCAAGTTAGTCCTCTAAGGAAAGACATTTCCACCTCTTTTTATTCACCAAATCCAACTTAAGGTTTCATCTCAAAACACTAATTTCCAAATCTCCATGGGATGAAACCCTAACCCTAGGGTTTCTTTTTAGTTGAAAGAAACCCCGTGAATTAAACAAATTGACTTGATAATGATAAGTTTACAAAGTGTCTCACTTGATAGTTTTTTATCAAGAGATTTTTTTAGAGATGATTACAAAAATTCGAGTGTATGGATTTGTCTATAGGCCTAACGCCATTTGGTATTGCATCGTGAAATTTTTTTTTGCAGGATGATGATTGGGAGAGCGGTTAATATCTTTTGTAGCTCTAGAAATGAGCTTAGTATAATATTTGACTCGGTCGTAAAGTAAGTGTTTTATAAAGCTTGGGAATTTTTTTTAAATAGAAACAAAATATGCATCAATGGATACAAGTATAACATGTGCACTTTTGTTGTTATTTTTGTAAGTGCTTCCATTGCTTGCACTACTACATTCGAGCCCCAATTCTGCTGACGTTGGTTTTTGTCGTTCTGAAATTTATTTTGAAACTAATCAATTTTATATTAAAAAATATCTTTGTGCCTCAACGTTTGTCGCATTTCCGACTTTAATCCACATATAGTTGGAATTACAAAAGCATTTGTCGAAACATCGATGCACTCGTGTATATCCATTGTCCGTTAACATCGTCCATATGGGAAATGATTTGACATAGCTTATCATTGAACTTACGATGTTATTTAGTGGTGATACCATAAAATTTAAGAGCACCAATTGTGATGTGTTTTATGGGATCATTTCTTTAGGTATCACTTAAGGAAATTATGAGTATTCATTAATGAAACACCTAAGGAATAGAAATTTTAGGACAATTGTTGTATGTTAAAGAAAACAAAAAACAAGAAAAGGCACACACATGTTTTTTCAATTTGGGAAAAGGACTCAACCTAGCTTACCATATCAGCCTCACTTTATGTTGTGATGGTAAGGGTTGTGCGACACGTCATTGGAGGATATTGGATTTTCAGTCATAAGGGTATGATAAATCCTTTGACATTGTGAGATTCCAGGAACACATAAATATTGTTATTGAAAAAAATTAATGACATCGACATTGTGATATTGCAATCCCACATGATAAAAGTATTGAAAATAAATCATTCTCTATAATTTTATGTGATTGTTTTTCATGGTCTCAATTGTGATATTATAGGTTGACATTGTATATTGGAACCTGGATCTTACTCAGAGCTTGGATACTAGTTTTTGGTATTTAGATTTGGCCTGAATCACAATCGATCTCCCAACAAATAACTACAAGTACTAGAAGACAAGCAAATTCAAGGGAACTACATGTCACATGATCAAATGAAAATAGAGGGACAATAGAGGGCCCAAAAATGCCACCTAAACAGGTTCAATAGTACAGTATTCCATATTTATTCCAATCGAGGTTTCAGGTTTTTGGGTTTCAAATTTAAGGTTTTCGAGTTCCTGATTCAATATTGGTTACTTTCTAGTTTCCTTTCCATTAGCGGTTTCAACTACTGGTGCCTTACATTATGAGAGGATTTTTCACTTTGATAATGAAATGATGGGAAATAATTCTCGATGGTTACTCCAGATGGAGGAATTTTGTTAGTTTTTCATCATTTAATTCAATAGATCTAGGATCTTAACTGAAAGAACAACATGTACAACATATCAAGCATAAGAGACAAGAGACACAAAACATTTCATAGGGGAAAACCAAGAAGGTGAAAAACCCCGCAACTTCCTCAGAGATAGAATAAGCACCAACACAAAGATCACAAAGATCAAACCCAAGAAATAGATTAGTGCAGCAGCTACTCCTCTCTCTCACTAATGCGAAGTGAGTGAGTGAGTGAATGTGTCAAATGAGAGAGTCACACTCTCTATTTATACTTTTATTTTCACTTGACCTTTACTCAACTAGGTTGGCCCCAACTTAACCACTTAACATAATGTTGACTAGGCCGACCCCACTAGGGTGGTCTAATAACCCTTTAACCCACATCACTCATACAGGGCCGACCCCATCAAGGTGGTCTAATAACCCTAAAGTATAAGTTACGACACTTACAATATAACTTGTGACACTTGCAAGTACAACTGACGACACTTCCAATCGAAGGAATAATACATCTCCGTTGGGGATACAATAAAGTAAAAATACAATATACAAGTGAATATCTTCCGAAGTTACAAATACATCAACACTCCCTCTTAACTAGGAAGGTATTCTCTTGACACAGGTCATCAATACATATAGGCACAAGTCTTCAATTTTGGAGCTGGATCATCATCACTGGATCACGAAGCATCATCGTCACTACTGCTGTACTCGCCATCTTGATCACTGGGCTATCTCTCAATTCTTCTCGTCATAGGAAGTTCTACAGAGCGAACCGTTTTTCATGCTAGTTGTAGGCCTAGCCTCCTGTAGGTATTCATCATCTCTGTGAGCGGGCCATCCTGTGGAATCCTCAGGACTAATTACATGCGTCAACAAAACCTCGAAAGAGTATCCCAGGATCCTTTATGTGCCTAACCACAACCGGCAAGATTTGTTGGTTGTGGAGCCAGATCTTCCAGTCTCATAGATGATGATTCAGCCATGTTCATACCCCATGTTTGGTTATGATCCCGGCCCGACGCTTAGGGGGTCCGGGGGCTAGCGGGCCCCCGAGGAAATTTTTTTGGGGCTGTTTTCACCACCAGTTTTCGGGCCCATGGTTTTGGGTAACCTGTGGTATTTTCCCATTGTATTTCCCTTATAAAAGAAAGACATTGTAACACGGCTAGGGTGAATGATGTATTAGGTTTTATGCATTGTAAAGATCTCCGAGACATGTGAAGAGAGGCTGTGAGACAGTGAAGAGGAAGTGCAGCGGTTGTGCTGGAGGTTGTATCCCTTCACTTTGCTGGATGGAATAATAATAAGGACTGGCAACTTTAGTGTGGATGTAGCCCAAGTTGGGGTGAACCACAATATATATGTGTCTCTCTTGTAATGTGTGTGTGATTATATTTGCAATTTTGTTTATTGTTATTGCTCTGTGATCCTATTTTTCTAACAATTGGTATCAGAGCCAAAGGTCTATTTGGCAGATAAACCCGCAGGAAGCTAGGGTTTCTGGTTCAAGTGGGAGCAATGGCGGAAGAAGGAAAGTTTAAGGTCGAGAAGTTTAACGGCCAAAACTTCCAGTTATGGAAGATGCAAATGGAGGACTATCTATACCAGAATGATCTATTCCTACCGTTGAGAGGAAGAGCAAAGCAGCTGGCGGCCATGTCGGATGAAGAATGGGATGTTTTTCACAGAAAGGCTCTGGGAACAATACGGCTGAGCCTGGCTTCGTCGGTGGCTTTTAATATCTCAAAATAAACGACAATGGAGGGTTTGATGAGCACACTGGGTAAGATGTATGAAAAACCCTCGACCTCCAACAAGGTATTTCTAATGAAGCGTTTATTTAATATGAAGATGTCTGAAGGTGGATCTGTTATTGATCATTTAAATGAGTTTAATACGATTACAAATCAGCTAAGTTCTGTAAGTGTGAACTTTGATGATGAGGTTAGGGCTCTTCTAATCTTGTGTTCATTGCCAGAAAGATGGAATAGCTTGGTCATGGTTGTAAGTAACTCTGTCTCTGGTTCAAACACCTTGAAATTTGATGATGTTATTGGTGTTATTCTTAGAGAGGAAATGCGACAAAAAAGCACAGATGAGACATCAGGTAATGCGTTGACCATGGAGAGCAGGGGAAGACAAAAGGAGAGAGGAAAGAGCTAAGGTAATCGTGACAAGTCTAAAACGGGCTGATCTAAGTCTAGACTGAGAAAAATAGAGTGCTGGAACTATGGAAAGAAAGGACATCTGAACAAAGACTGCAGATCTCTAAAGAAGAAAGGAATGCATAGAAGGAAACTACCCAAGAAGCAAATGTAGTAGGTGACGTGTTACAAGATGCTTTAATTCTTGCATTAGATAATACTAGTGATTATTGGGTAGTAGATTCAGGAGCTTCATGTCATGCTACACCCCATAGGAAATACTTTCATGAGTATGTTCCTGGTGATTTTGGACATGTTTTATTGGGTGATGATGATCCATGTAAAATTGTTGGAATGGGTAAGGTATGGATAAAAGTTAAGAATGGAACTGAATGGCTGTTGAAAGATGTTAGGCATATTCCTACTATGAAAAGAAATCTGATCTCAACAGGGAAGTTGGGAGATGGCGACTGTCTATCTACATTTGGAGAAAAGTGGTGGAAGATCACTAAAGGATCAATAGTGATAGCAAAAGGAGACAGGATAGGTACGTTGTATTTATGTCCTCATAATACTGACCATTCTATCTCTTTAGCTTCCACAGGAACATATATAGCATTGTGGCATCATAGGCTTGGCCACATGAGTGAGAAGGGGATACAAATTCTCCACTCAAGGAAGTTGCTGCCAGATTTGAAGCAGGTAAGTTTGGAATTATGTGAAAACTGTGTTTATGGAAAACAGAAGAGAGTCAGATTTCTCAGGGTTGGGAAACAGAAGAAGAATGAAAAGTTAGAGCTAGTGCATACAGATGTATGGGGACCGGCTCAGGTACAATCTCTTGGTGGCTCTCATTATTATGTTACATTTATTGATGATGCAACTAGGAAAACTTGGGTTTATTGCATTAGATAGAAATCAGATGTGTTTGCTACTTTTAAGAAGTGGAAAGCTTTGGTTGAGAATGAGACAGGAAAAAGGTTGAAGTGTCTCAGATCTGATAATGGAGGTGAGTATTGTAGCAATGAGTTTGATAGTTACTGTTCATACCATGGGATTCATAGAGAGAAGAAAGTCCCAGGAACACCACAAGAAAATGGTGTGTCAGAAAGGATGAATAGAACGATCATGGAGCATGCAAGGTGTATGAAACTGCATGCAGGGTTGCCCTTACAGTTTTGGGCGGATCCTGTAAATACTGTTGTTTATTTAATAAACATAGGACCTTCAAGTGCTTTGGATGGTGGTATTCTAGAGGAGGCATGGACAGATAAAAAGGTAAACTACTCATTTCTGAGAACGTTTGGTTGTGAAGCATTTGTCCATATTGATAAAGAAAATAGAACAAAGCTTGAAGCTAAATCCAAGAAATGTACCTTTATTGGATATGGGGTTGATGAATTTGGTTATCGTTTATGGGATTATGAAAATAACAAAATCATCAGGAGTAGATATGTGATATTCAATGAAAAGGTAATGTATAAAGATCATTTGTAGGGAAAGAAACAAGAAAAGGAAAACACAGAGTACACAATACTTGATGAAATTGAAGAAAATGAAGTTCCAAAGGTGCCAGAAAATCAAGAACAGCAGCAAGTACCTGAAACTCCTACAACTATAAGAAGATCTACCAGGTTAAGTAGACTCCCTGAATGATACTCTCCTTCAATGTATTATTTATTGATGACTGATTCTGGTGAACCAATATGTTATGAAGAAGCAATGCAGGTGGAAACTAGAAAAAAGTGGGAGCAAGGCATGAATGAGGAGATGGACTCATTGGTAGGAAACCAGACTTGGGATCTGGTTCACTTGCCTGTTGGTAAAAGAGCATTGCAGAACAAATGGATTTACAGGTTGAAGGAAGAAGAAGGAGGTAAGAAGTGGTACAAGGCTAGATTTGTTGTAAAGGGGTTTGCACAGAAGAAAGGTATTGATTTTGATGAAATATTTTCTCCTGTTGTTAAGATGACTTCAATTAGGACTATCTTAAGTCTAGTGGCGGTAGAAGATTTGCATCTTGAACAGCTAGATGTAAAAATAACCTTTCTCCATGGGGATTTGGAGGAAGAGATATATATGCAGCAGCCACAAGGGTATGAGGTCAAAGGTAAGGAGAACTTGGTATGTAGGTTGAAAAAGAGTTTGTATGGCTTGAAGCAAGCTCCAAGGCAGTGGTATTTAAAATTTGATAGGTTTATGACAGAACAAGGTTATAGTAGATGTCATTCTGACCACTATGTTTATTTCAAGAAGCTAGAGAATGAAAGATATATTATCTTGTTATTGTATGTAGATGACATGCTTGTTGTAGGGTCAAACATGCAGGATATAAATGTACTCAAAAGGAAGCTAGCTAATTCATTTGTGATGAAGGATTTGGGTGCTGCAAAACAAATCCTTAGTATGAGAATAACAAGAGACAGGAAAAATCGCAAATTGACATTGTCTCAGAGCGAGTACATACAAAAGGTGTTGGAGAGGTTCAGAATGCAGAATGCAAAACCACTAAGTACACCTTTGGCTAACCATTTCAGTCTAAGTAAGGAAATGTGTCCCAAGACACAAGAAGAGACAGATTACATGTCCAAGATTCCCTATCAATCAGCAGTTGGCAGCTTGATGTATGCCATGGTGTGCACAAGACCAGATATTGCACAAGCAGTGGAAGTTGTGAGCATATATATGAACAATCTAGGTAAAGAACATTGGAAGGCAGTACAGTGGATTCTCAGGTATTTGAGAGGTACCACCACTCAGGCATTATGTTTTGGAGGTTTAGACACTATTCTACATGGATATGTTGATGCAGATATGGCAGGTGATAAGGATAGCAGGAGGAGCACCACAGGGCATGTGTTTACTGTAGGTGGAACAATAGTAAGTTGGATTTCGAGATTGTAGAAGGTTGTTGCACTTCAACAACAGAAGCAGAGTATGTTACTGTTACAGAGGCTAGTAAAGAGATGATTTGGTTGTAGAGGTTTATGGAGGAAGTGGGTAAGAAGCAGAAGGATAGCAGGTTGTATAGTGACAAACAGAGTGCCATTCATCTTGCAAAGAACTCAGCATTCCATTCCAGGACTAAACATATACAGCTCAAGTACCATTTCATATGCTTTGTTCTGGAAGATGAACTGTTGAAGTTGGAAAAGATACATACTAGCCAGAATCCTGCAGACATGTTCACAAAGGTAGTGACCAGAGAGAAACTGATTTCCTGCTCGGTTTCAGTTGGCCTTCTAGCATGAAGGTGAAGATGAGAAAGTTGTCAAGTCCAAGGTCCAGCAAGTACAACAGCGGTGGAGTTGTTGTGATCAGTCTCCAAGTGGGAGATTGTTGGTTGTGGAGCCAGATCTTACAGTCTCATAGATGATGATTCAGTCGTGTCTATACCCCAGGTTTGGTTATGATCCTGGCTCGACGCTCAGGGGGTCCGGGGGGCACGGGGGCCAGTGGGCCCCCGAGGAAAATTTTTTGAGGCTGTTTTCACCACCAGTTTTCGGGCCCATGGTTTTGGGTAACCCGCGGTATTTTTCCATTGTATTTCCCTTATAAAAGAAAGACATTGTAACACGGCTAGGGTGAATGATGTATTAGGTTTTATGCATTGTAAAGATCTCTGAGATCTGTGAAGAGAGACCGTGAGACAGTGAAGAGGAAGTGCAGCGGTTGTGCTGCAGGTTGTATCCCTTCACTTTACTGGACGAAATAATAATAAGGACTAACAACTTCAGTGTGGACGTAGCCCAAGTTGGGGTGAACCACGATATATCTGTGTCTCTCTTGTAATGTGTGTGTGATTATATTTTCATTTCTGTTTATTGTTATTGCTCTGTGATCCTGTTTTTCTAACAAGATCTCCTAGGGAGCTATTACATGTGACCATCACAAAACCTTAAAAGAGTGTCCCAGGAACATTTATGTGCATAGCACGACTAACAAGAACTCTAAAGAGCATCCTAGGATCATTTATGTGACTAAGCATGACCGGCAAGATCGCCAGGACTGATTACATGTGACCACCACCACAAAACCTTAAAAGAGTGTCCCAGGAACGTTTATGTGCATAGCATGACCAGAAAGAGATCTAAAGAGCATTCGAGGGATTTTACGTGCCTAGCACAACCTGTATGGATCTCCAGGACTTATTACATGTGGTCCCCACAAAACCTTAAAAGAGTGTCTTTCCCATTAAGAACTCTAAAGAGCATCCAAGGACTTTTACGTGCCTAGCACAACCTGTCCGGATCTCCAAGATGTATTACATGTGGTCTAGCAAAACCTTAAAAGAGTGTTTTGCCCAGCAAGAACTCTAAAGAGCATCCGAGGACTTTTACGTGCCTAGCACAACCTGTCCAGATCCTCAGGATGTATTACATGCTACCCTTGCACAACCTGTCCACGACCATAGAGTACCATCCTGATACTCAAGATCAACCTAATCATCCTCGCACAAAGCATCATCCTGATGCTCATGATCACATTGATCATCATCATACAGTACATCATCCTGATGCACATCATCATCACATGATCATCCTAATCATCGTCATAGTATCATCTTGATGCATATCATCATTGCATGATCATCCTGATCATCGTCATAGCATCGTCATGATGCATATAATCATCGCATGATCATCCTGATCATCATCACAACATCGTCTTGATGCATATCATCTGGAGCATCATCCTAATGCTCATCACACATGATTGTCCTCTTCAGATCATCTCATCGTCCACAGAGCATAGCCCATATGCACATCATATAGCACTTACACCACAGACATGGGAGAACACATCTACCACCATTCGGGGAAGGCTCCAACCCTTACTTTTTCACCATGGGAGAACACATCTACCACCATGTGAAAAATGGCTCCAATTACATCACAACAATGGAAGAACACATCTACAACCATGTCGAAAATATCGGCAATTACATCACGACCATGGGAGAACACATCTACAACCATGTCAGAAAATCCGATGTGCATCTGCGTCTTCTGGACTCATCACTTCCCCTTGGAAGGAACCTCGATCTGAAGTACACCAAACCTCTCTCTGGAGTACTCGAACTTCACTTTGGCTAGTGCTTTGGTCAACACATATGCAAACTTCTCATCTGTCGCAACATACTGGAGCTTTACTGCTCTTCTCTGCACCATATCCCTGATATAGTGATATTTGATCTCGATGTGCTTCGACTTGTCATGGAACACCGGGTTCTCTGACAACTTCACACAACTTTGGTTGTCACAATAGATACAAGTAGCATCCAACTGGAGATCAAATAAATCAGACAGTAGCTTCCTTAGCCATACTTCCTCGCAACTGGCTGAACAAGATGTGACATACTCTGCTTCGGCTGTACTCACTGCTATGCAGGATTGCTTCATGCTAAACCAAGAGATCACACCTGATCCCATACTAAAGCAGCACCTTGAAGTGCTCTTCCTATCTACAGCACTGCCTTCCCAATCTGAATCAACATAACCCTCTAGGTTAAACTTTTGATTCACATCATACTTGAGCCCATAATCAACCATACCCTTCAGGTACCTTAGAATATGCTTTACAGCAATCAGGTGAACATGTCTAGGATCCATCAGCAACTGGATCAAAGTGTTCACCTCAAAGCAAATATCTGGTCTTGTGTTTGTCAGGTACATCAAGAAGCCAATCATCTGACGATACATCGTGGCATCAACCGAATCTGATGAAGCATCACTCAATAGCTTCAGGTTCGATGCCATAGGTGTGGACATGGCCTTGCAGTCCATCATCCTGAACTACTTTAGGATATCTATTGCATACTTCCCTTGTCCAAGGAAGATTCCATTTGCACTCTTCCACACCTCTTCCCTTGTCCAAGGAAGATTCCATTTGCACTCTTCCACACCTCCATACCTAGAAAGTAATGCATCATACCCAAGTCCTTCGTCTCAAACTTGACAGCAATATTCCTCTTCGTGTCGGCAATCAATCTATCCTCACCTGTCTCAAACAGGTCATCCACAAACAATAGGAGTATCACTGGATTCCCTTCCTCAACCTTGTAGTAAAGGTTGGAATCCTCTTTACTCTTGGTAAAGCCCAAACTGGACAGGAAGTTGTCTATCCTTCCGTACCATGTCATGGGTGCTTGCTTCAAGCCATACAAGGTTTTTTTTCAATATGCACACATATGACTCCCTGCCATGTGTCTCAAAACCAAGTGGCTGCTCCACATACACTTCCTCTTCAACTACACCATTCAAGAAAGATGTCTTGACATCCATCTGGTGTATCTTCCATTTCATCACTTGCCTACCATCTGCAGCATGCTTGATCTTGTAGATCCACTTGGAAGTCACAATAGACTTCCCTTCTGGTCTCGGGACCACATCCTAGACATCATTCTTCATGATCGATTGGTACCCTTGATCATGGCATTAGAAGTATGAACGCCGTAGCCTTTGCTTTTCCTTCTTCAAGTAATGGCTCTATAGAAACCCCTCTTATTCTTTCTTTTATTCCTACCTACGAAATCTTATTCTTTAAGCTTTTTTCTTTCATTTATTTTTAAAAATGTCCAACCTGATTTTGGTTGTTTAAAGTTTAAGCCAAACCTTAGCTGTGTGGTCCAATGAAATAAACTATTTTACAAAATACCTTCCATTACTGCATCCCGGATCCTGGGAACTTCATATTCTTCAATATCTTCAATTGACAGTGAACTTCGTTGCTGGAACAAATGTTGTTGTCCTTCTTTTGTAGGTGATTGTACACGATCTCTCCTACAAGTCAAATTCAATTGCATGATTAGAAACTTCTCATGGCTTTTCAAAACAAATTCTTATGCATAAAGACATATGTCATATAGTCATGCAATTATCTTAGCCAATGCTTCAATACAACATTTATCCATATCCCGTATTCACACGGTAACCTTCTAGATGCCTTCCATCTCTACCAGAACATTTGTTAAGAGTGTGCACAACTCCCAACATGTTAGCAAAGAGGTTTCATTCTAGATAAGTAGCAATGGAATGTTGTACAGTACCATAGGCCACTTACCCATTACTTGCATATTAGTAATATCTTGTTCATTAATGCAACTTTTCTAATATGCATAATATACATCCTAAATCTAGGAACATAAGTATGTACATGACTGGACAACATTATTTAAGTAATCATATGACAATTCAAATACTTATCTTTGTTTAGTTGTGGGTGGACTCCCTCTCAATCTTTGCTTCCTTGCAAGAACTACTGGAGTGTGCTCCCTCTTGATATTTGCTTCCTGGATTAATTGTCCTTGAACTTATATCCATCCTGGACCACTATGCATGCTTAAGTGTGCACTAGTGTCATCATTGTGTCATCCTCAAGATCTCATACATAATCATACATCCATTAGTATAATCTCAATACTATCAAAACATTATGATTCTAAATAATATTAAACATGTATGGTCATGATCATTTCATACACAGGTAATTTATCACAAGTGTTAGTATGCAAGGTTTAAGGGAGTACTTCTTTTACACATGCATATTCTTATTTGACAAAAGGACTCTTCTGGTTTTCCATATCATCAATCAAAGTAAGAAGTATAATATGCATAAACCCATGATTACTCAAACCTATAACTTCATGAATGATCATAATTAATCATACAAAAGTATACTTATATGAGATCCTAACACAAAGTAGGATTTTAACTCGATATAGGAAAACATACCTGGATTATCATGCTTGTCTAACATACCCAAACAATGTCTTCTTTGTTCTCTTAGAGACCTTGTGTTAGCAACCTGCATATCTCATAAGTTAATAATTGTAGAACCATGTTATACATACCTCGTAAGTGGAGCTTCTATGTGATCCATGACTATGGATGAGTCTTTTTCTTCATGTCACCATGGTCATATGTTCTTGATCTAGAACTTGATTTGTCTTTCTTGATGTACCCTTCATGTTAGTGGACAACATCATCCTCATACAACAACACAGTGTATTAGTACAATCATAAGTGTCATACCCCTAATCAATGAATGTATTCACATCATTCATACTTTTACTAGGGTGATAAGACAAGTCTAAAAATTAATCAAGATTTTACTACCCTCAATAATATTAAGACAAACATATCATAAAATTAATCATGAACAGATTTCAAAACATACCTGTCAGGATTTCTTGTAGCCTTCTTATGTAAGGCCATAGCCTCATCTCCCTCTGGAACTGGAACTTCTTCACTTATGCAGGTGTCCAATTCATTCTCTTCTAGGATTAACCCAATCCACTTTGATTTTCTAAAACTGGATCTGGAGCTGGATTAGGGTTTGTCAGAGAAACCCTAAAAATTCAAACTTTGAATTTCAAACTTCTGATTGGATGAAAAGATGAGCCTTGCTGAGCTGATTAAGCTGGTATACTTCAATTTTGAAATCTACAAAATTTGAAGCTGGATTAAGGTTTGTCAGAGAAACCCTAAAAATTCAAACTTTGAATTTCAAACTTCTGATTGGATGAAAAGATGAGCCTTGCTGAGCTGATTAAGTTGGTATACTTCAATTTTGAAATCTCCAAAATTTGACCCCTCAAAAGTTTCCTTTGAAACTTTCGAATCTTTTGGTCAAAATACTGAACTAGGGTTTGATAATGCCCGGGGTTTTTCCCATCCAAAAGGTTCGATCTTGTGCTCTAAACTTTGATTTTTCTGAGGAGCATCCAACTGTGGTCACAGATTCCAAAAATTTCAACTTTTGCATAAACCCTAATTTTCCACCTTTCCGATCAAGATCCCGAACTAGGGTTTGATAATGCCTGGGGTTCTACCCAACCAAAAACTTTGAACCTGGTCAATAAATTTCAATTTTTCTGAGGAGAGTAATCCTATGCTAAGATCACTCCAAAATTCCACTTCTGTCAAAATCCCTAATTTCCCGTAGCAGTGACAAGCCAAAAATGAGAATGCTCAGAATCCAATTCTATTTCACAGAAATATGTGCCTTATTGTTTCTAGTGCATCTCTAAAATTTTGGATCCACAGGGTCTAAAAATTCGAC
Source organism: Larix kaempferi (assembly GCA_027924585.1). Taxonomy (NCBI): domain Eukaryota; kingdom Viridiplantae; phylum Streptophyta; class Pinopsida; order Pinales; family Pinaceae; genus Larix; species Larix kaempferi. Next base: position 12,383,145 of record BSBM01000361.1, read on the forward strand.
CTGTGGTAGCCTGACTTTTCATATTTTCATCCCCATAGTTCTGACCTCAAATGGATTCATTGAGAGAGAGATATATGTCAAATGTCGCAACGTGACCTGTTTATGGGATTAAACATTATAGCGAACTTGTATGGCGTGCCACGTGTCACTGTCTTAACTTCGGCCTCTGAAACCTAGACCTGTGAAACTAAACTCTGTGCTCTTACTGTCAATTTTTACAAAATTCCATTTGTAGCTTCCTAGCTCGAGATATGACCCTTTTTCCTAGGTCACCTGTTTAGGACTTCATTTTGGAAGAGGCAGAAACCCTAACTTGTACGAATCATATCTCACAAAGTACAACAAATCTGAGGCTTTCCTTCGGACACAAGGTACATGGACATTTATTCTTTGACCTGTAGAAGTTTTAGATCCTGAAACTTCTCCAAAAATTGAGTTATAGCGAAAGTGTCACGATGACTGGTTTTTACTATACCAAGCCCTAGCTTCCAATTTGTCGCAAGTGCAACAAGTGTCATAAATTCCATACCATGCCTTCCTTCAGGCTAGCTCTAATACCATGTTATTTTTTCATCATTTAATTCAATAGATCTAGGATCTTAACTGAAAGAACAACATGTACAACATATCAAGCATAAGAGACAAGAGACAAGAGACACAAAACATTTCATCGGGTAAAACCAAGAAGGTGAAAAACCCCGCAACTTCCTCATAGATAGAATAAGCACCAATACAAAGATCAAACCCAAGATATAGATGACTGCTGCAGCTACTCCTCCTCCACTAGTGCGCACTCCTCTTGTCTCTCACTAATGAGAAGTGAGTGAGTGAGTGAATGTGTCAAATGAGAGAGTCTCACTCTCTATTTATACTTTTACTTTCACTTGACCTTTACTCAACTAGGTCGGCCCCAACTTAACCACTTAACATAATGTTGACTGGGACAACCCCACTAGAGTGGTCTAATAACCCTTTAACCCACATGACTCATACAGGGCCGACCCCATCAAGGTGGTCTAATAACCCATCAAGTATAAGTTACGACACTTACAATATAACTTGCGACACTTGTAAGTACAACTAAAGACACTTCCAATCGGAGGAATAATACATCTCCGTTAGGGATACAATAAAGTACAAATACAATATACAAGTGAATATCTTCCAAAGTTACAAATACATCAACAAAGTTGACCCACATCGATAATTATAGGATCCATTCGACAAATTCCAAGACCTTTTATTGAAGTCATGCGTTGAGTGAGATGTGGTTCCTTACGACATATCATTGTTTTTATATATCTGTATTATGAGAAACTCCCTTTCTCCAAGTTGAACTTTTATTCGCTACTGTTTGAGACCTTGAACTCAAAGTGAATGTAGATTCTATTGCAACCGCCATGGAGTTTTCTTCTAGAGGAGAACAATGGTACAAACACATGCCTGTGAGGCATGTACCATTGAGGGATAAGGACGTTGAAGAATTCTATGCTAAGTTTATGGTGGTTGTTAGGTTGCTTAGGGTTTGTCCACTTTGTCCACTTCATTGGATGTTGAATGGTAATTGGTCCTTTGCTTCATGGTGGACATGTTATAGGGTTTGTCCACATTCATTCCTTGTAGACATCTTGTTGGAGCATTTGTGAAGAACCTGCAATAATTAATTAATGAAAACACACCAAATAGAAGAAATAACAGAACTCAAAATAACTTTTATATTGATCGTAGGCCACTTCGAGGGGGCAACCTCCTTTGAGCAAGCTCAATACAATTAACTTCACGATGCCTTCATTGGTCTCAATGCAAACTTATATACTAAGTCTAGACGCCAATACCATGGGTAAATACCATGTGTCAAGACAAACCATGGGCCAATACAAAATATTGATCGACAATTACTACGGGACGACTTACAAAGCATATGTGTCCAACAACAATAAGACAAACTATGGATCAACAAATACTACGGGATGACTTACAAAGCATATGCGTCCAACAACAATATAGTAACAAAGTAAATAGAAGGGTTGACATGGGTTCCTAACATCCCCTCTCCCTTAGAAAAATCTTTGTCCTCAAAACTTTAGATGTGGAAATTGATGCAGAATCTGAAGGAGTGGTTCCCCTGTAGCATCCGCGGGTTGCATTCCGGACCAATGACGCCTTTTGAGTTTCAGGGAGGGTGGCATGGAAGGTTGTAGATGAAGAAGAACCATATCAGCTGTGTGAAAGGTGCGCTCAGAACGGTGCTGATCGGCTTGTTGTTCCAGTCGAATTCTTTCCATGTGAAGGTTGTCCTGCAGAATGAGAAGAATCTGATCGCGGTTTCGAAGAACCGAGTCAATTTCCTAAACTGGGGAGTTGCTGAGGGTGTATGGAATAAGAACTAGCGGTGCCTGTCCATAGACTGCTTCATATTGTGTCCTTTTAGATGTGGTATTGTACCATTGGATCACTTCTAGGAAATCCATAGAAATAGTTGTCCAAATTTGTGTAGGGATGGGCAAGGGTTCGAGCAGTCCTGAAAGGAGTGTCATTTCACCCTTGTTGACCTGGAAAGTATCACAGTCAGCTACCATCTGTTGAATTGTCATTTTCAGTCCCTGCCAAAAGAAGTTACATTGTTCCCGGTCATACATTTTGAGGAACCCAAAGTGCCCTGCTGATGAAGAAACACAAAGTTCATAGAAGAGATAGCCCTGTTGAACAGATTCCAACCAATTTGGAACAAGCGAAGAAATAACTATAAGAGAAACTGGGTCATCAAATGTGCGAGAAGGAGAATCTTCCAACATATTTTCCTTACCCTTCTTGTAAATGATCTCATAGGCATAACCCATGAGTTGGATAACCCTTTTCAGGTGTGTTGGGGAGGAGACCCATTGTTCCAGGAAATTTTCCAAACTCTGGAAATTAGTCTTGATGCAGAAATAATTCCCTAATAGGTATGGCTGCCACTTCTGTACTGCATGAAAAATAGCTAGCATTTCCTGCTGAGATGTAGATGCGGCTAAATTCTTACTGGAAAGGTCTCTTGAAGGTGGCAAGCCCACTGGTTCAACAAGGATACTTGCAGATCTATCCAAGGATGTAGGGGAGACCATTGATGGGTGCATCTGAATGGAATGGAGTTGAGTGATGACACCATGTGAATTCTTCTTAAGGATGTTTTCCAGGCGATGTGAACTGATGATGTGGAGAGACCCTTGTTGTAAGCCCTTAAATTTGTGTTGTTTTCCATTGATTGAAAACTACATCCAAAGTTCAGCAAAATCCCATAAGATGGGGCCAAGTGTGCGTAACCATTGAACGCCCAAAACCACATCACATCCGCCTAGGGACAAGGCAAACATGTCAGAGCGCAGGTTATAATCTTCTAGAGAGATACGCATATTGTGACACTTCCCCTTGCAAGGTAAGGTGCCCCCATTGGCAACCATGACTTCAAAGTTGGAGCAAGGATGGACAAAACAATCAGCATGTTTGGCGATCCGAGGGTCAATGAAGTTATGAGTGCTACCATAATCAATGAGTATTGTAAGAGGAAGCTTCTTGAAGTAACCCTTGACCCGCATTGTTTGGGGGGTGGTGACGCCGGACAAAGCATGGAGAGATATCTCTGGTTGTTCATCTTGAGATGGGGGTCAATAGGAGGCTCCTGAATGTCGACCTGATCATCCATTGTATCTGGAGCTTCTTCACCAATTGTAGAGGCAGGCGGAGAATCCATATCCAAGAGATAGAGCTTTTGTTGAACACATCTATGTCCCTGAGTGAATTTCTCATCACAATTATAACAAAGCCCTTTTTCTCTTCGCGCTTGCATCTCTGTTTCAGACAGATGCATGATAGGAGTTGGTCGAGGAGCTAGTGGGATGGGAGGTTGTTGAGAACCCGTATTTTGAAAGGGAACAAAAGTGGGTTTCGAGTGCTGTTGGGCTGCAATCTTGTCTTTTTCCAACTTAGCCAACCCTAGGACTTCCATCATTGTGTTGGGACATAACATTTTAACCTCTGACCAGATTTCATCCTTCAGACCACTGATGAAACAATTCCTGTAGAATTCATCAGACAATCCTTCTGTGTGATTTCCTAGTTTCTAAAATTCTGTCTGATACTCTCTCACAGTGCCACTTTGACAGATTTTAGGGAGTGCTCCGGTGAAGTCATCAAAAGCACTAGGACCAAATATTTGAAAAAGGAGTTGGAAAAAATCTGTCCATTTTGGATCGTCATGAGCCTTGATGTACCAACGGTACCATTGAAGGGCTTCCTGTTCCAAATGAAAGGATGCAAGTGGAAATTTTTGGACATCAAAAGTATTATGCAGACTGAAATACCATTCTGCACGATAGATCCATCCAGTTGGATCAGTACCATTGAAGTGGGAAAATTCAAGCTTCAGACCACGGAAATTGCTGGAAGAAGAGAACCCATTGGCTGTAGAAGATTCTTGTTGTCGGTTATTGTTCATGGCAGAATGATGAAGATGGAGGCTGAGAAATTGTTCATCCATATCTTGGAGTTTGGTTTGGATGGCTGCAATTGCTTCCTCCATGGTTTTTGCTCCTCTGCAGGTGACAACCATAACCAGGAGATTTTTTTTTTTTTTTTTGGGGGGGGGAATGGATAGAAAAACACAAACAAAAGCTTATTTAGTAAAGGGAAATTTGGATTTGGGAAAAATTCGGAGGGGTAATTGGGGTTTGACTAGGTTTTGGACACTTTCTGATGGACAGGGAAGCAAAAAAATGGGGATTTCAGAAGCAAAGTGAAAGAATGAGAAAATTTTGCAGAGAGGGACAAGGAAGCAGAATTGGGAAAGGAACTCTGTGGTGAAATTTGAGGGCGATTGGGTGAAAATCGAAGGAGTTATGGAAAACCCTAAAAATAGACAAATGTGGGATTTCTGGCTTTGGGAAGTGGAATTTGGGATAGGGTCCTCAGGAATGAAATATGCAGAATGGGATGACAGGGGTGTCAGGGAAGTTTCAAGGGAAATTGAGTGAAAACAAGGGAGATATGGCCAAAACACTGAATTTATTTATTTTCAGAATGGAATGGCTACGGCACAGAAGGGATCTAAAACAGATAGATTTGCAATGGCGTGATCAGAAACAGAGGGATTTGAAACGACGTTGAATGGACCGAAAACGGCTAGATTTGAAATAGATCTGAAATGGCTGGATCTAGAACAACTTTTAGAATGGATCTGAATGGCTGGATCTGAAATGGCGCGGCAGTGATCGGCAACAGTTCAGCTGAAAATAGATATGGACCCCAGGTATGTGCGGCTTCCTAACAGTTCAGGGGTTTCACTCGGCCACCAATGTTGTCTAGTGGCTTGTGTATTGGGGCAGTACCCTCACTCCACGGCTCAGGTAAAAATGATAACCGCTTTGCCACAAATGACAGCTCTTGGTTTACCTCACGAGTGGGAACTAGTCAATCAGGTAGGGGTCGTTGCCATTTTTGCTGATAGGTCCTCTCAATGGGCTAGCTACTTTGGGGTTCTTGTGGTACTCCTCACAATGAGTTTTAGGGCTTATGCCCAAGTAGTTCTCATAGTTAAGCGGATAGGGATTATTTCCAGATCCAAACTTGCAACAGATGCGAAAAACAAAAATGGCAGAAATTACACCCAACAAGCCCAAGAAAGTTCTCTGATACCAGATGTGAAGAACCTGCAATAATTAATTAATGAAAACACACGAAATAGAAGAAATAACAGAACTCATAATCACTTTTATATTGATCGAAGGCCACTTCGAGGGGGCAACCTCCTTTGAGCAAGCTCAATACAATTAACTTCAAGGTGCCTTCATTGGTCTCAACACAAAATTATATACTAAGTCTAGGCGCCAATACCATGTGTCAATACAAACCATGGGCCAATACAAAATATTGATTGACAATTACTACGGGACGACTTACAAAGCATATGTGTCCAACAACAATAAGACAAACTATGGATCAACAAATACTATGGGATGACTTACAAAGCATATGCATCCAACAACAATGGACTAACAATGTAAATAGAAGGGTTGACATGGGTTCCTAACAACATTATCTCTTGAGAGGAAATAGTCTACATATGGGAGGAAAACAATCCACCCATGACTAGTTGCCTTAAAGGTAATTTTATGTAACAGATAAGTTCATGTCTCCTTCTCCATGGTTATGAAATCATTCTTTCTTGTTGAACAATATAATATCATTATTTATTATGAGAAATCATTATGAAGGTTCCTTTAGGTCAATAATATTTTGTCTGAATAACTACATTTGATATTTTGTAGGTCTAAAATTAGGGATTTGTAAATTACTTCTAAATATGTATGGAATTTCTATGTATTTCTTTTATATGGAAATTTAAGAAGTTAGTCCTCCAAATGTTTTGTCAAAAGTCATCAAACAAAACAATTTTGGTTTGTTATGGCTATCCTTGTTGGGAATGCAAGTTGGTAATGGACTAGGTTGGTCATTATAAGTATAAATATTTATCTTTATTACATATACTCTTAACACCACAAAAGTGTTCATGGCTTCCATGTTGTGGTCAAAATTGTGGGGAAATTACTGAATTTCTCAGATAGTCAAATTGTTTTCAATGCATTGGATAACCATTTTGTTAATTGTGGTACATGTAGAATGCATTGGGAATTAATCATCCTTCTCATACATGAAGACAAGTGCTTGGGAGAACTAAATCCTGGCAATGTAGACAAGTGCTTGGGTGATGGAATGAAAATTACTAGCATGTTGAAATTGGCAGGAAAATTTTCATTTTTGGTGTTACAGATCTAAAAATTACCAACATATCCCACTTGTAGTTGAAATTAGATTCACTCTTAATAGATTTTGTGATGTCGCAAGGCCTTAATCATCACTCAAGAGCAACAGAGGGAATGGCTAGATATTCCATATGTAGGTCATATGTAGTAGTCTAGGTTAACATGCATGGACCATCAACCCCATAGCAAATTAATATGGTATTAGGCCCTAAAATTAGTTTATAGGCCATGAGAACCATCGTCAATGTTACAAATATTGAAATGGCCACAATATCTCGCTTGTAAGCTGGTAAAGTAATTATGTGTAGGGCCCCACACATGGACCATGAATCATATAGTAAATTTATTAACCATGGACCATTATTTAGGTTATGAGAACCACTATTGGTTTACATAACCTATAAATATTAAACCATGGTTGGTTTATTGGTTTACATAACCATGGACAAACCAACAACAACAATGACATCGACAATGGTGACAATGATGATCATGATGATCTCACATGTAGGCTAGAGATTCTTATGTGGTAATCTAGGTTAACATGCATGGACCATCAACCCCATGGAAAATTAATATGGCATTAGACCCTAAATTTAGTTCACATGCCATAGTCCAGGCCACAAGAACCATCCTTTGTGTTACAAATATTGAAATGGCCACCATAAATAATGCCACTAATTGGACACTGACCTAACACAACCAACCCATGTAAATCACTCATGCAATTGGCACACTTGATCCATGCAATGAATTCATGCACCTAGGAAGCTTTAACCTCTAACCCCCTCACCTCGTACCTAACCTTAACATCTAGCCCCAAACTGAATAACATGATAACTTATAAAACACTTAACCACTAGTACCAACAAAACTAGAACCCCTCGCCCACTAACCCATTGATCCCTTAGGTGCCTCGCTTCTAATAAAAAAACTCCCCACAGCCTACCACATTATGAAATTGTAGAAAATATCCCCTTAAGCCAATGTCCCTCTAACCCTAACCCACTACCCCCTAACCCAATCACTAACATTCCTACTACACCAAATCAACACACTAACACAATAAACTTTGCCCTTGGGTTATTTATAACCAAGGGTTTAGATCAAAGACTTTGACATCAAGGTTTGAATGATCATTGTATGGGATTTTATCAAACCAAAATTAGTGCAAAAATAAACACAAGAACTTAGACTATAAACAAAATATTCTCTATCTAGGGTATGTATGATGAATCAAGTCCCTATGCATGGCCCATGAGTCTCAAAATAAAATTTTATTTCCCAAGAACCTACATTTTGGCCCTAGACCATAACATAGGCTCCTAGAACCATCCACGACATGAAAATACTAAAAAAATGACAATGTGTTACTCAAAAGATAAATATTCCTTTCCTATGGCCCATGTGGTGGTACAAAGAAACACCCATAGGTCACAAGACCTTGAGGTAACTACCAATCAGTATAAACTAGATTTTGATCTAACACCATGGACACCATGGATTAGGCTTCAAGAACCATCCATGATGTTGTAAATATTGAAATAGCCACCATACCCAGTTGCAAGCTAAATATTCCTTGTGTAGGAATCATGTGGTGATTAGGGACCTACACATGGCCCATTAGCCATAAAGGATAATGTTATGGCACACGAGTTTGTATTTTGACCATGGATCATGGAAAGTTGGAGTGTGAGAACCATCTTTGATGTGAAAAACCTAGCATGACTGCCTCAATTGTAGAGCTCTAATGGGATATGGTGTTGAATGATGATGCACACCCTTCCTAACACTACAATAGCTTGTGTGCGCTTAGCTCCAATGTTTTGATGAGATGCATTATTGAACCCATGTGACACACCTAACCCACATACATAAATGACTTTTAGGGGGTTTTCAAAAAACTTCCTCGAAAATTTCAATTCGCATGGCTTTTAGGGGGGTTTCAATAAATCGCCTCCAAAAGTTCAATTATTATTTCTTTTAAGGGGGGTTTCACAAAACCGTCTCCAAACATTCAATTATCATGACTTTTAAGGGGGGTTCCAAACAAACCACCTCCCAAAGTTAAATTCTCATGACTTTTAGGGGGGGTTTTGACAAACCGCCCCCAAAAGTTATGAGAATTGGGCTTTTAGGGGGGTTTTCAAAAAACCGCCTCCAAAAGTTTAATTCTCATGACTTTTAAGGGGGGTTCCAAACAAACTGCCTCCCAAAGTTCAATTCTCATGACTTTTAGGGGGGATTTTGACAAACCGCCCCCAAAACTTATGAGAATTGGGCTTTTAGGGGGGGTTTCAAACAACCGCCTCCAAAAGTTCAATTCTCGTGACTTTTAAGGGGGGTTCCAAAAAAACCGCCTCCAAAAGTTTAATTCTCATGACTTTTAGGGGGGGTTTAGACAAACCGCCCCCAAAAGTTATGAGAATTGGGCTTTTAGGGGGGGTTCTCCAAAAACCGCCCCCAAAAGTCAAATTTCAGGACTTTTGGGGGTGGATTTAAAAAAACCGCCCCCAAAAGTCCAATTTCCATGACTTTTAGGGGCGGTTTTAAAAGACCGCCTTCAAAGGTCTGAAAAAACTTTTAGGGGGGGTTTTACCAAGACCCGCGCAAGCCAAAAACACCCCTAAAGGGCTATTTTGTTGTAGTGTAGGGATTTACACCTGATAACTAAGAAATTTACTAACTAATAAATCAAAACGCCTCCCTTTATTAGGGTTTGGTAACATGATATTTAGAATATTGATTTGCTTGGGTTGTCTTGCTGGGAATCAATACTTTTCTTGTAATTATGCCATCTTCACTTAGTTGATTTCCTTCTTTAGGAATTCAAAATTATTGGTTTCCTTTTCCTTAATATAAGTTTAAAAAATATTATTTTTTTCTGGTCACCACTATTGATGTGTTGCTTGGTTTTCTCCTCCACCCACACTTAGTTCTCTTTATTTTTTTATCAATGAATGAATATGGAATTAAAGGACTAATGAAAAGGTTCAGGATATCCTTGCGGAAAGTATTTAACAGGTTCCCATTCTTAGCAATTGGTCGGTCCTTTCCATCAATGATTAGAGTAGGCTATTGGATTACCTAGGCCTACCTAGTGTCATGATGTCATCATTCGATCAAAGTGGTAGATTCAGCCATTTCTTATCAATACCCACTCTTGTTGAGTTTATACCCTTCACCAACATATAATATTTTCTCTCTCTCTCTCTTTTCGATTTGGGGGAGCGCTTTCTAATGCCTTGGTTCCCCATAACTATTTTATCCCTTTTTGAAGTAATGGCAAACCGGATAGAGGATTGGTTGCATGTTGTGTATTTTATTGCAGAGAGTGAAATATGCCCTAAAATGAGGAAAATAGATGGATTCTTATGTTTACTTGAGCCTCATTCTAGGTAGTGATTGATCACATCGGTTCACTGACTAACCAATGGATGTACTAATAACATTGACACTATATAAGTTTTTTTCTAACCATAGGTTAGGGCTTGCAGATATATCTTGCACTAATGAGTGGGATAGCCTGTTTAATGCCTCGGTTGTTAAGCCCCAAACATATGTTATTATTTTGTTTATTTTTGTGGCACTAGATGTCGAGACTATGGACTTTGATATTATTATGATTGTTTAATTAAATAACTAGTTCAAAATGGATAACTGATGAAAGTGGGGGGCCATGGATTCCACATGTAAGGGCATTGGGGACTAGGAGTTATTTCTATCGCTAGCATTACTTGTTGGACCCTATTTTTTATTATTCTGGTTTATGGAGGCACTATTACACCCTCTTTGATGTTTGGTGGTACCCTCTTGGCTAGTGCACCCTTACTGGCTATTTTTATCCCGCACTCGAAAAAAAGTGTAACTCCCCTCTTATTTCACATTTTTCTATTATGAGAAAGGGAATCTCTAATTGTATCACCTCTCTCATGAATTGAGTAAACCCATTGAATTTGAGTTACCTCTCTTGGAATTGGAGTCACTCCCTTAGGAATTCAAATGACTATAGAAGGATTCAAATTGCCTCTCTTTCATTCTTCTTCTCTCTCTCTGAGCTCTCTAGTGCAGTGGAATTCTCTCTTGTCTGGGAAATACATGCTCTCAAGTAGGATATGCATTGTATTGCAGGAATATTGAAGTCCTTGTAATGAGGTTTGAAGACCCTATAATGGGGATTGAAGATTGATCTATGCTTACACAAATGAGTCCTTCTCCCATTGCCTGTCTCTATCCAATCTAGCTCGTAAATTCGGGGTGAGGGTGGTGATATACTGAGGGATTGTATAGCGAGGGGATTCACAACTCACTAGGTAGTGTAGATGGAAGGGAAAGTTGATATGATATGGTGAAAGGTGTAGTTGTGGTATTCTCACGGTATTGAGAAGGGAGTAACCATATGTTCTGGTTCATATATTTCTACGCATTTATGGGTTGTGAGACCTATTCGATTTCATTAGGAACATTTTTTTCAGTAAGGAATACTTTTTGTTTCACTGAAAAAGGTTTCATTATGACTAATATACATATGTTTTTGTGTGGTAGTGTTCCCAGCGTTGAGGTGAGCACACCGCACCTTTTTGGTTTGTGAGTACCTCTCTTGTGGATCTATGGCCTTAGCTCAGGGGTGACTGTCATGTTGAAATATGCATGAGAATGGCATGTCTATGTCTGGGTGGAACGTTGTCTTGTTGAAGGTGTATTATTTTCCTTAAGATGAGTATTTTGTTATATGTTTATTTACTGCAATTTCTTATATATATGTGCTCCTGGATCTAAATTTGTTGAGTTTTACATGGATGTAGGTGGCATCCATGGGATCCGATCTATTTATCATTTATATCGATGCAAATGGCATCCTTCATATCTGGTTTTGCTTATGTTAATATGGATGTAGGTGGCAGTCACTAGATTTGATTTTTAACACTGTGAAAATGGTTGAATGTGGCATCTCGTAGATCTATTTATTTACATTGTTTATGGTGGCTTCCAGATCTGATTATTTTAAAGTTTAAATGGATGTAATAGATCTGATATATCATGTTTAAAATCATGTTAATATCTTGCTCAGATATGGTTGCATTTCATGCTTGCTTCTACCTTGCATAGCACGTGCTTTGGGGAATGATCTGCATTTGTATTCGTGCATTTCATTTTAAAAGGATGAATGTTTTTATTATATGGGATTTTTGGCATGCTTCCTAGCCTTATTTACCCTTATTCCGATGTGCATTACGCTTATTTATCCTCCCCCTTGGGGTTCATAGTGGCCTTGGTTTAGGGGCCGAGGACATCACATACTGGTATTAGAGCTTAGGTTTCAACTATGGGACTATTGGGCCTTCTATAGATTTATAACTCTGTGTTTATGTGTTGGAATCATAATATATGTATTGTGAAAGAGATGTGTATTCTGCTAACAGTGATTGATAATGAAAACATTGGAGCCCCAGGTATGTCAGTTAATGAATGAGCAAGCAATGTGGTTATTGAAATACAATTTTAAACTCCAAACGAAGCAGTGAAGAAGGCTTTTGGCATCTAATGAGTGCTTAATGCACGTATGACCCATAGTAAGAATGGGTTAATAATATGTGGTTGCTATAATAGAGATAAGTTATTATTTCTGATCTTAATGATAAGTAAGCAATATGATTATTAATTGATAAGTAAATAATTTTCATTATTAATTTAATGACATGTATCTTGTTATTTTCTAGAAGGACATTAATATGTACTATTATCAGTATTAATTAAATGCTAAGTTATTAAGATGATATAGTTTTATTATTATTAATTAAGAGCATAATTATTAAGTGTCATTTATACCCTATATAGATTTTGGGATTTCTATAGATGGTATGCTTTTATAGGCCTATTTATGCCACTTGGATGGAAGTGGTTACATTTGATGAGTAACTCTTCTATTTTGGGGAAATATGCCACTTGTCTTAATGGTGGTTCCATTTTCCTTTTTATTTTTATTTTCAATATATGTGGCATGTTTCATTTAATTATTCTATATTCTTCTCCTTGTCTATTTGTTTTGGGGGGGGGGGGACGAACCACTTCTCCAAAGAGTGCTTTCACATTTATTTTATTTTATTTTTATTTTGGCATAACTAGGAATTGAAAAGAGGGTGTTGAATTTGTATTTTTTTTTAAAGAGCCTAGTGGTTTGGGGTTACTTCTATTGGATGGAATAGGGAACTATTCTGGTTATGTTGGTTTCTCATTCTTCATTCTAATTGACTGTATTGGTCTTGGTTTTGGGGAGTGAGGAAGAGGAGAAACCTCCCAAGGAGAGTCTACCCCCCTCCCTATTTCTCTTGGAACTTGTGTCTAAGGGCTTGATTTCCTGTATGTATATACATATATTATTATTGTTTGCTAGCAATAGATTTGGAGGAATTTTGCTTCTTTTCATTATTTAAATGATTTTTTTGATGAATAGTTGATTATTGAGAGGGCGTATCCCCCTCTGTTGTACTACACATGTATTAATGGTTTAATTGATTGGATGTGACAAGTGGTGAGGGCGTCTCCCTCCATAGTTGGTTTGTTATCTTGTTGTGATTGCGCTTGATGTTGCAACAACAGTAAGGGTGAATCCCTATTTAATTGAGATCTTGGACTGTATAATTGTATATTCATTGTTATGGATGGTGAGGGAGGAGCCCTTGGATGCCTATGGTATCTAATTTTTATATTGTTTGGTTGCTTGCAAATGATAAGGGCCATGCCCTTTGTAATTCATTGTATTGCTTGGTGCATCTAGTGAGGGCATTGCCCTTTGTAATTAATGTGTAATTACAACTGCTTGAGAATTCTTGAAGGCATATCCTTGGATTGATTTTATAATTGAATAAAGTTTGTGCTTGATGAGAAGGGTGTGGCCTTTGGGATCTTGTGTGTGTGTGTGTATTGCTTATTGAGTGCAGAGAATGGATGAGGGTGATCCTCTTGAATGGTGCATCCTTTGTGTATATGTGTGTTTGTTTGTGTGTGTGTGTGTGCGTGGAGGGTGCAACCCATTGGTTTTTTTCCCTTGCATATATAAATCTTATATATGTATGGTGGTGAAGACCCTATTCTTCTCACTGTTGTCTTGGATTGATTATTTTATATAATTAATTGTGTTGGCATGGTTTGCATGAGAGGGATTATGCCCATCTTTAGTTGGATTTAATGCATATATATGTCTAATATGCTTGTGGATTGATAATGAGATGCATATGTTGGTAGAGAAAGGGTGCAACCCTATCATTATCTTATCTTGATAATTTTATATACATGCGTGTGTAAGTAATTGCAAGCATATGTATTATGTGTTGGGTGGATGGGTAATTGAATTTATATGTACCATGTGTAGGATCTCTTAGATTTATTAATTCTGGAGAGAGGGATTTGCCCCTCCATGATCTTGTAGAGGGTGACTTTGAATCCAGTAGTTACTTCATTATTTTAATGTTCTCTCATGAAATGAATGAGTGCTTAAATTTATGTTGCAAGGAGTACAAGAGGGGGATTATCCCTATGACCTTGCTCCTAACGGTAAATGGGATATTGTGGAAGAAGAGAGGGATATGCCCTTGATGACTCTCTTAGAGTGTTGTTCTATGCTCAGGGGAGAGGGTATTTCCCATCTATGATCTTGTAGTCGATTTTTTCCTCTGTGTTTGCAATGATAAGGAATTGCCTTGAGTGGCAATGATATGATCAATACGAGTCTTTTGAGTGCAATGGATTTTATGTATGTTGTTGTTACTGTCACTATATGTTGAATATCGAAGGCAGTGGCATTCTATGCACCAAACTGTATACTAATGATTGGTAAAGGTTTATTCAGGGTTAGGTATTGCCTCCTTGTGCACATGAATGTGTGTTTGTGGTCGAAGCATTAGATGGACATCGCTTGGATTTAGATATCGTGATGGAATAATTATTTTCCATGTCTAGGGTTTGGGAAGTAAGGGATTGGCCCTTTTCCTATGCTTGAATTCATATATATGCATGGACAAATGTCTATGATTTGGTTGGATATGGGTGAATTGTCATCCATGTTGCTTTTGTTGTTAAGTCACTTGCGTGGGATAAGGGATTGACCCTCACGAGGTAAAGTATGTTATTAATGCTTGGTAAGCTAATGGATTGGTGTTTACTATGTTTTTTGGCATGATAATGGATTGCTTACCTTGTCCTATTTATGCATATTAAGTAGGCTTAAGTACTCTACTATGAAGGATCAAATCCAAGTAGATCCTTGTGTTTCTTATCCTGGGATGGTTGTGGACTTGGTGTCCGACTAATGAGAAGAATCCTTGGGAAGAATTCTATGTCTTCCCTTGGTCCTAGTGGAACCATTACCCAGCTCAGGGGTGGCGTTCTTCCCCACTGAACAACTCGTCTACTCGTATTCCAGTCCACGCATTCCATGCAACTAGCAACCCTCGTCGCCCTCCTCTTTCTTTCCCTGTCCACCACAATTCCCTCTCATGTTCTCCCTGCTCACTCCCGCACCACTCCTTCTCCCTACTCCAACCTGCACCCATGTGTCCCCATATCCTAAAACTTCGCCCTTTCCTTATCCCACCTACCCACTACTACAACGTCCTCACACCACCTTTGCCATCTGCCACTCCATCCCATGCACGGCCTCCTTGACCCCTGCGCCTTCGCTTCGCAGCTCCCTCTTGCTCCATGCCGCCTACTCTCCCTATCCCTTCCTATGTCACAACCTCCGCTGTGCCCACGGTAGCCTCACTCCTTACGCCCTTTCTCTCCACCTACGCCCTCTCCCTCCATCTCTGTGCTTCCCACGCCCCCATCCTTTGCACTACATCTCTCGAAATCAACACCTGTCTGCTGTCGTTTCTCCATCCTCGCCATATCCGCCTACCTCCTGCTCAATATACCCTCTAAACATTGCGGTCAATCTCCTCTCAAGTGAGCTTCCCATGTGAGCTCACTTTCCACACTCCTCCACACTCCTCCACATCTATACAATAATAAAATTATTAATATTAAAAAAATTAATTATATATATTATATCATTAATATTAATAATTATTATTGCAAACCCCAAAAAATCCTTCCCTTCAAAAAAAATTATTTATTATTATTATTGTTAATAATAATAATAATAATTATTTAATAGCTGTAATTATTACAATTATAAAAAATAAAATCAAGTCAAAGAAGATTTTTTCCAAAAGACTCACATTGGGGGTTATTACACATTTGGTGTCTACTCATCATCGAAGGCAAAAAAGACCAATTCAATGAATAAGTCAAACCAAGGAAGACTAAGCTATTGTCAAAAAGTTAAAGATTATTTATCGTCGAATAAGTCGAGTGCAAAGGATATAAGTAGTGAATTATGGTGATTACAAAGTCAGAATTTCAATTGCAATTACGAGCAGTACTGAGCAAGTTAGAACATTATAAATCGACCAATAATTATCTACAATTCGATATTGATAAGCAACAATTGCTTAATATGTTTAAATAACAAAAGAATCGTAGCTTAGAAGATCAAAATCAAAGATTGGGAAAAGCTAATGAAGATCTCAAGAAAATGTTATGAGATAAGGAGAAAGAAATATCACTATTAAAAAGGCACAATCAAAACCTTGAAGACAAAATCAAAAAGTTAGAAAATGACGAAGAATCACCTTATAGAAGCGATATTGATTTAGAAGAAGAAATAAAGCACCTGAACCAACTCATCATGGACAAATATAATGAATTGGCACAAGTCCAGAGAAAATTGGAAAGTCAAGAATCAAAGATATGTCGACATTAGCAATAGAAGAAAAAAATCCAGTAGAAATATGACAACACTAAGAAGATGTACACATTGGAAATTTAAAAAATAATAACACGTTATCAAGCAATACAACAGAAATATTTCGACTAAAGAATCATAACAGAATGTTAGTTACAAAGATTAAGAAATTGAAAAATAGTCAGAAGACGAATCATTCTAATGAGGACTTCGAAGGAAAAATACTAGAAAAGAAAGAAGAAAATCAATGCTTGATAAATATTAATCGAGAACTAGAAAAACAAATCAAGAAGTTCACAGATGACAAAAAGTCGCGAGAAGAAAAGTTCGAGAAGATTCAACGTAATAACAATCTATTAGAGAACTAATCCAGAAGGAAGCATCCAGACTTTTCGAAAAACAAATTCAAGTTGAGGAAAAGGAAGCCAATTTATTAAAAGAACAAACAACAGGACCTCCTTATCAACACCCAAATTATAAAAATCATTTTGACCAACGACAGGTTCAAAATAAACATAAACAAAAGAATTATGAATTCAGAAAAGAAAGGGCTCAAAATCAACAAACTAAGCAGAACACGAGAAGTTCTATCCAACAAATCGATCAAAAAACAGATCCAATGAAGATAGATCTCGGATGGACCACTTCAAAAATGATGCGACAATTTTTTTTTGGAATTTGTAACTCATATCGGCTTGTTTCATCAAGTATCAGAGTTACAAGTTCAGAAGATCATGAGAAGAACTTACGAATAAGAACAAAGGATAAGAATCTTCTATAATTATGCTTTGAGGACAAAGGATATCTAAGAGGAAGGCAATGTTATATAAAAAAGTAATAACATAACATATATATATATATATTAATAATTAATTAATTAACTAAAAAGGTCAAAAAGACGCGCCTTATGCTTGAAAAGGCACACATGGGATTATAAAAGACCAAACATTGTAAATGTAAAATCATCCCTCATATTTTTATCATCTATACATTTTATTATTAAAAATTCCATTTATGGATTATTTATTTTATCTTCATTGGGTTTTCCTGTGAGAAACAAAACTTTTACGTTTCAGATAGTACTATGAAGGCAATGTGCATCATGGGTGTATATGATAATTGGTGATGTTGTAATGGTTATTGAATAGGATGCACATAAAGGAATAATAAAAAAATAACATAGCATATATATCCATGATAATCCATAGGAATAATGCTTATGTGGCTTGTTAGTCCAGTCCTTAATCCTGAAATAATGCTTGATTGGCACGTCCCCATCCCTCAATCTATCTAGCAGAGGGGACATTAACTAAATCGAGGCCTCTAAATTTTTCCCCATAACCACAATTACGAATTTATACAGCTAAAATGCATGTGCAGACATGGAAATAAAAACACACAGTGGAAATAAAATTGATCAACACACACATAGCATGCAATTCCAAGCGTAATTATCGCAGGCATATAAATTAAAAATCATTGCACATAAAATACATAAGAATACTTATATTTTAACAAAGAAGATCCAAGAAATTGGCTGTGTAAGAGCAATTTTCCACCTAACCTTAGGCACTCTGTCTAGCATATACTCTTTTCACTGAGAGGCCACCTCCAAGTTGGGCAATGAGGCCACCAGGGAAAAGGAAACACTGTTGAGATATTGTAACTTCTAAGAATATTATATTTGTACTTTATTATTCCGGAGATGTTTCATTCCTCCGTGGAGACCCTATTGTATATCCGGAGATGTTTATTCCTCCGAGAGAATGTGGTAACTAGGGTTATTAGACCTCCCTTGTGGGGCCGGGCCTGAGTTAGCTATTTAGGGATTAGTAGACTCTCTTAGGAGAGGTTGACCCAGTTAGGGTGAAAAGTTTGTTAGAGGATGAGTATAAATAGAGGAGGTGTGTTCCTCATTTATAACTCATTCACTCACTTGTGTATTGCGCATAGGAGAGAGAGAGATCTGCATAGGAGGAGAAGGAGCTCTTGTTTGGGGAATACATCTTTGTATTGGTTGATTATCTATATTGAGGAAAGCTTTGCTGGGTTTTCTACCCCATGAGGGTTTCCAAGGGTAAATCTTTGTCTATCTTGTGATTGTGTTTCTTTTAGTGATATTGCTTGTGAATTTAGGCTAAAGTTAACATGGTGTCAGAGCTAGCCTGAATAGGACATCTTTCACAAGGTGAAAATACCTCTCTCTCCTCCTCCGATGAAAATTAGGGTTTTTGCAAAAGTTGGAATTTTTAGATTCTGAGAGCATGGCTGGATGGTCCTTCTAAAAATCGAAATTCTAAGCCCTAGATCAAACTTTTTGAGTGGGTAGAACCCCGGGCTTTGTCAAACCCTAGTTTGACTTCTGGACCAGAAAAACTGCGAACCTATGCACTAGTAAACCAGAAAAAGTGCAAACCAGAAAACCTATTGCAGATCCAAAAGTTGCTGGTCAGATTTGAAGGGTGAAAAGTTGAAGTTTCCAGAAGCAGAGTACAACAATCATCTCAATTCAATCAAGCACATCTCCTGGTAAGTTTCATTCTATCCTTTGAGAATCTTCAATTTATGTGACCTCCTGGATAAGATGGCTCCAAGCACTAAGCTTGAAGACACGCTAGAGGGTATAGAGAATTTATGGGCATGGAAATATATGATTGGTCTCATTCTTGAAGAGAATGATCTTGCCCAATATATCAAAGATGAGGTTGTAGAACCTGCGGAAGATGAAGCCAAAGAGAAGTATAAGAAGGACTTGATTAAGGAAAAAAGAATCATCGTTGATTCTATCAAGAACCAATTGATTCTCCAAGTGGCATCCAAGAAGACCCCAAAGGAAATGTATGATTCCCAAGGAATATTGTATGAAGGGAGGAACGTCAATAGGAAGATGAATTTGAGAACTCAATTGAAGAGTACCAAAATGAATAAAGGAGAATCTATTCAAGATTGTTTCACAAGGGTCTCCCAATTCAAGGAACAACTAGAAGCCATTGGAGACATCCTTGAAAAAAATGAACTAGTCATGATTGATCTCAATGGTCTCACTAGACCTTGGGATTCATTCATCCAAACCGTGTGTGCAAGAAAAGAAAGTATGGAGTTTGATGTGGTATGGGAGGATTGCATTCAAGAACAGGCTAGGGTAACCAATAGAGAAACCTTGCTCAAAGAAGATGACCAAGATTTGGCCACTCACACCAGAAGAATAAGGATTCATTTCAACTCCAATAAGAATGGCCATAAGAGGTCTCATCCTCCACATAGATTTCAAAATAAAGAAGGAGGAAGTCCAGAAAGAGACCTCTCCTCAGTTAAATGTTACAATTGTCACAAACTAGCGGACACTTTGCTAGAAATTGTCCTTCAAAGAAGAAGAAGAATCTTCGCAAAAGAAATCATGCACATCTAACAGAAGATGATAGTGAAGAAGAAGAGGAGGAAAGTACTCAAAAGAAAAGAGCTAAAGTGGAAGAAGAAGATGCAAAAGAGTATGTTCTATTCTCTGCACTCTCTGGGTCAGTGACACCTGGAGAAGATACATGGCTCATTGATAGTGGTGCTTCAAAGCACATGACATGACAAAAGAAGACTCTCTTAAGACTGGAAGAAAAGACCTCTCCATAGAAGGTATCTTTGGGAGATGACTATCAATATCCCATCAAGGGAATTGGTGAAGCAAGCTACAAGCTTGATTCTGGAACTCCATTGAAGATGAATGAAATCTTATATGTACCAGGTTTGAAGAAGAACTTACTTTATATCTCAACATTAGATAAGAAAGGTTATAGGGTTGCATTCATAGATGGACAAGTACTCATGTGGTCCAAAGCAAAATCAATTGAGGATGGAATTGTTATTGGTGAAGAGGAAGGAGGGCTATATAAAATCAAGGGTCATCCAGAAGCTTCCCTTGTTCATGAGGCCACTAGCCCCAGTGGGCTATGGCATAGGAGGCTTGCTCACATTAACTACAAATCATTATCTCATGTGAGAAAAGTAGTTATAGGACTACTAGATTTGAAGATTGATCATAAAGGCAGATGTAAAGGATGTGCAAAAGGAAAGAATATCAAGAACCCATTTCCAAAGAATGAGACAAAGACTAAAAGTACTTTGGAGTTGATCCATTCAGATGTATGTGGACCAATGCCCTTCACATCCTTAAGTGGATTTGAATATTACCTTACATTCATTGATGACTACTCAAGGAAGACTTGGATATATTTCCTAAAAGGAAAAGATGAAGTCTTTGGGAAGTTCAAGGAATTCAAAGCCTTGATAGAAAATCATTCAGAAAAGAAGATCAAAATACTCAGGGCAGATAATGTTGGAGAATACACTTCAAAGGATTTTGAAGCCTTTTGTAAAGAAGCTGGAATCAAGAGGGAACTAACCACTCCCTACAATCCTCAACAAAATGGTGTTGCGGAGAGAAAGAGTAGAACCATTATGGAAGCAGTAAAGACAATGATACATGATCAAGACCTACCTATGTATCTATGGGCTAAAGCATCCAGGACAACAGTCTATGTGCAGAATATACTATCTCATAGTGCTCTTGAATTCAAGACCCCAAAATAAGTGTTCACAACGAAGAGGCCTAAGGTAAGTCACCTCAAGATATTTGGATGCCTAGTATATATTCACATTCCAAAAGAAAAGAGAACCAAGCTGGATCCTTCTGGGAAGAAGGGAATATTTGTTGGATATTGTGAAGCATCCAAGGCATTCAGAATATACATCCCAGGATTCCATCATATGGAAATAAGTAGGGATGTGACATTTGATGAAGAGGCAGCTCTTAAGAGATCTAGGAAGTGCCAATATGAAGAAGTATATGAGGAAGATGCACCTCTCAGAATTACAAAAGCTACACCCACCTTTGAAGATATAACACCTGAAGACCATGACATAATGGAACTACAAGAACCCCTTGCCATAAACATATCAAGAAAGAGAAAGCCAACATGGGCAAGAGACATTATACAAGGAGCAGAAAAGTATGGATCTCCTGAAGGCTCCACTAGAGTGAGCAAGAAACCAAAGACATTCTCTAGCTATATGGATTTGATGTGTGATCTTGTAGATCAAGAACCCACTAGTTATGAAGAAGCATCTCATAAGAAAGAGTGTGTGGAGGCAATGATAGAGGAATACCAGTCAATAATGAAGAATGATGTTTGGGATATAGTTCCCAAACCAAAGGACAAGAGTGTGGTATCCTCCAAATGGATATACAAGATAAATCATGCTGCAGATGGTAGCATTGAAAAGTATAAGGCAAGGTTTGTGGCCAGAGGATTCTCTCAGAAAGAGGGAATTGACTATGAAGAGACATTTGCACCAGTTGCAAGGTACACTTCCATTAGAACCATCATGGCACTTGCATCCATGATAAAGTGGTAATTACACTAGATGGATGTGAAGACAGCTTTCCTGAATGGTGTGATTGAGGAGGAAGTGTACATAGAACAACCACAAGGATTTGAGGTTGAAGATAGAAGAACCCACATATGCAAACTGAAGAAGGCTTTGTATGGGTTGAAACAAGCTCCTAGAGCTTGGTATGGAAGAATTGACAGTTTCTTGACAAGCTTGGGATTTACCTAAAGTAAAGATGATCCTAATCTTTATCTCAAAGTTATGGATGATGCACCTGTCATATTGTTGCTATATGTGGATGATCTATTTTTGACTGGAAATGAGAAACAGATTATCGAGTGCAAGAAGAAGCTCTCTACAGAGTTTGAGATGAAAGATATCAGATTGATGCATTACTTCCTAGGTCTGGAAGTATGGCAAGGTCCATAAGGAATCTTTCTCAACCAAGGAAAGTATGCGGTGGAAATCTTGAAAATATTTGATATGTTGGAATGCAAATCCATGGCCACTCCCATGGATTCCAACTTGAAGCTGTTAGATGATGACTTATTAGAGTTAGTGGATGTGACTCTATACAGACATATTATTGGGTCATTGATGTATCTGACGAATACTAGGCCAGATATATGCTTTGTTGTGAACACCTTGAGTCAGTATCTAGTAGAACCTAGATGTGTTCACCTGATTGCTGCAAAGCATGTGATGACGTACCTAAAGGGTACGATAGAATTTGGTCTATGTTATCTTGTAGATCATGAATTCAGATTGTATGGCTACACAGATGCTGATTGGGCAGGAAGTGTATCAGATAGAAAGAGCACATCGGGAAGATGTTATTGTCTGGGATCTGCCATGATCTCATGGTTTAGAAGGAAGCAGACTAGTGTGGCTCTCAGCACAGGTGAAGTGGAATATATTTCTGCTTGCTCTGCTAGTTGTGAAGCGATATGGCTTCGGAAGTTGTTATCAAGATTATTTGACTTAGAGATGGACCCCACCGTGATCTTGTGTGACAACTAGAGTTGTCTCAAGATGAAAGAGAATCCAGTGTTTCATGATAAGTCAAAGCACATAGAGATCCGATATTTTTATATACAGGATATGGTGTAGAAAGGAGCTATCAAGCTCGAGTATGTGAGAATTGACAAACAAGTTGCTGATATATTGAACAAACCTCTGTCTCGAGTAAAGTTTGAGTATTTATGAGACAAGCTTGGTGTAGTTCAGAAGGACCCTCCTCGAAAGGGGGAGTGACATGTTTGTTGATGATGAGATTGCCTGCATCGATGAAAAGGTCGATGATGTGGATACCTGTATTGATGAGAATACTGTATGCGGTTACCTGTTCCAACGATGAGGTCGATGATGAGGTTACCTGTTCCGACAATTAGGTCGATGTGTTATCCTTAGACTTTGTCTAAGTGTATGAGAGGACTGCATCGTCCCTGAACAGTTAGTTCAAAATGTATGTGACAAGACTGCATTGTCCTTACACATGAGAGGTGTCTTAAATTGATCTGGTCTGCATCATCCATAGACATGAGAGGTGTCTTAAATTGATCTAGACTGAAAATTCCATAGACATGAGAGGTGTCTTAAATTGATCTAGACTGAAAATTCCATAGACATGAGAGGTGTCTTAAATTGATCTGGACAACATCGTCCATATACATGAGAGGTGTCTTAAATTGATCTGGACTGCATCGTCCATAGACATGAGAGGTGTCAAATTGATCTAGACTGCATCGTCCATAAACATGAGAGGTGCCTTAAATTGAGCTAGATTGCATCATCCATATACATGAGAGGTGTCTTAAATTGATCAGGATTGATCATCCTGTAAGTAGATCTGCATTGCATCGTTCATAGACATGAGAGGTGTCTTAAATTGAGAGGGATCGATCATCCTGTACTTGGATCATGTGTATTACAGAGTATACTACTATGATGATACTATTGATCGAGAGGATCCAGATGATGGTACTATTGATCGAGATGATCCAGATGATGATACTATTGATCGAGATGATCCAGATGATGATGTTGATCGAGATGATCCAGATGATGATGTTGATCGAGATGATCTAGATGACGATGTTGATCAAGATGATCCAGATGATGATGTTGATCAAGATGATCGAGATGATGATGTTGATCGAGATGATCCAGTTGATGATACTGTCGATTGAGAAGATCCAGATGATGATATTGCTGTAGCTGTTCGGATGTTGTAGAAGATGAAGACTCAGTACTGAAGATGTAGATATTCCAGTATTGAATATTTGAAGATGTTCCAGTAACTGGTTGAGTTACTGATGATGTTAAACAAAGCTTCCAATGATTTATAGATGTATCATGTATCATGTAGTTGATGAATCCTTGCTCCTGCAGATGTTGTTATAATATCCTTCTCGTTAAGGGGGGTTGTTGAGATATTGTAACTTCTAAGAATATTATATTTGTACTTTATTATTCCAGAGATGTTTCATTCCTCCATGGAGACCCTATTGTATATCCAGAGATGTTTATTCCTTCGAGAGAATGTGGTAACTAGGGTTATTGGACCTCCCTTGTGGGGTTGGCCCTGAGTTAGCTGTTTAGAGATTATTAGATTCTCTTAGGAGAGGTCAGCCCAGTTAGGGTGAAAAGTCGGTTAGAAGATGAGTATAAATATAGGAGGTGTTTTCCTCATTTATAACTCATTCACTCACTTGTGTATTGCGCATAGGAGAGAGAGAGATCTGCATAGGAGGAGAAGGAGCTCTTTTTTGGGGACTACATCTTTGTATTGGTTGATTATTTATATTGAGGAAAGCTTTGCTGGGTTTTCTACCCCATGAGGATCTCCTAGGGTAAATATTTGTCTATCTTGTCATTGTGTTTCTTTCAGTGATCTTGCTTGTGAATTTAGGCTAAAGTTAACAAACACCTATAGGATTCTATCTCTCATCCCACAACCCATTTATCTCCCCTTGCTTAGCAAAAAACTCAACTAGAGCTCTACACGGGTCTCACTAAGTCATCACAGCTATGGAACTCCTCCCAACTACCCCACACAATAAAAGGAAGGAATTTCCCTACACTGATCCATATTTCCCTTAGGAAATCCAACCCTTACAATGCTCACCAGTATGTGCAGTAAGATTCCAACCAGTTGTATGCTACTGGAGAATCTCCCACTACATTAATCCATGGCTTCTCAAGCATCCAAAAGTAGCAGAAATCAATGGGTAAAGGTTCCTATATTTCCCAACCTCCATGCTCACCTATATCCATCTATTTTCCCTTCCAAAATGCATCTCTATCTTCAAATTTGAATTTATGGGTTAAACATCGTTTGGTAATGGACATGAACAACAATGGAAACTATACGTGGTATAGAAAACATGCATGAAAGAGTGAATCAAAAGAGTGTTGACTCCAAGGATATGAGGTAAGGATGAAAAGATAGCTGACATAGCTTCTGACCATAGAAGAAATAGGACTGCTGACAACTGACATAACTATCGCAACCCCCATGGTTCAATAACTACATGAAGTGACTTTTCCCACCAACCTCACATATGCATTTAATGATTGGGATTAATAGTCAAGGCACAAGGCATATTTTGGATGAGTTCTAAGGTTGACACTTGGAAACATAGGATTTTGTTTCCCATAGACCCCCTTTCATATTCCCCTCCGGTGCAATCATAACACCTCTAGTGCTCTTTACACAACCATATTGGACCATTTTATTAATTTCCAACATAATATTTACATACATTTTGAATTGGCATGATAAGCCAACTGGATATGGTCCAAATAAAAATATATACATCATACATGCTTATCTATTTACTAGTCGGGCCTTGGCCTTGAGCTCCGCACTAGGAATCCATACTATCATATTTACATCATTTACATAATTTCTATTAAATACATTCCAAGTCAAAATTGGGGGTATTTCATTGATGGTCATCCTTCTTATGTAAAGGCATGATTGATAAATGAATGGTGTTATGTGGTTCAACTTGGCTTGATTAGCAAGAGCATGATATTCCTATGTGTTATCATTGGGTGAGGCTTGGCCTCTATAACAACAATGCATATGTCTTAATGATTTTAAAGAGTCAATGTTAATGGTTGGAATATGCTTTTATAGCTTGATGCTTGTAATTACTATGTTAAGGACCACTATCTATGTTGTTTCTAGTCATCAGTAAAAGTTACTAATGCTCATGTGGAATGTGTGATACAACTATGGGGCTATAAACTGTCTGTACATTATGTAAGATACTGTGGACCCTTTGAGATCTTAGCTAGGATAGGTCTCGTTGCATATGAGATTGCATTGCCTACATGCATAAAAGTTCATAATATATTTCATGTATCTTTGTTAAAAAAGTACGTACCTGATGCTAATCATGTTATTGATTGGAATGTGGTTTAGGTGGAATTGGAAGGGGATTTTCTGGTACAACCAATTACCATATTGGGAAGAAAATTCAAGTTGCTCCAGAATCGAGAGATCATACAGGTAAAGGTCCAATGGACCCACTACAATCCTGAAGATGCTACTTGGGAGATGGAAGTTGATATGAAGGAGGCACACCCTCATATTTTTTTAATTTTTTGTGTTTCGGCATGTATGTAATAAGTATGCATCAAGGATGATGCATTGTTTTAAGGGGTAGGGGGATCTAATACCCCGATTGTTAAGCCTCGGAAATATGTTATTATTTCTTTTATTTTTGTGGCACTAGGTGTCAAGACTATGGAATTTGGTATTAGTATTGTTTAATTAAATAACTAGTTCAACATGGATAAATAGCGAGAATAGGGGGCATGGATTCCACATGTGAGGGGGTTGGGGACTAGGAGTTGTTTCTCTCCCTAGTGTTACTTGTTCAACCCTATTTTAGATTATTTTGGTTTATGGAGGCACTATTACACCCTCTTTGATGTTTGATGAGACCCTATTGGCTATTGCACCCTCCTTGGCTATTCCAAGCCTCTTATGATGCTCCTCATGTGCTAGTGCACCCTCACTAGTTATTTTAATCTCGTGCTCCTTGAAAAAAAGTGTAACTTCCCTCTCATTTCACCTTTTTCTATTATGGGAAAGGGAATCTCTAATTGTAACCCATCTCTCATGAATTGAGTAACCCCTAGTGAATTTGAGTTACCTCTCTTGGAATTGGATTCAGTCCCTTGGGAATTCAAATGGATATAGAAGGATTTGAATTGGCTCTCTTTCATTCTTCTTCTCTTTCTGTGATGTCTCCAATACAGGGGAATTCTCTCTTGTTTGAAAATCACATGCTATCGAGTAGGAGATGCATTGTATTGCAAGAATATTGAAGGCCTTGTAATGAGGTTTGAAGACCTTGTAATGGGGATCGACGATTGGTTTATGCTTACATAACATGAGTCCTTCTCCCATTTATTATCTATGTCGAATATATCTCGTAAAGCTGGGGTGAGGGTGGTGATATATTGAGGGCTTGTGTAGCGAGTGGATTCACAACTCACCAGGTAGTGTAGATGGAAAAGAAAGTTGATACGGTGAAAGGTGTAGTTGTGGTATTCTCAATGATATTAAGAAGGGAACAACCATATGTATTGGTTTTAATATTTATGATCATTTTTGGGTTGTGAGACCTATTCCATTGCATCCAGAACATCTTTCCCAGTAAGGAAAGTTTTTGTTTCATTGAAAAAGGCTTTCGTATGACTGAGATATGGTTGTTTTTTTGTGGCAGTGTTCGCGGTGTTGAGATGAGCGCACCATACCTTATTGGTTGGAGAGTGTCAAAATTATATCAGACTTGATGCCATTCAAGAATATCACAAGCTAAGGATTTGAGCAACAATGTAATATTCACTAAGAATTACAACAAAGGTTGCAGAGAATTGAGAAGAAGAAGAGCAGAAACACATAAAAGGAAGAACTCAATTTGATAAAATCTCATCATATTATTAATGTGTAATAAGTGTACACTATATAATACATCCAATGAATAAAATTCGAATGCATTGAAGGCAATTCGAAATGCTCACATGTGGTAGGATTAGAATAACAACCCCCCCCATATAGGCAACATTACACTCCAAATCATAGCAAGAGGTCACAAATTGGATAACTAAGATTAGGTAGGCCATGAGTGACCAAAAGGAAGCAAGTCAGAGGATTTTCAGGAGAAAAGGTAGGAAGAGGTTGAGGAAAAAGCATGTAGACTTGCCAAAAGAGTCATGGCACATTTTCTTAATCCCAATCCAAGTAAAAAGCATAACAAAGAAAGCTTTGACTCACGAAAGATGGATAAAGAAGGAATAAAGCAAGAAGGGCACCTTAGCTCATAAAAGCTTAGTAAAAGTAGGAACTAAAGCAAATGAGGGTGCTATTGTGGATTAACATCAAAATATGTGGGCCAAGTATGCAGTAGGTGAACAAATAATGCACCATGGGTCCAACTAACTTAAATCTAGACACCTAGGAACATAACTAACCATGGTCTAATAGTTAGGAAACATAAAATAATGTTTACACTAAGGCATACATGGGTTAATTATTCTAACATAAAGTACCTCTCATGTGGATCTATTGCCTCAGCTCAAAGGTGGTTGTCATGTTGAAAGATGCATGAGAATGGAATGTCTATGGTTGGGTGGAACGTTGTCCTGTTGAAGCTAGATGCTTTTCATTAAGATGAGTATTTTGCTATATGTTTATTTACTGCAATTTCTGATATATATGTGCTCATGGATATGATTTTGTTTCCGTTTACATGATTGTAGGTGGAATCCATGGAATCTGATCTATTTATGATTTATATGGATGTAGATGGAAGCGTTCATATCTAGTTTTGTTTATGTTAATATGGTTGTAGGTAGAAGTATTTATCTTATTTTTAAAACTATTAATATGGTTGAATGTGGCATCCTATAGATCTATTTATTTACATTGTTTATGGTGGCTTGCAGATCTGATTATTTTAAAGTTTTAATGGTTGTAATAGATCTGATATATCATGTTTTAAATCATGTTAATAGCTTGCTCATATCTGGTTGCATTTCATGCTTGTTTCTATCATGCATAGCATGTGCTTAGGGGAATGATCTGCATTTGTATTCGTGCATTTCATTTTAAAAGTCTGAATGTTTTTATTTTATGGGATTTTTGGCATGGTGGCATAGCCTTATTTACCCTTATTATACTATGCATTACCCTTATTCACCCTTCCCCTTATTGTTCCTAGTGTCTCTAGCCTTGGTTTAGGGGTTGGGGACATCATAGCCTGCATATGGGGTGGGAAAGATCACTAATGGATAATAGAGGTTGCTTGCATGCAGTAATGGCATGCTCTAATGGATTGTAGAACATATTTCAACACTATTTTATCTAGATAATCCATATTGGGTTGATAATAGGTAGGTGATAATCCCATCCATATATGCATAGCAGTACCATATGGGTAAGTATGCATATTCATATATATATGAGGCATGATTATCTATTTTTGGTGGATGATGTATGATTCTATGAATTAATGAACCAAAAATTATTGGTCCATCACTGAAGTCTTGATGTAGTTATTACAATTGGATTCTTTATGTAGTTCTTATAATTTTTCTTCTATATATTATGCAACATTTGCTAACCATATTTATTCATTATATCAATTAAAATTGTGTTTTACTTTGTTTTGGTAAGGGTGTCAAGTACCATAGAAGCATATCTTATGCTGTGAGAAGCCACTCCATGATTTGTATCTCAAGATGATTTTTCTACAAGTAGTTGCTTCAAAATATCTTTTGCAACATCCTTTCCCCCACAAAATCCGCCCTTGTTATTTTCTCTTCCACTCCTTTAAATCATTCTATGCTTGTTGGAACCCTATCATTCTTCAAATTGAAAGTATTTCATGTTAGAACTAAAAATCTCTCATAGGATCCTAGAACTTAACTTCATGACTCCTGGGGACCAAACCACACTCATTGTGGCCACCTGATTCATCCTAGGGCATCTAAACACCACTCATCACAAACCATAATCACCAGCTGAGATTAACTGGACTATTTCCTCAATTTGAGGGCACATTCCTCAATGAGAGAGCATGACTACTAGCTAGTCTCAGTTGGTAACCGGGAGATCCATTGCAACTTCACTTCTAATTGACATTACTACCCTAATTCAACTTCATGGACATAATTAGTATTTTTACACTCCTTCTTAGTCAATTTACTAAATATTTAATCAGTTAAATAAGCAATTAGTCAGATAACTAGTTGTTGTGAAGTCTAGAGTCAATATAACTCAGTTTAGGATAGTTAACATGACTAATTGAGACCATTCATGTCCCAAGTCTCTTTTGTGAACCTAATTAGGTATTTTTGGTCAGTAAAATCAACATTCATTCAGTTAATTGAGCTTTCACTTAGTTAACTCAACACTCCATCAATTAACTAGTCTAGACTCAGTCTAACTTAGTCTAGTAGAATTAGCATGGCTAACTAAGGGTTTTTTAGCTCTTGTTAATCCCAATGCACGTAATGCAAGCATGGGAAATTCAAATTCCCATCAACCCTAATTCAAATTGCCTGCCTTTAAATATTGTACTCCACGTCTCTTTCAATTTAATGAGCTTGATCATGCTTATTCTTTTATGTTCTGAGTTTCTTGTGTAGTAATTTGTGTTATCCATTTATTACATAATGTTTTGATGGTTGATTTGATTCTCATTGCATATCTATTTAGTTATGTACCTAGATATATACATGTTCAAATCTTATATTTCATAGATTAGAAATTGTCTTCACTTTCTTCATTATACACAATTATTTGAGACCTCAGCCTGCTTCTCAAATACAGTGTATGAGCATTCACTTTTTCTTTGAGAAGGCTATGATAAAATTTCTCCTTCCTCAACATTTTCCAGTGTACCACATTATCTAGTTGAAAAAACTTTATTATCTTGACAACCCTCATTTTTACTATCTTCATGAAGCATCCTAGGTACTTCCCAGTTTTCATCTAGGTCACCTGTAAGTACAACTGCTAGAACAGATGGATCACTACCAATAAAAAATCAACACTCAAGTGTTGACAACTAAAATTTGTCCACTAGCCATGTCATTAGACCAACCACCTACGTACATCTTAATTTCATCTCATTTTTACTTCATTCCACCCCTTGGACCTTGACAAAACATTGGAAAAGCCAAAAAATCAAAGAAAACACCAAAGGGGGGACTTTAAGTTATGGCTTCTCATATACCTAGGAAATGAGCAAACCGGGTCGCACCAAATCCCTCGAAAAAAGTGACCCAATTTGCACACAATCACCAAAAAAGAGTGACCTTGCATCGACACAATTGTTGGTTGTTTCTTATATTTTCCTAGGAAAAAAGAGGAAACCTGGGCACGAAATTTGACTCGACACAAATCATGGAGAGGATTTGGGATGGAAAATTATGCCATGATACTTATCCCCAAATCCATTCACCAAACCTATAAATGAACACTCAAGGTCTCCCATTAAACAATATTTCTCCATTCATTGCTCAAGCCGTCATTCTACCCAAATTTCCCTAAGATCAGATCCATTCTTGTTCCTGTCTCACCTTGTCGGAGATCGCAATCGTGACGTGTGGTCGGAGGATCATGGCCTTCTAAGAGACCAAAGGGACCCTCCATGGGAAGCTGCAAGGGCCCCTTCTACTGCTTCTTACAAGGTGATCCTACTCCTTAGAATTTAATACAAATTTATTTGATTATTTAAATGTTTATGTCATATGAATGCTCCTTCTTAAAGAATGTATTTGAAATGTTAGATTAGATTTGTTTTGATGTTGTTTATTATATTTCTTCCTACATGTTAGATTAATTTTACTCTTTGTATTTTGTTAATTTATGTTTTTTTTTTTCCTTTGAAACTCTACTAAGGTCTGCACAAACCTTAGTAGGTGCTCTTTTGCATAGGGTAGTGTGAAAACAATAGCTACATTTTCTTCTGACCATCCTCTAGTATTGCTAGGCATTGTTAAAATACAATTTGTGGGGTGAGCCTCTCCCTTAGGAGGGTAAACAACAAGACTGGAATTGATGGGATGTGTTGACACCATTTTTGTCTTGGGAGACTAGGAGGATTAGACCCCTGAAGATAGTGAATGATGGCCTCGGTTTTCAAATCATGGAGACGCAAGGGAATCCAAACGAGA
Source organism: Larix kaempferi (assembly GCA_027924585.1). NCBI lineage: Eukaryota > Viridiplantae > Streptophyta > Pinopsida > Pinales > Pinaceae > Larix > Larix kaempferi. The sequence continues at coordinate 12,415,314 of BSBM01000361.1, forward strand.
GCTCTGGACGTGTAGTTGTAGCTGGAGAATGAAATAATCCAAGGCCCTAAGTTTTAAACATTGCAGAAAGGATTAAAAATGAAAAAATATTCCCCCAGTTAAATGATGGCACAAGTGAAGGATGTAGATCTGTAGCGAGGGTGATCAACGACTGAGAAACAACTTCGCGAAAGAAGTAGGAGGTGTTTCAAGCGGAGGCAGAGTGTTTAGCCCGTGAGCACTTTGGAAATCTGATCAATGGGTGAAAGGACAAATCTACGGCCATGAAGTACTTCAGTGATTTGACATGCATGGGGAATTGATAGTTCCAAATCCGTGAACTTTTGGTAGGGACTACAGGTTTATATGACACAGATCTGGCGGAGTTGAGATATATGGTGGAAAATTTGTTCGTTGATTGAACTAGCGTGGATGGCCAACAATCCAAGGTTTGCAAAGTGCGGTAGGGGGCACATCTTTGGACAGTGGGGATGCAAATGAGATCAAGATCGACGGTGCTGGGTCGATCATGGATATGGACGGTCGAAAAGAACCTCTGCTGTGAACGAATGATAGCCCAAGGGAAAGAAGCCACATTAGAGCCGTCATATGCTTTTTCACTTAACATGAAATCCTGGTTAAATCTGTTTAACGCCAACCCAGATCTCAGTCATCATTCTCGTTCATTTGGAGAGTCCAATTGGATGATCATGCCAAAATGATTACTCCTGGTTACCATCATTATCACAGTCGTTATAAATGGGCTCCCAAAGTTTATTGTTCACATCAGTGTTTGAAAAGGGGGTAGGCTCAGTAGCCCATATATCTTTCATTTGAGATCCGGTCATGGAAAAGGATCAAGGAGCCAAAGTAATTTTTGTACCAGAGTAGGTGTGGTCCGATGTGGAGAAAAATCATGTTCCTTCATCCCCTGTAAAATTCGACCACATAGAGGAGAGTACTGCCAGCAAACCCGAGGAGCACAGAGGTCGACAAGTGTGCAAGAAAACTCGACGAAGGAAAAAGAGAGAGGCCTAAAATTTTGAACAATGCACCCACCAAACCATGAGATTCTCAGAGATTTTGTTGTTCCCACTGAGGAAGTGGCACCACCTCCTTCCATAGAAAAAGAACAGGTGGCCAATTCCATGAAAGTGGAATATTTCTTCGCCCCAAAAGGCCAAGTAATAGCTTAGACGTAGAGTGGCAGTCTGTTTTATGATATTTTGCATCCTGTTGTATCAGTCGGTTTCAGACTCTTTTTGAATATGTAATATTCTTATACTTTGGGACCACTTAAGACCTACCAACTACTTAGCAGTTGTTTTAATTAGAAATTGTAGAATGACACATGTAAAATCAGGTAGGCCTGTTTGTCAGTGCTCATTGATGTTCTCAGAGATAATGGACTAGGTTGAGTAGGTGTCAGTGCGGCTGTAACTATTTTCTGTTAGATAATTCGGGCCCGAGGGATGAAATATATCTATATATACTTATGTGATCGAGATGAAAAGGGTTGAAACCTGTTGGAATCCATGAGGATTTTGTGTTGTGTATTTTCGAGATGTTCCTTTAATGAAATTGGTAGAGCCGAGCAAGCAATTTTCAAGCGGAGATTCCTGTGTTATTTGATTTGCAGTCTGTACCTTCTTCTTCTTCATGTGAATGTTTCCTTGTTATCTACTTCATACTGTTTTCTTTCATGTTTGGATAAGTGTATATTGAGGCAGAATTCATATTTTTTATGCTCTGTTTCTTTGATTCCAAGCATCCACAAACCAGTTTCTACTAAAGTTAATGCATAATTCATTTAATAATGCTCTGTATTGATGGACTGTTCTTATTTTCTTCCTTATCACCAGACAAGCAACTCTTTGACTGTAAATGAGTAGCTACCCTTCCTCTATTATAAATTATTTGCAAAGCATTGCCACTTTATCATCATAAGTGTTTTGACTCCATTGCCCAATGAATATTCACCTTGTCTCAACCAAACAACACATCTGTTTTTAATTCTAATTCATATATCTGGCCCTGAAAAACAATTGATGAGAGATCCCTCTATGGAAAGATAGAATCCAACTCTCTTTCCTAAACCTTGGTTTTGTGTGTTACCTTAAAAATACCTTTCCACAACCTTGGGGTCGATTTGAGTCCTAACATAATTGGCGTCATTGCCGGGGATGAAATTTGCATTGTCCCTGGGCAGAATGACAAAGGTTTCAGAACTAATTACTGGTGGTGGACAACAGTCAGACATCGAGAAGGTTGTGTACTATTCACTTGGTGACTCCACTCATGATTCGATCCAATTTGTAGGCTCCATTGGAGAACGAGCCTAGTTGACAGAAACATGGAAGAATTAAGATCCAGGTATCAAAATGTTAATTTCTTCAAGGAGATCTTGTTCTTTTGCATGGACTTCTTTTTATCTCTATGTGTATGTATCAAGGAATTTTTGTTTCACCGGAAATTATTAAGTCATGAGAGGGCTTCCTTTGTATATCCTTCATTAGATTTGTAGATATACCTCCATCTTTCATTCCTAGAGTTGATCCAGTCTCATCTTTTGAATCATGTAAGATCCATAATCAGTCTTGCAAACTCCGTGAGATTGAGGCTGATGGCATTCCTCATGTACATACTCCTTTACCTACTACATCTCAGCAGAGATATAGTCCTTTAAAGCTACCCCTTGTTCTTCATGAATATCCTCCAAAATACCATAGATACCTCCCTGTTTTTGATGGAGAAGATGGCAGTCTCACTACTAGAAAACATCTTCAAGGTTTTGAGAATTTTCTGGACCTTTTTGAAATAGAGCATGATGCTGTTTGTATGAGGGATTTTTCCCAATCTTTCCAAGGAGATGTTAAGAAATGGTTTAAGCACCTGCAGCCTGAATCCATTAATACATGGGAAGAGTTTTCTGATGCCTTTTTGGAGTTTTGGGGTAAGAGAAGGTCATTGGACCAAGTTCTTTTAGAGTTTTATTCCATGAAAAAACAAGAAGGTGAAACCATGTCTAGTTTTAACAGGAGGTTTGCGAGCTTTTATTATAATATGCCAAAGGAAATTCAACCTCTAGAAAATGCCGCTAAATTGTATTATGCATCTACCTTTCCTCCCGAATTGTCTTTTCTTCTTTTGGAGAGAAAGTCAGTTACATTGCAGCATATTTTTATTGACTCAATGGAGGTTGAAGACAATCTTAGGATGTATGGGAAAGTTTCAAACCAAGATAATGATAACATAATTGATGAAGAATTAGAGTTTGAAGAGAGATATGAACAAAAAGAATTCGCTTTGCGTTCCAATTCTTTTCATGGAGAGCAGAGAGATGATCATCCCAATGATGTACAAGAAGAGGGTTATACTAATTTGTTTTGTGAAGATTGCAATCAGCATGTTGAAATTTCTGTTATGAATGGTTTTAAAGGGGATTTCAGTCCACCTGTGTATGATGAATACGAGGATGAATACTTGGACAATGTACATAAACAACTGGCAGAAAATTTTGCAAGTCTTGAACCAATTGGTGGAGAAAATTTGGTTCAAATTTATGACCAAAATGATGAAAACATAGTGGATAGTAAGTAGGCTGAAAGCAACTGTTTTCCATTGAGTTTTTCTTCAGTTGAATTACTCAAACAAGGAATTAAATTTCTAATCAAAAACAAAAATTCGACGTAATGGAGAATGTCATAAACCTTCTAGAAGTGAATGAAAAGAATGAGCAATCATACAATTAGTCCCATTATATAGAAAAACCAGCTGGAGGTCTTATAACAAAACAGTTCATATTTTATCCAGTCATGGAGAGAAATCAGATTGTAGCTCATGATTTCATCATTGCAAACCAGGGAGATAGTAAGCCCGATGAAGGTAATACCCTGCCTCTCTGCCTTAAAATATTTGACACAATGAAGAAATTTTTTAAGGTTATGAATGATGAAATCTCAAAGGCCTTGCATAAGAAGCCTCGCCATCATCAGAAAAAGGAAGAGGAGGCTAATTATCAATATATTCATGAAAATTTCCAGCAGACATAGGTTTTTCCCTTGGCTGAAAATGAAGTAGATTGTTGTATCGATAAAAATATTCTTGTTGTTTATCCTGAGTTTAATAAATACATTCAACAAGCTGGTCAGATAATAAGTAATCAGGAGGAGAATCATGATAGTCAGTCAATTTTTCTTCATGTCATTCGATTTTAGAGTCTTTGTGTCAAGAAGAAGTTGTTCTTCTTGATCCATTTGAGAACCAGGATGGTATTTCTTTTGAGACATGAGAGTGAAATCATGTTTTTAATCTAGGAATTCTAAGCAGCCAAGAGGATGATATTATTGATAGTTCATGTGTTGAAACAAACTCTCATGTTTCAAATCTACAGTTACAACAGAATGATGTCTATGAATCTCATTGTTTTAGTCTTATTGAGTTGCATGATGGATCAAGCATACATGATTTTCAAGTTCTATCTGAAACTTGTCATGAACATTCAATTCCTATACTTGACATCAATGACAAAAGAGATGAGCATACTACTTACAGTTCTCTTGAAGATGAGTTTTCCAGTCTACAAGAGAAATCACAGTTTGACAGGGTGCCATAGTAAGTTACAGTTGGAGCAGCCTTGTCATGTCAAACAAATGGAAGAAAAATTTGAAGGTCTCCATGTATATGACACATTAGCTGATTACATGGAGAAATTTTTTAGTTGGGGTAATTGGTTATGTTTCTGCCAAAAATATTACACCAATCATCATTGCTTTTTGTCATTATGTTCTTATTTTCTGATTTTAGTCAAGCATGATGAGAAAGTTTATTTATTGGATCAATTGCTTGATTGGTTACATTGGAAATTTTGTATCGCCTGATGTTGCAGTCATTTCAGCAGCATAGGGTATAGTGATTTGTATATAAATAAGCTCAACATGGCAAGCACCTTTTCAGCATTTTCAGTTGCAGTAGTGTGGTACGGTTTTCAGTTTGGTTTTTAGCATGTACAGTTCAGTTTCGTTTTGATTTCAAACATTTCAGTTTTCAGTTTCAAGTTTCAGTTCATATTTGTAGCGTGTGGTTTAGCCTAACTACTTAGTTTTCTTTCAGTCTCAGATGAAGAATTATAGGTTGCAGTTTTGTGATGGGAACAACCCAATGGAGTAGGCACTTGGTCTACGGGGTTCTTTGCTACCTCGCAGGGAGGATATCATCCTCAATTGGAGCCAGTTGTTGACACCAGTTTTGTCTTGGGTGACTGGGAGGATTAGACCCATGAATATAGTGAATGATGGCCTCAATTTTCAGATCATGGAGACCCAAGGGATGCCAAACGAGAGCTCTCGACGTGTAGTTGTAGCTAGAGAATGAAATAATCCAAGGCCCTAAGTTTTAAAAATTGCAGAAAGGATTAAAAATGCGAAAATCTGCCCCCAGTTAAATGATGGCACAAGTGAAGGATGCAGATTTGTGGCGAGGGTGATCAACGGCTGAGAAACAACTTCGTGAAAGAAGTAAGAGGTGTTTCAAGAGAAGGCAGAGTGTTTATCCCGTGAGCAATTTGGAAATACGATCAATGGGAGAAAGGACAAATCTACGGCCATGAAGTACTTCGGTGATTTGACATGCACGGGGAATTGACAATTCCAAATCTGTGAACTTTTGGTAGGGACCGCAGGTTTAGATGACACAGATTTGGCGGAATTGAGATCTACGGTGGAAAATTTGTTCATTGATTGACCTAGCATGGACGACCAACAATCCAAGGTTTGCGAAGCGCGGTAGGGGGTGCATCTTTGGACGGTCTAGATGCGAATAAGATCAAGATCGACGGGGTTGGGTCGATCATGGAGATGGACGGTTGAAAAGCACCTCTGCTGCGAACGAATGATATCCCAAGGGAAAGAAGCCACATCAGATTCATCATATGCTTTTTCACTTAACAAAAAATTCAGGTTAAATCTATTTAACGCCAACCCAGATCTCAGTCATAATTCTTTGGAGAGTCCAGTCGGATGATCATGCCAAAATGATTACTCTTGGTTACCATAATTATCACAGTCGTTATAAATGGGCTCCCAAATTTTACCGTTCACATCAATGTTCAAAAAGGTGGTAGGCTCAGCAGCCCAGATATCTTTCATTTGAGATCCTATCATGGAAAAGTAGCCAAAGTAATTTTTGCACCAGAGCAGGTGTGGTCCGATGTGGAGGACAATCACGTTCCTTCATCCCCTATAAAATTCGACCACATAGAGGAGATTACTATCAGCAAACCTGAGGAGCACAAAGGTCGACAGGTGTGCAAGAAAGCTCGATGAAGGAAAAAGAGAGAGGCCTGAAAGGTTGAACAGTGCACCCACCAAACCATGGAGATTCTCAGAGTTTTTTTGTTCCCACTAAGGAAGTGGAGCCACCTCCTTCCAAAAAAAAAGAACAGGTGGTTGGTTCCATGAAAGTGGAATATTTCTTCAACCCACAAGGCCAAGTAATAGCTCAGACGTAGAGTGGCTGTTTGTTTTATGATATTTTGCATCTCGTCGTATCAGTCTGTTTCGGACTATTTTTGAATATGTAATATTCTTATACTTTGGGACCACTTAAGACCTGCCAGTTGCTTAGGAGCTGTTGAAATTAGCAATTGTACAATGACACATGTAAATCAGGTAGGCTTGTCTATCAATACTCATTTATGTTCTCAGAGACAATGGACTAGGTTGAGTAGGTGTCAGTGCGGCTATAACTGTTTTTTGTTAGATCATTTGGGCCTGAGGGATGAAAGATATCTATATATACTTATGTGATCGAGGTGCAAATGGTTGAAACTTGTTGGAACCCGTGAGGCTTTTGTGTTGTGTAGTTTTGAGATGTTCCTTTAATGAAATTAGTAGAGCCGAGCAAGCAATTTTCAAGCAGAGATTTTTGTTTTATTTGATTTGCAGTCTGTACCTTCTTCTTCTTCATGTGAATGTTTCCTTGTTATCTACTTCATACTGTTTTATTTCATGTTTGGATAAGTGTATATTGAGGTAGAATTCATATTTGTTATGCTCTGTTTCTTTGATTCCAAGCATCCACAAACCGGTTTCTAAAAATAATATTCACCTGTAAGCGCATGCAAGATTATCCTGTATATGAAATGCTAATTGAAAAATTGGCATTAATTTATTAATGTCTATTAATCATTTGCAGAAATAGATAAATGTTTTAAATAAATAAATTCACTTAAAACATAAAGACACACAAATCATAAGTTAAGAAAAATATGATCTGTAGATCAATGTATTAATAATGATTGCAAAGTTAAAACAGTATTCATTCATAGATTGAAGTGAAAATCAACATTTATCAAAAAAATTTGATAAGTTAACAAAAGAGGAATCAAGAGAAAACTAACTGTATTACTTCAAGGATACAATAAATTACAATCTCTTCATTAATGACAGTATCTCTAGTCTTCTTTCGATGATTTTCTCCCCCCCTTCCCTACAAGATCTCTACCCTTTAAATAATAATTACAAAATAGCAACAAAGAATAAAAGTTCCCATAAAACAAGGATTACAAGATATTGCTTCCACCGCTAAAAGCATCTTCAAGAGTGGTTAATATTGATCCTTTCACAAAATTTCCAAAATATTTCATCACATACTCTTGGGGAAGTATCCCATAACAAACTGTGGAAGATACCGACAATCTACTAGCTATCTGTGACGAATGATAAGGGAACTGAAAGAATTTTCTTAGAAGACTCATAATGATTGAAAATGTCCTCAAAACCAAAAAATCGTCCACTTGAACTTCCTTCAGAGGGATTGGTGGAGTTATAGGTACTGCATTGATTATCAAATCCCGGATAATCGTATCGTCTCGATCAACATATTTTTCAGCGATCTTCCTTCTTTTCCTTTGAGGGATTCATATATACATGGATTGAGTCTCAGAGTCTTTTTTTTCACTATCAGTGTTTCCATCCAAAGCATCTACTTTAAAAGGTGGCGACATAGGTTCACGATATTCAAGAGGCTGAAGTTATTTCTCGTCACAAAATTTGACTGAATATTTGTGATCTTTCTGCATCTTGCTCACAGTATGTAACTGTTAGAAGGAAATCTCTAGAAATTGATTAACAAGACTTTCTATGCAATACTGATGACCAATGAATTTCTCATATTAATCTTTGTATTTAAAAAGAACAATAAAGATTCCATAATTACAGACTATAATGAATTTCCATGATTAAAACCTTTCGGTCTGAGAACTGCAATTATCACGACTGCAAATAAAATAACACAACATGTGTCGACAAAAATTGGATTAAGACGAGATCAGATTTTCATTATATGCGTATGATTTGATGTCAAATCCAAACATTCGATCATTATGAATTAGTCGGATCAATCATTATGATTTCATATTTGGCCGATGGTGAAAATCGCAGTAAGGAACCTGATCGCAATTTGAAAATTGGTGAAGGAAAAACGGAAAATCTAAATATTAATTCAAATCATGTAGTGTAATCTCATCCGTAGGATCAAGACAAATCAATGGTTAAGATTAAACATGCGGGATGTGGAAAACGAGTTGCGGGAGTTTATTTTTTGCAACAATGTACATTCTTTCCGCAATCTGCAATGCGGGTTGTGGGTTGTAGAACCACAACTCTAAATATATACAAACCAAAAGTTTCTGCAATCCACAATCCGCAAGTGCGGGTTGCAGGTTGCGGAAACGCAAACAACAAAACTAAAATAATGATCTTTCCGCAATCCAAAAGCCACATTTGCGGGTTACGGAAAAGAAAAGCGCAATTTATTTTTAAACTCTTCCCGCAATCCGTAATTGCGGATTGCGGACGCGACAAACCACGATTATTGAAAAATATTTCTGCATCCGCAATTCGCATTGCGGGTTGCGGAAAGACAATGTTTCAAATCCAAAAACCAAGCTTCCGGAAAAGGAAATCTTTTAGGAAAACCACTTCTTTCCGCAACTCACAAAAATGGACAAAAATGAAAGGAATTTTCAAAGGGAAAATTACTAATTGAATCAAATCATGTAAAATACATAAAGGCATGATGAAAACCCCCAAAATAAACAAGGAATTTAAACATTACCTTTGCATAAAAAATTTGGGGCTCCCATGTTTTAATGAAAACATGGGATCTGTTGTACCTACAACAAATGGCGATTGGCTGAGACAAACCGGTTATCTCTGTGAATGAAATCCTTAGTTATATGGAAGATATGTCAGCAAACTAATGTTTCAACCTGTAATTTACAAAATGTTCTCATAAAAACACAACCTAAAAAACAGAGTTAGTCATAAGATTGATATATTCCCATCCAAAACCAGTTAATGATGATGTTTATCTAATAAGGTGGTCTAGAAGTAAACATGAATCATTTACCATTATGCAATCATAGGAGGGCAGTTTATGATGAACCTTAGAACAAACTTAGAACCATTCTGGATTACCAAATCAAGAATCACCTTGGCTTTATCAATTATCTATTTTTGTACAGATGCATTACTTACAATATATACATTTCTTTTTCTCTTTTTTTCTTTTTCTTTTGAAAACAGAATGAAAATATGCACATAATACTTTGTTGATACAAGGCCACTGCTCTGACTTGGTGATCATATTTAGGAAATGCCATTCACAAACCTGATATGGAAACTGAACAAGCTAGCTAGGTAAGGAGACTCCTTGTCTTTTAGCTTTTGACACTGAAAGCAATTACCACGGCTTGGTAACCATATGCTAGTAATTCCAATTCAAAATCAAATTCATGATCATGGTAGGGATGGCTTGTAATAAGACCCCCTATCCTCATATACAACAAACTGTCTTATAAAAAGAAAAGAAAATTTATTGGTGTGTAAATTACAAGACACTACCATGGCTTGGTAACCATATGCAATTAGTGTTACTCACTGATGTTTTGCATATCATGAGTGGACCGACTGGTGATAGTATCTTCCACCTTCTAGCAGTAGCTGAAAGTCATCTCCCTAGATTGGTGACCAAATGTGGAGATATCATTCCACTAAACATCTATGAACATAATGGGTTGGCTTGTGATAAGACCCCCCATATTGTAATCTACAATTGTTAAGGTGAATTATTTTAAAGGTGATCATAATGGGTTCCAGAGTAGATAAAAGTTGACCAAGCTATGAAGATATGCTTCCATTCACTAATGAAACATAAGGTAAGAAAACCTAATTGCTTCCACAACTCAAATTAACCAAATGAAACCTCTATAATGATAGTGATTGAGGTGGGAAGGTATCAATCAAGGCTTTGCAAATATTGATTGTTTGATTTCATGAAAAACATTTTCAGATATAAGCTGAATAAATAAAACTGACATTGTTACCTCCAAACTTCAGACTTTATTGATCTGAGACATACTGATCAACAGCCTCTGCCAAATGTGTGGACATTATTCAAAAAGAAGAAAAAAATGTAAAACAAAACAAAGAAAGAAAAGAAAACAAACCACACTTATGTACAATCAAGCCAATATGCTCCTCAAACAAAGTACTTTTTGAGCAACTAGACATTCAGTGGATAGGTTTCTAAGATACCTTCCAGAGTTTGCAACCGGACAATACTAGGACCAAGATTTTTTGTAATAATGAATGGTCCTAGCCATAAGAGCTGGAACTTGGTGTAATCGTTCTTGCCTTTTTGTTGCTTATCCCACTTTAGCACCAAATCCCCCACAGTAAACTCCCTATCAGATGAGGACTTTCCATCAAACCATCTCTTCACTAGCTGATGGTGTTGATACAACTTGTTCTTGGATTTTTCCGTATCTTCTTCCAACTTGAGAAATGTATCAATCCTTTGCTGGAGTGGGGAAGAATCATCCTCTAGTATTGAATGTGCTAGCTGCAGTGAAGGAATCATAAGTTTGGATGGTAATATGGCCTCCTTACTGTAAACCAAACAGTAAAGCGAGTTTCCAATGGCTGCTTTTAAGGTGACACGGTTTTCCCAAAGAGCATTGTACAGTTGGGTATGCCAATCTTTAGGGTGGGTGGTTACGGTCTTCTTTAAGATGTTAATCGGGTTTTTGTTGGAAGACTTTTCTATTCCATTCCCTTGTGGATATTAATTGGAAGAATACTTCAGTTTTATCTCCTTTTCAAGGGCATACTATGTAAGGTCAATTGAGGAGAAATAAGAGGCATTTTCAAACACTAAGAAATTAGGTGCACCATACCTAGTGACTATTTGACTTTCAAGGAAGGATATCACTTGGTTTGTGTTGGCTTGTCTGGGAGGGACTGCCTCTACTCATCTGGTAAAGTAGTCCGTGGTTGTCAAGATGTACTTGTGTTGTAAAGAGGAAGCAGGGTTAATGGGTCCAACAAAATCCATGCCCCATTGTTGAAATGGAAACTGGACTGTAACTGGCTGGAGGGGAAATGCAGGCTTCTTAACTTTCCCAGCACACTTTTGACAGGCTTCACATCTTCTATCATAAGCATATGCATCCTTAAACAAGGTGGACCAGTAGTATCCTGCTCTTAGGATATTATGAGTAGTAGTTTCTCCTGAGAAGTGCCCTCCTGCAGGTCCTGCATGAAATTCCAAAAGAATGTTATCAGTTTCAGCTTTCTCCAAACACCTGAGAAAAACACCATCATAGTTTTTCCTAAACAATACACCATCTATGAATTGATGTGGTGCAGCTGTTAACCTTAAAGCTCTATGTTTTTTAAATTCAAGGGTTTCAGGAGCAAACCCATGGATTAGCAAAAACTTGATGTCATCATACCATTCGGATGTTTGAGTTGTAATGACATTTATAGAACCTATTGATGTACTTTCCTCTTGCTCCCACTCAATTTGTTGTTGTACACAATTGTTGGATTGATTAGTGAGAAACCACAAGCCTTGGCCTCTCACGATCTTCGTTGGTCTGATATCCAGGTCATATTCTTGCAGAGTTGTCATCTAGTGAGCTCTCTTTTCACCCAGCTCCTTCTGAACCAGGACATTCCTAATAGTTGCATAGGGTACAATCACTTTAGTCTGAGATTTCAACAAATATGGTCTAAAATGCTTTACCGATTTGGAGACTGCATAAGCTTGTTTATCGATCTAGGAGTAGTTGAGTTCGGCCCCTTTGAAAGTGGAACTCATGAATGGAGTAGGAATTTCAAGATCATCTGGGTGCTACTGTGTAAGAACAACTTCATAGGAGAATTCAGTAGCAAAAGTGTATAAAATGAAATCTTTGTTGAAGTCAGGATACATCAGAGCGAGGGCTTCCGCAATGGCCTTGCAGATTTCAGCAAAGGCGTTTCTTTGTTCATCAGACCACTTATATTGGGCATCCTTTTTAATCAATTGTTGCAATGGTTTGACAATTTGATCAAAATTTGGTACAAATCTTCTAACAAAATTTATCTTACCTAAAAACGATTGCATGGCTTTACGTGAACTGGGTAGGCCGATCTTTGCAATGGCTTCTATGTGTTATGGATCGATGACCATGTCGTTTTTTGAAATGATGAAACCTAACAGCTTACTTTCAGTGACTACAAATATTGATTTCTTTGGGTTCAATGAAATTCTGTATCTTCTGTAGCGCTCGAACACCTGTTTAAGAGCAGAAAAATGTTCATGTCATTTTTTAGAATAAATAGTGATATCATCTAAATAAACAACAATAGAATTGTGCATTAATCCTCTGAAATCTATGTCCATAGCTCTCTGGAACATGGCACTTGCATTTATCATCCCAAAAGGCATTCTCTTGTAGGAAAAAGTTCCCCAAGGGTTTCTGAAAGTTGTTTTCAACTGATTAGCAGGAGCAACTAGGACTTGGTTATATCCTGAGAATCCATCAAGGAGACAAAACATCTCAACACCTGCTACCTTCTATAAAATCTTCTCCATAGGAGGAACAGGGTAATTGTCTTTTTCAGAAGCTTTGTTTAGGTTCCTGAAATCAACACACACTCTGATTTCCCCATTCTTCTTCCGAACAGGTACCGAGTTTGCAATCCACTGCGTATGTATGACAGGAAAAACAATTCTTGTTGCTAGAAGTTTCTCAAGCTCCTTCTTGACAGAGGGTTCCAGAATGGGATGCATCTTCCTTAACATTTGCTGATAAGGTTTTACCTCAAGTTTCATTGGTATGTTATGATGCATGATATTAGTGTCAAAAGTTTTGAGTTCATCATATGTCCATGCGAACACATCCTTGAACTCTTTGCATCATTTGATGAAGGATTTCTTCTCCTCGCGAGAGAAGTCAACCCCTAGATCGATTAACTGAGGGTTTCTTTCAGTTCCTAGTTTGACAGACTCATAATTGAGGGAGGAACTTTGAGTTTTACAGTTTGTCTTGTGCTTGAACTTATCTTGTAGATCATAATACTTTTCCAAGTTGATAATTGAATTAGGAATCATATTGGAAGGGAAACTAGGATCAGACAAAGACTTCTCATGCTTAGTTTCATCTATTGCCACATCCTGGAAAGTGTCCCGGGCTGTGATAAAATATAATATTTTTTGGTCATCATTGAATACCTTCCAACTAGTTAAATTGTGTAGAATCGAAGGTCTATACATCAGCTCAATAGAAAAAGTGTTAGGTGACAAACCTTCTGGAGGTATCAACCTGGATGCAGTGTTAGCCAACAAATCTACATCAAAATTCTGGGACCTTGGGACTAACTTAATGTTAAATGAAGAAAAAGAATTAGTTAAGTCCCTTACCAGTTTCCAATAGTTAATCAAACGATGAGATAAACAATGGATTTTGTTTCTCACCTATTTCACTATAATCTCAGAATCTCCATAACATTCAATTGCCTGGGAACCCATATCAATTGCCTTGCTGAGTCCCTGAACCAAGGCTTCATACTCAGCAATGTTGTTGGTGCATTCAAATTCAAGCCTCCACACAATCATTGTTTTGGTCCCTTTTGGATCAATTAAGACACAACCTGCACCAGCTCCATCTTTAGATATAGCGCTATCAAAAAATAGAGTCCATGCATTCAAATCTATCCTAAAATTATTATTAAGATTGTATACGTTATGTATAACAAAACCTGAGAATGGGACAGAAGTAAGGTTAACAATCTAGGATTGGTTCTGAGCATTCTCAACAGGTGATAAATCCGCAGGTAGATCCCCAAAGAATGTATCAAAAGTGTAGTGTTTCACATATGAGCTAAAGTATGCATCAGGCTCACTAGGATCATTTAAGTTTGTGACAATTTGTTTCATGTAAGGCTCTCTGCTGATTTTAATTCTATTTGGCCTTCCGTTGTAGGGAAGCCATAAGTGGGACCAATCAGTTACGAAATAGCCTTTGAGTTTTTTTGACCAATCCCTACTCAACCACATCCCATACATGTCAAGGATGTCAGCCACAATAATATCCACAGTCTGGTGGATTCTAGGGTCAGCAGACAGTGTTAATAGTACATTCTTCAGTTCTCCCACTACCCTAACTTTGGATTGATCAAGTTGAACGATTTGAGTAGGGTAGGGCTTCCAAGAGGCATTCAAATTTTTGCAGAAAGATAGAGGCATCACATTGGATGAAGCCCCTGAGTCTATCATACAATTATGGACATTCCTATTGAAAACTTCCAAAGTAAGCAGAAAAGGAGGTGTTTTCTTACTACCTAGTTTTTGGTTTCCAGGTTTAGAGTATGTCTCTAAATTGTTGTTTTGAGCCTCCCTAGGTTTGTTTACAATCATACTTTTGGGAAGACTGTCTCTAATGGCAGGGATATTCAGAAGCTCAAAGAGAGATATGTTGGCTTTGACCCTTTTCAAATCATCAATCAAGTTGTACTCTATTTCAGGAATGAGAGTGTCCTTATGTGTTGATGTTTTACCTTGGTTTTGTGTGGGTGTTGAAGTGGAAGCTTCCTGTGTGGGCTGTCCTTTTCTCCTTGTATTATAGGGGTGTTGAAAATTGAAAACAGCCTCAGGCTCATCTTCCTCCTCATCCATGGGGAGTTCTTAAAAGAAGCTGATAGTATTTATCTGCTGATCTTCTACTTCATCTGGTGGTTCAGGATCTTGATTCTCTTGTGGATTTTCATCTGGATGATCAGGAGAATTATGGGATTCTGAAACCAAAGCTTTAAAGATGGAAATAATTTCTTCAGAGTTCAATCCTTCATCAGGATTAGGTGGGACTTGGTTCTGTGGGGGTTGATAAGGTCTTCTAAAAGGTTGTCTATTGAATCCCCTATTATTATTTTGGTTTTCTGTGTTGGTATTTTTTAGGTCTACCATTTCGTTAGAAATATTTTGAAGGAATTTCTTCATGTCATTCATTTCAAAAGGGTCCTTATTACGCACAATAGGTTTTAGAGGATTTTCTAGTTTCTTGCAAGAGGTAGAAGGTTGCTCAAACGAAGCATCAAGGTTATCTTTAAAGCAGAATATATCCTTTTCAACCTGGATAGCCTCAGCAAAATCCTCTTGCAAGTTATCTTTATGTGCCCTTTTGACCCACATAGCAATGGGAATGGGTAAACCTTTTGTAGCTAGGGTTTTACCCCTAGCTTGTGCAAATGAGAACCTACTAAGGAGAAGGGACTCCTTAGTAGCAGTTCAATAAATTGTAAATTAAAGTGCTAAAACAGAAATGTAAATTACTCTAAACATATGCATGAAACAGAAAAACAAAAGATAAAGAATGGTTTTTGTATTGATTTTACCTCCAATGTGAAGGTTGGTGAAGCTCTTGCAATGGCCCAAGAGGGTTGCTCCAAGCTCCAACTTGCTCCTTCTCTTTCTCCAAATGATGGGAATGGGCCAAAAGGGGCTCTCAAGGTGAAAGTAGCTCAAGGGTGAGCTAGGGTTTCAAGAGCTATTTTGGCAGAGTAAGGGTGCTTATGATAGTGGATATGAAATGAGGGGTCTCCATCACCTATTTATAGTTTTTTGGTGGTGAAGTGCTGGCCCATGGTTTTGGGAACCAAATGGTTTAGGTCAGTTGTATAGGGTTTTTTCCTCCTTTTTCCTCATTATTTTATATTTTTTATTCCCTCTTTAGAGGGTTTTTGCTATTTTGGATATTTTTGGAGGAAAAAGGGGTTTTTTAGCGTTTTTGATGGTTTTGTGGCCTTTTGGAGGCATTTTAGGCCTTTTGGAGGCTTTTTAGTGGGATTTTCAAGGGTTTTAAGGGAAATATGGTAGGAAAATGGACAAATGAGTCATGTAATGGGGTAGATGAGGTAGTGAGCACTTTTTGGGTGTTAACAGATTGCCCCCTGATGTGTGAGGGCAGGAGCTCATCGTATGGCCGATAGACATCATAAGTCGTGTATGGTTTTCCTGGGGTGTGGAGAAGAGAAGAAAAAAACTGGAGCCCGGAACAACGATCCCGAACAACTGCAAAAACTAAAATTACATAGCCTCAATAATGGATGAGGAATAATCTGATCATATGGACGAGGCGGGCATTCCCATGCTCGTATCAAGATAATAACAATGTGGTCCAAAAGAGGGGGACCTGACATATACATGACCTCAAATATTGAATGAGGAAGAATCCCAATATATGGACGAGGCGGGCATACCCATGCTCATATCAAGATACATAAAAAATAACTGTGAGGCCCGAAAAGGGGGACCTGTAGGATACATAGAGAACCACTGTGTACATCATATGGGTCCAGAGGGGACACAAATCTGGGACATAGTGCTGGGCTAACCATGTCTGAGCTGGAAAACCGATACACTGGAATGACAACAGTGCTACTAAGTGTGGTACCAAAAGGAACTGATGAGCTGCTGGATCAGAGTGACAAGGGGTCATACTCTCAATGGTACACTGAACTGGGATGGAACTAGGTACTCAAGGAAGCATATAACTGGATGGCTTCTGAATACAATCGCCAACGCAACCCGGACATCCACAGGAACATATAAATGGGCGTTCCGAAGTGACTCACCAATGTGCTAGAGTCGGGGGAAATCCGGGGTCTTCGACCAAAGATGGAAGGGATATAAACCCTGCGCGATTCTCAACGATGCGATCAAGGTGCTGAAGTCGAGCATGTGAGAAACAACCATTCAGAGAGGCAATGATGACTCCACTCAAAATGATCCGTAGGCACTCACCACAGATGGTGATGGGTCCAAGGGGCAGGGACCTCTAGGTCTATCCTCTGGAATAGAGGGGCTGTCGTCGACAAAGGGAAACCTGCAACTAGCAAGGCAATGATGTTTCCTTGATAGGAGCGTGAGGTAGAGAACCGAAGTGTGATAGTACTGATGGTAGGACTGACAAAATGTGGGGGATAACTGGGCAAGTAGAGGGGGTGGACTCAAACTTCCTTTGTTCAGAGTATGATGGCAGGGATGATCGGGTAGCATATGAAACTGACTGATGGGAAAGGGATCATAACTGTAATGGATCAAGGATAGTGACTGGGATGAGGGAGACTCAAGCTGGTGTAAAATGGCAGGAGACTGCAGACTACTCTGAACAAAGGTGACCTGATTGGGGGTGCTGCCGAGATGATCAATCATAGTGCCAGGAGGCACGGGATGACTTCTTCATGGGTTAAGGAACTAGAAGAAGTGTGTGTAAAATGGTACTGTCGTGTGGATTTATACGAGCCCAGGACAGTTCATGCTCGTGATTGCTTTCAATTTTAAGGAGTCTGAAAGCGATAAGAAGACTCTGAAATAATGGAATGGTATTGTCGTGTGGATTTGTACGAGCCCAGGATAGTTCATGCTCGTGGTTGCTTTCAATTTTAGAGAGTCTTAAAGCGATAAGAAGACTCCAGGGGGTTGCTTTTTCGCGTGTTAGTCTCCAAGGCCCAAAGAAGCATAAAAGGATGTAATGAAGAACTCTTCTAGCCGGTGTGACTAGAGTATTCCTTTTTCGTAAGTAGTCTACCAGGTCCGGAAAAGGGGTAAACTTATACCAGATAGACACCCTTTCAGGTACTTTAACGAGCATGAAAGGAAGCAAGATTGCTCGACGATATTTTCATTGTTTTAGGAGTCAGAAAAGAGCTTAACAGAAACTCCCTAAGTGCCTTTTTCGTAAAGGACTTGTCCGGCCCAAAAAAGGGATAAAATTATACCGAACAAAAGGAATGGCCAGGCAAGGAGGAAGTGCTCAATTAAGGAACATTTATGATGACCAAGAACGAGGGTGGGGGGGAACACTGGTGGGCCTCCTTGCGGGGTAATGAATGGTGGCAAAATAACGCAATAGTTGCAGTATGATAGGAGTGAATGGCTCATGTAAAAATGTGGAACAATTCGATGGCGGTCGATGTGGCACGCAAATCGAGGCAGCAAGGTGTCGGGACACAATGTTGAAATTGTACCAAGTGAGAGCGAGAAATGATCTCAAGCATCATCACAAACTTGAAAAAATGAATTCGGCAATATAAAGAGTGTCAAAAACGGACAACGGTTGATGTGGCACGCAAACCGAGGCGACGGGGGGTGTTTTGGAAAAAATACCCAAAATATCTAGGGGTGAGAGTGAGAAATGATCTCAAGCATCATCATCGGCTCGAAAAAATGAATTCGATGATATAAAATATGCGAAAAACGGAGAGCAGCCGAAGTGGCACGCAAACCGAGGTGACTAGTGGTGTCTAAAAAATGTGCAAAAAAATGACGTGGAAAAAAAACGCAACGAGTTGACCATCATGACGGTCTCGTCGTGCTAATTCCAATGGTGGAAACGGTTCGAAAAACGGACTCCGTATGGGTTCAGAATGGCCAAAACCAGAAAAAGTCAACGGACTATAAATAGTGAGTGGGTCCAATATGAAAAGTGTCATTTGTACTATTTGACTTTGACTAGTGATCTGAGTTGACCAGAGTTTAGTTGGTGTTTCTGGACGATCCGACCGGCCGATTTCAGATCCAGGAGATACAGGTATTCCGTCAAACTCATACCTGCATGTTTTTTGGGTTCGGGGGATGGGTAGTGGGTCCCAGGGAGTATTTGTACGGTCCACGTGGGGTGGACCGCGGGTTTGTAGGAGGGAGCCGCGGTTGGAGCCCGCGGGTTTCATAGCGGATGATGCGCGTGGAGACCGCGGGTCTTGGGTCGGAACACACGGTCTGGGACCGCGTGTTTCGAGGTTGAACACGCGATTTGGTATCGCATGTTCGGGACTGACAGTCGCGGTTTTGGACCGCGACTGTGGGCCAAATAGCCTTGGTCGGAAATCACGGCAAGGGGGCCTAAAGCCGCGTTGTGGAGCGAGCTGTTAGGACTTCCCCTGGGGGGGGGGGGATTTATTTCTTTGACATGAGTCTAATGAGTTTGCCTTGCGTGTTTGACAGGATGCCGCTGGTACTATGGAGAGAGCGGGAGATCCCAGATGAGATAGTGGCTTTCATCCAGGATGATCGTCATGTGCGGGCAGTGTTGGGATTGTGCGGACTGCTGAAGTTCGCGCAGGTACCTATGATGCGTTCGACAGAGTTGCTGCTGAACAGCTAGTGAGTTTCTACGAGCCAGACATACAGGCTTTCAGGGTGCAGGGTGAGAGGGTGGACCTCACCCTGACAGATGTATATTTCCTGACGGGGTTGCCCTGTCTAGGTAGGGTGGCGGATACGCAGCCGCGAGTATCCGCCGATGTGGATATGGAGGACATGCTGGAGCGGTACTGTGCTCCAGAGGCTAGGGTGCATAGGAATGCACTCCGGGTGATAGACCTACAGGAGCCGGCGATACAGGATATTGCATCATGTGTGGTTCGCGTGTTGGGGTCCCAGTCACCGGAGAAGGTGTCTGGGGGCCAGATGTAGCTAGTGGAGCGCGTACTGGATGGGGTTTACTATGCGTGGGGCCAGATGTTCCTCACCTGTGTACAGCGACAGCTGACAGCGGCGAAGGAATCTAGCAAGGGGTTTTGCTATGGTTCCTTCCTATGTGCGTTCTTCATGGAGAGGGTACCCACCCTACGGCCGCGGGTACCGATTAGGGCAGGAGGGTTGAGGGAGCCACGGATGGTGCGATGGGGAGAGATGATGCGCTGCCGTGGTGGCGGTGAGGTTGGTAGATACTTTACGCAGGAGTTATACCTGCAGTGGCTATAGATGCCACTGCCACTGGATGACTACCCGTATAGGGATATGGACTACACCGGGGACCCAGAGGTGCCTCGGGCACCAGGACAGGCATGGGGACCGGATGGTACGTATTGATTTACTAGCATGTTATAGATGTCAAGATTTATGTATGATGTGTGTTATGATATATACTGTTACTGACTGATGTGTGATCTACAGATGTGGGTCCGAGACCACTGCCAGGGCATGTGGCATGCAGGGGACATGTGGTGGTACCAGCCCTGCCCGGCCGAGGCGAGGTGTGTCGTCGAGACGCAGAGGGGACTTTGGAGTCTGTACGAGTGTTGCTGGATCGGTTACTAGTTGGGGTAACCGATGAGGGATGGCGGGACGTGGATCCAGATGTGGTTCAGGATTGTATGAGGGTTCCCCAGGAGTTCCGGTCGATTGCGATCCGGGTGGCGATCCTAGCGGACAGGGCTCGGGCACAGGAGCCCGCAGGGGATGAGGAGCTGCCGGAGGAGGAGCGAGGGGAGGACTCGGAGGTGGCTGATGCAGGCAGTGATGTAGGGTATGACTCTCATTAGGGAGTGCAGGGGACTCCCCCCGATTTTTGTAGCTCCGGCATGTATCTTATGAGATGTATAGATATTTGTTGTGTATAGATGAGTACGGGGGTACTCAGGACATGTATAGCTGATGAACATGTATTTTTTGATATATATATATATGCACGTGGATGCACCTTTTTACGATGATGTTTTAGTTGTACGCACGTGGATGCGCTTATGGTTTGTGGTATGTTTGTTCTGCACGTGGATGCAAGTAGTATAGGATGTTGGGCACATGGATGCCCCTTTTGTATGTTATGTGTTTTTTATTTTTTGTTGCACATGGATGCAAATGCTTATGTGATGACAGGCATGTGGATGCCCCTTGCAATCTTTTTGGGTTTTTACATTTTTTATGAGATGTTATGGGATGATAATGCATGGTGGAGGTTTTTACATGGTGTGATTGATGTGCCAATCTAGGATGTTGTTAGCCATTTGATCTACGACACTATTTTGAGCTCTTGGGACATGGGTGAATGTTATGGATTCAAACTGTCGGCTGAGTTGTTTTGTGCGCAGGAATTTTCTAAAGAGGCAGGGATCACACACCTGGTAGCAATTGTTGAGCTGGGAGACAAGCAGCTGGGAGTCAAGGAACACATGAAGGTGACGTATGCCTATCTGGAGGGCAGCAGTCAGGAGACTGGTCACAGCATCATACTCCGCCTGGTTATTGGTAGCAGCGCCTATGCAGATTTCGTCAAGATGAATCATTTCATGGGAAGGGGAATATAAGACCCACACTGCAGAATCCAGGTTGGGAGACCAACGGCTTGCTCCATCGGTGAAGCCAGTGTAATAAGGTGGAAGATGGTCCATCTGTGGTCATGCAAAAATGAGGAATGTAAGATCGCGGTAAAAAAGGTGAAAAACAAAAAAGAGAGCAAACTGTACAATGCGAACCAATGAGGTCGCAGTTTCATTTATGGGTAAAAATGCTTAAGATGCAACCCATTACGGGGGTCGCGCAAAGGGTGACCTTCGGAGTCGGCTAAAATGTATGACCCCTTGCCGAGACAAGTCTGCACGATGTAAGGGCCTTGCCCACATGGATTCGAACTTCCCTTTACCGGTTTTGTCATGGGCTTGGTCATAGGCGAGGACAAGGTCCCCTTCGTGGAAAGTTCGAGGGTGTACGTGTTTGTCATAACCAGCTTTGGAGCGGTTCTTGGAAGCTTCAATGGTCTGGAGAGCGGCACGACGGTCTTCATCGGCTTGTTCGAGGGATAGCAGACGTTGCTCAAGTGGGGAGGTATCGGGGAGAAGCTCAACGACGATATGTAAGGCAGGTATCTGACACTCGATGGGGAGGACAAACTCGACACCGTGAACTAAATGAAATGGGGTAAAACTAGTGGTGGTTTTAGTGGATGTACGGTAAGCCCATAAGGCGAGGAAGAGCATGTGGTGCCAATTGGACTTATGTCGGTCAACAGTGCGTTGGAGGATGGTTTTTAAGATTTTGTTAATGGCCTCTACTTGGTCGTTCCCTTGGGGGTAGTAAGCAGAGGAAAATTGATGTTCAAACTTGAGGAGGGTGGATAACTCGCGCCAAATGGAATCTTTGAAGTGGGAACCATGGTCTGAGACCAACTGTTTAGGAACCCCGAATCGGGTGATAACATGGTTAAAAAAGAAGCGAGCAGCGGTGTCAACGGTACAATTGAAAGTGGGCATGGCTTCCACCCATTTGGTGAAGTAATCAACGGCGACAATGATATACTTGTGGTCATTGGCAGACGGGGGTCTACACTCCATGAAGTCGATGGCCCACTTACAAAAGGGACCAACAGTGACGATTGGGTGTAACGGAGCAGGAGGTGTCCGGGCCTTGGGGGCGAAAAGTTGGAAGTTATGGCAATGCTTGACCGCTGTGATGCAGTTGGTAAAGAGTGTGGGCCAGAAATATCTGGCGTGGACGACCTTCTGGGCGGTGGCCATACCAAAGAAATGGCCGCTGCAGGCACCGCTATGACAGTCATTAAGGACATGTTCAACTTCCTCGTGTGTAAGGAAACAATGAAGAATTGTGTCAACCCCCTGCCGGTAAAGGACATCGCCTAAGAGGAGATATCGAGAGGCCTGGTGACGGATACGACGGCATCCATTGTGGGTGACTTTGGGTCGGAGCCTCTGCGTGCGCAGGTATAGCAAAATATCACCGTACCATGGGTCATCAGACGAGATGGTGAACAAATGATTGTCGGGTAACTCATCAAAGATTTGGGGGGATGGTAGAAGGGAGGGAAGATCGGCGATGAGCTGGGAAAGTGCGAGGGATTTGGTGCTCTTAGGGGTTTTGAAAGTAAGGTCATATTCCTGGAGGATAATGACCCATTTAGCAACATGAACTTGCAGTAGCCTCCGGTTTAGGAGATATACCATGGGGTTGGAGTCGGCGATGACTGTGGTATGACTAGGTAAAATGTAGTGTCGCAATTTTTGGACGGAGAAGACCACAACTAGGGCGAGTCTCTCCTCATATGGGTAACGTAGAGGTGGTCCAGACAAGTTCTGGCTAACGTAATAAATGACATGCTCCTGGTGAGAAGCGTCTTCTTGAACCAAAACTCCGAACACAGCATGCTCGGATGCCGAGACGTAGAGGATGAAGTCCTGAGAGAAATCCGGAGGGGAGATCAAGGGGGCTTGTGTGAGAGCTTTCTTGAGGGCTCCGAATGTAGCTTCTGCCTGCTCATCCCAGACAAAGGGTACGTGGGTATGGAGCAAGCGCAAGAAACCATGAACAGTGGTAGCGTAATCAGGAACAAAACGACGGAGGAAATTGGATCGCCCCTATAGACTTTGGAGCTGTCGGAGCGTACGAGGAGAGGGAAGGTCTAAGATGGCTTGGACTTTCAAGGGGTCAATAGTAATTCCTTTCTGGGAAATAATGAAACCCAACAATCGGCCTGTCGGAACGCAAAAGACACACTTGTGTGGGTTCAAGCGGATTTGGTATTTGCAACAACACATAAAAACTTGTCGAAGGTCGTTAAGGTGGTCTGATCGTTTCCAGGAACGAGCTGTAAGGTCATCAAGGTAGACTAGCAAGATATGGACCAAGTCGTGAAAGCAATAGGTCATGGCCCACTGGAAGGTGGCACTAGCATTTTTGAGGTCGAAAGGCATGACGCGATAGGAAAAGGTGCCCCATGGGGTAGTAAAGACAGTTTTCTACTGATCCTCCTTTCGGATCTGAATCTGATTGTATCCGGAAAAACCGTCCATTAAAGACAGGACTTCATGCCCCGCACAAGCATCGATGAGCTGGTCAATAAATGGCGTGGGGAAATTGTCTTTGGGACAGGCGCGGTTTAAATCTCGGAAGTCAGTACATACTCTAATGGTGCCTTGTTTTTTGTTAACGGGGACGGGGTTTGAAACCCAGGTGGTATAAGCAATAGGATAAATGAATCCTGCCTTGCGAAATTTCTCAATCTCTGCTTTGACAGTTGGGAGCTTCGAGGGATGAATGGGATGCTGTTTCTGACGAACGGGGGGTAAATCAGGCCATGTGTCAATGTGGTGCTCTATAATGGCGGGGTCCAGACCAAGCATTTCAGTATAGGACCAGGAAAAGACATCACGGAATTCCTAGAAGAGTTTTTTGTACTCCTCAATCTCATGCTCACTGCAGGAGGCTCCTAAAGTTATGAGTTCAGGTGTACCTCCTGGGGCAGCGATATCAATTTGGATGACGGGTGAAATATTGGCCATGTTACCTTCCTCGAAGGCATCCGGAGCAAGAATAGGGTCCTTAAACCAGTCGACCTTGGTGGGAAGGAAGTCTTTGGATTCAACCGCAAATTGGGTCGCGGTACTAGAGGAGGATTCTTCTGGGAGGAAGTAGGAACGATGGTGCATGTCATCCCAGGGATAATCCGGGGCGGCGAGAGCCTCGAGAATCTCCTCATCAGTCCGGAAGGTTTGGGTTGTCAAATCGATTGACAAAGGAGTAGTGGTTGAAGAGATCATATAAATGGTATTAATCTCTCCAGAAGGGGATGAGACCGGGGGGTGGATCTCCTCAATGGTGGGTGGTGCCGTCTCAAGATCGAGATTGTTCATCTCATAAAGAGCTGCTCTGTAATCTGGGAGATCGGGACAGTGATGTGAGTAATACCCGTAAACACCGCATATGGCACAGGGTTGGTTGGTACGCAGGGATTTATCGCGAGGCTTGGGGGTGGGGTCGAGTTTGACAACGGGAAGATTAGGGTCATCGTCAAGCAGTTGCATGTGTTCCTGTAATGCCGGTAATTGGGGACATTGATGAGTCGGATGACCTAACTCATCGCACAACGAGCATTTGGGAGGAGCACGAAACACGGGGGGGGGGGGTTTGACTGTCTTGGGAGGTGGTACAGCAATGTAAGGTTGGGGGCCTCTGCCCCCAGTAGGTTTGGGAGGGGGAGGGGGATTCGTGGAGGACGAAGGGGTAGCGACACCGGGGGGTGGCTGAGTGGTAGTAGCCATGGGTTGTACCGGTTGTAGGACGACGCTTGGTGTCGGTGGGGGAACGAGAGGCGAAAGATACCATATGGGTAATCCCAAGGTTAACCCAGGGAGGCTAAGGGTAGCCATCACCGGGGCGCTTACTACTCCCGAGGGAGGGACTAGGAAGGGGATTGTGTGGATGGGTGTAACACCAATGTGGCTAGGTACCAATGGTGGTTTATGCAACAAGGGTGGTTGATTGTTAGGTGTTTGGGTATCGTGGGAAAGGGTACATAAGTCAGACACTTCGGGTGTAGATGACGGGGGAGGAATGGATTGGAAGGTGTATGTCATCGGTGGGTCTGAGTAAACTCCAGGTCCCAAGGAGGAAACAAATGAGGTAGCGGTACTACTAACAGGTTGTTCAACCATGGGGAGAACATTTTCGGGTGCAGCAGGGGCATTTGGATCGTAGTAGGTAAGTTGGTCAATCTTGACCACGCGTCCGTCATGGGGGAACATCATGGTACGAAAGACAGAGGAAGCTACCGCCCACATAGCATACATGTAGCTGCGGCCAAGTAAGAGGTTATAATCAAGCTGGGCATTGATGACCTCTATGTCAATGACTACGGTTTTACCACCTAACTAGATGAGGACATTGGCTAGGAGACCTTGGGGCTGAGCCGAACGACCGTCGTAGGTGCGTAATGCAGTGGTGGACTGCTGAAGAGTAGGGGATCCCAACTTCTGCCATACGAATGTGGACATAATGCATGTGGAGGCACCTTCATTGATGATGCACTGATGGATGACAAGATTCCGAACGGAAACAGAAACTTGGAATGCTAAAGTGGAAGGCAGGCGGGGTTCGGACTGGTCCAAATCAAATGCCATCAAATTCGAATCATTTGGGTCAATAGCCCCAATGGCTGAGAGTAAAGTCTTGCACTGGGAAGGGCAGTTTTTCAAGACTTCTAACGCAGACATGGCTGCGGGGGATTGGGCTAAGTCGTCTACAATGTTGTAGTTTGACGCAGCGCGCGCATTGGGGTTATTGTTGATACGGCGAAGTGGGAAACGAGGTGCTTTGGAAGCGCCATCTATTGGAGGCGGAGGTATACGTAACGCCTGATCAGTGGGATGAGCGTTAGTGGTTTTATCAGTGGGAGGGGCTTCAGAGGTGGAGCCATATTGGTTCCGACGAGTTTGGAGGTTGACATCAGCGGATGGCATCATCAACAAGTGGTGGGTACCTGAGTCAAACATGGGTTGATCAGGAGCGGCGTAAGTGATTTGTTGTTGCGGTGGCATGTTAGCTTGAGGGGGAGCCAACGGCTGAGTGTTCACTACGCCTTGGTTTGGTAAGGGGTTTTGAAGCACCAAAGGTGGTTGCTGAGGTTGTGGGGGGTTGGGTGGCGCTGGAGGAGTTGCATGCCCTTGGCGATGGGCATCATCAACCCAGAGTTTCCTGGCTCGCTCTAAATGTGGGCAAGCATGTGTGTAGTGGCCATACACCCCGCAAATAGAACAAGGATGGTTTGTTCATAAATTAGGGTTTTTAGCCTGCTTGGGTGGCCGATCAGGGTTTTGGTTGGCAGGGGCCGCATTATTGTTGTCTGGGGGATTGGGAGGTTGATCACCTTGGTCTGGAGGAGGGTTGTTCCCGCGGTTACGGCCCTTGCCACGGTTTTGTTGGCCCTGGTTGCGTTGGTTGTTTTGGTTTGGCTGCGGGTTTTGTTGGGCATAAAATTGCCCTTGAGCAGCAGGTGGGTTCTGGGGTTGTGCAGGTGCTGGAGTAGGCTGCGACGGGTGATATGTAGGTGGAGGATGCGCAGGTGCGGCACCCTGAGGGGGATGCTGATATGTCTGCGGAGCAGGTTGTGGGTTTGCCACAGGGGCTGCCTGTGGCAGGTAATAAGCGGGTTGGGCTTGGGAAGGCACATGAGCTGGTGCAGCCTGCTGGTGGTAATAGGGCTGAGGTGCGACTGGGGGGGTATAAGCGAGGGGCGCATGACCAAAGCACTGAGGTGGACAGGTGGGTCCATGGGAATGGTGGTGATGTGTCATAGGAGCATACGAGTTGGTTGCTCCAGACTGTGAGATAGCCCGCGAAAGGTCGCAGCCAGGGTTAGGACATGCTATGTAAAAGGGTTGGGGATGTGAAGAAACACGACCGATGATGCCGTCTGCAGCATGAGATGCCCTCGGCGCATCGTACTATGAGGAATTGTCGCAAGGGGCATCCGGTATAATGGTATAGAGATAACCCGACTGGGCATAAATGAGGTCGAACTGTTGGGCCTTAAGGATGGCCTCTTCTTCAGACTGGGGTCTTTCGGATGCTACATCCTTAGCAATGACAGGAAGAAGGGATTTGAGGAACCAATCTAAGAAGATACGATCGTCTAATTTGATTTTGAAGAGGATACGGTGTCGATGCCACTCATGAATGTGGTCCGTGATGTGGGTAGCCGTGTTTTGTCTGCAAGACAGGAGAATCTCAACTCCCGTGTCATAGCGGACATGTAACTGGAAGAACTGCAGGAAAGTGGAGGCAAGGGAAGTAAAGGTGGCATGGGTCCCATGGGGTTGCTCGATGTACCACTTAGCTGCAGAGTCAGTGAAGGTGCACTGTAACAGACGGAGGCGAACAGAGTCATCCACTATGGAGTTGGAGGAACACCACAGATGGAAGGACATAATATGGTTTTGAGGGTCCTCACCTGCGTTGCCCTCGAACTTAGGGATGTCAGAGGGGAGCTTGGTGGGCATGTGAGGCCATGCAGGGTTGTGTCTAATGGGATCGTTAGTCAGTCTAGCTAGGTCAGGAAGGTTGAGGCTAGCCATGAATGGAAAACTAGTAGAAGGATGTGACATACTAGTGGGTTGGGTCAAGTTGGGGCCAATGCCCCCAAGTGGAGGGACAGGGTTTGGGATATTGCCCCCAAGTGGGGGAACTGAGGTATAGGAGGGTCCTGCACCACCATGGGTGGTGTAAGTCACTGGTGGAGTGGTGGTAGGTATGCCAGGTATGGGAATGGGTACGGTAACCAGAATGGTGGTCGTGGCCCCCATGGAGGGTATACCCAAAGTAGGTGTGGTAACTGGTGTGGTGGTGGATGTTCCACCAATGGTCCCTACAAAGAAAGGGGTGGAAGTCATGCCAGCCATGGGGCTAGTAGGGGCAGTGTAAATGGGGTTCTCAGACTCTGCCTCAGAATCAGAGGTAAAATAAGGGGCGTCAAGATCAGGTGACGGAGTCCTATGCCGCTGACGAGTGGAGTCAAGTGACAAGGCTCGAGATCTATGATAAGTGGTATCAAGTGATGAAGATCTATGTCTATGACGGGTGGTGTCAAGTGAACCGTGCTGTGGGGGCTCGCCCCTGAGGTGCCGAGAATGTCTCGGGGACTCAATGGTGACAGATGGTGTCAAAGCTCTGGGGGTTGAGGTGAGTAAAAAACAGCTCAAAAATCCTAATGCAACCGAGTGTGCAGAAGGAGAGCTCAAAAAATAGGCCACTCAGGCCAACAACCAACTCAAAACACCCACTGTAACAGCTGTGCTACAATAGGTGGAGTATCAACAGAAATGGTTAGAATACCAACAAGCAGCAGGTTTCCTAAAAATAAAAAATGGTGGACTCACTAGACCAAAAGGAGGTAAGGGAGCAAGCAAACACCTAACTAGATAGCATTCTGACTCAACTAGACATATCCTCTGCAAGGTGATGAAATCCAAGTCAGACAATATGGATAGGAGAGCCAAGTGGCTAAGATATCCCCCTACCAGGAGGGACACCGGGTAGTCAATCCTAGAAGAAAGGCAACTAAGATACCCCGTTCATGACACGTCCAGAAAAGGTGAATCTGCCGTTTGGTCCTTTTACCGCAGTACCCCCATACAGGGATACCCCGAGAACTGCGAAAGGTAGCCTTCGGTTACTGAATGGATTGCGGTATTCCACTTAGGCCTCCGGAACCAGTCTGGCGACTTCAACCCTCTTAGGGGAGAGGCCCTCTGATAAACTGGTTGTGATCGTGCCAAAAAATACTAGGGGATTTTGGTTCCCTAATTAGACAACAGCTATGTCTCAAGTGTAAGAAACCGAGGGGTGTTATTGGAAGCCTATCTCCCCGATCCTACCTAACTACAAAAATTCTTATGTGTTCCCCAAGTGGGGTTAGAATGTTGGTTGTGTTAGGTACTTTTTAAGGCTCACTTGAATTAGGTGACAGAGTGTGTGCGTGTGAGATGATGATGAACCCAAGTAAAAAGTGCCACTAGGGAGGGAAACTTTCTAACTAGCAATAACAAGACAGAAATTAACTTTTGAAATGCACAATTTTATTTTTTCAATTTAAAGTGCTGAAAATGTAAAAACGATTCTGTAAATGAAACAGAAATAAAACTGCAGAAAAGGCTATAAGGAAAGGTGGCTGCAGGTAGGACAAATGGCTATGCTAGGGAAGAAAATAGTGCAGCAAAGTGTTGGGTTCAAAACAGAGAAAAATGCAGAAAACAGACCACGGGTTTTTGGCAAATCTGAGCGGTCGGACCGCGGAAAACAGCTGAACAGTCGCAGGTGGGTTGCGGGTTTTGGGCTGAAAAACACCGTCGGGACGCAGGAAAAATGCAGAAAGTCGCAGGTGGGTCGCGGGAAAATGGCCGAAAGCCACAGGCGAGATGCAGGAAAAACGCCGAAAGGCGTCGGCGGGTTGCGGAAAACTGGCCGAAAGCTGCAGGCGGGATGCAGGAAAAACGCCGAAAGGCGCCGGCGGGTAGCGGGAAACTGGCCGAAATCCATAGGCAGGACGCAGGAAAGATGCCGAAAGGCACCGACGGGTCGCGGGAAAATGGTCGAAAGCCGCAGGTGGGACGCAGAAAACAGGGTAATAGCCGCAGTCAGACCGTCCCAAACAGGCTAATAGCCGTGGTCGGATCGCAGGTAACAGACTGAAAACGGCCGGCGAGTCGCTGGAAACAGTGTGAGAGCCGTGGTCGGATCACAGGTAAGTGCCTGAAAGACGCGGTCGAAACGCGACTGCAGGGGGAAAAGATGCGGTTTACAGCGGGCGAAAGGGACAGCCGAACAGAAAAAATATTTAAAAATTGGAACCAGAAATTCAAATCTAGGGGAGTCGCCAAAACTGTAGCTAGGGTTTTACCCCTAGCTTGTGCAAATGAGCACCTACTAAGGAGAAGGGACTCCTTAGTAGCAGTTCAATAAATTGTAAATTAAAGTGCTAAAACAGAAATGTAAATTACTCTAAACATATGCATGAAACAGAAAAAACAAAAGATAAAGAATGGTTTTTGTATTGATTTTACCTCCAATGTGAAGGTTGGTGAAGCTCTTGCAATGGCCCAAGAGGGTTGCTCCAAGCTCCAACTTGCTCCTTCTCTTTCTCCAAATGATGGGAATGGGCCAAAAGGGGCTCTCAAGGTGAAAGTAGCTCAAGGGTGAGCTAGGGTTTCAAGAGCTATTTTGGCAGAGTAAGGGTGCTTATGATAGTGGATATGAAATGAGGGGTCTCCATCACCTATTTATAGTTTTTTGGTGGTGAAGTGTTGGCCCATGGTTTTGGGAACCAAATGGTTTAGGTTAGCTGTATAGGGTTTTTTCCTTCTTTTTCCTCATTATTTTATATTTTTTATTCCCTCTTTAGAGGTTTTTTGCTATTTTGGAGGAATTTTGGATATTTTTGGAGGAAAAAGGGGGTTTTTAGCCTTTTTGAGGCTTTTTGATGGTTTTGTGGCCTTTTGGAGGCTTTTTAGTGGGATTTTCAGGGTTTTTAAGGGAAATATGGTAGGAAAATGGACAAATGAGTCATGTAATGGGGTAGATGAGGTAGTGAGCACTTTTTGGGTGTTAACACCTTTGACATAATACGCAACCAGAAGTTCTTCTGTAGGAAGAACATTGGCAGGGATTCTATTCTTTAGGTATGAAAATCTTTGGTTATAATATTTAACTCTTTCCTTGCCTCTGATTTTCATTGAAGACAAATCTATGACCAAGTCCTCTGGAGTTTTGTCATCTCCAAATTTATGGATAAACATTTTTTCAAAGTCATCCCAGGAAGGGATGGATCTGGCTTCTAGGGAAAAGTACCAAGTGGATGCTTTTCCCTAGAAGGTGTAAGGGAACAATATACAAACTACATCTTCATGAATGACATTCCTAAGTTTGATGGCCTGCATGAAAGTTTTGATATGATCAAGTGCAGGTGATTTTTCATCATGATCAAACTTAGGGAGCCACTTTTCTGGGTTCTTAGGGAGTTTGTGTTGTTCTACAACAATAAATACAACATCCTGGTCCAGACAGGGTCTGTTTCCACCTTCTTCCATGGGTATATCCTCTGAAAATGAACTCGAAGATGACTCATTGTCTGATGACTCTTCAGATGAGGATGAGGATGATGAAGGTGGTGTTGGTGGTGGTCCACCTATTGCAACGTTGGGCTGATCTTGTTCTGTCTCTTGGAATAATGAATCAAGGTTAAAATCAGGGTACAATTGGTGTTGAGATGAATCGTGATGTTCAAAATTTTGGTCACTTGAATTTTGATTTTCTTGATTATTAGTCTATGGATCGTTGTTCTGGTGATGTTGGATTGTTGCTAGTTCGAGATTACGTTCTTCTTTGATCCTTCGTTGTAATCTAGCAACACTATCATAAGAACATTTCAATAATGTTCAAGTGTGAGGGGCCCCCTAGTGGGTGATACAAAAATGATTTCGGCCCTTCTGGTTTCCTGTTCTATCATAGGGGTGGCAAGAATCACAGTTGGTTGTTGCACTGGTTGTTTTGAAAATGTTGATGCCTGCATGTGACTACGGGTAACAACCGATGATCTTGTTGGAGGAGGTCTATTGGTGTTTTTCTTAGGCATATCTTGCTTCTAGCCCTCCTTCTAGCGACATTTGTTGAAGCTCCAGGTATGGAGGTTGTTGGAATGTTGTCCAAGGCTAGCAACAGAGGGTGAAAACCCAATCTGAAAGGCTTCAAAAAGCTCTGCGCAAGAGCAGTTCTATCCCCAGACTGTTTGGTATAGTTAACTCCCACGGATATTAGGCCTCCGCTGGCACTGATGTGGATTGATCCTGAAAGGATCTGACTTCCTGTGAGGGAAAGTCAAATTTTTCTATCTCTAGAAGTAAGTTTGCTTTAAAGGAAATCTAAACTAAGTCAGATCTAGATTAAAGAAGTGTGTTTTAAAGTGCAGGATAGCTTGATCTAGATTTTAATAAGTCTTTTCACCAATTTAACAGAAATGTGAAACAGGTCTTTACTTATTAGCTTAAGATATAACAAGAAGATGAAAATCAAATGATAGTAACTTAAGGATTGAAGCCCATGCAAGATTATCCTGTATATGAAATGCTAACTGAAAAAATGGCATTAATTTGTTAATGTCTGTTAATTATTTGCATAAATAGATAAATGTTTTAAATAAATAAATTCACTTAAAACATAAAGACACACAGATCATAAGTTAAGACAAATCTGAACTGTAGATCAATGTATTAATAATGATTGCAAAGTTAAAACAGTATTCATTCATATATTGAAGCGGAAATCAACATTCATCAAACAAATTTGATAAATTAACAAAAGAGGAAGCAAGAGAAAACTAACTGTATTACTTCAAGGATACAATAAATTACAATCTCTTCATTAATCAGAGTATCTCCAGTCTTCTTTTGATGATTTTCTCTTCCCCTTCCCTACGATATCTCTACCCTTTAAATAATAATTACAAAATAGTTACAAAGGATAAAGTTCCCATAAAACAGTGATTACAAAATATTGCTTCCATCGCTAAAAGCATCTTCAAGAGTGGTTAATATTGAGCCTTTCACAAAATTCCCAAAATATTTCATCACATACTCTTGGGGAAGTATCACGTAACAAACTGTGGAAGATACCGACAATCTACTAGC
Organism: Larix kaempferi; assembly: GCA_027924585.1. Lineage (NCBI taxonomy): Eukaryota > Viridiplantae > Streptophyta > Pinopsida > Pinales > Pinaceae > Larix > Larix kaempferi. The sequence continues at coordinate 12,448,367 of BSBM01000361.1, forward strand.
TATATGTGACGAATGATAAGGGAACTGAAATATTTTTCTTAGAAGATTCATAATGATCGAAAATGTCCTCAAAACCGAAAAATCGGCCACTTGACCTTCCTTCAGAGGGATTGGTGGAGTTACAGTTACTGCATTGATTATCAAATCCTGGATAATCATATCGTCTCGATCAACATATTTTTCAGCGATCTTCCTTATTTTCCTCTGAGGGAGTCATATATACATGGATTGAATCTCAGAGTCTTCTTTTTCACTATTAGTGCTGACATCCAAACATATTCTTTAAAATGTGGCAACACAAGTTCACGATATTCAAGAGGATGAAGTTCTTTCTCGTCACAAAATTTGATTGAAGATTTGTGATCTTTTTGCATCTTGCTCACAGTATGTAACTATTAGAAGGAAATCTTTGGAAATCGATTAACAAGACTTTCTATGCAATATTGATGACCAACGAATTTCTCATATTAATATTTGTATTTAAAAAGAAAAATAAAGATTCCATAATGACTGATTGTAGTTAATTTCCATGATTAAAACCTTTTGGTCTGAGAATTGCAATTATCACGACTGCAAATGAAATAATACATAGCATGTGTCAACACAATTTGGATTAAGACGAGATAAGATTTTCATTATGCATATGATTTGATGTCAAATCCAAACATTCGATCATTATGAATTATTCGGATCAATGATTATGATTTCATATTTGGCCGATGGTGAAAATCGCAGTTAGGAACCTAATCTCAATTTGAAAATTGGTGAAATAAAAACGGAAAATCTCAATATTAATTCAGATCACACAATGTAATGCCATCCGCAGGATCAAGACAAATCAACGGTTAATATTAAACATGCAAAATGCGGAAAACGAGTTGCGGGAGTTTTTTTTTTTGCAACAATGTACATTCTTTCCGCAATCTACAATCCGCAATGCAGGTTGCAGAACCACAACTTTAAAGATATACAAACCAAAAGTTTCTGCAATCCACAATTGCAGGTTGCAGAAACACAAATGACACAACTAAAATAATGATCTTTCCGCAATCTGCATTTGCGGGTTGCGGGTTGCGGAAAAGAAAAGCACAATTTATTTTGAAACTCTTCCCGCAATCCGGAATTGTGGGTTGTGGGTTGCGGACGCGACAAACCACGATTATTGAAAAATATTTTTCGCATCCATAATTCGCATTGTGGGTTGCAGGTTGTGGAAAGACAATGTTTCAAATCCAAAAACCAAGCTTCCGCAATCTGCATTGCGGATTGCGGGTTGCAGAAAGGGCAATCTTTTGGGAAAACCACTTCTTTCTGCGACTCACAAAAATAAAAGGAATTTTCAAAGGGAAAATTACTAACTGAATCAAATCATGTAAAAGACATAAAGGCATGATGAAAAACCCCAAAATAAACAAGTAATTTAAACATTACCTTTGCATAAAAAAATTGGGGCTCCCATGTTTTAATGAAAACATGGGATCTGTTGTACCTACAACACTTCCTAAGCCACATAGTTTCTTAAAAGGAAGTACTAGCTACAATATACTCTACTTATTTAGTGCTCTAGGATACTGAGCCCTGCTTCCTACTAGACCAAGAGATCATAGTTGATCCCAAGCTAAAACAAAATCCAGATGTACTCTTTCGGTCCACAATACTACCACCCTAGTCGAAGTCGGCATATCCAAATAACATCACTCCACCACCAGAATAATATATGAGTCCAAAAGCAATAGTACCTCAAAGGTATCTAAGCACATTCTTTCTGGAAACCCAATGTCTATGTCTTGGATTAGACATGAACTGACTCAATATACTCACTGCATAACATATGTCTGGTCTACTATGTATCAAATACATCAAGGAACCAATGAGCTATTTATACATGGTAGGATCCACTAGATCCAATTCGGAATATGACTCATGTAGCTTCTTTAGGTTAGACACCATTGGAGTATACATGGACTTACAGTCTTTTATACTAAACCTCCGCTATACATCAACTGTTTACTTTCCTTGAGAAAGAAATATCTCATCTTTCCTTTGCCAAACTTCTAGACCAATAAAATAGTGCATAATACCCAAGTCTTTCATTTTGAACTCAGAAGTGCGGCTCCATATTGCACAGAGCTATCTATTGCTCCTCTCCAGTAAGGAACAATTCATCAACATATAGAACCAAGATCAACGGTTGGTTCTTCATAACCTTGAAGTATGGGTTGGGGTCAGCTTCACTTTTGGAGAATCCCACGCTCAAAAGATAGTTGTCAGTCCTTGAATATCAAGCCCTCGGTGCCTGCTTAAGTCCATACAAGGCTTTCTTAAGTTTGCATACGTGGGACTCCTTCCCATAAATTACAAACTCCTCAAGTTTCTATATGAAAACCTCTTCCTCAACCTCACCATTGAGGAAGGAAGTCTTCACATCCATTGGGTGAAGTTTCCAACCCAACAATGAAGCAAGGGAAATTATGGTTTGGATAGAGTGTACCTAGCCATAGGAGCAAATGTCTCATCATAGTCAATCCCTTCTCTCTATGAGAAACCATGGGACACAAATCTTGATTTATTTTTTTAATACTTCCATCGGCTGCATCCTTGATTTTATAAAGAGACTTGGAAGTTACTATTGACTTCCCGTCAGGTTTACGAACCAATTCCCACACATCCTTATTCATGATAGATTTCTAGTCTTCTACCATGGCATATTTCCATACTTATGGCTTTGCGGTTTCCTCATAGGTATATGGTTCTGAATCACTGATGTGACTCATGTGTGCTACATATCCTGAAAATATTTCAAGTCTCTTTCGCTCTGTAGATGAGCCTGGAGGTGCTCCATGCTTTTTTGCCTCTTGCAGAATGTCTCGACACCATGCATATCTCCTCTTAACCATAGGTTCATTAAGACGTCTTTCTATCAGATCTTCTGTATCTTCGGGATCAAGCAGATTTATGGACTTGTTTGGATTCTCCCTCTCACCATCTAAATTTTGATGTATTTGTAACTTTGGAATGTATTCACTTATATATTTTATGTTGTATTTGTATTTTATTGTTGTACCTCTGACGGAGATGTTTATTCCATCGACCGGAGAAGTCATTATTGTACTTGGGTTATGTAAAGTCATTGAGGTCCATCCTCCCATGTATGGCGGGGAATTAGACCCCGGAGTTGTGTATTTCATGGGTTATTAGACTCCCCTAGTGGGTTCGTCCCAATGTCAAGTGGTAATGGTTTATTAGACTCTCCTAAGGGAGGTCGGCCTAGTTAGGGTAAAAGGAAAGTAAAGGTAAAGTATAAATAGATAGGAGCACCTCTCTATTTATCCATTCACTCACACATCCAACTCACATAGTTGAGAGAGAGGAGTGCGCACAAGTGGAGGAGGAGTAGCTGCTGGAGACATCTATATTTTGGGGTTTAATATTTGTGATCTTTGTATTGGTGCTTATTCTATCTCTGAGGAAGTTGCGGGGTTTTCTCCTTTATGGTTTCCCTAGTGAAATGCTTTGTGTCTCTTGTCTCTTATGTTTGATATGCTGTACATGTTTTTCTCTCAGTTAAGATCCTAGATCATATTGAATTAAATGATGAAAACATAGCATGGTATCAGATCTATCCTGAAGGAAGGAATTCTATGGCATTTATGACACTTGTTGCACTTGCGACAAATTGGAAGCTAGGGCTTGGTATAGTAAAAACTAGTCATCGTGGCACTTTCGCTATAAATCCGTTTTGGAGAAGGTTCAAGATCTGAATTTTTTACAGGCTGAATATTAGACACGGATGTAACCTATGTAAACATTTCAAACTCAGATTCATTGTACTTTGTGAGATGTGATCCATACAAGTTAGGGCTTCTGCCTCTTCCAGAATGTATCCCTAAACAGGTGACCTAGGCATAAATGACATATCTCGGGCTAGGAAGATCCAAATGGAATTCTGTAAAAAGTGACAGTTAGGGAATGGACTGTAGTTTCACAGGTCCTAGTTTCAGAGGACGATGTTGAAACAGTGACACGTGGAACTTTGTACACATTCGCTATGTTGTTTCATCCCATAAACAGGTCATGTTGCGACAATTAGAATATATCTCTCATGCAGAATCCATTGAAGCTTAGATCTATGGGGTTGGAAAGATGACAGGTCAGTCTACCACAAGCCAAAGTTTCAAACCCCGAGGATCCAAAATTTCAAAGATGCACCAGAAACAATATGGCATATATTTCTGTCAAAACATAATTGGATTCTAAGCATTTTTATTTTGGCTTGTCACTGCTACGGGAAATTAGGGATTTTGACGGAAGTGGAATTTTGGAGTGCTCTCAGCATAGGATTTCTCTCCTTAGCAAAATCAAAATTTAGAGACTAAGATCATATTTTTTGATTGGGTGAATTTCCCAGAAAGTCAAACCCTAATTTGACTTTTGGACCAGAAAAACTAGAAAACCAGATTTTGACAAAAGTTGCAGATCCGAAATTCGTAGGTCATTTTTGGAGGGTCAATTTTTGGAGTTTTCAAAATATGAGCACACCAGCTTTCTCACCTCATTCAATTGCATCTCCATGTCCAGACAGAAGTTTGAAATTCCAAGTTTGAATTTTTAGGGTTTCTTTGTCAAATCCTAGCCAGCTCCAGATCCAGTTTCAGCAAATCAAAGTGGTAAGACCTAAAAAATTTCTATTTCCATTTGAAGTACTCTTTAAAAGATGTCTCACCACACAAATCTTGAGGATAAGCTTGAAGGGGTTGATAACTTCCGAGCATGGAAGTATAGGATTGGATTAATCCTAGAAGAGAATGAATTGGACACATACATAAGTGAAGAAGTTCCAGTTCTAGAGGGAAATGAGGCTAAGGCCTTACATAAGAAGAACTTAGTTAAGGCCAAGAGGATCATTGTAGATTCTATCAAAGACCATCTCATACCACATGTGTCTTCTCTAAAGACACCCAAGGAGATGTTTGATTCCTTGACCAAGTTGTTTGAAGGAAAGAACATAAATCGGAAGATGACTTTGAGGAATCAATTGAAGAATGTCAAGATACAAAATGAAGAGACCATGTTGTCCTACTTTACAAGGGTCTCTCAGATAAAAGAACAACTTGAAGCTGTGGGAGAAGATATAGAGAATGGTGAAATTGTGATGACCACCTTGAATGGTCTTCCTAGGTCACAGGATTCCTTCATTCAAGGAATTTGTGCTAGGAATAATCTCATCACATTCAGTAGGTTGTGGGAGGAATGCTCATAGGAAGAAGCTCGAATTGTAGCTCGAGAAGAAAAGATGGATAATGAAGACCAGGCTCTCACAGCACACACCAGGAAGAATAACCACAAGAGGGAGCATCCTCATCACAAGAAGGGTAAATACCACCACTAGAATCAGAGGGAGAACTTTGGAGGATCCATGAGAGATATTTCTCACATTCGATGTTATACTTGTGATGAGAAGGGACACTATTCCAGAGATTGTCCTAGGACCAAAAGAATCTCCCGCAGGAAGAAGAAGAACAAGAGAAGACATCATCCTCACGCTGCAGAGGATGATGAACCTCGAAGGAAGAGAACCAGGGAAGACAATGAAGATTCTTCAAGTGATGAAGAATATCTATTGTAATGAAGTTTTACATGAAAGGAGTAGAAGAAGCTACTACAGAGTTGGACTCCGGAAAACAAATAATCTATGGAAGAACCTCTCATCTAGTTTCAACATTGGTTAAGGTGCACACTGTCAGAGACTCCAGTAGCTCCTGCAAGAAATCAAAGATTAAGAGGGATTCCACCCAACAAACAAACAAAGATAAGTATTTGAATTGTCATTTATTGTATATATGATTACTTAAATGATGTTTTTAGTCATGTACATATGTTCCTAGATTTAGGATGTATATTATGAATTTTAGAAAAGTTGCATTAATGAACAAGATACTACTAATATAGTAATAGGTAAGTGGCCTACGGTACTGTACAACACTCCATTTCTACTTATCTAGATTGAAACCTATTTGCTAACATGTTAGGAGTAGTGCACGCTCTTAACAATGTTCTGGTAGAGATGGAAGGCATATAGAAAGTTACCGTATGAATACGGGATATGGATGAATGTTGTATTGAAGCATTGGCTAAGATAATTGCATGATTGTATGACATATGTCCTTATGTGTAAGATTTTGTTCTGAAAACTATGAGAAGTTTCTAATCATGCAATTGAATTTGACTTGTAGGAAAGATCATGTACAATCACCTACAAAAGAAGGACAATGACATTTGTTCCGAAGAACAAGTGACAAAATTCAAGAAAAACTACTTATTGAAGATATTGAAGAATCTGAAGTTCCCGGGGTCAGGGATACAGTAATGGAAGGATGACATGATTGAGGAGTACCAGTCGATCATGAAGAATGATGCATGGGATGTGGTCCCAAGACCATAAGGGAAGTTTGTTGTAACTTCCAAGTGAAGCATGATGAAGATGGTATCATAGAGAAATACAAGTCAAGGTTTGTGGCTCGTGGCTTCTCCTAGAAAGAAGGGATAGATTATGAAGAAAATTTTGCACCTGTAGCCATATACACTTCCATTAGAACAATACTTGCTCTAGCTGCAGTTATGAAGTGAAAGATACACCAGATGGATGTCAAGATAGCTTTCTTGAATGGTGTAGTCGAATAGGAAGTGTATGTGGAGTAGCAACTCAGTTTTGAGACACATGATAGGGAGTCACATGTGTGCAAATTGAAGAAATCCTTGTACGATTTGAAACAAGCACCTAAGACATGGTATGTCTGGATAGACAACTTCCTGACTAGTGTGGGCTTTACCAAGAATAAAGCAGATTTCAACCTTTACTATAAAGGTTGAGGAAGGTAATCCAGTGATACTCCTACTATGTGTAGATGACCAGTTTGTGACAGGTGAGGATGGATTGATTGCTGATACGAAGAGGAAGCTTGCTGCCGAGTTCGAGATGAAGGACTTAGTAATGATGCATTACTTTCTAGGCATGGAGGTGTGGAAGAGTGTAGATGGAATCCTCCTTGGATAAGAGAAGTATGAGATTCTGAAGCGTTTCGGGATGATGGAATGCAAGGCCATGGCCACACCTATGGCATCGAACCTGAAGCTATTGAGTGATGCTTCATCAGATTCGGTTGATGCCACAATGTATTGTCAGAGTATTGGGTCCTTGATGTACCTAACGAACACGAGACCATATATTTTCTTTGTTGTGAACACATTGATCCAGTTCCTAACGGATCCTAGACATGTTCACTTGATTGCTGCAAAGCATATTCTGAGGTACCTGAAGGGTACAGTTGATTATCGGCTCAAGTATGATGGGAATCAAAAGGTTAACCTAGAGGGTTATGTTGATTCAGATTGGGAAGGCAATGTTGCAGATAGGAAGATCACTTGGGGTGCTGCTTTAGTATGGGATCAGGGGTGATATCTTGATTTAGCAGGAAGCAGTCCTGCATAGAACTGAGTACAACTGAAGCATAGTATGTCGCAGCTTGTTTGGCCAGTTGTGTGGCAGTATGGCTAAGGAAGATACTATCAGATTTATTTGATCTCCAGTTGGATGCTACTTGTATCTTCTATGACAAGCATAGTTGTGTGAAGCTGTCTGAGAACCTAGTGTTTCACGACAAGCCAAAGCATATCGAGATCAAGTATCACTATATCAGGGATATGGTGCAGAGAGGAGAAGTGAAGCTCTTGTATGTTGCGAACGGATGAGCAGATAGAAGATGTGTTGACCAAGCCACTAGCCAGGGTGATGTTCGAGTACTTCAAAGAGAGGCTTGGTGTTCTTCAGATTGAAGATACTTCCAGGAGGGAGTGACAAGACACAGATGTAGGAGCCCTTCCAAGCATGGTGGCAGGTGGGTCCTTCCCATGGTTGCGGATGTAAGTGCTGTGTGATGAGCATCCGGACGATGCTTCGTCATGAAAATCTGGATGATGTTCCGTGTGACGATGATCCATATGATCATGAGCATCCGTATGATGATGATCCATATGATCATGAGCATCCATATGATTTTCTGTATGATGATGATCCGTATGATCATGAGCATCTATATGATGCTCCATGTGACTATGATCCATATGATCATGAGCATCCAGATGATGCTCCATGGCCGTGGATATCTTGCAGGTTGTGCAGTAGCATGTAATCAACCCTAGGAGATCTTGCAGGTTGTGCTTAGCACGTAATCAGTCTTGGGATGCTCTTTCAAGGTTTTTCTTGTTCGCATGTAATCATACCTGGGAGATCTTGCAGGTTGTGCTTGGCATGTAATTAGTCCTGGGATACTCTTTTCAGGTTTTGTAGATGCACATAATTATTCCTTAGATTCCACCGGATGGCTCGCTCATAGAAATGTTGAAGACCTACATGAAGGCTTGGCCTACATCCAGCATGAAAAAGGGTTGGCTCTGTAGAACTTCCTATGACGAGTAGAATTGAGAGATGGCACCAATGATCGATATGACGAGTACAACAGCAATGACGATGATGCTCCAGTGATCTAGTGTTGATGATCCAGCTCCAGTATTGAAGACTTGTGCCTATATGTATTGATGCATGTGTCAAGAGAATACCTTCCTAGATAAGAGGGAGTGTTGATGTATTTGTAACTTCGGAATGTATTCACTTGTATATTTTATATTGTATTTGTATTTTATTGTTGTACCTCTGATGGAGATGTTTATTCCTCTGGTTGGAGAAGTCATTATTGTACTTGGGTCATGTAAATTCATTGAGGTCCATCATCCCATGTATGACGGGGCATTAGACCCCGGAGTTCTTTATTTCATGGGTTATTAGACTCCCCTAGTGGGGTCGGCCCATTGTCAAGTGGTAATGGGTTATTAGACTCTCCTAAGGGAGGTCAGCCCAGTTAGGGTAAAAGGCAAGTAAAGGTAAAGTATAAATAGAGAGGAGAACCTCTCTATTTATCCATTCACTCACACATCCAACTAGCATAGTTGAGAGAGAGGAGTGCACACAAGTGGAGAAGGTGTAGCTACTGGAGACATATATATTTTGGGGTTTCATCTTTGTGATCTTTGTATTGGTGCTTATTCTATCTCTGAGGAAGTTGCGGGGTTTTCTCCTTTATGGTTTCCCTGGTGAAATGCTTTGTGTCTCTTGTCTCTTATGTTTGATATGATGTACATGTTGTTCTCTCCGTTAAGATCCTAGATCATATTGAATTAAATGATGAAAATCTAACACTGAAAGGGGAGAATCAGAAATTGGATCCTCCATCATAGGAGTATCATGCTCCTTGTTAGAAGAACAGGATCGCAGAGCAATAACAATAAACAGAAATGCAAATATAATCACACACACATTACAAGAGAGACAAAGATACATCGTGGTTCACCCCAACTTCTACGTCCACAATGAATTTTCCAATCCTTATTGTTATTACCATCCAGCAAGGTGAAGGGATACAACCTACAGCACAGCCGTTGCACTTCCTCTTCACTGTCTCACAGTCTCTCTCATGATCTTAGATATATTTACAATGCATAAAACCTAACACATCATCCTAGCCGTATTACAATGACTTTCTTTTATAAGGGAAATACAATGGGAAAATACCACGGGATACCTAAAACCATGGGCCCGAAAACAGTTGGAGAAAAACAACCCCAAATTTATTTCTCGGGGGCTACACCCCTGAAATCCCATTTTCTTGGGGGAGTTGCCCCCAAACCCCCTTTTTCGGGGGCCCACTGGCCCCCCCCCCCCAGCCGGGGGGGGCAGGGTCGACCCCCTGAGCATCGGGCCGAGATCATAACCAAACCTGGGGTACAGACACAGCTGAATCATCATCTATGAGACTGGAAGATCTGGCTCCACAACCAACAATCTCCCACTTGGAGACTGATCACAACAACTCCACCGCTGATGTACTTGCTGGACATGGACTTGGAAACTTTCCCCTCGTCACCTTCATGCTAGAAGGCCAACTGAAATCGAGCAAGAACTCAGTTTCTCTCTGGTCACTACCTTTGTGAACATGTCTATAGGATTTTGGCTAGTATGTATCTTTTCCAGCTTCAACAGTTCATCTTCCAGAACAGAGCGTATGAAATGGTACTTGAGATGTATATGTTTAGTCCTGGAATGGAATGCTGAGTTCTTTGCAAAATGAATGGCACTCTGGCTGTCACTATACAACCTGCTATCCTTCTGCTTCTTACCCACTTCCTCCATACACCTCTGCAACCAAATCATCTCTTTACTAGCCTCCATAATAGCAACATACTCTGCTTCCGTTGTTGAAAGTGCAACAACCTTCTGCAGTTTCGAAATCCAACTAGCTGATGTTCCACCTCCAGTAAACACATAACCTGTGGTGCTCCTCCTGTTATCCTCATCACCTGCCATATCTGCATCAACATATCCCTGTAGAATAATGTCTGGACCTCCAAAACATAATGCCTGAGTGGTTGTACCTCTCGGATACCTGAGAATCCACTGTACTGCCCTCCAATGTTCTTTACCTGGATTGTTCATATATCTACTCAAAACTCCCACTGCATGTGCAATATCTGGTCTTGTGCACACCATGGCATACATCAAGCTACCAACTGCTGATTGATAGGGAATCTTGGACATGTAATTTGTCTCTTCCTGTGTCTTGGGACACATTTCCTTACTTAGACTGAAATGGTTGTCCAAAGGTGTACTAACTGGTTTTTCATTCTACATTCTGAACCTCTCCAACACCTTTTGTATGTACTCACCCCGAGACAATGTCAATTTGCAATTTTTCCTGTCTCTTGTTATTCTCATACCAAGGATTTTCTTTGCAACAGCCAAATCCTTCATCGTAAATGAATTAGCTAGCTTCATTTTGAGTACATTTATATCATGAATGTTAGACCCTGGAACAAGCATGTCATCCACATACAATAACAAGATAATATATCTTTCATTGTCTAGCTTCTTGAAATAAACACAGTGGTCAGAATGACATCTACTATAACATTGTTCTGCCATAAACCTGTCAAATTTTAAATACCACTTCCTTGGAGCTTGCTTCAAACCATACAAACTCTTTTTCAACCTGCATACCAAGTTCTCCTTACCTTTTATCTCATACCCTTGTGGTTGCTGCATATATATCTATTCCTCCAAATCCCCATGGAGAAAGGATCTTTTTACATCTAACTGTTCAAGATGAAAATCTTCTACCGCCATTAGACTTAAGATAGTCCTAATTGAAGTCATCTTAACAACAGGTGAAAATATTTCATCAAAATCAATACCTTTCTTCTGTGTAAAACCCTTTATAACAAGTATGGCCTTGTACCGCTTCTTACCTCCTCCTTCTTCCTTCAACCTGTAAATCCATTTTCTCTGCAATGCTCTTTTACCAGCAGGCAACTGAACCAGATCCCAAGTATGGTTTCCTACCAATGAGTCCATCTCCTCATTCATGCCTTGCTCCCACTTCTTTCTAGTTTCCAGCTGCATTGCTTCTTCATAACATTCTAGTTCAGCAGCATCAGTCATCAACAAATAATACATTGAAGGAGAGTATCGTTCGGGGAGTCTACTTAACCTGGGAGATCTTCTTGTAGTTGCAGGAGTTTCAGGTACTTGCTGTTGTTCTTGATTTTCTGGCACCTTTGGAACTTCATTTTCTTGAATTTCATCAAGTAATGTGTACTTTGTGGTTTCCTTTCCCTGCAACTGATCTTTATACATGAACTTTTCATTGAATATCACATCTATACTCCTGATGATTTTGTTATTTTCATAATCCCATAAGCGATAACCAAATTCATCAACCCCATATCCAATAAAGGTACATTTCTTGGATTTAGCTTCAAGCTTTGTTCTATTTTCTTTATCAATATGGACAAATGCTTCACAACCATACGTTCTCAGAAATGAGTAGTTTACTTTTTTATCTGTCCATGCCTCCTCTAGAATACCACCATCCAAAGCACTTGAAGGTCCTCTGTTTATTAAATAAACACCAGTATTTACAACATCTTCCCAAAACTGTAAGGGCAACCCTACATGCAATCTCATACACCTTGCACTCTCCATGATCGTTCTGTTCATCCTTTCTGACACACCATTTTCTTGTGGTGTTCCTGGGATTGTCTTCTCTCTACAAATCCCATGGTATGAACAGTAACTATCAAACTCCTTGCCACAATACTCACCTCCATTATCAGATTTGAGACACTTCAACCTTTTCCCTATCTCATTCTCAACCAAAGCTTTCCACTTCTTAAAAGTAGCAAACACATCAGATTTCTGTCTAATGCAATAAACCCAAGTTTTCCTAGTTGCATCATCAATAAATGTAACATAATAATGAGAGCCACCAAGAGATTGTACCTGAGACGGTCCCCATACATCTGCATGCACTAGCTCTAACTTTTCATTCTTCTTCTGTTTCCCAACCCTGAGAAATATGACTCTCTTTTGTTTTCCATAAACACAGTTTTCACAGAATTCCAAACTTACTTGCTTCAAATCTGGCAGCAACTTCCTTGAGTGGAGAATCTGCATCCCTTTCTCACTCATGTGGCCAAGCCTATGATGCCACAATGTTGTATATGTTCCTGTGGAAGCTAAAGAGATAGAATGGTCAGTATTATGAGGAAATAAATACAACGTACTTTTCCTGTCTCCTTTTGCTATCACCATTGATCCTTTAGTGATCTTCCACCACTTTTCTCCAAATGTAGATAGACAGTCGCCATCTCCCAACTTCCTTGTTGAGATCAGATTTCTTTTCATAGTAGGAATATGCCTAACATCTTTCAACAACCAGTCAGTTCCATTCTTAACTTTTATCCATACCTTACCCATTCCAACAATTTTACATGGCTCATCATCACCCAATAAAACATGTCCAAAATTGCCAGGAACATACTCATGAAAGTATTTCCTATGGGGTGTAGCATGACATGAAGCTCCTGAATCTACTACCCAATAATCACTAGTATTATCTAATGCAAGAATCAAAGCATCTTGTAACACATCACCTGCTACATTTGCTTCCTGGGTAGTTTGCTTCTGTGCATCTCCTTTCTTCTTTAGAGATCTGCAGTCTTTCTTCAGATGTCTTTTCTTTCCACAGTTCCAACACTCTATTTTTCCCAGTCTGGACTTGGATCTGCCCATTTTAGACTTGCCACGATTACCTTGGCTCTTTCCTCTCTCCTTTTGTCTTCCCCTGCTCTCCATGGTCAACACATTACCTGATGTCTCATCTATTCTTTTTCTTCGCATTTCCTCACTAAGAATAACACCAATAACATCATCAAATTTCAAGGTGTTTGAACCAGAGACAGAGTTACTTACAGCCATGACTAAGCTATTCCATCTTTCTGGCAATGAACACAAGATTAGAAGAGCCCTAACCTCATCATCAAAGTTCACACTTATATAACTTAGCTAATTTGTAATCGTATTAAACTCATTTAAATGATCAGTAACAGATCCACCTTCAGACATCTTCATATTAAATAAACGCTTCATTAGAAATACCTTGTTGGAGGTCGAGGGTTTTTCATATAGCTTACCCAGTGCGCTCATCAAACCCTCCGTTGTCGTTTCTTTTGAGATATTGAAAGCCACCGATGAAGCCAGGCTCAGCCGTATTGTTCCCATAGCCTTTCTGTCAAGAACCTCCCATTCTTCATCCTTCATGGCCGTTGGATGCTTTGCTCTTCCTCCCAACGGTAGGAATAGATCCTTCTGGTACAGATAGTCCTCCATTTGCAACTTCCATAATTGGAAGTTTTGGCTATTAAACGTCTCGACCTTAAACTTTCCTTATTCCGCCATTGCTCCCACTCGAACCAAAAACCCTAGCTTCCTGCGGGTTTATCTGCCAAATAGACCTTTGGCTCTGATACCAATTGTTAGAAAAATAGGATCACAAAGCAATAACAATAAACAAAAATGAAAATATAATCACACACACATTACAAGAGAGACACAGATATATCGTGGTTCACCCCAACTTGGGCTACGTCCACACTGGATTTTCCAGTCCTTATTATTATTATCGTCCAGCAAGGTGAAGGGATACAACCTGCAGCATAGCCCCTGCACTTCCTCTTCACTGTCTCACAGTCTCTCTCCTGATATTAGAGATATTCACAATGCATAAAACCTAATACATCATCCTAGCTGTATTACAATGACTTTCTTTATAAGGGAAATACAATGGTAAAATACCACGGGATACCCAAAACCATGGGCTCGAAAACAGCTGGCGTAAAACAGCACCAAAAATTTTTCTCGGGGGCCCGCTGGCCCTCGTGCCCTCAGCCAGAGGGGTCGACCCCCTAAGCATCGGGCCGGGGTCATAACCAAACCTGGGGTACGAACATGGCTGAATCATCATCTATGAGACTGGAAGATCTGGCTCCACAACCAACACTCCTCCATATTTGAATCACATTTAATTTCGTTGGAGAGCTTGAAGGCATCTTCTTCATGAAAGGTTACATCTCTGCTGACTTCAATGTTTATTTGTCCTAAAACATATATTATGTAGGATTTGGAGGATTCACTATATCCAAAAAATGTTCCTTTGTTTTCCGATGGATCCATCTTTTTCCTCTTCTCTTTTAGTATGTGAATGTAAACAAGACAACTGAAAATATGCAAGTGTCCAATTTCTGGTTTTTCACCAGTGAAAACCTCTTCAAGAGTCTTTTCTGGCAATATAGGATGAGGGACTCTATTCTAAATTAAACTACAGTGTTGGAGGCTTCTTCCCATAAGGATGTGGGCATATCTTGATCACACATCATGGATTTTGTAGCCTCACACATTTTTATGTTCTTTCTTTCAGCAACCCCATTTTGCTGTAGGTTGTAGGGTACAGTCAATTGTCTTTTATTCCAACATCTCCACATAAGTCATTGAATTCATGGGACTCAAACTCTCCTCCATTATCAAATCTTAAAAAACAAATGTGCTTCCCAGTCTAATTCTCAACCAATGCTTTAAACTCTTGAAACTTGTTGAAAGCTTCACTCTTTGCTTTCATAGAATAAACCCATGACTTACGAGAGAAGTCATCTATGAAAAGCACATAATACAAATAACCACTCAAGGAAGGTGCAGACATATGACCACGTAGATCAAAATTAATCAAGTCAAGTATCCCCTTGGATCTTTTGGTACTACTTGGAAAACTCTTCTTAATGTTTTTTTCCAAGAGCACAACCTCGACAAACACTATCAAAATCAGATTTAAACATGGGCATACATTTCACCATCTTTTGCAATCTAGATAGCGCTTTGAAATGGAGATGACCAATCCTTCTATTCCATAACTCACAAGGAATGATTGTGTCACGGATCATGGCTTGAATGAATTTTCCAAGAACTTGTAGAGACCTCCCTCTCTAAATCCAATCACTAATGTAGAATTCAAGTCTTCATGATTAGGCTACATGAACACTTTGTTATCCATAAAGATAAATCTGAATCCTTTATCTTCTAGAACTGAAATAGACAGGAGGTTCTTCTTCGATTCGGGGACAAATATAATTTCATCCACATGCAGCACATCTCTTGAATCCAACTGAAAATAAGTGGATCCAATGCCTTGGATCGAAAAGGTGGTATTATCTCCAAGCTCCACCTTACAAGAAAACTTATTTTCCTTCAGATATGTGATAGTGCTGATATATCTATTCATGTGCTTGGATGTGCCATTGTCTACTAGCCATGTGTCATCACTAGTGGTAATGGATCCAGAAAGGGTTGAGACAAGATAGTACTCATTCTTTCTCTCTTTATCATTAGATAAATTCTTTCTTTTAGGTTCATATTTTGTAGTAGTAGAAGCATGAAACCTACCCTTGAAATTTCCTCTTTGATTTGCACAACATTCTCTTGCATATTGTCCCTTCTTATTGCAATTGAAACATTTAATTTTAGACTTATCAAAGTTCTTGAAATAATTCTCCTTTTGATGAGAGAATTTCTCATGATATTTCTCACCTATTTTCATTTGTTCCGCAAGAGCGAGGTTCTCTTCTTTGGAGATAGTATACTTTCTATGGATTCACCCTTCTTCTTATAGGCAATCATGCCATAGTCTCTCAAAGTTAGGTTGCACTTCTTCACCATTTGTTGCAGCCAATAATGTCTCCCATGAATATGGAATACCATCAACAACGATTTGAATTAGATCATCATCATCCACCATCACGCCAATGCTCATGAGTTGATCTCTTACTTGAGATATATTTGTGAAGAAGGAAGCCACAACTTCATCCTTTTCCATATTCATATTTCTAATTTTGTTCTTTAATGCTCTCTTTTGACTAGGTGTCGTCTTCTCATAAATATTTTTCAAAGTGTCGAAGAATTCCTTTGCAGTCTTCAATGGAGTAATCACGGGCATCAAGTTGTCTTTCATAGAATCATAAATAATCCTCTTTTCCTCGGATTGATTCTTCTTGAAGTTGGTGCACCCTACATTAGTAGTAGGCTCTTCAACAACACTGGATACATAGCCATCCAAATCATGATATTCTAGTATATTCAAGATCCTGGCCTTCCAATTATTGAAGTTCGAAGTTCCTTCAAGGCGGTCTTCTGTTCTTACTGATATTGAAGCCATAATTCTTCAAGTACTGTGCACAATCAGGATCTACGTAGGCTCAAGCTTGATTGTTGAACTTATCTCTTTCATTCCCTGATATTTGATACCATGTTAATTTTTTATCTTTAATTTGGAAATGCAATAGTACTTGAAATCAAGTAACAATCATACACATAAAAAATCACATTCGACACATGAATTTACCCTAGGTAAACCCTATATGACTTGAGGGAGAAAACCCCCAAAAAACATTCCTTATTATATTGATAGATAGCATAGAATTTCTTTTACATCAAGCACCCTCGGTGAAATTACAGAGCAAGATAAAGATAAAGAAGAGAGGCTCAAAATAATATCCTGCACAAATAGAAGCGCCTTGCCTTCAAGGAAGAAGAGAATTTGCTTCACACTGAATTCATCAATCCCGTATAACATATTTATATATTATTCACATGCATCGGCTTCTATTTTTATATTCTGACTTCATGATGAACTCACCTTCCATTTGGATGTATCAATATTGCATGAAGAATAGCGCCCCACTTCTCATGCAGTGCATTTAATCACTGAAGTGAGTCTTAGGATGAACGTTCCCCTTAACTGAAAGCTTTCCCACTTAGTTAAGTAGATAACTTAAGTGTCGTCATGCGAGTGTCACAACTCAAGTGTCATATTTTAGTTTAGCATAAGTGTCGACATGCAATAACACTTTAGTTAACTAGATATTCTTTGTTATCACTTAGTTAACTCTCTTAACTAATTATTTCTTGTTAACATCACTGTAGTGAACAATTGAAGTTCTCCTTTGATTCACTTAAGTCTTCATTGAAGTTTAACAATTCAAATTCTCTATTAATTAATTATTTTATGTGCAATTCAAATTCTCTCATATCTTATCACATATTATCTTTATCTCTTGTCTTATATGCATGGTCCACACGTACCAGCTTAATTATCATATCAAATATACTAAGGAGATTTTCCCAATGATGTGATCATATTGTCCTACTATCGTTCCAAGTGGTTATATGCTAAATTAATTCACTCTAGAGGTGGCTAGCCTCTAGAGGAGACTTAATAGCTCAACCATGGTTAGAAGTACATCACACACCATACATGCTTTGACATGCAAAGCATCACCTCAACACATGAGGATATGTCTTGAAACACAAGACCTTAGCCTTGACTAGCAAGACTATACAACATCATCACTTTGACAAACAAAACACTCGACTCAACACATGAATCTTAACCATTCTTGATTCCAACTCAAGATTCTTCTCCAAGTTTCCTGATTCCAACTCAAGCTCCTATAAGGTACTACCTCAACACACGAGGCTCAATCTTGACACACAAGATTGAACTGCAGAATGACTCATGAGTTTGTAAATTGAACAGAACCATGTGTGGTGGTGCTTTTACCATCGTCATGGCCCCTACGGCCATTAAATCGTACTATCATTTTCATGGCCTTCCAAAAGCTACTCTAGTTCAAAAACACCTCGATATTCCCCATTTTCCTCATGGGAAACTCTACACCCAACAGAATATCCTTTCCCAAATTGCGCCCAATAATAATGAAGCATGGCCCAAGAAAATGAATAAGGGAATAACCAATGTCGGGGGTGTTAAACCCCCTAACCCACTTGATAACACTTTAGAAAACCTCGTAGATCACAACCCCAACAAACCGCCTAATTAAGCAAAAAATGCTCAATTACGGACGAACCATTTTTGTTATTTCTATGTTGTCTATGGGCACTATACCCATCATTTACCTCATTTGGTTAAGGATTTCCTGCTGTGGAATGAGGATAACCAATGAGAAGTGACTTCTACCCCATAGGGGCAAGCGAATCCGCCCTCACCTCATCCCACCCCCACAGAACCAATGGTTCTACAAAACCCTTTCCCTCCATGACAACCTTTGTCACAGGACAACCTTTGGCACCTTATCCACCCCACCAGCTTCTTCTAGAGAACCTCATGACTATGCGTTACATCACCTCCTTATGTTGTTTGCTGACGTAAACTTCATAAATGTCATAACCAATATGGTTCGACAGATGAAACCTTCACTATTGATAAGGGAAAAGACTCCCATTAGAGGAAATTTGGATGAAAAATGGTCTTCCCAAACCTAATTCAAATATCATGTCATCATGTATTAGCCAATCATAATGCTTAAAAATTCAAAAGAGGTGCATATAAAAAAATTGGAGGGCAAAAACAAAAACTACTTTTTTGGATCATATTTTCAACTTATCTCTTTGTAGATTTACTCAAATTTCAAGCGAGAGCACTCTTTGGATGTGGAATGAAATTATGCATCCAACGAGTATGCAAATTGCATATTTTAACATCATCTACATCACGAAAAATTGAAAATACTCGAAAACACGTTTCTCTCACTAGAAACACATTTTTTTAAATGTATTTTCAATTTTTGATGATGTGGATGTTGTCAAAAGTATGTAAGTTGGGTACCCGTTAGATGCGGAATTTAATTCCACATCCAACAAGTGCTCCCACTCGAAAATTGAGCAAATCGACAAGAAGATAAGTTGAAAATACGATCCAAAAAATAGTTTTTTTACTCCCTCTCTACTATTATTTTATTATTTTCCTTAGGATTTCCTGAGGAGGACCATTTTTCATCCAAATTTCCTCTAATGATTCAACTCGACAAACCCTTGCACCTACCTCGACCGTATATCGATGAGATTACCAAAATCCCTAGGTTTCGTTTGTGTTCCATCATAAACAATCCCAATGCTCGGGCCACCCACAACTATAGCATTGTGGACGACTTGGTATAGTATCCTGCTACCATGTCCACCTTGGAAATTGTACTGCATAGTGCAAATCCTTATTGTGATATCTAGGTGTGATTGTCCCTTTCGAATCTCATTTAATGACATTTGATTTGGATCAAGCAGAGTCATGAATGGCCTCATTAGTAGATTTTTAAATCCCAATTACCATTTTAAACTTAGTGATTCATCAGTGTATTGTCGATGAAGGAGCCTCCATCTATGTCATGTCAAATCACGTTTGGTAGAATCTTGAAACCCCCAACTTGTATTGTCCCTCATGATATTGCATGCCTACGATGGTAGTGTCTCCAAACCTCAATGTCTTCTCCAGAATGTCCCTGTAGAGTTATCTAGAAAGGTGATCCTAATCTTCATCAAGGTTGTCAATGCTCAAATAGATTACAACCTCCTCCTTGGGTGTAGCTACATGTATGCTATGAAAGAAGTCACCTCATTTGTCTTCGTGCTTATGATGTCCCCCCATCAAGGGAAGATCGTAAAACTGGACTAGTTGAGCTTTTAAGACCCCAAGGGGCTGACCTACCTGGAAAATGTCTTACCCATGATTGACAATAGTCCTAGCAACAAATCCATCCCATATTTCACAAGTTTTGGGCCATGCATCTTCTGCAATGCCCTCGTGATCGTAACCTTTCGGGATCACCTCCTTCACACCCAGAGGTGGAAATATCAGATTTGTGCATTGTCTTCTCTGGTAAATATGTTTCCCAACCTCAACCATAACCTCAACCTACCCCCTCTCCTAGATAATTACCTAGGAACCATGGGGATCCATTCCTATTCAACAAATCCCATTATTAATTTCTCCTTTTGGAATCATAAGCACGAATGTGATGACAACTCTTAATTTCCTAGGTTTGATGTTAGGCCTCCATGTTTGGTATCTTACCCCTACCCCAAATACACCTCCTACACTACAACTTAGCTTGACACATGTGCATCCAACCAATACTGCAAATCACCCCCCTCATAAAGTACCTAAGGTAGCACCACCTGCCACCCCCACCTCTTCCCAATAAGAAGGATGGGGGTAAAGCAACGAATGTGACGACGCCTACAAATCCAAACAAAGTCATGAAACCTCCTCCCACTGTTGAATTTTTAACTTAGCAATATTGTTTTTCAAATCGTATTTCATCCCATATATATTTTTTCATTTCAACTTCAAATTTGTAGTGGAAAACAAAAGTATCACTGAAAGAGAACCATGCACAGTAGACATAAATTTTTACCCTGGGAAACCGGAACTTAGGAGAAAACCTAGAAACCTTTCTTAAGAAGAATATTTCCAATAATAAGAGTATAACGACAACAATATAAGAACCCTAGTTCACGACGGTTTGAAATACATCACTTGTTACATCACCAGTTACATAGGGTGAGTCCAGCTGCATGGAGGGTGTGCACTTCAAGAGGAGAGATAGAAAAACCCAAAAGAGAGATAAGGGTATTCAATAATTGCTTCATGAATCTTCACTTCAACCTTAACTAGACCCAGCTAAATGATGCACACTTGTGGAGAGAAAGAGAAAACTTGATGATCCAAATGAATTGTTAGAACACTTTATTTATACACATTAGATCACCCTAATTTCATGTAGGGGATGACTTGAATTTCTTGTTAGGGACGACTTACTAGTTTGACCATTTCATTGTTTATTAATTTGTTGAACATTTATTATTGGAAATTCCTACTTCTTAGGAAAGGTTGTCCATTGTGTTGATGTTATACTTCTTCGTCACATGCTCGTATATTCATCGCATTGAGATCCAATGTTGATTTGACCCACAGTAAGAAGTCCCGGACACCTCTTAGTGATTATGTCAATTTCAACATTAGGATAGACTTATATATGTCATAATTGGATAAAATCCCCTAATAAAATAAAAAAATTCAAACACTCTAATATATAATAGATCACTCCATTACAGGAGTAGGAAATGTTAGAGCACCCTGGGGACCATCTCCACACCATATGACTGGTAGGTTCACTGCCCATGTCTGAGCCATTCACCTCTAGAATGTGAATGTATCATTCATTAATAACCAATTCAGCATGGCCTCACTAGCCAATTCAAACATGGCTGTCTGTGAGTGAATGTCTTCCCGATGTTGCACCTGGAGAAACATCAACACTCCCTCTCAGCAAGGGAGACATTTTCATCACACCTAGTTTCACATTTGGTGAGAATGTCCACAATCTACATCTCGAGTCTGTTAGGACTACGCCCGGTCCATTCATCACTAGCCAAAATGGCTATTTATATGAGTGAATGTATCATTCTCCATCACCATGGATTCCTGTGGAGAATGTCTACTCTGATGCTACTCATATGTATTGCATCTATACTGCAAATACATCTGTGTTGTATATGTATTGTATATGTATTGCATATGCATATGTACTGCATTTGTACCTGTATTGCATCTATATTGCAACTGCATATGTACTTGTAATGCATCTATACTACAACTGCATCTGTACAACCATCTCGATATCTAGGTTATTCACCTCTCGTGAATTTCTTCTTCACATATGATGAACCATCACGGTATCTGGTCCAATCACCTCTCACGAATGTCTGCCACTCATCTGTCAATATGTACTAGAGATTTACTACTCCCTTTTGCAAAATGTATCGGATGAAGTAATTATTTTATCTCTTGATCAAATAGTCCTACATAAATCCACATTGCTTTACTACACTAGATAGAATATACTCTGCATCTATTGTATTGAGTGTGGCAAAAGTTTGTTTCTTGCTAGACCAAGATATCATGGATTATCACAAGCTGAAACAACACCTTGAGGTGCTCTTTTTTGTCTAATACACTCCCTACGCAGTTAGTATATGTATATCTCTGTAGATTCACTTCATCACTTGAGTCATCTCTTAGACCATATCCAATTGTACCGCACAGGTACCTGGCACATGTTTTTCCATAACCCAATGTACTTTCCTCATCCCAATCATATACTTGCTCAAGGTGCTCCCTGCAAAGCATATCGTCAAGGATCAAATCAATTGCCTGTTCATTGTGGGATCCACCAAAATGAATCTGAAGTGGAGTCTCTCAACTTCTTCATATCTAACATCATAGGTTTACAGTCCACCATGTCGAATTTCTGCAAGATCTCAATTGTGCACTCCCTCTTCCTAAGGAAGGTCTCATCACACCTCCAATCCCAATAATTTAGGACAAGATATAACATTTCAAACTCATAGGAAAAATACCTCTTGCACTCAACACTGAGCTTCTCTATTCCTGTAATGGGACATATCATCAATCATACAGTACCAAGGTCAAATGATCACCATAATTATTGGTGAATTCCAAGCTCATCAAGTACATGTCTATCATGGGTTCCTTCTTGATTCCATACAAGGTATTATTTCTCAATAAAAAACTATGTTGCAGCTACTCCCTCTGTGTGGGAGTGTCTTAATCCCTTTGTACTTGTGTATCTTTCTCCCTCTAGACCTGGACTCTACTCTCTCTGCATCTAAGTATACTTTACTTGAAGCAACATGTTTTATTCTGCACTATTGATCTCTGTGGATCCATCTGCATCATATCCCACCAAGTGGTTCCACTGAGACGAACCTCTTGTTCCCTCAAGAACAATAAATAAAAACCATGATTTTCTCTGAGTTTATAACTTCATGCTTGATCGCTTGTAAGTCACAACTGAATTTCTCTTCGCTTTCAGAACTATCTCCCCGAAAGTATCATTGGGAGCTACATGTCTCTCTGCATCCTACAAAGTATCACGAAGCTATGTTGGCTTCTTTCTTATCACGACAACATCCCTAGTGAGATACATTGGTTCTACCGATCTACAGACTCTTCCTGATAGTATGGAGGATGATCAAATATACTACTAGAGGGATCTGTACCCTCATCCTTCGGAACTTCCTTCTCCTCACTATCAAGTTCTATGTGAAACCTTCTATATCTCTCAAAGGTTATAGTATTCATCCTCTTATTCCTTGGAATATAGGTGAATGTAGGACAACCAAATATTTTTTCTAACTTCACTCCTGTGAATTCCACTCAGGACTCTTGTCCTTGAATATTTGGTGAGGACACTTGATCTGAGCATAATTGTCATACTGTATGCATATTCCTATAGGAACATGGGTAGATCTTAAGCATGGATCATCATCCCACAATATTTAAAAATTGACCTATTTCTATGATAGAAATTTCCACAAGGGTTAACCAGTACTAATTTAAGAAATTATGTTATTGATCAATAATAATAATTCAATTTGAGTAAATAACACTTATTGCACAAAACATTAAATACTTATCTTTGCTTGTTTTGTTGACTCCCTCTTTATTTATGCCTCCTTGCAGAAATCACTAGAATTTTTGGAAGTGTACTCTTCATCATATGATATGAAATCTTGGTCTTCTTCTTCATCAAGTCCTGAACTTCTGGAACTTGCTTGAAGACTTTATCCTTGGTATCTGAGTGCTTTTAGAAGAAATACTCATTTCAGATTTCACCTGCAACTTCATCAACCATTGTCTTCTTTTATGGATGTTCATCAACATCAACTATTGATGCATTTTCTAGTCTTTTCTTCTCGGGACACTTTGAATCATAGTGTCCAAAATTTTGACAATTATAGAATTTGATCTTTGAGAGATCCGTATTTTTCTATCTTTGAGCTGGAGTTGCTTTTTCCTCTCAAAGTTTCTTCTTCATTTTCTTTTTCTTGCATGAACTACAAGGGCTTGAGTTTCTTCATTCTGATGTTTTTGCAAGTTGTTCTTAGACAGTACTCTAGCATCTTCTTGGACATAATCATCCCATAGCCTATAAAATTTGGTCAACTCATCTCATCCGCATACACTTTGAAAAAATGACAGGTAAGTCCATTAAGACTTACCTTAACAAGTTCTAAGTCACCAATGGTATCTTCAATGGATTAGTTGATATCTTAACTATGAGACCTTTATGAAGTATGTAGCAACTGAATCTGAATTATTCATCATCATACAAAAAAGTTCGTTTCACAAGGCTAATTTTATATTGGTGTTATTACTCTTGAACAATCTTACTAAGGCATCAAACATTTCTTTAGCGGTCTTCAACTCTGCAACATATGGAATCAAGTGATATTTTACAAAATCTATCAAGATCCTTTTAGCCTTTTCTTCATTTTTATTGTACTTGGATTTCTCTTCAGCATTCTTGGGTTCCTTGACATATTATTTTACATAATATTGGATCTCATTTTCATATGGTATGAAGGGTATCCTAGTTTTCCAGGACCTAAAGTTAGAGGCACCATCCAACCTGTCTTCTACTCCGAGGATGGACACAATTTTTGTCAAGAGTTGAAATCTAACCAAGAAACCCTAGCAGGAAGTAGGTCAAAACTGAAATTTCCCTCCACAGATAGATGCACCCTCCTAGGACGACCTCTAGAATACTATTTTTATTCCAATCTATGGTAAGAAGAATTCAAAATCGGAAGCCCTAGTTCCTTGATTCCGACGGAAATTATGTCAAAATTGAAACTTCATAAAACTGAGATCTACTTCCACATATAAGTGTTCCCTCATAGGGTGAGCTCCAAACTGCTATCTTCATGTCCAATCTATGGACAAAAGTTTCTAAACATGGAAGCCCTAGTTTCCATATTAGGGAAGAAACAGTCACTAGCAATGGCTTCTATTCAGTACTGCTATGAGACCATGTTGACTTTTTAACTTTGCAGTATTATTTTTCAAGTAGTATTTCATCCCACAGATATTATTACATTTCAACTTCAAATTTGCAGTGGAAAACAAAAGGATCATTGAAATAGAATCATGAACAGGAGACACAAATTTTTACCCTGGGAAACCCAAACTCGGGAGAAAACCCAACAACCTTTCTTAAGAAGAATATTTCCAATAATAAGAGTATAACAACAACAATAGAAGAACCCTAGTTCACGAGGGTTTGAAATACATCACTTATTACATCACCAGTTACATAGGGTGAGTCTAGTTGCATGGAGGGTGTGCACTTCATGAGGAGAGATAGAAAACCCCAAAAGAGAGATAAGAAAGAGAGATCATAGTCTTCAATAATTGATTCATGAATCTTCACTTCAACCTTCACTAGACCCAGCTAAATGATGCGCACTTATGGAGAGAGAGAGAAAACTTGATGATCCAAATGAACTGTTGGAGAAATTTATTTATACACATTAGATCACCCTAATTTCACTTGGGGGTTGACTTGACTTTCTTGTTAGGGCTAACTTACTAGTTTGACCATTTCATTGTTTATTCATTTGTTGACCATTTATTATTGGAACTTTCTATTCCTTAGGAAAGGTTGTCCATTGTGACGATGTTATATTTCTTCGTCACATGCTCATCTATTCACTGCATATATCCCTAATGTTGATTTGACCCAGAGTAAGAAGTACCAAACACTTCTTAGTCATTATGCCAATTTCAACATTAGGCTAGACTTATATATTTCATAAGGGGATGAAATCCCCTAATAAAATAAACAAGTCAAACACTCTAATATAGAATAGATCACTCTGTTACAGGAGAAATAAATGTGAGAGAACCCTGGGGACCATATCCACACCATATGACTAAGAGATTCACTACCCCTGTCAAAGACATTCACCTCTAGAATGTGAATGTATAATTCATTAACAACCAATTCAGCATGTCCTTACTATCCAATTCAGCATGGCTATCCATGAGTGAATGTCTGCATGATGTTGCACCTGAATAAAAATCAACACCCACTACCACAGCTTGAGCACCCCCGCCTTGAGCTTTGTGCAATTTTTTGGGTCACGCTATCTAGAACTATCAAGAATTTCCCATCTTACACACTCATCTGCAAACGTTAGATGATGAATCCGATGAGAACATGCTAGTGGTCCATCTCTCTAACACCCTAAAAACATATAATAAGTCATTTCGCACCAATAATCCTTATGTGGTATGTGGCCTGCGTGGTCATTATTCACCCCATTTCCCATATCTACATGAGTATTGATGTATGCTAGATGACTTGCACTGACTTCCTTGAGAGTCCTAATTCACTAGAAAAGAATAATTTCACCCTCTCGCATCTTTTTCAAGTGGGATGACTACTTTGCTACATCTCGTCCTTTGATGAGCCTTCCTCATCATCTCATTATGTTTCACCTGTGTCAAAAAACACAAGCCCCTCTGACCTATTTGTTCGACCCTTTCAAACTGAGGAATAAATCCCATGTACAAAGCATGGGGAAAATCCCCTAAACCTATCTCCTTCTCATTTCCGTCCCCATCGTTGTTCAAGTTGATGAAATTGGGGGTATTCCCCCTATAGGGGGCATCCCCCACCATCATATCACCAAGTTATCATGCTACCATGTCCATCCACCTCATCATACACCCCCCTTCCATTAGTTGATCGATGCCTTATTCGTATATCTACATGAGAGCATCTACACTCCACCGATACCTCTGGGATGGGGTAGATGGTTGATTAGCTTAACCTTGGGATAGGGGGAATGCTCAATCATTTTGAACCTACCTTATCATATCTATATTTCAATGATCCCATATCTCAACCTAACACATATGTGATCCATAATAAAAAACCCATGCCCACAACATGGAGGCAGGCCATTAACTCCGCTTACTCACATATGTGATCTTGGCCTCTTATCAAGGTCACACTTCACTTGTACAGTTGGTTAATTCCTTCCTAGATGCAGATTTATGCTAGGGTATTGTTTCCATGTGTATATGTCCAAGTGATGTTTTTCCCTTAGTAACCATGTTAAAATATTTTGATGGTTGCTTGTGTCAGACCCACGGAATCATCTCGGCTCTCCCAATAGAGCTAGGGGGCAAGACAATTAATGTAGAAGTAGAATGTGTTGTGCTCCACTAGAATATAATTTCTTACTTAGTAGAATTTGGACTCAAGCCATGATGGTTGTGATGTATTTGATATTTTAGGTGATTAAATTTCCACATGAAGGAAAGAGAGTCACCATTGATCAATTGTTGTTCCATGGAAGTGAGTCTACTTGAAACACTGGGACAATTGTCCCCTTAGTAATCCATTCTAGAAAGGACTATGAAAATGTTGGTGTGGGAATTTATCTTACTCTTATGGGAACATTTAATTTACCTCCACCCAACCTAAGTGATAATGCAGCCCCAATACACGGGATATCATTTTTCCCTATTACTTCCACATGGAAAGTATCTCAAGTAAAAATCTCATATTTTGAATACCCATGGATAATACCATAATCGACTCAAGGAACTGGGTGTAGGAGGGTTTTGTCAGCTTTGTCTGCAATTAAAATAGCTTACCAAGCCATAGTTCTAAAAGATGAAAATCATGATTGTCACTCTACTCAAATTGTAGTTGATTATTAGTATTCCATGCTCGTCTGGGACATCAATTCTTTACCATGTCATGATCCCTTAGACATTGTCATTCCTTAGATGAAATTATTATCGAAGCTATGTATTTGGTTGAAATACTTTGGAGAGACATGCACCAACGTGCATCATTTTTACCGGCTAAAAATGAAGTAAGGACAAATGAAAATGGGACTACCAAGACAGGTTCAATGGATTGGTATGGGATCCCTCTCATTGCTTCAAAAGTGTATGTGGAAGGGAACATGGCCAACATCTAAGCAACCATTCCCATCAACATATCTAAGACCGTAGGTGTCATCGAAAATGTCTTTATTAGTGAAAATTGCACACTAGAGGAGATAGAAATATATACTACAATACTCAAAGAGTATAGAGACGTTTTCGCTTGGTCCTATGAAGAAATTCTAGATATATACCCATCTATTAATGAACACGAGATAAAAACATATCCTAATGTTAAACCTATTCGGAAAACGTTAAGAATAGCTAACCCTAGAAAGGTTGTTGATGTAAAGGAAGAATTGGAGAAACTTCTCTTAGCAAACTTCATCTATAATGTCCCTCTAGCTGAATGGGTGTCCAATTTGGTACCTATGTATAAAAAGTAGGGGAAAATCAGAGTTTGAATTGATTTTCGAGACTTGAACCTAGCATGTTCTAGGGATAATTAGCCTATCTCGTTCATTGATCAATTATCGATGAATGTGCAGGAAAAGACATTTTCTCATTTATGGATGACCTCTTAGGGTACAATCAAATTCAAATCCAACCTGAAGATCGGCACAAAACTAATTTTATATTCCCTTAGGGAACCTTTACATAGAGGAAAATATCATTTGGCCTAAAAAATGTCATAGGTACATTTCAACACGTTGTGTATTATGCTTTTCAAGATATCAATGAGGCATATTTAGATTATATAACAACTAAATTAGGGAAGAGAGGGGATCACGCCAAACATTTAAGGGTTTTTTTCGATAGGTGTCATTTTTATAGGATTCTATTTAATCCTCATAAATGCATTTTTCGTGTCAATTTGGGTCAATTATTGGATTTCATAGTTTCAAAGGATGGAATACTAGTATATCCATTCAATATTGAAGCAATAGTCCAGTTGCCTCCCCCACGTAACTTGCATTAGTCACAGATCCTTTAAGGGAAGGCTAATTTTTTGTGATGATTCATTGCTAACTATGCCAAAATCACAAAAGGCTTCATGTGCCTACTTAGGAAATGGGTCCCATTCATTTGGGATGATAATGCTCAGAAATATTTCAATGCATTGGAAAAAACTTTGATGTATGCCCCACTACTGAGTCCCTCGAAATATAGCAAATATTTCCTCTTGTATCTAGTAACATATGAATCAATGGTTGGAATGGTTCTGGTCTGGGAAGATGATTCTCACCAGGAACATGTCATCTACAACCTAATTAAGAACCTCGTAGGTCCTGAGCTAAGGTATTCTCATGTCACAAACTAGCACTAGTTGGCGTGCATGCAGTACAAAGTCTTCGATACTACATTATCCTTAGATGAACGACTATAATTGCACACATCAATCCATTCCAACACATATTGCTCGATGGATTGTTGGAGGAAAGTATAATAAGTGGATAGTTATTCTTTAGGAGTTTGACCTAGTTTTCACGTTAGCTAACTTGTTAGGAACCCGTGTCAACCCTTCTCTTTACTTTGTTAGTATATTGTTGTTGGACGCATATGCTTTGTAAGTCGTCCTGTAGTATTTGTTGATCCATAGTATTGGACGCATATGCTTTTTAAGTCGTCCCATAGTATTATATGTTCCATGGTATTGACCCATAGTATTGGGCATAGACTTAGTATATAAGTGTGTGTTGAGGCCAATGAATCCATTATGAAGTTGTTTTGTATTGAGCTTGCTCAAAGGAGGTTTCCCCCTCAAAGTGGCCCATGATCAATAAAAATATTATGTGATCTAATATATCATGTATTTCATCAATTAATTGTTGCAAGTTCTTCTCATCTGGTATCAGAGCACTTTCTTGGGCTCATTGGGTGGAATTTCTGCCAATTTTTTTTCGCATCGGTTGCAGGTTCGGATTTGAAAATAATCCCTATCCGCTTAACTATGGGAAGTACTTGGGCATAAGCCCTAAAACTCATTGTGAGGAGTACCACAGGAACCCCAAAGTAGTTGGCCCATTGAGAGGACCTGTCAGCAAAAAGGGCAACGACCCCTACCTAATTGACTAGTTCCCACCTATGAGGTAAACCAAGAGCTTTCGTTTGTGGCAAAGTAGTTATCAGTTTTACCTGAGCCGTGGAGTGAGGGGTACCGCCCCAATACACAATCCGTTAGACAACAATGGTGGCTGAGTGAATCCCCTAAACCGTTAGGAATCCGAACATACCTGGGGTCCATATCTATTTCCAGCTGATAAATCGCAGATTACATCTGTCTAGACCTGTTGCAGAGCTAGCCGTTTCAGATCCATTCTGAAAGTTGTTTCAGATCCATCCGTTTTCGATCCATTATGAGCCATTTCAGATCCCGTCGTTTCAAATCCATTTTGAAAGTCGTTTCAGATCCGACCATTTTCAATCCCTTCTGAGCCGTTTCAGATCCCGCCATTTCAGATCCATTCCGAAAGTCGTTTCAGATCCATTCTGAAAATAAAAATAATAAATAATAAATAAATCTATTTTTTCTTCATATCTCCTTTGTTTTAACTCTGTTTCCCTTAAAAATTCACCGACACCTATGCAATCCCATTCTGCATATTTCATTCCTGAGGACCCTATCCCAAATTCCACTTACTAAAGCCAGAAATCTCACATTTGTCTATTTTTAGGGTTTGCCATAACTTCTTCGATTTTCACCCAATCGCCTTCAAACTTCGCCACCATGTTCATTCCTTATTTTTGCTTCTTTGTCCCTCTCTGAAAATTTTTCTCATTCTTTCACCCTGCTTATGAAATCCCCATTTCCTGCTTCCCTGTCCATCAAAAAGTGTCCAAAACCTAGTCAAACCCCAATTACCCATTAGAGTTTTTCCCCAATCCAAAGTTTCCTTTACTAAAGAAGCTTCTATTTTTTTTTCTACCCATTCAAAAAAAAAACTCCTGGTTATGGTTCTCACCCGCTCCGGATCGCAAATGATGGAGGAAGAACTTGCAGCCCTCAAAACCAAACTCCAAGATCTGGATGAAAATTTTCTCAGCCTCCATCTTCAGCATTCAACCATGAACAATAAACGACAGCCCGAATATTTTGCAGCCATTGGATTCTCTTCTTCTAGCAATTTTCGTGGGTCGAAGCTTGACTTTCCTCGCTTCAATGGTACTGATCTGATTGGATGGATATACCGGGAAGAACAATATTTCAGTCTGCATAATACTTTTGATGTCCACAAAGTTCCACTTGCACCCTTTCATTTGGAATAGGAAGCCCTTCAATGGTACCGTTGGTACATCAAAGCTCATGATGAGCCAAACTGGACCGATTTTTTCCAACTCCTTTTGCAACTATTTGGTCCTAGTGCTTTTAATGACTTCACAGGAGCACTCACTAAACTTCACCAAATTGGCACTGTGAGAGAGTATCAGATAGAATTTGAGAAACTGGCCAATCACACAGAAGGATTGTATGATGAATTCTACAGGAGTTTTTTTATCAATGGTCTCATGGATGAAATCCACTCAGATGTTAAAATGTTCTGTCCCAACACAATGATGGAAGTCCTAGGGTTGGATAAGTTGGTGGAGGATAAGATCATAGCCTAACAACGCTCCAAATCCACTTTTGTTCCATTTCGACATATGGTTTCCCAACGAACTCCCATCACGCCAGCTCCTCAACCAACTCCTATCAAGTATTTTTCTGAAGCAGAGATGTGAGCATGTAGAGAAAAAGGGCTTTGCTATAATTGTGATGAGAAATTCACTCGGGGACATAGATGTGTTGAGAAAAAGCTGTCTCTTGGATGTGGATTCTCCGCCTGCCTCTGAACTTGGTGAAGAAGCTCCAGATACAATAGATGATCAGGTCGACATTTAGCAGCCACATGTTGACCCTCCGTCTCCGGAAGACCACCCAGAGATATCTTTCCATGCTTTAGCCGGATTCACCACCCCACAAACAATGCAGGTCAGGGGTTACTTCAAGAAGATCCCTCTTACAATACCCATTGATTCTGGTAGCACTCATAACTTCATTGACCCTTGGAACACCAAACAGGCTAATTTTTTTGTCCATCCTTACTCCAACTTTGAAGTCATGATTTCCAATGGGGGCACCTTACCTTGCAAGGGGAAGTGTTTCAATATGCGTATCTCTATGTGAAAACCTGCACTCTGACATGTTTTCCTTCTCCTTACGCAGATGTGATGTGGTTTTGGGCGCTCAATGGTTACACACACTTGGCCCATCTTATGGGATTTTGTTGAACTTTGGATGCAGTTTTCAGTCAATGGGAAAAAACACACATTTACGGGATTACAACCAGGGTCTCTTCGTATCATCAATTCACATCACCTGGAAAATATCCTTAAGGATAATTCACATGGTTTCATTGCTCAGCTCCATTCCATTCATATGCACCCATCAACAGTCTCCAATACTCCCTTGGATCAATATGCATGTGTCTTGGTTGAACCAATGGACTTGCCACCTTCAAGAGACCTTTCCGGTAAGAATTTAGCCGCATCTACATCTAAGAAGAAAACATACCTACTAGGGAATTCTTTCTGCATCAAGATTGATCATCAGAGTCTGAAATTTTTCCTGGAACAACGGGTCTCTTCCCTAGCACACCTAAAATGGGTTATCCAACTCATGGGTTATGCCTATGCGATCACTTACCAAAAGGGTGAGGACTATATGGTGGCGGATGCTCCTTCTCGCACATTTGATTCCCCAGTTTCTCTTTTAGCTATTTCTATGCTTGTTCCAAATTGGTTGCAATTTGTTCAATAGAGCTATATCTTTTATGAACTCCATGCTTCTCCATCGACAGGGCACTCTAGGTTTCTCAAAACGTATGACCGGGAACAGTGTACCTTCTTTTGGTATGGAATGAAAATGAAAATTCAACAGATGGTGGTTGAATGTGATACTTTCCAGGTCAACAGGGTGAAATGGCACTCCTTCTGGGACTGCTCGAACCCTTGCCCATCCCAACACAGATTTGGACAGCTATTTCTATGGATTTCCTTGAAGCACTCTGGTGGTACATCCACATCTAAAATGACACCATATGAAGCAATCTATGGACAAGAACCTCCAGTTATTCTTCCATACACCCTCAGGAGTTCCCTAGTTCAGGATATTGACTCGGTTCTTCGAAACCGCGATCAGATTCTTCTTATTTTGTAGGACAATATTCACATGGCAAGAATTCGAATGAAACAACAAGCCGATCAGCACCGTTTTGAGCGCACTTTTCAAGTAGGTGATATGGTTCTTCTTTGTCTACAACCTTCCAAGCAATCCTCCCTAAAACTCAAAAGGCATCAGCTTCTCTCTCAATATATCACAGAGGTATTAATTCATTGGCACGAAATGCAAGCCGAGGATGATACAGGGGAACCACTACTTTAGATTTCGTATCAATTTCCACATCTAAAGCTTTGAGGACAAAGATTTTTCTAAGGGATAGAGGATGTTAGGAACCCGTGTCAACCCTTCTCTTTACTTTGTTAGTATATTGTTGTTGGACGCATATGCTTTGTAAGTCGTCCCGTAGTATTGGTTGATCCATAGTTTGTATTAGTCCATGGTATTGACCCATAGTATTGGGCATAGACTTAGTATATAAGTGTGTGTTGAGGCCAATGAAGCCACTGTGAAGTTATTTTGTATTGAGATTTCTCAAAGGAGGTTTCCCCCTCGAAGTGGCCCACAATCAATAAAAATATTTTGTGATCTGATATATCGTGTATTTCATCAATTAATTGTTGTAGGTTCTTCTCATAAGTCTAATAAGTCCTTGGAACTTGTCGATTTAATGTTGGATCTACCCTAAGAGGATGAAGTAACAACAGGGAATGATTCATTACCTAATGAACACATTTTCCTTATCATCTCAGATGACCCTTAGTATGGGAACTTATTTATATTTACCTACAAACCCAAAGGGTCCCTACTCAATCTTCTCGTGAGGAGAGACATAAAATATGTCACCAAGAAAGACATTATGTCATCATTGGAGACACACTATATCATCGAGGGATCAATATTATCCTAATACATTATCTAAACCATTAGCAGGAAGAAAAAGTGATTAATTATTTATGCGGTGGAGCCTATGGTGGTCATTTATCAAGGCTTTCCACAGCCCAAAAGATATTGTGCATAGGGTACTTATGGCCCTCAATTTTCATATACTATGTTGAATCAGTTAAGAAATGACATCCCTATTAGGCCTTTACCAATAAAATGTGTGTGCATCCTGCTCCGCTCTATCCAGTAATCACCAACGGTCCCTTCCCAAAATGGGGGATATATTTAAAACCTATAATCTAGCATTGACAAAAGGCCATAAATACATTATTATGGTTTTTGACTACTTTACTAAGTGGGTCAAAATCCATGCCCACCTTTAAGTGCAATGGTGAAACTACAACACACTTTGTGTTTAACCAGATCATATCTTGTTTTGGCAATACCCAAAGAGATTAACACTAACATTGACAATCACTTTCAAAAAAAAATGATGGCAGAGTTGGATGAGAAGATTAGTTTTCGACAAGATTTATCCTCACCATCTATCCTCAAGCTAATGGATAAGTAGAGGAAGTCAATAAGTCCTTGAAAACCATGCTTCAAAAGACAATGAGTAGGAATAGGAACAACTGGCATATAATTCTTTATCCCACCCCTAAAGCTAACTATTGAGCTCTTACTATATACCATCCAGTTAGAAGAACGTTTAGTATACTTGGAACAGTTGGATGAGCATAGAAGAGATGCAACTATTGCTAATGAAACACATAAGAAATTTTTGAAGGCTCGATATGGTAAATATGTCCATCCTCATGTCTTCTCTAAGGGAGACATGGTGCTTGTCTATGACCACCAACATGACAATATAGGGCCCAGTAGATTCAAGTCAATGTGGCATGTTCCTTACATCGTGAAGCAAGTGTTAGATAAAGGATATTATGAGCTAGAATATTTCTAGGGGAACATTCAATGTCGCTTGTTAGAAGAAAGTGTTCGTCAATGCTGCTTTGAATTTATTACATATGTTCACATGCTAAGGAGGTTTAATTCCATTTCTGATACATTATCTAAATATGTATTATATAGGAATTTGGCACAAGTTGAAAGCAAGCATAATTTATAAAGCAAGATCATGTACAAATGTAGATAAGGATGATAAAAAGTGTTTCGTTAATATAAAAGTAAGTCCATCAAGTACAAAAGTGTGAATCATAATACAAAATAGGGGCTCTTGGACCTCAATGGTGCATATATACATCGAATAGGTAAAAAATGTCCATCATGGACCAAAAAGTACAAAAATATATGATTGGATTCAATCTTGTGCCCCCAGCATGTCTCTATATAAGCACAAGACACATGTACCACCTACCTAAACAATTTGATCCATTGAGAAGGTACCCCTACAACCTGTCACTGCATATCCTCTGGCAAGTGCTCAATCCAAGTAGTAGGAATTCCATGGGTAAGGCTTCAAAGGTTTTCCTCCACAGAAGCTAGAGTAACCTCCACCCCCTCCCTTTCCCATGGCTCATGTCGTCGTAAATAAGGTTGACCAGTAGGTCACTTTTTTCCAATGTGTGCACCATAGTCAATATTTTTCATTAGGATCATGCACCAAAAATATTTCTCTTCAATGTTAAATATTTAAAAATACAAAAAATTGAAATATATCAAAAAACATTACTCGCTAATCTGGCCCATGCTGAACCGGGAGGAAGTACTAGGTATGGGTCTCCTTTGAAGTCTAGACCTGTATATGGGAATTCCTCTATGGATAGGTGTTGTCTTCTCCACCACTCGAGGAACTCATCATAAAAAAATGTAACTACTCCTCCTCCCAACCAAAGCATAAGATCTATCCATTGGGACATCAAGGGATCTCTAGGGTCCAATGGTGGGAGTGATACTCTCAAGCTCATGGTGGGAAGCCTCTCAAAGAAGAATGATACTAAAATTCTCTTGTATCTGAAATTCCTGTTCTTCCCAGTTTTGAAATCGGTGAGTTGGCTCTTCATATTTTTCAAAAAACTGGTGCACTAGTCAAGTAGTGTGGATTGAGGAACTCTACTACAATGTGCATGAACCCTCATGAGGCTAAACGTAAAGCTGTAGAACTTGCTACTTTAGTGATCATAGTCAAGATAAAATTCAGCGGGAAGCTACTAATGCTAGATATAGGAACCTATGTGCCTAAATCTTGGGTCCCTGGATCACAAAATGTTTTACATAATCTTGCACAATGAGTGTACTCTCTCCTCTGACCAAGCCTTTAAGGTTCACTGGGGACCCTCTCCATGAAATTCTAGTAAAAAAATACATATCTTACATGGTAATATCTAACACTTCCCTCTTGATGATGAATGCACCTTGTTCAGGGTTCCAGTAGTGGATCAACACATGTAATAAGCCCTTTTGGGCCTTCATGTAGGATACTCAGAAAAACTTAAGCAATTTGCACCGACGAAGGACATTTAGAGTCAAAGGATTTCCCAAGGCATCACGGTCAAGGTCCTCGTGCTCCCGATTCCTCCATATGAAATCCATTTGCACAAGAAAGTGGTTGTTTTATCTAATGCACAATTTTTTCATCATTCTACCATCCATTCATTCTTGTTCTTCTGAACATGTACAAACATTCACACTCTTGGATCTATATAGGTGTGAATATCTCAGTAATTCACTCTCTGCAAGATCAAAAGGCATGAATGTGTAGTTTGAGAATTAGAACGAGGCCAAAATATCAAGTATTGGACTAACATTAATAAAACATGGATGAAAATGAAGGGTAAGAGAAGAGGAAAATACTTGGAATTGACAAAAAGTGAATTGATGTCTAGAGGACTCTACAATCAATAAAGGGTAAAAAGATCCAAATGGGTAAAAAGTAACATAAAAATGAATTGTAATTTATTTTTTACCATATTATTAACTTATATAAAAAAAATTAGCCACTTTTATATAGTTTTGACCCTATGTTAACAATTGTCAACTAATATTAATTCCATTTTGCCAAGTTTTGACTAATTTTGATAGGAGAACGAGAACAAAGGTTCATTTTTCCCAATTGGTGGTCCAATTAATAGGTATTTTTTCAAAACTAGCATATAAGGTAGGTCATATCCTTAATGCATAATTTACATCATACCTTCCATCATTTACACTGCTCAGGATCACAACACATGGAGTTGTGACAATAGCCCTCTATTTCCAGAAAATTTATAACTTACCATGTTAGAGCTTACCAACTCATGGGCGCCCTAGTTAGAACTATTGTTTTATTTTGGTTCCAATTCCAAAGTTTGTGTTAATATCAATATTCCATTACTATCCCCGCCATGTCATCGAGATGAAGCCTCATGACCCTCTCTAATATCTTATTCAGGCCATTACCCTAGCGGAATCTCAAAATTTAGTATTTTGTATTACTGCATTTACATACCACTGCTTGAACATTTGAGTCTAATTCCTGCTATACTTTTCCATTAGCCGCTTATCTCTAGTGTATTCTTTTAATACCGCTCTCCTTTGCTACCTATTGCAGTCACATCTTGCTACCCTGACCAGAGAATACATGCTTTAAGAGCATCCACATCTTTCATATCCATTTGTTGTGTTTTTTTTTGCATAGGTATGTTCCATGTGCTTGGAAAGTAGTTGCACGCTATGCAATGCTCATGTTCTCCAATGTACTATAGAATTATTTTATTCTTTTTCAGGCTTTATGATATGAAAAGACACTCAAAACAAATATTATAAAACAAAAAAAGAGAGGGGGGGAGATCTCAAATGTCTATTATTATATGGCAGCAAGGCAAGTCATCCTTAAACAAAGCACCAGTCTCGAGTCTCTCAATAAGTTGGGCTCTAGTTTTTGACCTTAGGATTTGAGCCTTGATCTTAGATTTGTTACTCCTATGGTTAGTTACTCTTCCAATCATATGGAGAATCTACTAGTGTCTCCTACATTGTAGATTTATATTGTTGGTCCCTTTGTGTCAAAATCTTCCCAAGTCACTACTATGATGAGCTCATTGTTCAAGGATATAGAATGTGTTGACCATTCCACAATTTCACTGACCTCATTTGTCAGCCATTACGTAGAGTCATTATGTTCTTAGCATGTATCATTGAAATCAGTGTTTGGACATGTGCTTGTGTAGAAAGTCCCCATTGACTTCTCACAAGTGGGTTGTGTCTCATCGACGATGACCCATCTACTATAAGGAATTAACCTAGAGTCATATCACTCTAGAATTTTTTACATCATTGACAGGTAACCTTTCACTCAATAGATGACAACTCATCATTGGTTGTTGATTGAGTGGTTTCCCATGATGTTCAACGTCAAGAAATCTATTCACGTTTTGGTATTTGTGTTGTGCCTTGGATTCCATGTTCCTCAATGATGGAATTCATCGCCCATTCATTATAAGTTTTTCTTTAGGGGTCTCTTTCATGCACTATTTACATCCAGTGCATGCAGGATATGTACTTGGTGGTTTATTCCACAAAACTTTGTCCCATTCCCCTCTCAAGTCAAATCAGTCCCTGATATTTCCTCATGTTGGATGATGGGGGATTCCTTAACGCCTCCCTTACAAGGGATATATTCCCATCGACTTCAACTCATCATTCTCTAGGATCGGGATCTAGAGTTTTGATAGTACCTTGGTTCTTGTAGCCATGAGTAGCAGGTTCCCTCACTATTGGGTAGTGGGAATACATCAATGTCTCCTACTCGATGGATTCTACAAGTGTTTGAATCCAAGATATACTCACACTTGCTAGAATGTACTAGGTATATTAGCACCCATTATCGTCATCGGAGGGTCACCCCATGCTTTTTAATGGTATACATCAATGACTAGTAATCAAACGGTATCCTTCATGTTCGAGTTCATATAATCTATTCACATGGGTAGGATTTGTACTCCTTAGCGATTTGGATGGAAGACTTTGAGGCAACAATATCATCCTCATGTTTTGTTGTTATTAATTATTTTATCCAAATGACTGGGGTAATCACCAACGTATTGGTTTTAACTCGGATAGAAACCCTAGGGTTGAAATGCAAGAAAAACAAACTCCTTGAGACTAATTACACACAAATTTAACCTAAGAGATTACAGAAAAGAAACTAGTGTACCTTATTTATGACGATTGGTCCTACCTTTCTTTGCTCCAATTAGGATTTCTCTTGATCTTCGGCCTGCAAAACAACCATAAAAACCTTCCTCAAATAGATTGGCTAATATAAATAATGAAATTTAACTTTAACATAAAATGAAACTAGTTAAATAAAATGAACTTCAAACAATAAGCCAAACACAAACAATGATAAACACTGAATCTGGGAAGGGAATGATGTCCAATCTATATTCATTTAGCATCAAATTACAAGTTTACCTTAATATTCCAGGAACCTTGCAAAACCAAGACTCTAGGTATCCTTCTTGTCTCCTCCAATAATCCCAACCAAACCTCCAAATGCATAAAAGGATGAAACTATCTGAGGTCAATAGTTTCTAAACATATGGAATTGGAATCAATGCATAGGGATACTGATCAAAAGGAATGGAGATGAGGCAATTCCTCCAACATCACTTTACTTAAGAAAAATGTCCCCTATCATGGCCTATCTCTCTTGTTTCTATAGTAAATGGAGATAGTTACCATCGGGTAGGAGGAGGTTGTAACTGGATAGGTTGTTTCCAAAACCACGCTAACTTCCTTATTTTTGGAATTTTATTTATTTTTCATATTTTATGGAGGAAATCACCCTCAAATAAAGAGTAATAGGTGATTAAATCATAGGCAATGCTTTTTCAATATGCAATTTCAAATTTTTATTGAAATCACTAGTAAACCAAAGGTTTGTGGTGAATAAATCACGGCTTTCAAGACCTTTGGGAGATATTATGCTCTTTTCAATGGATTTTACAATTTTTCAGGGAAAATGGGAGATGAATAAGGATTGAGTTCAATGATCAAGGCCATAGCAACTGAATTCAAATCAAGTCTCTTCCATTTGTAATTTTCCTTTTGTGTGATGAATAGTTAACATTTGAGGTGTCATCTTTGAACTGTCATCATGGATAAAGAAGTGTTGATTTGGCCTATAACAGATGCCCCCTAATGTACGATATCATAAGGGAACATGATGGCCAAAATACATTCTAAAAACCAATGGAATGCGACATGGAGTCAACAAAACTGGAGAGTCCAAGAATCTAAGTCTCAACAAGGTACCCGAAACAAAAAAAATTGTCAAAAAATCTTATCCCTGGAACATATATGTCCATGCTCAAGATTATTGAACTAGAGAAATACAAAGTGGAACTATCATGCCCACTATGATAGAAAATATATGTAATTGTTGTAACTATCATGGCCACGAGAAATACAAAGTGGATCCATGTGAGAAACAGATGGGTCATGGCCATGAATCAAAACAATGGATCCATGCCCAACAACTAATCATAGCCGCATAGCCACGAATGAAAAGAGTGGATCTATGTCTCATCAAGCATTAGGATAACAATATAATTGAGTTGAGTAATGGTTCTCCTAATGGTACCAATGTCATATGACGTGTGGTATAGTCTTTCACAACTTGGGCAATAGCAAAATATGAGGATGCTACTGTTGGACCAAGGTCTTCCATCCAAATTGCCCAAAGGTATGAATCTTACCCATGCAAATAAAGGATCTAAATTCGAACATGGAAGAAACCGTTTGATTATCGATCATTGATGTATATCTTACGCGAGGGAACCCACTGATAATGATAATGTGACCCAAGGTACCTAGTACATTCTAACATGTGTGAATAGAAGTTCTTGAATTCGAACACCTGAAGAATCTATCAAGTAGGATACTTTGATGTATTCCCACTACCCAATAGTAAGGGAACCTAACACTGATGACTACAATCCCCAAGGAACTACTAAAACTCTAGACCTCATTCCCATAGAAATATGATTTGAATTCAATGGGAAGAGACCTGTTAGAAGGGAGGCATTAAGGAATCCCCCATCATCCAACACGAAGAAAGATAAAATACTAATTTGATTTGGGACAGGACTGGGACAAATTTTTGTAGAACGGACCACTAAGTACATCTCTAACATGCACCAAATGTAAATAGTGCATGAAAGACACCCCCTGAACAACAACCAATAATGAAATCTATTGACAAGGGAGAGGACTTACACCAATGATGAAAATGGAATCCAGTGTACATCATGAATCCTGAAATGTGAATAGATTTCTTGACGTCGAACATTAAGGGCCACTCAAGCAGTGACCAATGATGTGTTGTCTCTATTTAGTGCAAGGTGACCTGTCAATGATTGAAACAGGGCCAAGGTGCTATGAATCCAGGTTAATTCCTTAGAATAAATGAGTTTTCGTCAATGAAACACCAACCTACCTACAAGAAATCAATGGATTCCTTCAACGCAAGCACGATTCCAAATGATTGAGTACATGATGAAAATAGACTGACACTAGGGAATGGCTGACACATGAGGTCAAAGAAACTGCAGAATTTCCAACACATGATACATCCTTGAATAGTGAGCATGACACAAACATGACTTAGGAAGCTTATGAGACAAAGAGACAACGATGTAAATCTACAATGTAGGAGACATTGACAGATTCTACATATGAATGGAAGAGAAACCAATCAGAGGAGTACTAAATCTACAATCATGGTTCAAATCCTAAGGTCAAAAACTATAACCCAGTATGGTTGATAGAATCAACATGGTTCTATGTCCAAGGATGACACTACTAGCTTCCAGTAATAAATAGACATTGGAGATATTTCCCTTCCCTTCTCTTTTTATAAGATATTTTTTTCTTGTTTATATTATTAAAGCCTAGAAAAGAATAAAAGCATGATATAGTACATGGGATGAAATGAGTGTCAGGGACAAGAGAAATTAGTTCCAAGTGCAAGGAACAAACCTATGCATAGTGCAAGGAACATGAGAAATATCAGGACACTTGGGGTGTGTCTCCTCTGGGTAACAGGTGTCAAGTTGTAAAGGAAAAATGATGTGAGGCTCAGCGATATGATGAGATAAGATATGAGGGATTATATAATGAGCTAAAAGAGTGAAAGCCATCATCAGGATCATAAGCGCAAGCCGGGTAGAAACAAATGTAGTGACAATTGAAACATAAAAACGGGAGCCTTATAAGGAATGGCCAAAAATAAAGAAAGAGAGGCATGCATCTTCTTTTCAAATTCATGGTAAAACTAAAAATTCTCCCAAGACTATGATAATAACTCAGCATGGGAACCATCCGTGAGATGTAGAATAGTTGGTGGCAGGGTATGGTTAAGACACCCTCTAAGCGGAAAGGTCACTGGTTCTAATCTCGTGGATACCAAAAAATACAACCATGTTAAGGGTTGGTGCGGTCCAGGCCAGGTGTGATCCCCGGGTGATTTTGATGGCTTCGATTCCCCTGGTTCGTGGTAACTTAGCCAAAGGAAAACTTGCTAGTCAAGGAGGTTCCACCACTTTTCCAACAAAAAAAAAACTCAGCATGGGCACCAAAATGGAAAGAGGATGCTAACTGTGGTGGCACATGTTAGGTAGGCTTTCTTGCCAGACTAGTGTGAAATTCTTATAGAGATGGCTAATGCACCAATATCCAACATGTTCTACCCTGTGGCGAATTCAGGTGGCAAAAGGTTCAAATGCAACATAACAAAGGAGAATTATAAACCTATATGCAAGTTTCTGAATATACCTGATTGGATTGAGGAACATGCATAAAATGATCCCTAAGAAACCATGAATCCAACTAAAATTCGTGTCTCCAAGAAACAATAGTAACAATATCATATCCAAAAAATCTAAAAGAAAGATCTGATACATGTCACTTTGGTAGAAATAATTTCAACTTCATTATCTACAACAATATGCAAAAAGAAAGCAACGTTTACCAAGGAAGACTCTATATATCTAAGGCTTGAGAATGTAAAATCAATAAGATCATATTCATGAGGAAGATCATAGTTGAAAGGAGTTATGGAATCTACAAGAACAAAATAATTATCCTAGGAGTCAAAAAATCTACAAACAAAATCAAACCCAACGGGAACACTGACTTGCAGCTCGATAGCAAAGTCCAAATACTAAAAAATTCCAATGTTCGAGGATCTATAATTAGTGAGATTAGACTCAAAAAACAAATTGGGGTTGGATTTGATTGCAATTAGGTCTATTCCAAGGAGATGATCATTAGAAAGAACGTCACCATACAAAGGAATGTCAGACTGTATTATATATTCTAGGAAAACTTCTTGTAAAGGAAGTACATCGTCACAAATAGAATGGATGTCCAAACATTCACTTGGATCAATAAGGTGGAGAACAAGCTCCAACGCCCCCATTGGATGGATCAATTGATCAACAATTGGGACCAAGTCCCAAGAAGGTAAGCATGAACATAGAGGCTGCTTCTGAATACCAATTGGATTCCATGAGTATAAGGTCTAATTTGATCCAACTACACCCAGCTTCAAAGACTGGAAACTTCCAAGTATCATTAAAATAAGAAGTATTAAAGTGAGTCACCTTAGGCACAAAATTCATGGCAACATTAGATATTGCATGTATCGGAGATGCATTAACATGCGGGTCAATTAGGGTTAGATTAAAGGTTCCCATCAATTTAGGATACATTCCCACACCAAAATTCTTACAATCCTTTATGAAATGGCTTACTAGGGGGATGTTTGTACCATTTTGATGGTTGGAGCCATTGGTACATAATGATAGTTGATCAATGGTGAAAGTATTCCAATTATGTGGAAACTTAATAATACAAAATATTGACGATACTACTGCAATCATTGCTTGGGTCCAACTTCTCCCTAATAACATATTATAATCAAGCGGAGCACCCACCACCTCCACTTCTACCATGACTTTTTTTTCCCCCGGCTCTATTGGGATAGATAGGATTGTTCTGTGAGGCTTGAAAAAATGGCCATCAAAAGCTTTCAACATTGTAACAAGATAAACTACCTCGGGTGACCTGATAGCCTTCCTGCATGATAAAGACATCACGCAAGTGGAGGCACCCTCAATAACAACAGTGCAATGTATATTTGACTTATCAGATATCACTTGGATTTGGAGAGTTGCATGATGGGGTAGATAGGGCTTCTAATTCTCACAATCAAAAT
The DNA here is from genome assembly GCA_027924585.1 of Larix kaempferi. Classification (NCBI taxonomy): domain Eukaryota; kingdom Viridiplantae; phylum Streptophyta; class Pinopsida; order Pinales; family Pinaceae; genus Larix; species Larix kaempferi. The sequence continues at coordinate 12,492,684 of BSBM01000361.1, forward strand.
CTATAACCTAACTATCCTTAGGATCAAATACTCTTGATGCTGACAGAAAGTTACTTCGTTGGGTTGGACATCTCTGCAGAACTTAAAGCATGGACATTGCGCATAGATCTTGGGCCATATCTTCTACTATGCAATAATTTTGGGTAGCACTTGCATTAGAATTTTGTGTGAACTTCTTCATAATACTTTTTGGTATTCTAGGCATGGTGTCATTAGTTGGCTTCTCTATGTGTAATGGGGAATCTACATCAAGGTCGAAGGTTTCCTTTCCCTTGGATCCTGACATACTTGTATCATAAGATTTACTTCTATTATGGAGGTTAACATCCTGCTCACATATTAAAACATGACTTTTTCCAATACCCCCCCCTTGAGATGAGGCGCCCTGATTTCCCCCTTATGAGGATCCAGGTTTGGGTTGGGCCATAGAAATCATTTGTTGTTGTAGTTTTGGAAATGGGCTAGTTAACACAGCATGTTGGGTAGAACCTTCCTATTGTGCCAACAGTTTTTGGGACATTTCCACCTTAGGTAACTTGTAGTTTAAATGATCTTCCTTGCATAATAAGCAAGGGAATTTTGTTTTACCCTTCTCCTTCTTGTCCCCACTAGAATTGTTGTTGCTGTTGTTGTTGTTTGCATTATTATTTCCCTTGTTCCTAGTTTTCTTATTATTATTCTTCCCTTTGGGATGTCAGTTTCCCTTAGAACTGTTTGTCTCTACTGGAACAATATCCATGAGAGGTTTGGGAATTGGGTTTTGTGTGTTACTTGGAGCAGCTGCAGGTGAATTTTGACCAACAAGGTGTGTACCCTGGCTAGTTGCAGTATTGAATGTTGAACCAATCACACCATCGATGTGTGGTCTAGGCACTGGCTTGGTCAAATTATCCTCTACTTGAGGAGAATTAGGCAAAATTTCATTAATCATTTTGGACTTAGAGTAAACTAAAACCAATTGTTGGGCTTTAATGATTGATTTATCTTCAGTATGCACCCCTGAAAAACCCACATCTTTCACAATACAAGGTTTTAATGACTTGATAAATCAATCATTTAAAGAATCATCAAGAATTTGGGCCTTAATTAGACTATGTATCCTCTGCCATTCATGAATGTGGTCAGAGATGTAGGTAGACTTATCATGATGAAATGAATTCAACAGTTCAGTACTGGTCTTGTAACGAACTAGGAGTTGAAAGTGATTGAGGAATGTCATCGCAACTGAATTAAAATTTTGGAAAGAAGCACATGACAACTCAATATACCATTTTTTTCCATCCTTGTTAGAGTCCACTGGAAAAATCCATAATCTAATGGAATCATCCATCATAGAATTAGATGAACACCAAATATGAAAGGTCATCACATGGTTCATCGGATCTTCCTTTGGTTTTCCTTCAAATTTCAGAATATATAAAGGTAATTTGGTAGGGAGCGGTGGCCAACTAGGGTCATGTAAGACTGGATCGTTGGTTAACTTAGTTACATCAGGAAAATTCAAATTGGTCAAGAAAGGCAAGTTTGTTTGATCCATAGAGTTCCAGGATCCATGAGCATTAGAAACCCATTGATTCATGTTGACATTAAGTTGTCCTGAAATGTATGAAGTTTTAGGATTGGTGAAAAGTGGATTATACTATCCAAATTTTTGACCAAATTGAGGTTGTACAAAAGGTTGAGTAAATCTCCCAAAAGTACCCCCCATCCCTCCAATAGTATGGGTACTCAGTAAAGAATTAAATATTGTTGGGTTGACCATATTTGAGCCTCCTATCCTAGAAAAATGGATATTCCCATGTGGAGCATTCTACCCCCGGGTAAATATGGTGTTAGAATATTCCTATACTCCATCCTAGTCCCACCAGTATTTTGATCATTTACATTTTCAGTCATGCATGCACCTTTTAGGGTTTGCATGCATTCTAGGGTTTGCATGCATCCCAGTCATCAGTCCAGCACCTAGCCCTCAGTTATCCAGCCCCCAAGAGCTTCTCACTATTCAGTTTTAGCCCTCCAGTTGCTTAATGCGCCCTTCTTCCTTGATTTTAGGGAGCAACTCGCCCTTCTTCACCTACCAATCCAGTTGTCACTCAGTTACAGTCAGTTACACTCAGTTACATTGAGTTACACTCAGTTACACCTAACAGAGTTAGTTTGACTAATGGTTGACAGTTACTTGAGCATTGTTGACTCCACTGATGATGATGAAGACTTCTAGTTGCGCTCTGATGATCATGAGGACACCTAGTTGTGCTCCGATGACACTCTATTGATCTTATGATCACTCTGAGAGGCTAATTCGAATTACCACCTTAGGCATTCGAATCCTCTCTACCATTGTACTATTTATTTGTCCATACTGTGATTAATTAATTAGTGTGTGTGAAGTATTATTACTTCTATCTGAGTTCTACTGTACCATATTATTCTGTTGCTCATTATACTGTATTGTTCACTCTTCTTCTATTTTCCTGCTTAATCATAATTACTCTTGTGAGGTATACATCATCTCTTAGATCTGTTGTGAGGATTTTCACATGGTATCAGAGCATGTTGAGAGTATTGTTTATCTCCATTCTTGAGAGTTTTTTGCAGGTTATTACCAAGATTTCGAGTGAAGCAGTTGCAGCAGTTTCTGCATTTTTGCAGCAGTAGCAGTTGCAGTTATTCTCTATTGTTTTTGCAGGTCTTCTATAGCTTCAATGGATTCATATTTAGAAGGAATCCCTCTTCTTTCTCCATTCAACTATGATGAATGGAAACCAAAAATTATAGCATATTTGAAGAGCCATGATCTCTTTGATTGTTATTTTGAAAGAGAGTTCGAATCCTCTGAAGAGAATATTGACTGGTTGAATAAAGGTGACATGGCCTTTGGAACAATGATGCTTGCCTTGTGTGCATACCAAAGATTCAAATTCAAATACCGTGATGGTGTTGAAACTCCAAGAGATTTATGGACTCCAAAAGAGTTATGGGCTCACCTGGATGAAAAATTTGGCAGAAAGAATGAAGGACTTGGTCCTAACCCATTCGAAAGCAAGCAAAGTGATGCATTCTCTCCTCTTGATGGTCTCTCAGATCATGAACCAATATCATCTCATATTGAAATTGTTGACAAAGAACTTGTAGATTCTCCACTCATGCTCAAACTTTCTTCTCTTTTTGTGCCAACTCACACTCTAGATATTGCAGAAGGTCCTAAATCCTCTCTTGCACCAGAGTCTGTTGGTTTGCATCATGATCACATGATTATTTCAGAGGTCAAAATAGCTACTGAAGGTAATGCATTCGCTCCTCTCCAGCTATCTCCTCTTTTATACTACTATATGATCATAAATTCATGCTTTCAGAAGGTTATTGAAGATTATGGCCATTGCCATTCGCTTGGTATAAATTCTCATGCAACTACTGGTTTTGATCTCACCTCTCATGGTTCAAAGGAGATCTCAAGAAACGATGATTCAAGTCTTGGATCTAATTTGGATTCTAAGCAATTACTGCTTGGGATAATTTCTCATGCATATGATAGTTTTGATCTCACCCCTGCTGGTTCAAAGGAGATCTCAAGAAACTGTTTTTTAAGTCTTAAATCTGATTTTGATTTCAAGCAAACATGTAATAGTTATTTTTGGCATAATCTCACCCATGGTGGTTCGAAGGAGAAGACAAAAGACTATATGCACTTTCACAGATTTGATCCTACCTCAGTTGATTTGAATCATAGGTTCAAGGATCATTCTCATACTGTTGGATTTGTTCTCATCACATTTGATCTGAAGAGCAAGTACAAGCACATGCTTTTTGAGCATGATCCACTTCTTCCCAAGAAGAAGATACCTCCAGACATATGACCAAGCATCACACATACTTGAGTTTGGAGCATTTATTTTTATGTGTGCCTTACAGTCTATTTTTGGAGGAGGGGGTATGTTTCCCATGAAATTTTCCCACTTCCTTGGTTTATTGATTGTTATTATTCATTGTATTGGGTGACCTTTGGTCTTAGTTACCAGAGCCCAGGATGGATTAAGGGGGGGTGTTAGGATATTCCTATACTCCATCCTAGTCCCACTAGTATTTTGATCATTTACATTTTCAGTCATGCATGCACCTTTTAGGGTTTGCATGCATCCCAGTCATCAGTCCAGCACCTAGCCCTCAGTTATCCAGCCCCCAGTAGCTTCTCACTATTCAGTTTTAGCCCTCCAGTTGCTTAATGCGCCCTTCTTCCTTGATTTTAGGGAGAAACTCGCCCTTCTTCACCTACCAGTCCAGTTGTCACTCAGTTACACTCAGTTACAGTCAGTTGCACTCAGTTACACTTAGTTACATTGAGTTACACTCAGTTACACCTACCAGAGTTAGTTTGACCGATGGTTGACAGTTACTTGAGCATTGATGACTCCACTGATGATGATGAAGACTTACAGTTGCGCTCCGATGATCATGAGGACACCTAGTTGTGCTTCGATGACACTCTATTGATCTTATGATCACTCTGAGAGGCTAATTCGAATTTCCACCTTAGGCATTCGAATCCTCTCTACCATTGTACTATTTATTTGTCCATACTGTGATTAATTAATTAGTGTGTGTGAAGTATTATTGCTTCTATCCAAGTTCTACTGTACCATATTATTTTGTTTCTCATTATACTGTATTGTTCACTCTTCTTCTATTTTCCTGCTTAATCATAATTACTCTTGTGAGGTATACATCATCTCTTAGATCTGCTGTGAGGATTTTCACATATGGTACTAATGCCCCCTATGCCAAATACACCACGAAGAGAAATGTTAGATGCAAGGGGAGTAATCGTACCCATGCTTCCCATTGAATAGAAACAAAAACTTATCTAAGGCAGGTTGGTGCCAAAAATATCTCTAGAGATAGGGGATGGGTTTGGCATGGACATTTTTCCACTAAAAGGAGGAAAATTATGGAGAGGTACTAATGGAACACTACCTGAAGCAATGGTATAAGTAGATACAGGATGTATTGGGATAGGTATTGAATGGAAACTAGGAAAAGACGTCCCAAAAGAAAAGGTATTTGTACTTTGTGTACCATATGAAGGTCCTCCAATAAGAATAATTGAAGATGATGAACATTAAAGAGTAACCTCCCCAGTAATAAATACCTCTCCATTGTTCTCCATAACAACCTATTGGGATAACAGATCACACTTCCCAAGAATATGAAACTCAATTCCTTGGATGGAATTAGGACTCTGCGGTGGGTTCAAAAAAATTAAAGGATCTAAGAGATCCTCAATAAAAGGAGTTCCTAAGCTCTCCTCTGGATGAGAAGAAAAAATTGGGGGAGAGTTATCTAACTAAACCTCAGTGTCACTAAAATTTCCTCCTTTGGATGAGGACTCAAATTTAGTAGCACTAGAGGTGTTTACTTTTGTTTCTTGTTCAATGCTAGGTTCTTGATTTTCTTCCTTTGTCCCCTATGGGAGTGGATTATTTTAATCCATTGTTCGCCTAGGCCGGGGACTTCTATCCGTTCGGGAGATAGTAATGGAATTATTCTAGACTTGTGCAAACGTTGATCGACCATGGTGGCTCACAAAAGACTCAAAGGAGGAAATCTACAAAATAAAACAAAAAACACACACTAGAAAGTTCCTAAAATATTTCAACAAGAAACACTACTCTTCCAATGTTAAGTATTTAGTTGTTGAGAAATAAATACCACTGAGTGAAGAGTAAAAAATTAGGGGTTTTTCAAAGATCATCCTAAGATGATTAGGGCCCAAGTCCAACCAACGAAGATCGAGAAACAATTACCCTAATCCACCAAAAAAATCACTAGGGCTGCAAGCACTTGCCTTAGGAAAATACCATCCTAAGAAGCTAGGACAGAGATTTCACATCTATCTAAAGTGCTACAAGACATTCCCTTTGCAATGACCTATGTGGAACCTAGGAATATAAGAAACTATGGCTACCAATTCATGTTAGGTATTCAGGCAGAACGATCATTGGAAAGGGATTCTATGAATGGGCAGGGAACATTGGACACAATTCCTAGACCCGAAACTGTCAATGAGTGGTGGTGTCACCCCTGGGACTTTCCACACCTAAAAAAGCCCCATAGATGCATAACCCCACTAATCCAAGCACCAGGGGACAATTTGTCCATTTGGAATAGCTTTACCTACTGCTTGACGCCGGTTTGGGTGGTGCTTTCCCGACAAGTACTTCACGCTACTAATGGATTTTGCCTCTCTTTAGTGAATCCTAGTTTCTAGTCTTATGTGACTCTGGAGATGTTTAATCACAATCATGTATCCAAATTCCTAACCCTAGACTATTAGGTGTGTTTATACAAAAGAAAAACTTCCCTAATCTTTTCGATTAATTGTGTTTGTTTGAAAATAAAAATTAAGAACACTTTCCAATGAAGAAAAGTTGTGAAACTAAAGAGATATGCAGAACTTTGATTCTTTAGTTTCGATGGAGGGTTTTCTTGGAGAAAGTGGCGATTTCTTTGGTATGGCGATGGCGGCCTGGGGTACGAGGGATTCTGGTAGCCATGAGCATCTGTACCCTGGAGAACCATTGTTCAGCTGCCTGTTGACTTGATCCTTGGAACCGTGTGGTGAATTTGGTTGGATTTGCAGGTGATTGAATCTGAACCCTAGCCGTGGATTCGGGCTTCTCGGGGGTGTGTGGGGATCTCTGCAGTGTGCGTGGTGATTGCTGTACTCTTGGATGTGTGGACGGGGGGCTGGTCCCATTCTGATTCTGGGTTTTTAATATAAACTGGGGTTTCTGTCCTGTCGGTGAAGTGGATGCTTGCTTGGTGAGTGGGGTTGATGATCTGGCAAATTTGAGCGAACGACTGGAACGGAATGGCGGAGGATGTGGATTACAACACTGATGGGGTCTGTGATAGAGATATTTTTTTTGATGGAGCTGTCATTGTGGAGAAGAAGGGGTCATGGGTTTTTTCAGGATCCCCCTTGACAGACGAGGGGCCAGCAGTCATTTCTGGGCCCGTGGGCGCGCTGGGATTGGATGGGCATTTTTCTGAGACACCTACTACTGCAAGGGTTTCATCGCCGGTCATTTCACTGGGACTAGAGGGCTTAGAGGAAGAATTGGCGTATTTTCGGTCCTACGAAGGTGTGGATGCAGATGGGCCAAATTTTTCTATCATTATGGGGCAGAATCCACAACCCCAACAAGGGTTGTACGCCAACTTCCCCTCTTATTCGGAAGATTTACGTGTGGAGGGTTTTGAGCCTTTGCCCGGGCGTGGTAACCGACGGATGGAGCAGGATGATGACTTGGCCTCATTTTCGGTAGGTAACTTGGTTACTTCGGTGGATACCGGCGGATTTGCATTTGGACAGGGTAGTGGAGGACAGGACCTACCCCGGGCTACATCTCCCAGTGGTACAGTCGCGGCAGCCCCTGGAGGTGGCGATTTTCTGCCTGTGGTTGAATCTCTGCTTGCTCCTCATACTAGGGTTTCTGTGCAGGCCGAATCTCATAGGAATCCTGCTAAGAATCTTGCAGAGAAGGTTAAAGACCGGATCAGAAAGGACAAGCTTGTGTTGGGGGTGGATATCTCGATGGAAGAGGCGGAGGATTTCACTCAAACGGCTGTGGTTGGACATGCTCGAGGAAAACTCTTTGGACGCGGCTTCCTTCAGCGTTGGGAGGCTGAGCAGTGGACGGACATAGTGTCAATTGCTCCAGAGATCCGGGTTCTGACTAAGGGCTGTTTTTCTTTCATTCTTCAGAACAAAGGGGAGGTTGATGCAGTGTTACATCGACAATGGTCGATGTTGGGCGTCCCAATTGTATTGAAGAGCGGGTCCCCATTCTTCGACTCTAAGACGGAGAAGATTGATTGAGAACCACTGTGGGTGAAGCTTCCTGGGTTCCCCATGCATCTGTGGAATGAAACACGATTTGCTGAGATTGGGAATTTTCTTGGCGAATATGTGTGTTCCGATTCATCCCATCATGAGACCGGCAAATACACGGTGGCTAAAATCTTGGTTAAAATTGACCTTCGTCTGGGCCTCTCTGCAAAGATCAAGGTTAAATCCAAGGATGTGGACTTCGTACAACTGCTGGATTATGTGGGTGTGCCGTTTAGGTGCCACCGCTGCCACGATCATGGACATTTGGTTGCCAGCTGCCCTTTACCGTTTCGGGCTAGCAAGCCGTTGGTTGATGCTGAAGCTGATGATTGCGCCGATCCTTTGTTGATGGTGAACACACAAGCGGCGGGGGCTACTGGTAGTGGGCTTGTTGGAGACATTGGAGGATTTTCCGTTTCGGAGGTACCTGCTGACAACAACCGGAGGATTGGACCAGCAGCTTATAAGACACCTTCGGCGCACGATGGGGTAGAGGTTTCTGGGTATGAGGATCTGGTTGCAGTGGGGGCTACTATGTGTACCACGACTCCTATGACATGGGCCACATCCAGAAAACTACAGGAGCAGTCTATTATTCGACGGGGTTCATCTGTGAATCCCTCAGGTATGTCTCATTCCTTTTCTCATGTAGTTTCTTTATTTGCTGCTTCATATGATTTGGGGGGGGATAGTCTTGGGTCTACTACTCCACCCTGTTCTGTCATACCATGTCCTGTTGCTCCTTGTATGCTGCCTAATTTGGAGAATATTTTTACACCGTCCATTGTATCCACTGATCACTCTACCTATTCGGAGGGTCGACGTATCAGATATGCTCTTAGAAATAGGGAGATATCCGTAGATGGACCAGGGGGGAAGGGCCTTCCTAAACTGGCTTATAGTGTTGGGGGGAAAGGTCGGGGTAGGAAATCCCTTTTGTCTAAAGCACAAGACCGGGCTAAGGTTGATTTAGTGATGGGTACACAATCTTCTATTGAGTGGGCACTTAGAGCTGCGAATGCCCCAGAAGGGGGTATCTTATGAAAATTATGTCCTTCAATTGTCGTGGGTTGGCGAGCCCCATCAAAAAATCATCGCTTCGGAGGTTGGTGGACTTGAATCAACCAGATATTTTACTATTGCAAGAAACTCTGGGTGGTAGTGCGGAGGTTGTTAGGGTCTTAGAATCTTTGCTTCCTGGTTGGAAGTTTGTTGGAGTCGATGCTCGGGGGTGTTCTGGAGGGTTGGCTTCGGGATGGAAGGTGAAGAGTTGTCGACTTGATTGTTCTTGGGGTATCTCTTCTAGTATCGGTTTGGAGGTATGGGATGCTGAGATCGGTAGGGTGATCACGGTTCTCAACATCTATGGGCCCTATTTAAATAGGGTTGGATTCTGGGACTCTTTGTTTAGCATGGATCTTTTTTATGGAAGGGATGTGATTCTGGGTGGGGATTTTAACCTTACTCTGGGGTCGTCTGAAGTGTGGGGGCCTCGGGCTGCTCCAGATACATTAGCAATTTTTTCATTCAAGCCTTCGCCAGGAAGGATCTTCTCGACATACTACCACCCAAGTTATCTCCCACATGGAGGAATTAGCGAGCAGGGGATCAAAGGGTGGCTAAAATACTGGATCGGTTTCTGTTGGCCGATGTGCTGGCTATGGGTGTTGATGTTGTCAGACAGTGGGTAGGGACTGGTGGGGTATCATACCACTGCCCCATATTCCTAGAGTTAAGAGACAGAAGCAATAAACCCCCTAGTCCTTTCAAATTCAATCCGAGCTAGCTGAAGGAGGAGGATTTTCTTAAATTGGTTCAGAATCTGTGGGTTCATAGGCCGCATGATTCTCTGGAGCATGCGGGTGAACACTTTCAATTAAATCTTAAGATAATTAAAGAAGCAACTATTCTATGGGCTCAGGAAAAAAGGGGGATTGATGAGCAAAATCTGCGGGATGCTGAGTTGAACATTGATAGGCTTCTTCACTGTCAGGGTATGGGTTTTCTGGATGATCAGTAGAAAGGAGAGCTAATGGAATGGGAACGACGCAGGAATGTGCTTTTGGGTGAGAAAGAAGAGATGTGGAGAATGAAAAGTAGGGCGATTTGGCTACAGTGTGGTGATGAGAACACAAAAAAATTTCAAGCCTATGCTAAGGGGAGAAAATTCACAAACTCTATATGGGAACTAACTTCTGCTGAAGGGGATCAGGTATCCAGCTTTGATGGATTGGAAGAGATGGGTGTTAGACACTTTGGAGAGTTATTTACTACTCAACCTGGGGCATCTATTGCTGAGGTTATTCGGGTGGCCCAGCTTTTCCCTCGTTTTGTGGGGGAGGACGAAAACAAATTGTTGATGGAAGAGGTGTTTCCAATTGAGCTCTCGCTGGTTATGCATTCCTTTCAGAAAGATAAAATCCCGGGGCCTGATGGTTGTCCTATTGAATTCTTCTTAGGATTCTATGAATTCTTCGGGGAGGAACTATTGAATGTGGTGGAAGAATCATGAAAGGCTGGGTTTATACATGGTCCCTTCAACTCGACCTTTATTGCTCTTATTCCAAAATCGGACAAGCCTAACTGCTTTGATGAATTTAGACCTATCTCACTCTGCAATTGTATATACAAGATCATCTCTAAGGTTATAGCGAGGAGACTCAAGAATATTTTGTCTAAGCATATTTCTGGTGAGCAATTTGGTTTCCTGGAAGGTCGTCAAATTCATAAGGCCATTGGAGTGGCCCAGGAAGGATTACATACACTGAAAGTGCAGAAGTAGAAGGGTGCCATGATTAAGATTGATCTCTCTAAATCATTTGACAGGGTGAGTTGGCTCTATATATGGATGATTCTTACTCACCTGGGTTTCTGCTATGAATTTATCAGATGGATCATGGCCTGCATCACTACGGTGAGCTTTGATGTACTGATCAATGGTTCTGCTAGCCCATTCTTCACAGCTGGAAGGGGTCTACGACAGGGATGCCCCCTCTCACCGCTCCTGTTTCTCCTTGTTGCTGAAGGCCTCAGTCGTTTTATTCTGAATGCAAAAGCTGATGGTTCATTTTGCGGGATACCCATTTCACAGGTATTGTTTATTACACATCTCCTTTTTGTTGATGACATTCTGATATTCTGTGATGGAACGAGACAAGATATTGATAAGGTGGTTGAAGGCCTCAATTTAGTGCAAGTTGCAGCGGGTATGTTAGTGAATATTGACAAATCTACTATCACTTGCTCACATTTAACCAAGCAGGAGATTCTTCGATTGGCTATTAGACTACCTTACAGGACTTTGGATATTGATGATGGATTAAAGTACCTTGGATTTCACTTGAAACCAAATGCTTATTTGAAGGCTGATTGGCACTGGTTATTAGCAAAATTAGAACAGCGCCTTCATGGATGGAGTCATAGATGTCTCTCTCGTGCAGGAAGGCTGGTCCTGGTTAAATCAGTTTTGGAAGCAATTCTGGTTTATTGGATGTCTCTATCCTGGATTCCCAAAGGAGTCCTGGAGCAGATTCGAAGGTTGTGTTTTGCCTTTCTTTGGAAGGGTAAGTCTGATAATCGTGCTTTGGTGTGGGTCAGATGGGAAAAAATAGCAGTACCAAAAGCACTGGGAGGATGGGGATTAAAGAATATTTATCTGTTTGCTAAAGCCTTGGGGGCCAAGGTGTCATATAGACTTATCCATACTCACAGTCTACGGACCAGAGTGGTATACCATAAATATATTGCCCCTCTAACTCTTCTGGAATGGATAAGGCTGGGCAATAAGTCGAGGGCAAATTGCTCTGTGGTCTGGAAAGTGGTGGTGTAGCATTTTCCTTTGGTCGGTTCTGGATTAGTGTGGAGTATTGGAAATGGGCGACTAATTCGTATCGGACTGGACCCTTGGGTTGGCTGCAGGGGAGGACATGTACTTCCTATGGAATTGAGGACTTTTTTGGCAGCTAGAGGTTGTCACTTTCTGGCTGATGTAGAGGATCCGGGATCATCTACTCTTTGGCATCAGGGGTGGATCTCTGCACAACGTCTTGAGATTCCTGTCGATATGCAAGGAGCTTGGGAGGATTTTCTCCGGATTTTAAGACATTCGTATATACGACTGACCAATAGGCTGGATGTACTTATTTGGGATCACCATCCCTCTGGATTTTACTCCCCTAGGAATGGATATATACAGCTGAATGTGGAAGCACATAACCGGGAATTGGTGTGGTGGTGGAAATCTCTGTGGAAGCTAAAGTGTCTGAGTAAAGCAAAATTACTCTTCTGGGCTATTCTGGAAAATAAGGCTCCAACCTGGGACATTCTACAAAAACGCTTCATCCAGGGACCGAGGTTCTATCCACTTTGCAAGGATGCGGAAGAGACCATTAATCATCTATTTGTTCATTGCCGGTTTACTCAAGCAGTATGGGCTGATATTTGCAAATATCTGGATATAAATGCGAGTTAGTGGGGTGTGAGTGTACTTGAAGCGTTCCAATTGTGGTGGAATGTACATAAATCCTCTTCCATCCGGGCCTCCCCTTGTATTTTCGCCTGGGGCATTTGGATTACCCGGAATTAGATCATATTCCAAGATTGCAGGGTACCGAAGGTGACTATCATGGCACAAGCTGTGGCAATTATCCAACACCACAAAACACCTGTTCTTTAGATTAGTACATGACCTGTACGTGTGGAAATGATCGATAAATCCATGCCGTGGGCATATTTTGATGGAGCTTCACTAGACCATCAATCGGTGTGTGGTGGGGACGGTGTCCTGTACAAGTCTGAGACACATTACTTTCATATCGTGGCTGGTTTGGGGAGGGGATCGAACAACTATGCTGAACATATGTCTCTTAGGCTACTGCTGTTATTTGCACTTGAACAAGGATGTCTATCTCTTCAGATATTTGGCGACTCTATGCTTGTTATTGATTGGGCAAAGGAGATTACTCAATGTCATGTGATGGTACTCTTACCTATACTGGAGGAGGTAATCAGGTTAAAACAGTCATTTGATCATATCACATTTACACATGTCTACAGGGAGCGGAATGGGATGGCTGATCAGCTTTCCAAAGAAGCGACGCAGCAACATTTAGCTCATGGCACTTGGAGGATAACCATTCACTCTACTGGGGGCATCTACAATTACTACCACAGACCATTTCATGAAGCTATTGTGGCTCGGATTTGAGCAATAGCTCAGCTTTTGAGGACCAGGGATAAACACCTACTTTACAATTTCTGTAACTGTTTTTGTTTATTGTATATGGATATATGTGGGCTGTAGACAGCAGCTTTTATTTTCCAGTGATGGACACCTTTTTATATTCTAGTTTTTCTGTATTCGGTTATATGCAGGCTGTATGTACAGCAGGATTCATGTTTTGATCTATGTATGGGACTTTAGTCATGATACTAATATGGGACAGTAAATATGTGTCAATGTAGGGATCTCTTTGATTCCATTACATGTGCAGAATGTAATTTTGTTCATATTTTTGAAATAAAATTACGACTTTTTCCAAGGAAAAAAAAAACTAAAGAGATATGCAAATTAATGCACAATTTACCGTCTTTAAATGAAAATGAAGCACCCTAAACCCCCTCAAATGCACTTTTCACTTTTCAATGTCTTTTGATGTACATCCAAGTTCTAAATGCAAAATGTAATTTCAATTGAAAATTCAAGTTTTGGAATGCACAATGCAACTTTAGTCTACTCAATGCAAATGGAGACTAAATTTTATACACTAAATGCAAGTTCAATCCTAAAATGTAAGTGCAAACTACCTTTTAAAGTGCAAATGCAAATTCAATTTTGTAAAACAAATACAATTTTAACTTTGAATGTAACTGCAAACTTCACTTAGTATACTAGTTCAATTTCAATCCTAAAATGAAAATGAGGACTCAATTTGACATTCACACATACTACACAAACTAGATGCAAAAAAAAAATTAAATGTTGATGCAACATGCAAAGCTATACTTTGAATGAAAACTTGATATTCACACAAAACACAAATGCAATTTTTTTTTCAACGTAAAATGAAAATCAAAGTCTTCTAAAGACACTTTCAATGTACAAGATGTGAAATTATTGAACACAACATATCTTAGATCCTGAGAATACCTCACAGTGAAATAATTAGGAAGAAAGATAAATTACAGTGAAATTGCAGTGAAATGAGCAGTAAAATTAAGCATGCATTGAAACTCAGATTTGCACATAAATGTGTGTCATAATTCATTAATCAATATAGTCAAAAGATATGTTACAATAGAGGGAATTCGAATACCCAGAGAGAATTCGAATGCCATTCAATCTAGCCTAGGAAATATCACCATTGGAGTGCTTCGTAGCTACCAAACTCAACTAAGACTCAGTGAACTGAAGCTACTGTCAGTTAACTAACCATGCAAGGCGCATCAGTGAGTTTGGCATGAAAAATCTCATGAAATCAGTCTAGAGAGGGTGCATTAGATCGAAATCAATGGAAATCAGAACACAAACCCCTCACTAGAGTCATGGGACTTAGGTGGATTGAACTAGATCACTTATTTAGCTCCTAAAATGTAGGGAACTGACACTAGATGTCCTAAAATAATGCATGCAATGTGCATCAAGTGGAAAATAGGTTCTAGATGACATTTTCACACCACAAGGGGTGCAATGACATCATCTAGTACTAGGAAAAGACTAATAGCACTAAGGTGGGAAAGGTTGGAGTATTAATTATCCTAACACCCCCCCCTTAATCCAAACTTATACAATCTTGGGCCCTGGTTACTGAGACCAAAGTTCACCCATACAATCAAAATAATAAAAATAATAATCTACCCATGAAACTAAGGAAATGGGGAAAACCTCATGGGAACAAAACCCCGCCCTCAAAAATGAACAGTAAGGAACTCAAACAGATTTTACACCAAGTAGATATCTGAGATAGGAAAATCTCTTCTGAGTGAAAAAAATTGTGAAAATGTCCGCAATCATCTCCTATGTAGGACAATAATGCAGTGAGATGGTGGTTGTTGTGCACTAATTCCATGATGTAGTGCATGTGAACCTCAATATGTTTGGTCCTTTGCTTCTGAACTGAAACACTGGAGATCCTTATGGCACTTTGATTATCACAAAAAAGGTGTACTAAAGGAGAAGTGCGAATGCCAAACTCTGCCAAGATGCCATGTAACCAAACTTCCTAGCTAGTTGCATTCACAACCCCTCTATACTTTTCTTCTACTGAAGAGAGCGCGAGTGTTGCTTGCTTCTTGCTTGACCAACAAATTGGTCCTGATCCCAACATGAACATGTATCCTGAAGTAGATTTCATGTCAGTGTTATCTCCAGCCCACTCTGAGTCAATAAAACCAACCAAATCTAACTAATCACCGACAGAATAATGAATACCAAACTCTCTCATACCCTGCACATAGTGCAAGATCCTCTTTGTTTCCTTCTAATGCAGCTTATGTGGCTCCTGCATGTACCTATCCACAACACCAACAGCATATGATAGATCTGGTCTCAAATGTGTCAAGTAAAACAAGCTACCAATCAGTTATATGTATAAAGTGTTATCAATCAAATGAGTAGAACCACCTTCTTCCAATCTAAAGCTAGATAGGAAAGGAAAAGTTGCAGCTTTTCAATTATTCATGTTGAACTTTTTGAGCAAGTTAGATGCATACCTAGATTGTGAAATCAATATTCCTGAAGCATTTTGAGTTACTTCGAGGCAAATAAACTATTTCAGCATTCCTAGATCTATCATGGAGAAGGATTTACTCAAAGAAGACTTGATGTTCTTCAACCCAATACATGAACCATCGGTGATGAGCAAGTCATCCACATATAAGACAATCAATAGTAGGAAACATCCCTTCTGCTGCATGTAGACATTGCAATCAGATTTGTATCTCTCGAACTTCTATGATAGTAAGAAAGTATCCATATTGGCATACCATTCCCTTGGGGCTTTCTTGAGCCCATACAATGATCTCCTCAGTTTGCATACCAATGATGGATCATCAGTGTACCCCTCAGTATATTTCATATAGATCTCTTCTTCTAAGTCACCATGCAGGAAGGAACTCTTCACATCCATGTGATGTACCTCCCACGTATTCGAATCTACAATGGCCAAAACAAGTCTCATTGAATCCATTCTTGCTACATGATTGAATGTCTCATTGTAGTCCAAACCCTGAACTTGTGAGTACCCCTTTGCAACCAACCGAGATTTGTACTTGGTTGTAGATTCATTTGAAGCAAGTTTTGTTTTGCAGATACATTTGCACTGAACTAGCTTTCTCCCTGGGGGAAGAGAGACAAGATCTCGTGTCTCATTATTCTGTAGTGATACGTATTCTTCATCCATGGTATCCTTCCATCTCGGATCATGGCAAGCATCTCTAAAGGACTGTGGATCATACCCCACCATCATGTATTACCTCTTAGGGAGAAGTGGATATGTGTGACATAGTGCAATATTTTCATCTTGGTACTGAGATATGGTTTTTCTATAGTCAGATGGATCTTCAGCAATGTTCTAGCAGACTCAAGAAGCTTTTGAGCCCATTTAGGCTTTGTATTGGGAGTAGGTGCTAGATCTGGATCTGGATCTTCTTGATCTTCGTACTCAATATCAAGATTTGATTCATTTTGGTCCTCATCTTTGGAATCTGAATGTGGATCATCTGAAAAAACATCATTAGGAGCAAATGGAGTAGGCAAATCAATTATACCGTGTTCTTCAACTAGCGGTAGATCTTGCAATGGATCTTCATTGAACTTGACACTTATTTCAATGAATCATATTTTGGTTGCAATCTCCATCAGCTTGTAATCTTTTTCATCTTCTGGATATCCCAGCAGAATGCATTCGCTACTTTGGGGTTAAAAGGATTTTCTTTTGTCAGATGGGATTCTGGCCCATGCCTTGGATCCAAAAACCCTCAGGTGAGAGACATCGGGTTTATGCTATTGATGTATATGTAACTTCGGAATGTATTTCATATATGTATATTGTACTCCTATAGAGATGGTATTATTCCTCTATACGAAAGTGTTTGTATTCCTATAGAGATGTTATTATTCCTCTATATGGAAGTGTCGTCATTTATATTGTAAGTGTCGTAACTTATACTTGATGGGTTATTAGACCACCTTGTTGGGGCCGGCCCTGTATAAGTCATGTGGGTCGAAGGGTTATTAGACCACCCTATTGGGGGTCGGCCATGTGGGTCAAAGGGTTATTAGACCACCATATTGGTTGTCAGCCCAATCAGCATTGTGTTATGTGGTTAAGTTAAGGCTGACCTAGTAAAGGTTATTAGGCAAGTCAATTCAAGTATAAATAGAGTGCAGGAGGCACTCTATTTCATCATTCTATTCTCTCACACACTCTTTGGAGAGTGGTGCACTTGTGGAGGAGGAGAAGCTTCTGCGAGGAGATTTCTATCTCTTATTCTTGGGTTGTATCATTGCTCTATCTATCTCTGAGGAAGTTATTGGAGTTTTTCACCTTTATGGTTTTCCCCAAGTACACTATGTGTCTCTTGTGTGCTTGCATTATTGTGTCCATGATTGATATGCTGTATGATGTACATGTTGTTCTCTCAGTTAATATCCTAGATCATATTGAAGTAAATTCTTAAAATCTAACATGGTATCAAAGCTAGCTTTAAAGAAGGCATGGTATGGCATGTATGACACTTGTTGCACTTGCGATGCTAGGGCTTGATATAGAAAAAACCAGTCATCGTATAACCTTCGCTATAAATCCATTTTGGCAAAGTTTTCGGATCTGAAACTTTTACAGGAAAAATATCAGATCCCCATGTAACTTGTTTCCAAAGCACAACATCTAATTCATTGCACTTTGTGTTTTATGATCTGTACAATCTAGGGTTTCTGCCTCTTCCAGATATGAGTCATAAACCGGTGACCTAGGAAAAAAGGTCATAAAATGGGCTAGGAAGCTCCAAATGAAATTTTGTAAAGAATGACAAATATTTCATGGACTGTACTTTCTCACGTAACTTTTTTAGAGGCCAAAACTGAACCAGTGACACGTGGCACACCGTACAAGTTCACTCTCCTGTATTATCCCATAAACAAGTCATGTTGCGACACTTGGAATAAATCTCTCTCATAGAATCCAATTGAGGTCAAACCTATGGGATTGGAAAGATGACAAGTCGGGATACCACAGGTAAAAGTTTCAGACCTTGTGGATCTGAAAGTTTGGAGTTACACTAGAAACAATCAGGTGCATATTTCTGTCAAAATAGAATTATTTTTTAGCACCTTCATTCATGGCTTCCAGAATTTAGGGTTTCGGAGAAAGTTGGAATTTTTGTATTTGAAGACCACAACTGGATGCTACTCATCAAAATCGAAATTTAGAGACCAAGATCAGAATTTTTGGTTGGGCATAAGGCCGGGCTTGATCAAACCCCAGTTTGGGACTTTGATCGGAAAGGGAAAATTAGGGCTTCTACAAAAGTTGGAATTTTGGAAATCTGTGACCACGGCTGGAAGCTCCTTAGAAAAATAGAAGCTTAGAGCTTTGAATCAAACTTTTTGGTTGGGAAGAAGGGTGGGATTTATCAAACCCTAGTTCAAGATCCTGTCTAGAAGATTCAAAAGTTTCAAAGGCAATTTTGAGGGGTGAAACTTTACAGTTTTCAAATTCTGAGTATACCGGCTTGATTAGCTCATCAAGGTGCATCTTTCTATCCTTTTAGAAGTTTGAAATTCAAAGTTTGAATTTTTAGGGTTTCTCTGACAAACCCTAATCCATCTCCAGATCTAGTTCCTATAAATCAAGTGGATTGGGTTAATCCTAGAAGAGAATGGATTGGTCACCTGCATAAGTAAAGAAGTTCCTGTTTCAGAGGGAGATGAGGCTAAGGCCTTTCATAAGAAGATTACAAGAAATCTCGATAGGTATGACTTATCCAGGTATGTTTCGAGATTTATTCATGATTAATTTTATGGTATGTTTGTCTTCATATTATTACGGTTAGTACAATCTTGATTAAATTTAGACTTGTCGTATCACCTTAATAAAATTATGAATGCATGATAGAAGATATTCATTGATTAGGGTGTTGACACTTATGATTGTACTAATGCATTATGGTGTTGCATGAGGTTTATGTTGTCCGCTAACATGAAAGGTACACCAAGAAAGACAAATCATGTTCTAGTTCAAGAACATATGATCATGGTGACATGAAGACAAAGATTCATCCATTGTCATGAATCACTTAGAAGATCTATTTATGAGGTATGTATAACTTGGTTCTATAATGGTTAACTTATGAGATATGCAGGTTACTAGCACAAGTCATTGAAGAGAACAAGAAGACATCATGTGGGTATGTTAGACATAACTAGCTAACATACTAATCCAGGTATGTTTTTCCTATATCAAGTTAGAATATTACCTTGTGTTAGGATCCCTTATATAAGTATACTTGGTATGATTGGTTATGTTTTAGGATCCCTTATATAAGTATACTTGGTATGATTGGTTATGTTTATTCATAAAGTTAGAAATGTAAGTAATCAAGGGTTGATGCATATTATGTCTCTTAACTTGATTGATGATTTGACTAACCAGAAGAGTCCTATGATCAAATAAGAATATGCATGAGTAAAAGAAGTCTTCCCTGAAACCTTGAATACTAATGTTTATTATTTGTGCTTGAAATGATCATGACTATACATGTTTAAGATTATTTTGTTTTTATAGTATTAATATTATACTAATGAATGTATGATTATGTATGAGACCTCGAGGATAACACAATGATGATACTAATAAACATGCATAGTGATTAAGGATGGATATAAGTTCAAGGATAGATAATCCAAGAAGCAAAGATCAAGAGGGAGCACACTTCAGTAACTTATGCAAGGATGCAGATATTCAGAGGGGTTTGACCACTTCTCACAATCCACATCAGAATGGAGTTACAGAAAGGAAGCAAAGACTGAGAGGGAGTCAACCCTACAACCAAACAAAGATAAGTATTTTTAATTGTCATTTCTTGCATATTTGTTTGTTTAAATAATATTGTTCAATGATGTATATGCGTATGTTCCTAGACTTAGGGTGTGTATTATGCATATTAGAATAATTGCATTAATGAACAATATACAACTAATTTGCATATGATGGGTAAGTGGCCTATGGAATTGTACAACATTCCATTGCTACTTATCTAGAATGAAACCTCTTTACTGACATGTTGGGAGTTGTGCACACTCTTAACAATGTTCTGGTAGAGATTGGAAGGCATCTAGAAAGTTACGAGATATGGATAAATGTTGTATTGAAGCATTGGCTAAGATAATTGCATGACTGTATGACATATTTATTTATGTGTAAGAATTTGTTCTGAAAACTATGAGATGTTTTCTAATCATGCAATTTAACTTGTTTTGTAGGAAAGATCGTATACCATCACCTACAAAAAAAGGACTACAACATTTGTTCAACAACAAAGTTATCTATTGAAGATATTAAAAATATTGAAGTTCCCAGGATTTTGGAAGAATGCCATGATCAAGGAGTACCAGTCGATCATGAAGAATGATGGTTGGGATGCAGTCCCAAGACCAGAAGGGAAGTTTGTTGTGACTTCCAAGCATATCTACAAGATCAAGCATGCTGCAGATGGCAGCATAGAGAAATACAAAGTGATATTTGTAGCTCGTGGCTTCTCCCAGAAAGAGGAATTGATTGTGAAGATACTTTTTCTCCTATATCCAGATACACTTCCATTAGTACTTGCTCTGGCTGCAGTGATAAAATGGAAGATACACCAGATGGATTTCAAGACAGCTTTCTTGAATGGTGTAATCAAGGAGGAAGTGTATGTGGAGTAGCCACTTGGTTTTGAGACACATGACAGGAATTCATATGTGTATAGGTTGAAGAAAGCCTTGTATGGCTTGAAGCAAGCTCCCGGGACTTGGTATGGTAGGATGGACAGTTTTCTATCCATTTTGGGCTTTACCAAGAGTAAAGCGGATTCCAACCTTTACTACAAGGTTGAGGAAGGCAATCCAATGATACTACTTTTGTATATGGATGACCTGTTTGTTACAGGTGAGGATAGATTGATTGCCGACACGCAGTGGAAGCTTGCTACCGAGTTCGAGATGAAGGACTTGGGGATGATGCACTACTTTCTAGGTATGGTGGTGTGGCAGAGTGAAAATGGAATCTTTCTTGGACAAGGGAAGTATGCAGTAGAGGTCCTGAAGAGGTTCGGGATGATGGACTACAAGGCCATGGCCACACCTATGGCATTGAACCTGAAGCTTCTGTGTGATGCTTCATCTGATCCAGTTGATGTCACTGTGTATCGTCAGATGATTGGGTCCTTGATGTACCTGACGAACACGAGACCAGATATTTGTTTTACGGTGAACACATTGAGCCAGTTCCTAACGAATCCCAGAGGTGTTCACCTGGTTGATGTAAAGCATATTCTGAGGTACCTAAAGGGTATGGTAGACTATGGGCTCAAGTATGATGAGAATCAAAAATTTAACCTGCAGGGTTATGTTGATTCAGATTGGGAAGACAGTGCTGCAGATAGGAAGAGCACTTCTGGGTGCTGCTTCAGTATGGGATCAGGTGTGATCTCTTGGTTTAGTAGGAAGCAGTCCTCCGTAGCACTGAGTACAACCGAAGCAGAGTATGTTGCAGCTTGTTTGGCTAGTTGTGAGGCAGTATGGCTTAGGAATCTACTGTTTGAGTTATTTGATCTCCCGCTGGAGGCTACTGGTGTCTTTTGTGACAACCAGAGTTGTGTGAAGCTGCCTGAGAACCCGGTGTTCCATGACAGGTCGAAACACATAGAGATCAAATATCACTATATCAGGGATATGGTGCAGAGAGGAGCAGTGAAGCTTCTGTATGTTGCGACGGATGAGCAGATTGCAGATGTGATGATGAAGCCACTAGCCAGAGTGAAGTTCGAGTACTTCAGAGAGAGGCTTGGTGTTCTTCAGATCGATGACACTTCGAGGAATAAGTGATGGAGACATTTGCTGAAGCCATTCCAAGCATGTTGGAAGGAGTATCCTTCACATGGCTATGGATGTAAGCATTGGATGATGAGAATCAAGATGATGCTCCAGTTACTACTCTGTATATGTATATGCATCATGTTGGATGCTTGATATGATCAGCTGGATCATTTATGTATGTATGCATCATGTTGGATGCTAGATATGATCAGTTGGATCATGTGTATGTATGTATGCATCATGTTGGATGCTGGATAGGATCAGTTGGATCATGTGTATGTATTTGTATATGTATCAGGTGGATACATTGTATGATCAGGTAGATCATGTATGTTGATATGTATCAGGTATGATCAGGTGGATCATGTATTTGTATATGTATCAGGTGGATACATTGTATGATCAGGTATATCATGTATGATGATATGTATCAGGCAGATACTGTGTATGGATCAGGTGGATGCATTGTATGATCAGGATGATCATGGATGATGAGCTTCAGGATGTTGCTCCAGATGACATGCGTCAGGACGATGCAGTGATGATGATCAGGATGATCATGTGTACATCAAGATGATGTATGGTGAGTATCAACTTGATACTCTATGGCCATGGACAGTTTGTGCAGATAAGCATATAATAGCACCCTGGGAGGTTTGCAGATTCTCTTGCTAGGTTTTTCCGCTGGCATATAATAGCTCCTTGGGAGATCTGGCAAATGATCTTTAGAGGTTTTACTTTGGGAGGACATATAATAGCGCCCTAGGAGGTTTGCAGATTCTCTTGCTAGGTTTTTCCGCTGGCATATAATAGCTCCCTAGGAGATCTGGCAAATGCTCTTTCGAGGTTTTGTCCTATGGCATGTAAGTAGACCTAGGAGATCTAGACAGGATGAAAAAGGCCTTAGATGCTCTTTCGAGGCATTTCCATGACCACATGTAATAAGTCCTGGAGATCTGGATAGGATGAAAAAGACCTCAGATGCTCTTTAGGGTTCTCACTTGACAAGACACTCTTTTAAGGTTTTGTGGTGGGGGTCACATGTAATAAGTCCTATAGATCTGGATAGGATGAAAAAGGCCTCAGATGCTCTTTAGGTTTCTTGCTAGTCAAGAGACTCTTTTAAGCTTTTGTGATAGTCACATGTAATGTGATCCTGGGAGATCCGACAGGTAGAGTTGTGTGCTCGTAACAGCCTAGGATGCTGCAGCCAGGTTTTGTAACGCACGTAATAAGTCCTGAGGATTCCATAATATGGCCAGTGATGATGAAGACCTGCAGGTGGTGGGCCTACATCCAGTATGAAAAAGGACTGGCTCTGTAGAACTTCCTATGACGAGTAGATTCAGAGATTGATTGAGGTAGCAGCAGCAGCGACGATGATGATGACTTGATGACGATTATCTAGTAATGATGATCCAGAGAAGAAGACTTGTGCTAGAAGACCTATGTCGAGAAATACCTTCCTAGTTAAGAGGGAGTGTTGATGTATATGTAATTTCAAAATGTATTCCATATATGTATATTGTACTCCTATAGAGATGGTATTATTCCTCTATACGGAAGTGTTTGTATTCCTATAGAGATGTTATTATTCCTCTATACAGAAGTGTCATCATTTATATTGTAAGTGTCGTAACTTATACTTGATGGGTTATTAGACCACCTTGTTGGGGTCGGACCTGTATAAGTCATGTGGGTCGAAGGGTTATTAGACCACCCTATTGGGGGTCGGCCATGTGGGTCAAAGGGTTATTAGACCACCCTATTGGGTGTCGGCCCAGTCAACATTGTGTTATGTGGTTAAGTTAAGGCCAACCTAGTAAAGGTTATTAGGCAAGTCAATTCAAGTATAAATAGAGTGCGGGAGGCACTCTATTTCATCATTATATTCTCTCACACACTCTTAGGAGAGTGGCGCACTTGTGGAGGAGGAGAAGCTACTGCTAGGAGATGTCTATCTCTTATGCTTGGGTTGTATCATTGCTCTATCTATCTCTGAGGAAGTTATTGGGGTTTTTCACCTTTATGGTTTTCCCCAAGTAAACTCTGTGTCTCTTGTGTGCTTGCATTATTGTGCCCATGATTGATATGTTGTAGATATGTTGTACATGTTGTTCTCTCAGTTAAGATCCTAGATCAGATTGAAGTAAATTCTGAAAATCTAACATTTGTCCCTTTAGTGCATCGAATGGAGTGACCCCATCAACAGATTTGTGGGGTACCCTATTTTGAATGTATGTAGAATAGTTCATTGCTTCTACCCAAACGATATGGTGGAATATCCCTTGCTTCAAGCAAGCAGGTAGCCATCTCTTTCAATGACTTGTTCTTCCTCTCAGCTACACCATTTTGTTGTGGTATGTATGGGACAGAATGTTGTATTTGGATGCCCTCATAAGCACAAAACTGTTTCAAATCCCTCTTGATGTACTCTCCTCCATTATCTGATCTGAGTGCTTTGATATTCTTCATAGTAGTGTTCTCAACTAAGCCCTTGAAAACTTTGAAAGTTTCGAATACCTCATATTTTTGCTTAAGAAATTAGATCCAACAGAACTGAGAGAAGTCATCGATGAAGGTCAGAAGATATCTGGATCTAATCATAGAAATTGTGGGCATCAGTCCTGAGACATCACTGTGTATCAAATCAAGTGTGGAGGAAGCTCTCTTTTCCTTCCCAACATCATAATTTCGCTCTGGATGCTTCCCTACCAAGCAACTTTTGCAGATTCATTGAGAGAATGTTATGTTAGGAAATCCTTCAACCATCTCTTCCTTGTGCAACTGCTGCAAGTACTTGAAATTTAGATGTTTGAATCTTTCATGCCAGAGTCTACTAGTTTCATTTGCATGAGTCAAGAGAGCACTTTGATGTGTATATGGAAAAAAATAGGAGAACTCATATTCCTTTGAGGCATGGTTTGAAACACGTTTGGATATCATCTTTCCAGATGAGATCTCTGCAACCTCAATTGTGTTAGGTCCAAAAAAAAATTCTTTGGTGAACCTATGTGTGTCATTTGATAAACAGATAACAAATTTTCTTCTAGAGAAGGCACATATAGATAGTTGTTGAGCTTTCTATGCTCAAGTTGTAATGTGCCCTTACCTTTAGCTGAGATTTGAGAATCATCTCCCATGTGAATACTAGGACCATCAGTGATATCTAGAGAAGAGAATGACTCTCTGGACGCAATCATGTGGTTGGAGGCTCCAAAATCAATGAGGAAGGCTTGTGATTGAGAGAATCAAGCCTTCAATGCATAGAATCTCTCATGATCATATGTCTTGCTTCCAAAATCAGTATTCCTTATGCCTTCTTGGAGGTAAATGTTGTGTTGTTCAAAAAGTTTGGCCATTTGATCTATGGTCTTCTTCGTGCAAGATCTCTCTAAATGGTTTCCTTTCTTGTAGTACATACACTTGGTTTTCTCAAACCTCTTTTGCTTATCCTTCTTGGAGTTGGAGGCTCCTTCCAATGGATTATACTTCTCCTTCTGCTTGGATTCAAATTGCTTATTTTCTTTACCTTTCTGCTTCCCTTTAGCATTCTCACTTTTTGACTCCCCATGCATAAGAGCTTGATTTTTGGAGGCCTTCAAGGCGCCCATTTGAATCAGTTTGTCTTGTTATTGGATGAGAGATTCAGTGAATGCATATAAAGAAGGAATTTTGCAGTTGGGTATTGACAATCTCCCATAATGGAAGGTAGAAACAAATATTGAAAATTCAGGAC
This sequence comes from Larix kaempferi, assembly GCA_027924585.1. NCBI lineage: Eukaryota > Viridiplantae > Streptophyta > Pinopsida > Pinales > Pinaceae > Larix > Larix kaempferi. The sequence continues at coordinate 12,518,388 of BSBM01000361.1, forward strand.
CAAGCTTGCTTAGGATGGAGAGCACGAGTTGCTCATCCTTCTTCTCAATGCCACATTTTTTGCACTACATAACCAAGTACTTGAAATTAGAAAGGAACTGGTGTATGGTTTCGAAAATGTTGGGTTGAAGAGCAATTAATTCATTCTCCATAATATGTTCTCTCATCTCATCTTGATTTCCAAAGGGAGACTCAAGCTTCAACCAAACCTCTCTTGGTGTCTTGAATCCATCAAGGTGGAAGAGAAAATATCTGGAGATGTGAATACACATAAAACCAAAAGCTTCATCTGATCTATTCAGGTACTTTTCCTTCTCAACAGTTTCCTGAGGTTCAACCTCCTTTCCCATTGTAACCATGTACAGACTCTTGTTGCGCAATACTATCTGCATATCATCCCTCCAATCAATATAATTTAAGGGTGTCAGGATTCTTGGGACAAGGGAGCATTCGAATTCTCCATGTGAAACTGCTGGAGAGAATACAAACAAAAATTGTTGCTATTGTTAAACTGAAAAAACATTCAAAATCCTGCAAAAAATCTCAAATTGGAGATAAAACGGTTACTAAATATACTGAGCACTACTTTAGGACAATAGGAACTTTTATATGAATCCTTCACAGCTAGCTAGACTCCAAAGGATTTCTCTAATGGCTTCAATGCAATGGCACCAGGATTTGCTGTGGAAATCTAGAGGCTTCCGGTGCACTAATGAAAGTAGTTTCTCAACCTAAGCTCTCAAAAGCTCTGATACCATGTGAAACTCTTGAACACAACAGATCTTGGAACCTGAGAATACCTCACAGTGAAATAATTAGGAAGAAAGATGAATTACAGTGAAATTGAAGTGAAATGAGTAGTAAAAGTAATCATGCATTAAAACTCAGATGTGCACATAAATGTGTGTCATAATTCATTAATCAGTATCGTCAAAAGAGATGTTACAATAGAGGAAATTTGAATACCCAGAGAGAATTCGAATCCCATACAGTCTAGTCTAGAAAATATCACCACCGGAGTGCTCCAAAGCTATCGTAACTCAACTAAGACTCAGTGAATTGGAGCTATTGTCAGTTAAATGACCATGCAAGGCGCACCAGTGAGTTTGGAATGCAAAATATCATGCAATTAGGATAGATAGGGTGCATTAGATTACAATTAGTGGCAATCAGAGCACAAACCCATCACTAGAGTCATGGACTCAGGTGGATTGTACTAGATCACTGAGATCCTAAAATGTAGGTAATTGACTCTGGATGTCCTAAAATCATGCATTTGGGGTGCATCAAGTGAAAAATGGGTTCTAGATTACATATGCACACCACTATGGGGACATTGACATCATCCAGTACTAGGAAAAGACTAATAACACTAAGGTGGACAAGGTTGGAGTATTAATTATCCTAACACTTGAATCAAAATCATATTCATGAATTGTTCCAAGTTTTTTTTCTTTTTCAAATAAAAAACAAGCACTTAACCATGAACAACTACACAATAAAATCAATGCAAAAAACATCTGATATCCTTATCAGAATCAGTGAAAGTGGCCACAAACATGGGACTATTGAGTCATACAAGATTGCAAGGTTGAGAAAATTATGACAAGACCACTCTTAGATTCAAACAGGAAAGAAAGACTTATTGGGATACAAAGTTTGGTAAAGCCTGATTTTGCACCCAATAAATGAAATCAGGGTCATACAACAATCGGTAAATTCCTTGAGCTTCCACCTCAAAGGATTACCAAAAGTAGAAACTCAAAAGAGAAAAAAGAAGCCTAAACAATAAGACTGTTTTTCAAAACTTTTCACCCAAAATATTCAAAAGGACAAACTAAAAATGATCAAAGAGTATACCATAGGACCTAAATAGTCTGACACTTTCAAAGTGTATCAAACCAAAGAGTGAAAAGGACCATAAACAAATGAAATTTTCAAAAGGCCTTTCACCCACAGTATTTAAAAAGACAAGTCAAACTTGGTCACAAAAAAAAAAACTAATTCTAAGAGGCCTTTATGGTACCTAGAGCACTCAACTACTTTCAAAACAACTCAACCAACCCTACAGGCCAAGTAAGGTGTGAAAAAATCACCTCTTACGGGAAAATTGCTTATGTGTGAAAAGTTACCAACGATTAATGTTAAATTTTGAGCATTAATTCACAATACTCTTGGATCTTTACTGAGAGAATAACATATATAGTATATCAATGCATAACAATCACAAGAATCAAAAGCATGGGAGACAAGAGACATAGAGTTTCCGTGGGGAAAACCCTAAGGTAAAAAAAACCCCACAACTTCCTCAGAGATAGAGAGAGCAATGGCTAAACCAAAGTACAACCAAAATACACTTGAGATAGTATCCTAGTAGCAGATGATGCTCCTCCTCACTAGTGAGCCACTTTTTGAGTGAGAGAAGTGTGACTTTCTGAATGATGAAAATAGAGATCTCCTGATCTCTATTTATACTAACCTGTTTGCCCAATTACACTATGGGGCCGACTTGTCTATCTAGATACATCCAAAATATAATATATATTTCAGGGCCGACCCCACACATGGTGGTCTAATAACCCATCGACAAGTACACACACTTGCAACACTTGTCAATCCACATGACGACACTTCCTTATAGAGGAATAACACATCTCTTATAAGGGTACAATAAATATATATGAAATACATTCCGAAGTTACATATACATCAACACTCCCTCTTAACTAGGAAGGTATTTCTCGACACAGTTCTGCTAGACAAGTCTTCTTCTCGGGATCATCGTCATCATCATCATCACTGCTGCTGCTATCTCAACCAATCTCTGACTCTACTCGTCATAGGAAGTTCTACAGAGCCAGTCCTTTTTCATACTGGATGCAGGCCCACCACCTGCGGGTCTTCATCATCACTGGCCATACTGTGGAATCCTCAGGACTTATTACGTGCATCACAAAACCTCGAAAGAGAATCCCAGGCTGTTACGAGCACACGGCTCTACCTATAGGATCTCCCAGGGCCATATTATATGTGACCTCACCAAAAAACCTCGCAAGAGCATCCCAGGCTGTTACGAGCACACAACTCCACCTATAGGATCTCCCAGGGACAGACTATATGTGGTCACCACAAAACCTCACATGAGCATCCCAGGCTGTTACGAGCACACAACTCTACCTATAGGATCTCCCAGGGACAGATTATATGTGGTCATGGCAAAACCTTGCAAGAGCATCCCAAGAATTATTACGGGCACACATCCCAACCTATCGGATCTCCCAGGGACATATTATATGCCATAGGACAAAACCTCGAAAGAGCATCTGCCAGATATCCTAGGGCCAGATTATATGCCTTAGGCAAAACCTTGAAAGACTATCTGCAGATCTCCCAGGGCCAAATTATATGCTCATCTGCACAACTTGATCCACGGCCATAGTGTATCAACCTGATACTCACCATACATCATCCTGATGTGCACATGATCATCTTGATCATCATCACTGCAACATCCTGCTGCATGTCATCTGGAGCAACATCCTGAAGCTCATCATCCATGATCATCTTGATCATATAATGCATCTACCTGATGCATACCAAGTATCTACCTAATACATATCATCATACATGATCCACCTGATCATACAATGTATCCACCTTATACAAATACAAATACATGATACATATCACCATACATGATCCACCTAATCATACAATGTATCCACCTGATACATATACAGATACATGGTCCAAGCATCCAACATGATGCATATACAAAATACATACAAATGATCGTACTAATCATATCCAGCATCCAACATGATGCGTACATACATATAAATGATCCAACTGATCATATCCAGCATCCAAAATGATGCGTACATACATATACATATAAATGATCCAACTAATCATATCCAGCATCCAACATGATGCATACATACATATATAAATGATCCAACTAATCATACAAAGCAGAAACCAGAACATCATCCTAATGCTCATCATCCAGCGCTTACATCCATAGCCATGTGAAGGATCCTCCTTCCAACATGCTTGGAATGGATTCAGCAAATGTGTCCATCACTTCTTCCTCAGAGTGTCATCAATCTGAAGAACTCCAAGCCTCTCCCTGAAGTACTCGAACTTCACCCTGGCTAGTGGCTTCGTCAACACATCTACAATCTGCTTGTCCGTCGCAACGTATAGGAGCTTCACAGCTCCTCTCTGCACCATATCCCTGATATAGTGATATTTGATTTCTATGTGTTTCGACCTGTCATGAAACACTGGGTTCTCGGACAGCTTCACACAACTCTGGTTATCACAAAAGATACTAGTAGCATCCAATGGGAGATCAAATAACTCAGACAGTAGCTTCCGTATCCATATTGCCTCACAACTAGCTGAACAGGATGCAACATACTATGCCTTAGTTGTACTCAGTGCTACGCAGGACTGCTTCCTGCTAAACCAAGAGATCACACATGATCCCATACTGAAGCAGCACCCAGATGTGCTCTTCCTATCTGCAGCACTTCCAACCCAATCTGAATCAACATAACCCTGCAGGTTAAACTTTTGATTTGCTTCATACTTGAGCCCATAATCCACTATACCCTTCAGGTACCTCAGAACATGCTTTACAGCAACCAGGTGAACACTCCTCGGATCTATCAGGAACTGACTCAATGGGTTCATAGCAAAGCAAATATCTGGTCTCATTTTCGTCAGGTACATCAAGGACCCAATCATCTGACGATACATAGAGACATCAACCGGCTCAGATGAAGCATCACATAGAAGTTTCAGATTCGATGCCATAGGTGTGGCCATGGCCTTGCAATCCATCATCCCGACTCTCTTTAGGATATCTATTGTGTACTTCCCTTGACCAAGGAAGATCCCGCCTGCACTCTGCCACACCTCCATACCTAGGAAATAATGCATCATTCCCAAATCTTTCATATTGAACTCGGCAGCAAGCTTCCTCTTAGTATCTGCAATCAATCTGTCATCTCCTGTTACAAATAAGTCATCCACATACAGGAGTAGAATCACAGGATTCCCTTCCTCAACCTTGTAGTAAAGGTTGGAATCCGCTTTACTCTTGGTAAATCCCAAACTAGATAGGAAACTGTCCATCCTACCATACCAAGTTTTGGGAGCTTTCTTCAAGCCATACAAGGCTTTCTTCAATCTGCACACATATGACTCCCTGTCATGTATTTCAAAACCGAGTGGCTACTCCACATATACTTCCTTTTCAACTACACCATTTAAGAAAGCAGTCTTGACATCCATCTAGTGTATTTTCCATTTCATTACTACAGCCAGGGCAAGTATTGTTCTGATGGAAGTATACCTGGCTACAGGTGCAAAAGTTTCTTCATAATATATTCCATCTTTTTTAGAGAAGCCACGAGCTATGAATCTTGCCTTGTATTTCTCTACACTGCCATCTGCAGCATGCTTGATTTTGTAGATCCATTTGGAAGTCACAACAGACTTTTCTTTAGGTCTTGGGACAACATCCCAAACATCATTCTTCATTATTGATTGGTATTCCTCAACCATGGCATCCTTCCATTCTTTCTTTTCCACTGCTTCTTCATAACTGGAAGGTTCTTTGTTCATAATGTCACAAAGTAAAGCAACATAGCTGGTATGTGATCTGGTTCTCTTCTTTGCTCTGTGTTCTTCTTCTGGAATGTCAAATCTTTCTGCATCTTGAATGAGCTCTCTAGCCCATGCAGGTTTCCTCTTGTGAGATTTATCCTCACGGGGCAGATCTACAGGTTCTTGCAGATCTTCAAACTCATGAACAACTTCTGGATTGCTTCAGTCATGGTAGTGTCTTGAAATCTAGTTTCCTTAGGTTCTTCATAAACTTCGATAGGTTCCTTCCTTGATTTGATGAATGTTGAGTTTTCATCAAATGTTACATCCCTGCTGACATCAATCTTCTTGAACCTTGGAAAGCATATTATGTAAGCCCTCGAACTTTCACTGTAACCCAAAAAGATACCCTTCTTTCCTGAAGGATATAGTTTAGTCCTCTTTTCCTTTGGGACATGAGTGTATACTGGACAACCAAATATTCTGAGATGGCTGACTTCAGGTTTCTTACCAGAAAAGACCCCTTCTAGTGTCTTGTTGTTCCATATCTTGCGGGGTGTTCTGTTCTGCACATATATAGCTGTTCTAGCTGCTTCTTCCCATAGATGCATAGGTAGATCCTGGTCATGCAGCATTGCCCTTGCTGCTTCCATGATAGTTCTGTTCTTCCTTTCTACAACTCCATTCTGTTGAGGATTATAAGGAGCAGTCAACTCCTTCTTAATCCCTGAATCACTACAAAGCTTCTTGAAGTCACCTGAGGTGAATTCTCCACCATTGTTGGATATTAATGTTTTGATCTTTTTGTCAGTTTGATTCTCCATCAAGGTTTTGAATTCCTTGAACTTATCAAACACCTTATCTTTGTTCTTCAAGAAGTATACCCAAGTCTTCCTAGAGAAGTCATCAATAAATGAGACATAGTAAACATACCCACTTAGAGAACTGGATGACATAGGACCACATACATCTGAGTGGATGATTTCCAGGATATCTTTTTCCTTGCTTTCACTGCTTGGGAAAGCCTTCTTAATGTTCTTACCTTTTGCACATCCTTTGTAAACACCTTCATGTTTGGTATTGATTTCAAGAAGACCCTCTACAGCCTTGCTTGCAATTGGAAGTGCCCTATAGTGCATATGAGCAAGTCTTCTATGCCAAAGTTCACTTGGCTCCATGGATTCATGCACCATGGCATGTTCAGGTTGTCCCTTCAATTTATACAAACCTCCCTCTTGCTCTCCAATCACTACTGCATCATCTATCGTCTTTCCCTTTGGCCACATTAGGACTTGGCCATCCAAAAATGCAACCCTCATACCTTTTGCATCCAATGCAGAGATGGAGAGTAAGTTCTTCTTGAGCCCAGGTACATAAAGGACTTCTTTCATCTTCAAATATTTTCCAGAATCTAGGTTGTAGGAGGCTTCACCACTTCCTTTGAATGGGTATTGATAATCATCCCCAAGTTTCACCTTATGGGGTGATTCATGTTCAGATAGATTCACAAAAGATTCCCTAAACGTAGTCATGTGTTTGGAAGCCCCACTATCAATCAACCAATCATTACAACCATGGGAGATAGTACCTATGAGAGCAGAGATTAGAACATACTCTTCTTCACTTGATGAGTCATCATCACTATCATCACTTTCTACCCTAGCCTTCTTCTTTGGAGGTTCATCATCCTCGGCAGCATGAGCATGGAACTTTCTTTTGCTACCCTTCTTCTTCTTGTTGGAGTTGTTGTTATTATCCCTTTTGTTCTTGGGATAATCTGAAGCAAAGTGACCCTTCTCATTGCATGTGAAGCATCTTAAATCCTTCTTATTCTTTTGATAGGATCTTTTGTAGCGAGAGTGCTCCTTCTTGGGCTTGCTTCTTTTGGTGTGAGTTGCAAGAGCTTGATCTTCACCTCCCATCTTTTCCTCACGAGCTACAAGTCTAGCTTCTTCTTGAATGCATTCCTCCCATAGTTTACTGAAAGAGATCAATTTCTTTCTTGCACAGATTCCTTGAATAAAGGAGTCCCATGACCTAGGTAGGCCATTCAGAGTGGTCATAACAACTTCACCATTGTCCACTACTTCATCCACAGCTTCAAGTTGCTCCTTGATCTGAGAAACCTTGGAGACGTAAGATTGAATGGTTTCTCCATTCAACATCTTGACCCCTTTCAATTAATTCCACAGAGTCATCTTCCAATTTATGTTCTTCCCTTCAAATAGCTTGGTCAAAGAGTCAAACATCTCCTTGGGTGTATTTAGAGAAGACACATGGGGTATGAGATGGTCTTTGATAGAATCAGCAATGATTCTCTTTTCCTTGACCAAGTTCTTCTTATGCAATACCTTGGCCTCTTCATCCTCTGGGATAGGGATGTCTTCTTTTATATATGAGTCCAACTCATTCTCTTCCAGGATTAACCCAATCCTATACTTCCAAGCTCGGAAGTTATCAACCCCTTCAAGCTTATCCTCAAGCTTGGTGTGGTGAGACATCTTAAAGAGTACTTCAAATGGAAATAGAAAAGATTTAGGTCTTACCACTTGAAATGCTGAAAACTGGATTTGGTCCCGGATTAGGGTTTGTCGAAAAAACCCTAAAAATTCAAAATGTGAATTTCAACTTTTTGAAAGGATAGAAAGATGCGCCTTGATGAGCTGATCATCCTGGTGCATTCAGAATTTGAGATCAGCAAAGCTTTACCCTTCATATTTGTCTTTTTGTCCTCCTGGGTTCACTAGGGAGAGCCCTGAATTAGGGTTTGAGTTTTTCGGAGATCTACCCAGCCAAAAATCTATATCCAAAGCTCTAAAATTTGATTTTTGCAAGGAGCTTCCAGCTATGTCTTCAGATTCCAGAAATTCCTATTTTTGTGGAAAACCTAATTTTTAGGGCCAAATCTGAAAATGCTCAGAATTGAATTCTGATTGGACAGATAGATTCTCCTTGATGAGTAGAGTCAATCTACTATATTTCTTTTCCAAAATCTGTGGAGAGAAACCCAATAAACAAGAAACTCAAGTTTTCGTCACTGCAAAATGTCTTCTTTTCAGGTTAGCTCTGATACCATGTTAAATTTTGAGCATTAATTCACAATACTCTTGGATATTTACTGAGAGAATAACATATACAGTATATCAATGCATAACAATCACAATAAACATGACAAGCATCACAAGAATCAAAAGCATGGGAGACAAGAGACATAGAGTTTCTGTGGGGAAAACCCTAAGGTGAAAAAAACCCCACAACTTCCTCAGAGATGGAGAGATCAATGGCTCAACCAAAGTACAACCAAAATACACTTGAGATAGTCTCCTAGTAGTAGATGATCCTCCTCCTCACTAGTACGCCACTTTTTGAGTGAGAGAAGTGTGACTTTCTGAATGATGAAAATAGAGATCTCCCGATCTATATTTATACTAACCTGTTTGCCCAATTACACTATGGGGCCGATTAGTCTATCTAGATACATCCACAATATAATATATATTTCAGGGCCGACCCCACACATGGTGGTCTAATAACCCATCGGCAAGTATACACACTTGTGACACTTGTCAATCCACATGACGACACTTCCTTATAGAGGAATAACACATCTCTTATAAGGGTACAATAAATATATATGAAATACATAAATGAAATACATTTCGAAGTTACATATACATCAACAATTAAATCACATATGTTCACACAATTATATGCGTATTTTTAGGAGAGTCGCTATTGTAAGTATTACAGACAACGATTTTAGTCCTAAGAAGTATGAAAATACAAATGCAAACTCAGAAAAAACAAAAGTTCAAGGTATCTACAAATATACGAGACCAAACCAAACTTGAAAAAACTCACAGTTATCAAACAAACTAGAGGAACCGACCTAGAAACCCCAAAGCAGATGGTTTCTCCCTAGCAGAGTCAACATTTTTGTTTTTAAGGATTTCATCCAAATTAATGGGGTGATCACCAACATACTGGATTTAAATCAGATAGACGCCCTAAGGTTGAAATGTAAGCAAAACAGACTCCTTGAGACCAATTACACACAAATTTAACCTAAGAAATCATGGAGAAGAAACTAGTGTACCTTGTTTATGATAGTTGTTCCTACCTTTCTTTGCTCCAATTAAGCTTGATCCTAATATTTGACTTGCAAAAAAACCATAAAAAAATTTCTCAAATAGATTGGCTAATATTAATAATGAAATTCAACTTTAACATAAAATCAAACTAGCTAAATGAAATGAACTTTAAACAATAAGGAAAACACAAACAAGGATAAACAATAAATCTAGGAAGGGAAAGATGTCCAATCTGTATTCATATAGCAGCAAATTACAAGTTTACCTTAATCTGTTAGGCACCTTGAAAAAACAAGACTCCAGGTCTCCTACTTGTCTCCTCCAATAATCCGAACCAAACCTTTGAATGTATCACAGGATGAAACTATATGAGGGCAATAGTTTTAGAACAAAGGGAATTGGAATCAATGCACAGGGATATTAATAAAAAAGGGGTGTATATGAGGCAATTCCTCTAGCATCTCTTTACTTAGGAAAAAATTCCCTTCTCATGGCCTATCTCTCTTGTTTTTATAGCAAATGGAGATAGTTACCATCGGGTAGGAGGAGGGTGTAACTAGATAGGTGGTTTCCAAAACCACCCTAACTTCCTCAATTTTTGAAATTTCATCTAATTTTCATATTTTTGGGGGGAAATTGCCCCCAAATAAGATAAATAGATGATTAAATCATAGGAAATTCTTTTGCAGTATGTGATTTCAACTTTTTATTGAAATTACTAGCAAACCAAAGGTTCCACATCTTTCAAGACCTTTGGGAGTGATTATGCTATTGTTAAGGGATTTTACAACTTTCATGGAAAATGGGAGATCATTGAGGATTGAGTTCAATGATCAAGCTTGTAGCAACTAAATTCAAATCAATGCTCTTCCATCTGTAATTGTCCTTTTGTGTGACGAACAATTGACATTTGAGGTGTCATCTTTGAACTATCATCACAGATGGAGAAGTGCCGATTTGGGCTATAACATTTGTTATTTCCCGATTTTTGCAAGATTGCACCACACATCATATGACATTGGTGCAATTGGGAGAACTAGTACTCATCTTAGTTACATATTGTTCTCCTAATTCATGTTGAAACATAGATCCATTGTGTATCCATTCGTGGTGTGATCTCCATATTGACATAGATCCATTATGTATCCATTCATGGTGTGATATCCATATTGACATAGATCCATTGTGTATATATTCATGGTTATGATCTCCTGATTGGCATGGATCCATTGTGTATCATCTTCATGGCCATCATCCACCTCTATATATCTCACATTGATCCACTGTGTATTTTTCATGGCTATGATCACTACATCAATTATATGTGTCATGGATCTGCAGTGTATACAATTTGGAAGCCATGTTCTACCATTTTGAGCATGCATATGTCCATACCAAGGAAGAGAATGTTTGACACCTATCTCTCTGTTTTAGGTACTTTGTCAAAGATAAGTGGCTTGGAATATTGGTCTTGCCTACTCTACATCCCATTCCACTACTTATTATAATGTATTTTGACCATCAATTTCCCTTCTGACCTCACACATTAGGGGGCATCTATTATAGCTCAAATTGGAACTTTCATCTGTTACGATAGTTCAAAAGATGACACTCAAAGTGTCACTATTCAATCACAAAAATGACACTTATGGAGGGAAGAGCCCATGATTTGATCCTCATTGATAATCCTTGAAACTGATACCTCAGCACCATCTCATTCCATTCTAAGAGTTCTAACCAAAAAAAAAGGGAAAATGCATGCCTTGCACACTAGCAAGGTGTGAACCATTCTGATGTGTTTCTCTTGAAAAAGGAACGAATACATCAAAAATCGTCCATTCGAACCTTGCGCACTAACAAGGAACAAATCATTCGCATGTTTCCTTTGGTTAAAGAGAGAATTCCTCGTAATTTCTTGAAAAAAATATTAAAAATTGAAATTAGGGAGTTATTGAAGTCTTACAAGCCAAGTTTCCTAGTTCCAACTCCTTTGTAATGTCCCCATTCAAATAAATCTCAAGAAGAGAAAATTCCACCAATCTACTAGTTTCCTAGGTTGGGGTGGAAACATTAAATTTGGAATAAGGAGACTAATAAACCCCAAATGGACTTTATCTTGACATAAATATATTAAAAGGGGCTAAATAAATATTTATGATGGGGAAATAAGATGGCACTTGGTCATGGAGACATATTGGTGGTGTGGGACCCACACAAGCTAGATTCCCCATGCCACATGGCATTCCACTCTCACCCATTCGAATACAAGGTAGAGTCCAATGTTCTTGGGGGATTTGGAAGGGAATAATACTTGGCATGACTCAATGAGGTTGGAATTTAGAGGAAGAGTAACTCCCATGGAAGAGGAAGAGGCATTTTGGAGCTAGTGGGACACTTGGGCTAGATTCCCTAGCTTTTATGACACCAATGATGAAGATGCCTATGACACTTATGAAAAAATAAGACCTGATGGATTAAATATGACATATATGACATGTCAGGGCTAAAAATAGCCTCCAAGAGGGTGCACAAGGGAGTTAGGGCATCCAAAGAGTCACCCATTCGATTTGAGTGAAGGAGGAGGCTAGAATTGGAGAGACAAATGGAATACATTGGAATCTCTTCCTAATTTGAGTTGGCATGAATCTCATGGATGGAATTCATGATAAGGAGATATTTGGAAGTTTATAAAAGTCAAGAAAAACGAAGGAGAGTGTCTTTTGATAATTTTACATTTTTCATTTGGAGAGGAGAGCTAGTAGAGTGTTATTCTACTTGCCTTAGCACCAATTTCGAGGGTGAAAGATTCTCATCCTAATTGGAAATTGGAGGGGAAATTCAGACCTTTAATTTGGAGCTACAATTGATTCATTTATTGTAGGTTGAATCTATAGGGTAGCTCATGATCACATCTCCTTTAGCTTTCTTCTACAACTATTCTTCCATTTCTTGTCATATTCTTGCTCCTTGAGGAGGGGCGCACTTGGTGAGGTGATGATGTCTTTGGGGTATCTCTTGAGTTATTTTTGTATTATGATATATATACTATGTATTTTATGCTCATAAGACTCTCGAGTTGAAATACCAAGTGGAACTATGTAAAAATACCAAACAATGCATAAATGGTGCCATTTTCCCTATATCTTGTTGTTGGAGCTTGAAGAGGATTTATTTTGATTTGTATCAGTCAATATCTATGATTTTGTTGATGTATGGAGTGCCATCAATGTTCTTAAGAAGTTTCATTAACATTTCACAAGTCCTTGGAACCTAAAATTCAAATTCCATAACAAGTGGTGAAGTTTACTATCATTTCCCCCTATGTGAAGACATGTATACAAACCTTTGATTATGGGAGTTGCTGAGGCCTATAGAAACTAATTGATGATGCATTGGGGATACCATTGAAGTCCTTTATCAGTACCATGTCTCTGTTCTGAAATTTGGGAGGTCTTATAGTGTTTGGGAAGTGTTGATGTATATGTAACTTCGGAATGTATTTCACATATATGTATATTGTATTCCTATAGAGATGTTATTATTCCTCTATACGGAAGTGTCGTCATTTATATTGTAAGTGTCGTAACTTATATTTGATGGGTTATTAGACCACCTTGTTTGGGGTCGGCCCTGTATAAGTCATGTGGGTCGAAGGGTTATTAGACCACCCTATTGGGGGTCGGCCATGTGGGTCAAAGGGTTATTAGACCACCCTATTGGGGGTCGGCCCACTCAGCATTATGTTATGTGGTTAAGTTCGAGCCGACATGAGTTAGGTAAAAAGGCAAGTCAAGTCAAGTATAAATAGAGTGCGGGAGGCACTGTATTTGCTCACTCACTTCTCACACATGCTCTCAAGGAGGAGAGGCACACTTATGGAGGAGGAGGATTGCTGCTAGGTTATGGCTATCTCTATTGGTTGGTTGTATCATTGCTCTATCTATCTCTGAGGAAGTTATTGGGGTTTTTCACCTTTATGGTTTTCCCCAAGTAAATCTTTGTGTCTCTTGTGTCCTTGCATTATTGTCTCCATGATTGATATGCTGTAGATATGCTGTACATGTTGTTCTCTCAGTTAAGATCCTAGATCATATTGAAGTAAATTCTGAAAATTTAACATGGTATCAGAGCTAGCCTGAAAGAAGGCATGATATGGCATGTATGACACTTGTTGCACTTACGATGCTAGGGCTTGATATAGCAAAAACCAGTCATCGTAGCACTTTTGCTATAAATCCAATTTGGCGAAGTTTTCGGATCTGAAATTGTTACAGGCCGAAGCTAAGATCTCCAGGTATCCTGTGTCCAAAGGAAAACCTCTAATTCGTTGTACTTTGTGATTTATGATCTGTGCAATATAGGGTATCTGCCTCTTCCAGATCTGAGTCAAAATCAGGTGACCTTGGGAAAAAGGTCATAACTTGGGCTAGGAAGCTCCAAATGAAATTTCGTGAAAAGTGACAGGTAGTCCACAGACTGTACTATCTCAGAAAACTTTTTTCAGAGGCCGAAGTTGAACCAGTGACACGTGGCACGCCATATAAGTTCGCTCTACTGTTTTATCCCATAAACATGTCACGTTACGACACTTGGCATAACTCTCTCTCAGAGAATCCAATTGAGGTCAGACCTGTCAGGATGGAAAGATAACAGATCGAGATATCTCAGAAAACTTTTTCAGAGGCCGAAGGTCAAACAGTGACACGTGGCATGCCGTACAAGTTCGCTCTCCTGTATTTTCCCAAAACAGGTCACGTTGCGACATTTGGCGTAACTCTCTCTCAGAACATCCAATTGAGGTCAGACCTGTCAGGATGGAAAGCTAACAGGTCAGGATATCTCAGAAAACTTTTTCAGACCCTGTGGATCAAAAATTTCGGAATTACACCAGAAACAATCAGGTACATATTTCTGTCAAAACAGAATTATTTTTTGTACCTTCATTCATGGCTTCCGGAATTTAGGGCTTTGAAGAAAGTTGGAATTTTTGTAATCGGAGACCACGGCTGGATGCTACTCATCAAAATAGAAATTTAGAGACCAAGATCAGAATTTTTGGTTGGGCAGAAGGCCGGGCTTGATCAGACCCTAGTTCGGGACTTTGATCAGGAAAGTGGAAAATTAGGGCTTCTGTAAAAATGGGAATTTTTGAAATCTGAGACCACGGCTGGAAGCTCCTCAGAAAAATAGAAGCTTAGAGCTTTGGATCAAACCTTTTGATTGGGAAGAAGAGTGGGATTCATCAAACCCCAGTTCAGGGTCACGTCCAGTGAATCCGGAAGTTTCAAAGGCGAAATTGAGGAGTGAAACTTTGCAGTTTTCAAATTCTGAATATACCAATTTGATCAGCTCATCAAGGCGCATATTTCTATCCTTTCGGAAGTTTGAAATTCAAAGTTTGAATTTTTGGGGTTTCTCTGACAAACCCATATCCAGCTCCAGGTCCAGTTCTTGCAAATCAAGTGGATTGGGCTAATCCTAGAAGAAGATGGATTGGTCACTTGCATAAGTGAAGAAGTTCCTGTTTCAGAGGGAGATAAGGCTAAGGCCTTACATAAGAAGATTACTAGCGATCTCGACAGGTATGACTCATCAAGGTATGTCTCGATATTTGTTCATGATTAAGTTTATGGTATGTTTGTCTTCATGTTATTACGGTTAGTACAATCTTGATTTTATACTTGTCATATCACCTTAATAAAACTATGAATGCACGATAGAAAATATTCATTGATTAAGGTGTTGACACTTATGATTGTACTAATGCATTATGGTGTTGTATGAGGTTTATGTTGTCTGCTAACATAAAAGGTACACCAAGAAAGACAAATCATGTTCTACTTCAAGAACGTATGATCATGGTGACATGAAGACAAGGATTCATCCATTGTCATGGATTACATAGAAGATCTACTTTCGAGGTATGAATAACTTGTTTCTACAATGGTTAACTTATGAGACATGCAGGTTACTAGCACAAGTCACTGAAGAGAACCAGAAGACATTATGCGGGTATGTTAGACATAAATAGCTAGCATGCTAATCCAGGTATGTTTTTCCTATATCAAGCTAGAATCCTACATCGTGTTAGGATCTTATACTGTTGTTGATAATGATTATTCATGAAGTCATAGGTTTGAATAATCATGGTTGTATGCATATTATGTTTCTTACCATAATTGATGATATGACTAACCAGAAGAATCATGAAGGTATAGGTTTGAATAATCATAGGTCTTATGCATATTATATCTCTTATCTTGATTGATGACTCAACTAACCCGAAGAGTCATAGGTTTGAGTAATTACAGGTTTAGACATGTTATGTTTCTTATGATTTGACTAACCATAAGAATCCTACATAAACCTTGAAAGCTAATGCTTATTATTTCTGTTTGAAATGATCATGACTATACATGCTTTAGATTATTTTGTTTTGATAATATTAAGATTATTCTAATGAATTTTTGATTATGTATGAGACCTCAGGAATAACACAATGATGATACTAACAAGCATGCATAGGGATCAAGAATGAGTATAAGTTCAAAGACAGGTAATCCAGGAAGCAAAGATCAAGAGGGAGCACACTCCAGTTGTTCCTGCAATAAAGCAAAGGAGCACACTTTAGTAGTTTCTGCAAGGATGCAGATATTCAGAGGGAGTTGACCATCTCTCTACATTCCACAACAGAAAGGTGTAGAAGAAGCTACTTCAGATTAGGACTCCAGCAGATCTTGCAAGGAAGCAAAGACTCAGAGGGAGTCCACCCAACGAACAAAGAAAGATAAGTATTTTAATCATCATTTCTTGCATATTTGTTTGTTTAAATAAAATTGTTCAATGATGTATATGTTCATGTTCCTAGACTTAGGATATGTATTTTAAGTTAGTTGCATTAATGAACAGTATACTACTAACATACATGGGTAAGTGGCCTATGGCACTGTACAACATTCCATTGCTACTTATCTAGAATGAAACCTCTTTGCTGACATGTTGGGAGTTGTGCACACTCTTAACAATGTTCTGGTAGAGATTGGAAGGCATCTAGAAAGTTACGGGATATGGATAAATGTTGTATTGAAGCATTGGCTAAGATAATTGCATGACTGTATGACATATTTTTTTATGTGTAAGAATTTGTTCTGAAAACTATGAGATGTTTTTCTAATCATGCAATTTAACTTGTTGTGTAGGAAAGATCGTATGCCATCTCCTACAAAAGAAGAACTACAACATTTGTTCAGCAAAGATATTGAAGTTCCCAGGATCTGGGATGTAGAAATGGAATGCCATGATCCGTCGATCATGAAGAATGATGTTTGGGATGTAGTCCCAAGACGTGAAGGGAAGTTTGTTATGACTTCCAAATGGAACTATCAGATCAAGCATGTTGCAGAACTTGGTATGGTAGGATAGACAGCTTTCTATCCAGTTTGGGCTTTACCAAGAGTAAAGCGGATTCCAACCCTTACTACAAGGTTGAGGAAGGAAATCTAGTGATACTACTTCTGTATGCAGATAACCTGTTTGTTACAGGTGAAAATAGATTGATTGCCGACACGCAGCGGAAGCTTTCTTCCAAGTTCGAGATGAAGAACTTGGGGATGATGCACTATTTGTTTTTGGCATGGAGGTGTGGCAGAGTGCAGATGGAATCTTCCTTGGAAAAGGGAAGTATGCAGTAGAGATCCCGAAGAGGTTCAGGATGATGGATTGCAAGGCCATGGCCACACCTATGGCATCGAATCTGAAGCTTCTATGTGATGCTTCTTCTGAGCCGGTTGATATCACTATGTATCGTCAGATGTTTGGGTCCTTGATGTACCTGACGAACACGAGACCAGACATTTGCTTTGCTGTGAACACATTGAGCCAGTTCCTGACGGATCCGAGGAGTGTTCACATGGTTGTTGTAAAGCATGTTCTGAGGTACCTGAAGGGTACAGTGGATTATGGGCTCAAGTATGAAGCAAATCAAAAGTTTAACCTACAGGTTATGTTGATTCAGATTGGGCTGGCAGTGCTGCAGATAGGAAGAGCACATCTGGGTGTTGCTTCAGTATGGGATCAGGTGTGATCTCTTGGTTTAGCAGGAACCAGTCCTGCGTAGCACTGAGTACAGCTGAGGCAGAATATGTTGCAGCCTGCTCAGCTAGTTGCGAGGAAGTATGGCTACGGAAGCTACTGTCTGAGTTATTTGATTTCCCGTTGGAGGCTACTGGTATCTTCTGTGATAACCAGAGTTGTGTGAAGCTATCTGAGAATCCATTGTTTCATGACAGGTCGAAACACATAGAGATCAAATATCACTATATCAGGTATATGGTGTAGAGAGGAGCTATGAAGCTCCTGTATGTTGCAACGGACGAGCAGATTGCAGATGTGTTGACGAAGCCACCAGCCAGAGTGAAGTTCGAGTACTTCAGAGAGAGGCTTGGCGTTCTTCAGATCGAGGATACTTCAAGGAAGAAGTGATGGACACATTTGCTGAAGCCATTCCAAGCATGTTGGAAGGAGGATCCTTCACATGAATATGGATGTAAGCGCTGGATGATGAGCATCAGGAGGATGCTCGATATGATCAGTTGGATCATTTTTATGTATGTATGCATCATGTTGGATGCTAGATATGATCAGTTGGATCATGTATACGTATTTTGTATATGCATCATGTTGGATGCTTGGACCATGTATCTGTATATGTATCAGGTGGATACATTGATGATCAGGAGGATCATGTATGATGATATGTATCAGGTAGATACTTGGTATGCATCAGGTAGATGCATTGATGATCAGGAGGATCATGTATGATGATATGTATCATGTATTTGTATCAGGTGGATACATTAATGATCAGGAGGATCATGTATGATGATATGTATCAGGTAGATACTTGGTATGCATCAGGTAGATGCATTGATGATGAGATGGATCATGCAACAGGATGTTGCAGTGATGATCAGGATGATCATAGATGACGAGCTTCAGGATGTTGCTCCAGATGACATGCAACAGGATGTTGCAGTGATGATCAGGATGATCATAGATGACGAGCTTCAGGATGTTGCTCCAGATGACATGCAGCAGGATGTTGCAGTGATGATCAGGATGATCATAGATGACGAGCTTCAGGATGTTGCTCCAGATGACATGCAGCAGGACGTTGCAGTGATGATGATCAGGATGATCATGGATACATCAGGATGATGTATGGTGAGTATCAGGTTGATACTCTATGGCCGTGGATCAGGTTGTGCAGATGAGCATGTAATTCGTTGCCCTGGGAGATTTGCAGATGGTCTTTCGAGGTTTTGCCTATGGCATGTAATTCGGTGCCCTGGGACATCTGGCAAATGCTCTTTCGAGGTTTTGCTCTGGGAGGACATGTAATTCGTTGCCCTGGGAGATCTGCAGATAGTCTTTCGAGGTTTTGCCTATGGCATATAATAGCGCCCTGGGATATCTGGCAGATGCTCTTGCGAGGTTTTGTCCTATGGCATGTAATTCGTTTCCCTGGGAGATCCGATAGGTTGGGCTATGTGCCCGTAATCAGTCCTGGGATGCTCTTGCGAGGTTTTGCCATGACCACATGTAATTCGTTGCCCTGGGAGATTTCAGGTCGGATTTGTGTACCCGTAACATCCTGAGATGCTCTTGCGAGGTTTTGTGGTGGACCACATGTAATTTGTGCCCTGGGAGATTTCAGGTCGGAGTTGTGTACCCGTAACATCCTGAGATGCTCTTGCGAGGTTTTGTGGTGGGGTCACATGTAATAGCGCCCTGGGAGATCCTACAGGTCGGAGTTGTGTACCCGTAACATCCTGGGATGCTCTTTCGAGGTTTTGTGACGCACGTAATAAGTCCTGAGGATTCCACAGTATGGCCAGTGATGACGAAGACCTGCAGGTGGTGGGCCTACATCCAGTATGAAAAAGGACTGGCTCTGTAGAACTTCCTATGACGAGTAGATTCAGAGATTGATTGAGATAGCAGCAGCAGTGACGATGATGATGACTCGATGACGATTATGCAGTGACGATGATCTAGAGAAGATGACTTGTGCTAGAAGAAATGTGCTGAGAAATACCTTCCTATTTAAGAGGGAGTGTTGATGTATATGTAACTTCGGAATGTATTTCACATATATGTATATTGTATTCCTATAGAGATGTTATTATTCCTCTATACGGAAGTGTCGTCATTTATATTGTAAGTGTCGTAACTTATATTTGATGGGTTATTAGACCACCTTGTTTGGGGTCGGCCCTGTATAAGTCATGTGGGTCGAAGGGTTATTAGACCACCCTATTGGGGGTCGGCCATGTGGGTCAAAGGGTTATTAGACCACCCTATTGGGGGTCGGCCCACTCAGCATTATGTTATGTGGTTAAGTTCGAGCCGACATGAGTTAGGTAAAAAGGCAAGTCAAGTCAAGTATAAATAGAGTGCGGGAGGCACTCTATTTGCTCACTCACTTCTCACACATGCTCTCAAGGAGGAGAGGCACACTTATGGAGGAGGAGGATTGCTGCTAGGTTATGGCTATCTCTATTGGTTGGTTGTATCATTGCTCTATCTATCTCTGAGGAAGTTATTGGGGTTTTTCACCTTTATGGTTTTCCCCAAGTAAATCTTTGTGTCTCTTGTGTGCTTGCATTATTGTCTCCATGATTGATATGCTGTAGATATGCTGTACATGTTGTTCTCTCAGTTAAGATCCTAGATCATATTGAAGTAAATTCTGAAAAATTTAACAGGAAGCCATCTTTGTCCCCTACCCTTGGGGGTTTTGAACCTCGATTTGACTAGTAAAGTTCCCTAATTTTCCCTGATTATAAATGAATGTTTCAGAAGTTTTTTGAGAGTTTCCAAGCATCCATCAGCCTCATTTATATGTCTGAATACATTCCAAACTCATTCAGACCCAATTCGGAAGCATTTGGAGCCATTTGGAAGCAGCTGAGTCATTACTAGAATAAGGGTCGAATTGGCCAAAAATTGCAATTCTTCCTAGTTTTTACAAATTCTTAAAAAGGGACACTACCGTTACACCAAAATATTACTACCCTGAGACTCGGTGCAAACATCCCTGAAGTTTCCCATGACTGGAGGGCTTAACTGACCTATTTTTCAAGGTTGTCACTGTTCACCCTTGTGCAACCTACGACATCATAGGTTTTCCTAATGCAGCCTGCAACGATGTCAGTTATTTAGATAAAAGGACATATTCGATCCCATTCTCGAAGGAGAGTGATGTGGATCCTTATCCCTAGCCTATAAGGGAGCTAGCATTCGGTTCCCTAGCCCTTGGGTGAGATACCCTAACCCTCTCCTACCATATCTCAACCTATCATATCCTCTTAGTCCTATATAAGTGAAGCTCATTCCCATTCCAAAGGGAGGAAGTCTATAGTATCTACATGCTAGTGAAATTAGCTGAGGAGAGATCTCTACTCATCCCTTGAGAGATCCACACTTCCTTTGGAGGCTTTGGCATTGGCTTGGTTGGAGAAGGATTGCTACATTAAGTCATTGGTTGTAATCACTTCCTTCTATGTACTTTCCCTTATTATACAGTAATATAAATGCTTTCCACAAAATCTCATTGCGCTGATGATGTTTTGTGTAGTTTGCCTGCTTAACTGCTTACTTAGATCTATTATTGTGTAGGTGCATTTTACTACTTGTTTTGTTCTGTGTTGTCTTGACAGGTTTTGCAGTTGAGATCTGAAGACCATCAAGCTTGGGGCAAACATCAAGGAGAAAGGATTAGCGATTTGAAAGGTAAAGCATCTATCTACTCGATCTATAATTAGATCTAGGAAAGTTATTTCTATTCTATCCTATTTGTTCTAATCTTACATTGAGTCTAGGGAGATCAGGCCTCGAGTCCACTCTTGCTAGATTGTCCATCAAATGAAACTCCCACCGATTGTGAAGGGCCCACATCTGCACACACATGTTATTAACTCATCATCACTATCGAAAAAAATTATAAATACAAAAAATAAAAAGTACAAGGGTCATTGTTCTTACCGATATCTCCCCACTCTGCTTCCTCGGGCAGCACTAGGTCTGGACCCTCCCTGAAATCCATACCACTGTACGGATAGTCCTTGATCATGAGTAGTTGTCCTTCCATCCAGGTGAAGAATCTGGAACCGTATCCGATGATAGTACCCCCTCCACCATGGCGGGCATTACCTCTGTCCATTGGGACATGTGAGGATCCTTGGGATCCCTATCATCCAAGGTCACCTGCGAGAATAAGAGAGGAACCCGCTCTAACAAGAAGGATATCACTACTGATCCATACTCGAACTGCTTGAGATCACCACGCCGACACTTGGTCAGCCGAGATCGAAGGTTGGTGAGGAGTCCCTCACACCAGTTGAACACCTTTGGAGACATACAGTCCTCCGCATACAACATTTGGGACTTTGTATCCAACTGAACCACTTGGCTCCCTACTATCCTCACTATAGTGAAGAGTATAACATGAAATGGACGATCTCGCACCTCTTTAATGGGAATTTTCCCACTAGAGGCACGGGCATGTGGAGTACAATGTTGGACGATCAAGTCATCCACCGTTTGGTCACTCCCTCGTGATCCGATGAGAGAGATAATCCTGTCAAGAAATATATGTCATCAACATATATAGTCAATGAACTTCCCCCGATCATGAAGTAATTTTGCGTTGCATCCCAACTCAGGAGCATGTGCTCCAGTAGTGGGACTTGGTCCCTCATGCCCTGGACCTAGAAGAAATTCAATAGTCCACAGTTCCTCAATGCATCCACACATAGTGGATCATTTTCTTCTTGTACATATTCCACTTCATGTTCATGCTCACGCCATTCTAGCACCATGGTGAAGGCCACAAACCTGTCAAAGGAAGCATTTAAATACCATTAGAGCTCACCCAAACCATCAAAAGTTTTTCTTGTGGGCTGGGTTTGATTTTTGAGATGGACGTTTCCGCCATCGTACCCCGTCTTTTATGACAGGGAGAAATCGTCGCAAGACATCCTTATGGGTTTTGCGACGACTCGGGTTCATCGCAGTTCCCATAAGGGAGACCTGCGACGACCCGAGGGAAAACATCCCCTCACAAATCAACCCAAAAACCTAAAAAATGGACAAAAAATGAAATTGTAAACCACTAGAAAGATGCTGGATGAGATTTAGGTTTACCTACTCCTGACAGAACGTGAAATGATCACTCGTAGCTCCGGTAATCGACGAATGAAAATCTGCTCCAAATGGCACTTTCTTCTCCCCAAATTTGGCAAAGAACAATGGTAACTATTTTTGGTCATTTTTCCTATTTTATAAACAAAAAGGGAATATTCTTTTTCAAAATTAGATGCTTTATGGGTCATTTGCTATAGTTTGGATGATTTTATCGCATTTGAATACCCAGTTGACTATTTGACCTAGCTTTCAAGCATGCAGGAGACGTTAATTGTTTCATTTACACCATTTTCACATCGTAGCGATCATCTTAGGTATTAACAACTCGTTGAATAGTTTTGTTGTTATTTTCACCCATTAGATTTCAATAATTTAATGATGTTGAGCTTACTCTTTGTTCTTTCTCGTGCTCGTAAAACCATGAGAATAAGTCACTGATTTATGATTTATCACTTTTTCAGGCTCGTTAAAACTCCTATGGAAAAGGAACCCCCTCGGAGTCTATCTTTAACTTCTTTTCAGGCTCTCAAAATACGAAAAGATTGCCAAGCGAACTTGTTGCATTCACGCTTGCTAAAGTATTTGAACAATCATCTCCCTGGTGATAGTTTACCCATTTTTCAGAACAGGGGGCACTATTTACGAAAAAGGAATACTCCAACCAATCACGACTAGAAGAGTACTCTCTCACGTTGTTTTACCCTTTTTCGGGTGAAGAGGATAATTTTACGAAAAAAGACTGTTGGAGTCTTCCTTAGTTCTTTTCAGACTCTCTAAACATGAAATGACGACCGAGTTTACCATCTATGGACTCGTTAAAATTTGACACTCAAGGGCCCTCTATGGGATGAACCCCTCCTCTCCTAGGTTCAGAAAACATTTGGGATTGGACTCATCTATGATATGAGCTATACCGAGCATCTTTTATGTTACACTTTTTATCTGTGGCAGTACCTAGTCATTCTTGAATATGGAACTCATTTGCATTTGCATACTGCACTTGGATCATCTGTTTGTCTTCGAGTTTTTCCTACTTCCTGAGTCTTGTTACTCCTTTGGGTCATCCAAAGAATACTTCCACCATCAGTTGCATTAGGATTTGGTGTCATACTCGTCATGTCAATACTGCCAAGTCATGCACTGCCCATGTTCAAGAATACTTTCACTCCTCATTATTTGCATTCAGTACACTTTCCACCATGTCGGTCTACTTTGAGTCAATCCTGTATGTTACTGTATCATCCGATCTACTCCAAACATTTGTTATCGAGTTTTGTGTCGATTATGGGGGTTTCATCATGGCCCTCCTTCGACGGATTCACCCTTGTTGACTTCAAATCATCTTCCGAGGATTTAATCTAGAAACCAATCGAGTACCTTGGTCCTGCATGCCTCAATGGCAGGTTACCTCACTTTCGACATGAGTTTACATCATTGACTCTTGATTAAAATATTTCATCATGCGTTTGAATTCAACTCATTTATTCACGCTTGGTGATATGTACTGTGATACCTTGGGGATCATTGACATTAATGGTGATTGCCCTCACGCTTGTTAACGGTATACATCAATGACCGGTAATCAAGTGGTTTCTACCATGTTCGACGTCAAGAAATTTGTAATCACATGGATAGATTCGTATCATTGTGGGGTCGGCTTGAAGACCCTAGGGAGTCATGTTTTACCCAGGTTGTGATGGAGATTGTTTTGAGTCATATTGTATGGATCCACTTTTGTATTGGTCATGGATGTGTTATCATCTCATCATGGATCTACGCTTGTGTTTAGTAGCCATGATTGTGTTCAATCGGTCATTACTATCATGGATCTGCATTGTATTGGTCGGCATCCATGTTGTGAGTCATATGAGACTGTGTACTTCGAGTCAGTTGTACTGCAGCAGCATCCTTCGTTCGACAAGTCCATTGCATTCCTTCTGTCAAAGCATTTCACCTGTCCATTTTCAACAGCTTCATGCTTTGTGTTAGGATATTCCTATACTCCATCCTAGTCCTACCATCATTTTTATCATTTTCATTTTCAGTCTTGCATGCATTCTGCATGCATGCATCCTAGTCATCAGTCCCAACACCTAGCCCCCAGTTAGCTAGCCCTGAGAGCTTCTCACTAATTAGTTTCATCCCTCCTAGTGCTTAGTGCGCCCTGCATGCAGTTTCATGCATCTCATGCACCCTCTCTCACCTACCGTTCAGTTGTACTTCAGTTAACTTCAGTTCTTTCCTTGATTTAAGGCTAGACTGACTCTCAACTGATTGTATCACTCTGATGGACCTCCAGTGAGACTAGACTACCCATTATGACTCCAGTTAGCTCCTCATGCACCCTCCACTGAGCCTCCTTCATTTTGTTAGTGCTAGTTACACTCAGTTACACCTACCACACTCAGTTAGACTCATTTTGACTGATAGTTGACAGTTACTTGTGCATTGATGACTCCATTGACGATGATGAAGACTTCTAGTTGTGCTCCGATGACACTCCAGTGATCTTTTGATCTCTCCATGCAGGCTAATTAAAATTACACCCTTGGTATTCGAATCCTGTGCATTGTATCATTACTGTTTTACTATTATGATTAATGAAACATGTGTGAATATTCTGCTCCTATCTGATTTCCATTGGATCTATGTTCTGCTGCTCTATTCTCTTCTATTTTCCTAAATTATTTCATTGCGAGGTTTACATCATCTATTTGGATCCACTGTGAGGATTTTCACACTTTGGGGGTTATTCTGTTACACCTAAATATTATTGCCCTGAGACTCAGTGCAAACATCCCTGAAGTTTCCCATGATTGGAGGGATTAACTAACCTATTTTTCAAGGTCGTCATCGTTCACCCTTGTGCAACCTGTGATGTCGCAGGTTTTCCTAATGCAACCTGCGACGATGTCAGCTATTTGGATAAAAGGGCATCTTCAAGCCCATTCTCGAAGGAGAGTGATGTGGATCCCTATCCATAGCCTATAAGGGAGCTTCGGTTCCCTAGCCCTTGGGTAAGATCCCCTAACCCTCTCCTACCATATCTCAACCTATCCTATCCTCGTAGTCCTATATAAGTGAAGCTCATTCCCATTCAAAAGGGAGGAAGTCTATAGTATCTACATGATGGTGAAATTAGCTTGGGAGAGATCTCTACTCATCCCTTGAGAGATCCACACTTCCTTTGGAGGCTTTGGCATTGGCTTGGTTGGAGAAGGATTGCTACATTAAGTCATTGGTTGTAATCACTTCATTCTATGTACTTTCCCTTATTATACAGTAATATAAATACTTTCCACCAAATCTCATTGCGTTGATGATGTTTTGTGTAGTTTGCATGCTTAACTGCTTACTTAGATCTATTATTGTGTAGGTGCATTTTACTACTTGTTTTGTTCTGTGTTGTCTTGACAGGTTTTGCAGCTGAGATTTAAAGACCATCAAGCTTGGGAAAAACATCAAGGAGAAAGGATCAGTGATCTGAAACATAAAGCATCTATATACTCGATCTATAATTAGATCTAGGAAAGTTATTTCTATTATGTCCTATTTTTTCTAGTCTTACGTTGAGTCTAGGGAGATCAGGCCTCGAGTCCACTCTTGGTAGATTGTCCGTCAAACACTACATCCTTGAACCACCTAGTAACCATTTCCAAATATTTCCTTCAAACATAAAAGGGAAATGAAATTGACCAAGGGTGGACACCCAAGATACCAAAGTAATGTTGAAGGAATCACTCACCATCACATCCATCCTTCCCATCCATCTATAACTCATGTTGTTGACCCTTACATCCCTAAATATCAAATTCGTTTCCCTTAAGTAGCTTCACGCCTCGTATATATCCAGTGGATTGGAGTGGGATCACCGGAGTGCATGAGCATAGAGATCAAAATATTCAGGTTCAATAAGGTTTCATACATTGAGAAGATAAATATTGTACTTGTTTCACTGTCTTAATTGATATTTGACATATTTCCCTCCCCTAATCATGTGTCTTTTATGATTGTTGTTTGACGTAAAGAATGTTTTGTCATTTATGTTGAAATTGATTAGATAGATAATGATCTTCTCAATTTTTTATTCATTTACATTCTTTGCTATTGTCAAAATGGCTTTAGGAGAGTTGGATTTGTTGGTTTTGTAGGTTGAAATTGGGCGATAAGGAGCGGATTTGGAAAGAGAAAAGGAGTATCTTGGATAAACCATTGGAAAATGGGGCATATATCTTTTCTCCTAATCTCTTCTCTAGTTTATATTTTCTTAGTAGAGATTCTATGTGGTCTTATGTATGAAAAAGATTCTAATATCCATATAAATATAGTCATTTACGTCAGTCACATACTAATCAATGCGTTGTTGATCTTACCCTAGTCATAGGATTAAATTCTGAACAATAGCAAGGGACAATTCGTATAGAAGGTCTACTGCAGGGTACATCTTTTAGCTTGGTTCAGGTCTGATTTCATGCTACAGTGAGAAGTTGAAAACTCTTTCTCTTTCTTCTTGTGAAGTAGTACAGAGCAGCTAAGGAAAAAACTAAAGAAGCAGTCTGGATTCGACATGTTCATATAGAGCTTGGACTAGTTTAGAAGTCTCCTACTAAGTTAGGATGTGACAATCAAAGTGCAACTTAGCTCGCATACAATCCAGTGTATCACTCCAAGACTAAATTGATTGATCTGGACACTCATTGTATTTGATATATTTTTTCAATGGTGTTATTTGTTTGCATGAGTATTGTCCCATGGGAAAACAAGCATTCGATATCTTCACTAAATCCATGACAAAGGCAAAGTTTGTGTATCATTGAAGTTTGTTGGGAATGTGTGAACTTTTCATCAAAGGGGAATGATAATGTAATGTCATCTTCCTCCATGTGTGTTTCTTCTCCCTAGTCATCATTAAGGGGGAGTGTTGGAATGTGTAATGTTAATATTTCAAGTGTAATGATGTCTAGTAACATGTTATACAACTTGACAAAAACCCGACATTGTTCTCATTTTTGGGGGGGTCAATTTTAGAAGTTTTTACCTCCGTTTCAAAAAGTGTGTATACTGGTAGCACCATTTTTCATTTTGAGCCATTTTTTTGTGATTTTGAAACTTCTTGGTCATAAGAAAACTATAACTTTTATTTACAAGGGCCATTTTCCAAACTTTACAAAATAATCTACATTTAATAGCTAGTTATAGTAAAAAAATACACCCATTTTTGAATTTTTGTAAGATTTAGAAGATAGTTAGAACGAAAAATATACGCATTTTCAAAGTTTTGTCATTAAACTTTTATCCTAAAGAAGTCATTTTTGGGGCAAATTTCTAAACAAAATGAGAAAAAAAAAACATTTCAAACCATTTTTCAACGTATTTTATGTCATTTGATGTATAAAAATGATACTCTTTAACATTATTTTCCATAAAGTGATGATTCACATAAACTCAACAAAATGTATACCATATATTTCTAAATAGCATATTAAAAACATAACATTTATTCTCAAAATAAAATATTCAATTCAAAACATTACAAAAATATCTTATCAAAAATTTGTCAACGTTGACATTTTCCTCAACGATATGAAACTAATAAACAATATCATGCATCTTGAAATCTTCATCAAAATTGACATTTTCTACTGGTTCTATTGGTTGGCTCTGTTCCTGGACCTCAATGTGTTCTTCCATTGGGTCCTCTAATTCTGCAAAATTCCCAAAGTGATCTTTTTCAAACATTCCTTTTAAAGGAGGTTGAGGCTCTTTTGACATCTTTGCCACAAGTGACTCACTAAATTCTCCTTTCTTCAAACCAACTTCCTTCATTTCATCTGGAAGAACTTTCATAGCATTAATTCTTTGCTTGATATAATTGCACTGTAGTAGATCATTGTTAATGGATATGCAATTTGTTCCTTTTTGTAATGAACATGCTATTGTTGTACCTAATAAACACATACAAAACAAAAAAAGTTAAATAACATAATGAAACATAAATATAAAAAATATATATTACTGAATTTAGATTGCGGCACTAGTTTAATATGTAATATCATAAATAGTACATGATCCCGAGAACAAATCTAAAACCTAATCTCCTTCTCTTGAAAAAGTATCTATGAGATAATTAATCAATGCTTGTGGCTTCTAGTAGATGTTTACAGTCTCTCCTTTCAAACCTCTTTCTTCATATGTCAACTTGTTAACCACGGCATTATAAGACAATATTTGACTATATTTTCCTTCACTATTTACATTGATTAAAAGAGTTTCATAGGTCTCATCTTTATCCAACATGCAAGATTTATCTTTTCAGTATCACTCATAAATGGATCAGTGTTGGAGATACGAATGTTAGGCTTATTCTTGTAACGGAAATAGATAAGAATCTAATCAACTTATAGAAAAATAATTTTGGTTTCTAAATTCAAATGTATAATAATATACTACAAGTATCTTACCAATACAGTTGTTTCCTTGAGTTTGTTTTATCCTTGAAGGTTATTAGCAATGCTACTCCTTGTACATATGAATGGAAAACAATAAATCTCCATAGGGGTGATGTTGTGACATCCATATATCCTAAAACCACTTTATTGAATGACTGGCATGTATAAGGCTCACAATCATAATTAATGTTTTTGATATTGTATCCATGAGGGATATCTGCAATAACTAGGGATTAATCCTTTTTGGGAACAAGATTTGCAATGTTTTCACAATCACCCAAAATCGTTTTATCTTGCATAGTGTTGAGCCCATTCCAAACGCGATGATCAAGGGTGTCATCAAGTTCAACGTTTGCAAGACGTTGTCTTCTTTGTCATTCTATTTTGGCTCTTTGAATATGAATTTTGAAAGACTCTGGTACTGTATTCTTCTTTGACATTTTTGAAAACAAAATTATATCACTAAGTAATAAAATAGAAAATATCATAAATCATCATACCTTTTTGTATGCAACAAAAAAATCTTTTAAGTTTTCCATGGAGCTTGAATCTAGATAGTTTCATGTGACATCATCCCAACTCTTCTCACCCAGCATTATAACCATATCCTCTTGTATTTTCATGTAAACCTTATGACTACATGATGTAAAAATAAATGGATTTAACAATGATATCTAATAATAACACGATGCTTATTTAATAAAAAATCTTAAACTCAAAAAATAAACTTAAAAGAATAAAAACAACCTATAAACTTACTTTTCAAAATCATTGCACATTTCCTCAATGGATAATTCACCTGACTTTACACGTGACAATATTGTAGATATAAGTGTTTCATCCTTCACACCTTGCAATGATCTCCAAAGTGTTATAGTCATATCTTCTAGCAAATTCTTGACATCAGGCCCTCCTTGACTACTGCTCCATGCAACTGTTTTATTTTTTTTACCTTTTGATTTTTTACGCCAATATTCTCCCACGTGCTAAATATGTCATCAATCAAATCCCAAATGGGGCTCGTTCTAAATTCCAACTAAAAATAGTTATCTACAGCTCTGAATGCATCACTTCCTTTCAAACCTTTATGTTTCACATTGTCCTCTTTAATAGGGATACATATTTCCATACAACATTGTTTATGGAAATCTGTATCAACTTTTGATCTATCCCCACCACAAATTTGTTCAAATTCATTGTGGATAAATATAACCCTTTGAACGAATGTTGTGTACATCCTATAGTCACTATCTGTGTTGTGATCCCATACCAATATTTTTGCTTCCACATCTGTTAAACCAACATAAATGATACATTTCATTGTTTGAAAAATAGGGTTTTTGGGAAACTCTTGCATCAATTCTCTTCTAGTCTCCGCAGAATGATTTCCCCCCAAAACATAGTAGTTGTAATAAAAACATCTTGATTCTTCAAATGCATCTCTAATAGGAACATATTTTGGGTCAACAAGAACTAGGTAGTCAACCACATGTGCATAGGGATTGTGCCTCATCAGTGCTTTCAAGTTATGATCATGCAAGGGATGTGGTTTCCTAATTTGATACTTCTATTGGCCTTCTATGTGTTTATAAAGTTGCTTCATATTTAAATCAAATGTATGCCCATTGTGAACCAACTTATTCCTACGCAATCGATCTCAAATAGAATTTTGTGTTGTCTAAACAACACCATCGAGTCTAGATCACCACCTGGAGTGATGATTTCCAAACTATCCCTGAGTTTTCGCTATGATTTTCAACATTAGATTGAACATATTCTCTCATCCTTTTATGTCTTGAAGCAGTTGTATCGAAAATAACAACTTGTTGATCAGGAATGGAAACATCCTCATCCATAGGTCTTTTAGAAGAGTGTATCTTACTCTTACCAGCAGAAGTAACATCGTCATCACCAACAATTCGTCAATCATGTTCAGTTGGGCGAGATATCCTTTTGAATGTAACCTTCCTAGGTACTTCATTTGATTGTTGGATGCATTTTCCTTTATGTGCTTGTACTTCTTCAGAAACATTTTGCACTCATTTTTACTTTGGTGTTTCTCCCTTATGAAGAGGGGCATTAATAACATCCATAGGATTTTCTTTTGTAGAATAAATTCCATTCAGAATATGGGAAAATGGAATAGAAAAATCCTGCGAAATAAAAAACATTATTGTATTAAATCTATTACATGGTCATATAATTCAAAGTATAAGAAATTCAAAAAGATATAAAAATATAGAAACTTACACTCTTGCTCTCAATATTATGCACGACTCCTGCACAAAATTCTGTGAAAATTTCCTCAATCTTATAGTTTGAAACCTTCAAAGGATATCGGATTTTGACAAAGGTTTTAGCTTGATTCACTAGTGCATAAACAATGTCTTTACCCGGCATCAAACAAATATCTCGCAACAATCCCAATGAGTGATAATTATTTTTAAGATATGTAAATCCAGCACAATATAAGTGAATATTGTCTGAGTTGCCTTGATATTTCTCTTTCAGAAACCAAGAATCGTCCATTTTCTCTTCAACTAGTGTGTGTTTCCATTCTCTAGCATTCTTGGCTTTTAAATCATCACTGGATACAAATTCATCACGCGCAACATTGTCAGATGCCTCAACTATTTTTTTCGATGACTTCATCGACGATCTCGCTCCAGAGATGTTTGCAGATAGCTTTCTTAATGCCATTTTCCCTATAGTCAGAAACAAAACAAAAAAATATTAGTATATGTTTAAAAAAAACATTAATATATAGTTATACAAAGCATAATAATTTTTTAAATGTAGAGGGATTGGGAATTATTATTTTTAAATTCGTAGCCCTTGGGCTATGCTACGGGCGCCCATAGCATCTGTACCATATCCCAAGGGCTCAACATTTGCGGGATTAGCATTGCCCAAGGGGTAAGCATTTTGCACCCCGCGCCCAATGCATAGCCCTCGAGATATGCTATGGGCATAGCCCACGATCTATGCAATGGTGCACCCAGTGCATAGCTCTTTATTTTGGCCCGATGGCTCATGAATCCAAAGGATGGCCCTAGGGCATCCCCCTTTGGGCGCACAAGTGAGGAGCTAAGCTCCTACCCCCAAGCTCATTTGAATGGGCATTGGGTGGACCATTCCATAGCCCGTGGGCTATGCATTGGGTGCCCAGGGGGAGGAGAGCAGCTCCTCCCCGCTACCAAATGGGCGGGTCAAACCCGCCATGTTGGCAACAGGGAGGAGATCCACCTGGGCGCCCATTGGGAGGCCCATTGCATAGCCCTCGGGATATGAAATGGGTATCCCAATTCCCATTCAAATGATATTGGGGGTAGGAGCTTAGCTCCTCACTTGTGCACCCAAAGGGGCGTGTCCCAGGACCATACTTTGGGTGCATGAGCCATCGGGCCAAAATAAAAAATAAAAAAATTTACCCAAATTTTTACAGAGGGCATGTTGAATCCCAAAGGAAAAAAATTTACATTAAAATAGTAGAAATATAAAGTATTTAAAAACAATAATTTAACTAACCTTGACAATGTTTGAAGCTCTTCCTCGATGGTCTTCAAAGCCTTCTGGATCAATGTTTGCAAATGGTAACTGTAGAAAACAAAACTGCATTAATATAACATAAAATAAGTTTTTTTTTACCCCTTTATGAGTGTGGGATTTAAAAAAATGAGAAAAGCATTAAAGAAACATTGCCAAAGGAAATATAAAAGAAAAAATTATTTAAAAAAAAATTGAACTAACCTTCAAAGAACTATTAAATTACTCGAAATTTCAAGCGTGAAGAATAGAAAACCAAAATAGTTTATATGGCTAATATTAAGTTTAACATTATTCGTTTTATGAATGCAGGATTAAAAAATGTGTAATTAGCTAATGCATTATTTCTAAATTTAGAGGATAAGGCATTAAATGAAATTTGATTAGTGTTATGACTTTTGGTTTAAAAAATTAATGTAAATAACTAATATTTTATTAAAAAGTTTGGATAACATTGTATACATGTCATTTTATTTGTATTATTACAATTTTTATACGATAAACTAAATTACTTTTCATAGTGTTATGGTTGTGTTTAAAATGTGTGATTTGTTTTGCAGGGAAAATTTTGGAGGGAATGCTTCGGAGGGAAAATTTCATTCTTTTAGCTATAAGATTGTTGGGGGTTGACAGTTGCACCATTGTACTTTTTGGTGAAGAGTGTGAGAAAATTTCATTCTCTTATACTTTTTAGTGAAAAGTCATGGATTCGTCTGAATCAATCTCAATGTCTGAAGATGTACATGAAGGTAGCGGAAATTTTCATTTAAGTGGGGATTTCAAAGGCACCGATGACGATTTACCTCTAAGTGAGGATTTTAAAGGCATTAATGATGATGATGAAGAGCTTCCTCCATGTGGAGATTTTAAAGACACTGAGGAAGATGATGAAAATTTTCCTCCAAGTAACTATTTCCAATGCACCAATGATGATTTTGCTCAAGGAAATAATTCTCAAGGCATCAACGATGATTTTCGTCCAAGCGATGATTTTCAAGGCACTAACCGATTTTTCTTCAAGCCAATATTTTCCTCCAAGTAAGGATTTTCAAGGCACAAACGATGATTTCCCTCCAAGCCAAGATTTTCCTCCAAGGGAGGATTTACAAGACAACAAACTTGATTTTCCTCCAAGCGAGGATTTTGAAGGGATAGATAATAATTTTGGTGATGATGAAGGCACTAATGATGGTGTATATGATTTTCCTCCAAGTGAGGAGTTTAATGGGATTGATAATGTTCCTCCCCCAAGCAAGGATTTTGATGGCACTGACAGTGATTTTCCTCCAAGCGAGGATTTTAATGGGACTGATAATGTTTCTCCTACAAGAAAGGATTTTGATGGCACTGATGATTTTCCTTCAAGCGAGGATTTTAATGGGACTAATGTTTCTCCTCCAAGCAAGGATTTTGATGGCATGGATGATGATTTTCCTCCAAGCGAGGATTTTAATGGACAGATGATGATTTTGATGAGGATAGAGGCAACAACAATGTTGAAGATGGTTTTCCTCCCAGCCAGGATTTTGATGGCTCTAATGATGATTTTCCTCCAAGTGAGGATTTTAATGGGACAAATGATTATTTTGGTGAGGATGAAGGCACCAATAATGGTGAAGATGATTTTCCTCCAAGCAAGGATTATGATGGTAGTGATGACGATTTTCCTCCAAGCAAGGATTTTAATGGCAGTAATGATGATATTCCTCCAAGCAAGGATTTTAATGGGATGGATGATGAATTTGGTGAGGATGAGGGCACCAATAATGGTGAAGATGAATTTCCTTTGAGCGAGGATTTTTATGGCACCGATGATGATTTTCCTCCAAGCGAGGATTTTGATGGCACTGATGATGAATTTCCTCCAAGAGAGGATTTTAAAGGGACAGATGATGGTTCTGGTGAGGATGAAGGCACCAATAATGATGAAGGTTATTTTCCTCCAAGCAAGGATTTTGATCGCATGGATGATGATTTCCCTCCAAGCGAGGATTTTAATGGGACAGATGATGATTTTGGTGATGATGAACCCACCAATGATATTGATTTAACCTCAACTGATAAAATTGATACTAATGAGGATAATCATTCTCCTACTAATTTTGGTGATGATAATCCCAATGAGAGGGAATATATTCCTCACATTGAAAAGGATATTCATTCTAATGAGGATGATTTAATGGTTCATGAAACACAAAGGAAAATTGTACCAATGAGCAAGATTAAGTGTAGGACTAGGCCATTTTATATCAATCCAAAGCATTCTAGTTATACAAGGTCTAGGAAATATTTGCTCACAAGTCCCAGTTCTATTACTGATTTGATTTCAAGTGAGTGTTTTCAAAAAAATTGTTTGAAACAAATACACTACAATTATGCCTTAGAGAAAAGGAGAGCATATCTATCAATGAACAAAAATATGCAAAATTCATATTTGGTAGGGTGCATGATTTCTACAAAGGCAGGTTATGATTATTGCATTGGAAGTATTTTGCTTTGTAGAAGGGCATTCAAAAGAATCCACTCAATTGATAATCTTAGACTATCAAGAATCTAGACAAGGCTAGAAAATGATCCTACATTTTATTCTAAAGAATATCATGCACGAGTTAGTGGGCCGATAATAAACATTGCAATGCCATGGATTCATGACTTCTATTATAAGCATGGAGAGAGTACACCAGATAGAGAAACCATACACATTCCAGATAATTTCTCAAGGCAGGAAATCTACAACTTGTACAAGGCATTTGTTCAAGATGCTGAAGGAAATAAAAATTTCATTAGATATGCATATTTTACAAGACTATGGAAAACAGAGTTCCACAATGTATGCATTCCTAAGAGGTCAAGGATGGGGGTTTGTAGTATATGTGCTTCTTTTAAACAAAGAAGGGGTAAATCGAAAGGGATAGAGAAAGGTATGTCTCTAACAACGTTGTTTTTAATAAATATCTATTACGAAAGCTCATAAATGTTTTGTTTTTATTTTATTTGTATATTTTTTTGTTAAAGAACTTCAAGCACATCGCAATCAACAATCAGTTGAATAGAAAAATTTATACAAACATCTCAAGAAGTGTTATTATGAACCACATAAGCATATGGGTTTGATAGTTGATGGCATGGATCAGAAGAAAACACTTTTGCCACATTTTGTCCGTGTACCAAATAATTTAAAGGAGGAAAATTTTATTCAGTTTCACTTGGTTGGTTGTATGGTTTTTAATGGTCAAATGTCTCCAAGGGTTTACTTTACATCTCCCAATATTCATAATGATGCAAATATGACCATTACCATAATTCACCATGTGCCGACTCATTGGTCTGGTAATCTTCCTTGAGTTCTATATCTACAATTGGACAACACCAGCCGGGAAAACAAAAATCATATCATGTTTGGTTATCTTAACATGCTTGTTGAATTGGGAATTTTTCAGAAAGTTAAAGTTGGTTTCCTTCTTGTTGGGAATACACATGACCATATTGATCAAATGTTTAGTCGTTTTGCAGTGACATTGAGGAGGAAGAATCTTGGGAGTGTGCCATCATTAACTGAAATTATTAGAAAAAAATATAGTCCAGATCCTATTGTACTAACATTGGAGGAAACTATTGACATGCGAAGATTTATTGTGGGATCGCATGGTGAAGAAAGATGCATTGAGAAACTTAATGGCATTAGCTTTCAGGATCAATTTCGTATAAAAACTATTGATGGTAAAAAACTACTATGGGGTAAGAAGTACTCAACAAGTGCAGAATGGGGGCCTACATCAGGTTTAGCATTTTTGAAATTAATCCCAAGT
Source organism: Larix kaempferi (assembly GCA_027924585.1). Classification (NCBI taxonomy): domain Eukaryota; kingdom Viridiplantae; phylum Streptophyta; class Pinopsida; order Pinales; family Pinaceae; genus Larix; species Larix kaempferi. Next base: position 12,555,107 of record BSBM01000361.1, read on the forward strand.
CATCAAATGTATGCTTCAAAGTTATTGTTGTTGCAATAAGCTGTTGAGATTAAAAATTCACATCGACTTAATAGAGATTTTTCTCAATGATTGGAAGAAATCAAAAAGTCTATCAAAGATACATATGACTATTTTGATGGTGTTGATTCTGTTTGGTGGGAGTCACTTTTCATGGAGAAAAGTGACATAATTACAAACTCTACAAATGGAGATATTTGTTTGAAGACTCCATTTAGCTGGCCACAAAGTATATCAAATGAAAATGAGGAGAGAAATGTGGAGCCTGAAGGTGTTGAGCCTTATCAACCAGAAGAAAGGGAAATGTACATTGGGTTTAGAAGATCATATGCATGGCATGAGGTGATGGAAGACCTTTACAGAAGCTCAGTACAAGATATTAAGTAGGGTTGCATGATTGTAGTTTTGGCCACAGAAGATCCACGTGGTTATCCATTATGGATTACAAAATTTATGAAGGTCAATAAAGAAAATGAAGAATTTATATCTATTGAAGTACATTGGTATGCAACAAACACACACCCATTTGATGGTGTGTACAAGCCGGGGATGGTGATCAAGAAAAAGGTTTACAAAAAGAAAAAAATAAAGGGTCAAAACGTAAATCATTGTCGCATAGACATTTTGAAATTAGTGGATGTTAACATACTAGTTTATGGCTTCGAGTTGACAAGGAAATGCACTCTTCGCTCCAAGAGTATAGATATTATCAAAAGATTGTTGGCACCAGAAATAGTTGCAACATGGGAGTTTACTAAACCAAGGCGTAGATCTAGAAGGAATATGGCATATGAAATGTTGGGTGTACATGAAGATTCAGATGGTGCACTCACTGATAGTAGAGAAGAATATGGGTCATCTACATCTTTATCCAGTCATTCATCTGAATAAAATGTAGTTTCTAATGGTGTGTCAGAATCCATGTGTTGATTTGAATATTTTTACATGAAACATTTTGTCTTTTTTATTAATATGTCATTGTTTGTATGGAAACTCTAAAGGAGTGCTTGAATTTTGATATGAATTACTTGTTGGAATATCAAGCAATAATCAGAGGGGGGTGAATCAGTATTACACTATTTTCTAATTTTATCACAGTTAAAAATGAATCAACAGGAAAGATAGAAGACACAATTTATCGTGGAAACCCAACTGGAAAAACCACCAACTCTTTCTAATACTGCAAAATTATATTTAAAATTAATTTGCAAGCTCCAACTTGTTGGATGCACCAACACCCAATTTTTCAGCTACAACTGAAGGATGCATCAACACCCTATTTTTTTCAGCTACAACTGAATGGATGCACCAACACCCTGTTTTGTCAACTACAACTGACTGGATGCACCAACACCCTTAGCAGGCTGCAACCTACCCTCGAACCACCCTTCCACCCTTTTATGTCTTCTTCAAATTTCTATAACTTATTTCCTTCAATTCTAGATCTTCATTGGTCTCAGCCTTTTCTTGTTGCTCCTTTAAACTGTACACCCGATACCTCTTTATTCCATATCAAATGTTTGTTTATATAAACTCATCCTTTAACCATTGCATATTTTCAAACTTATTTCATGCCCTTTCATCTAAATGCCTTTTCAAATCTCTAATAATTTATTCTTTAATTTGTAATTTTGTTTATTGCAAGCTTTTAATAATTAATTAATAAAATAAAAATACATTGATCATCTTCAAGCCTATGGGCTTCATTCATCTCAGGCATGTGTCATTCTTCCATCTGCAAGCTTTTTTTAGCTTGTCACATCCCCTCCCATCACTCCAATGCAAGGGAGGGAACATGACCAAGCATACCGGGCTTATTTGACAATATTAGCCCCATTCATTAGTAAGAAAATTCATGAATAAATAAAAACTTATGTGTGCAAATCAATCTTAATAAACACAGCGGAATTGCACACTATCCACACACCATTTCATCATGCATTCAACATATAAACAACAGTCATTAATTAAAACATTGCAGAGCACAGAATTAACATAACTCAAACCACAAAGAATACTTATCTTGAAATGTAGTGCAGAATCATACTCAATATAAACGCAACGGAATAACCATAATAACACATGCAGAAGGGAATACATCGGCCTATTTCTTCCAGGGACAATAATGAAACAATCATACAATAATCAATCCCATTCTCATGCTATGCACAGGATTCATGCCAACTACCTTAAGATAATCATTTCGTTCAATTAACATGAATAATTAAACATGTGGAACAGAACACAGAATGATCATACTTTAACCACAGAGAATACTTATCTTTAAGATGAAACTGTCCAACGACTGACTATGGGAGAGCAACGTTCCACCCAACCATAGGTCTTTGTCTAGCCTGTATTCTTTCAGATGAGAGACCACCCCCAAGCTGGGTTGTGTATCCACTAAGGAGGAACTAGATGGGTTCAGTTACAGCCATGGTTTCACTCAAACAGTCATGCTAAGCCAACACACAGTTGGGTTTATCAAGCATGCAATAAGAAAAGGAGAAGGATGCTAATCCAGTGAGCTCAACCATAGAGCTACAGACGTCTCAAGCTAAATTCAAGCAATTCAATCCTCTGTCCAAACATCCATGCTTTGATTTCTCACAATTCCGTCATCAAATAACTCAATCCCGTCACTGGATTTCTGGGCTATAAAAACTGAGTTTTTCTATGGATTTCGGGGTAGCTAATGCTCTCAATTTCTCTCCAAGGTTCATATCTATGGATCCCCCATTGGATTTCACTATCAATACTCAATTCTGGGTGTTTATGGCTCTTCAAAACGTGGGTTCTTGCAAAGTTGCGATTTTTGGTTTGCTCACTGCTGGGAATTCGTAATGGATGAAAAATGATGTTGGGATGTTCAACCATAGAATGGGAATGAGGAAGAACCCATTCCCATGAGGTAGAGTGACTTGTGGTACAAGAAAAACAAAGCCCATACTTACCATATGAATTTTTGGGTTGCCCATGCTCCATTGAAGCCATGGACTGATTTCTTCAACAACTTTCTTACACAGAATTAAATGCCAACAAAGAAAGTCAAATGGGTTCTCAAGATGACATTTGGAAGCCAATGGTTCAATCCCACAACCCCCTCACCACTCCCTAGTGGATACACATGGCCCCTTCTCATTAGTTGCTTCCATATCCAGTTTTGGTATTTTATTGCATGATGTTTATTTACACCATTTTTACAATGTTCCATGGCTAAATAGCACATGGGTAACATAATATCCAATACTTGCATTTTAAATAAAGTTCGAGCATCCACTAGCGGGGCCTTGGCCTTAAGCTCCACGCTAGAAAAGCATACATCACATGTATACAATATTTACATTAAAAGCTAATATATCCTAAGGGTCAAAATGGGGTATTAAAATCCCCTCCCCCTTAGAATAACACCATCCTCGGTGTTCCGATACTTAGGAATACATATACAATTTACACGTCCAAAATTTTTAAAAATTTTGCAGATCTGCTCTGCATTCTATCCTTTACTTTGAACTTTTAGGACCAAGTCCTTTGGCTTCCACAATCTGCTCCTGCTGGTTCTGACCTTCCAGCTCATCCACAAGTCTGAAAGCTTTATAACTGCTACCCTCTTGATGTTCCTTTGTTGGGAAGTTGCGGAGGCAATGATGTCCTCCACATTTCCAGCATTTCACTGGCTGCTTCATCCTTATCTGCTCAATTTCCTTTGAGTCTTCATGCCTGGAACGTTTCTTAATGGACTGATTGGATGAATGTCTCCTCATTGATCCATTGTCCTTTCCTCGGTTGATTGTTTCCAGAATTATTTTTACTTGTCTTTGCAGACAAATAGAGTCCTGCAAAGCCTTATGGTTCATCTCATTCTGCTGCTTTTGTAGCTGGAGCAGTTCTCCAAGATTTTCTTTGGTCTTGGCAATTATTTGAAGGAGAGTTCTAGCCAAATCCAATATCCTTTGGTATGCTTCCATGGTCAATGTGCACAACTGGATTTCACTTTGCTCACAAGCAGCACTTGGTTTGCAACAATTGTAATAATTTAACTTCCTTTTCTCACTTGTGAAATGCATCATTGTAATTCTGTTAGGCCAGGCATAATATAAACATTAAAATCAGTCAATTAATTTCCCAATTGACATGGGTAGTCCATGCTTTATCCATGAGACTCTCATACTTTTCATGCTTTCCCAACAGGCACATGAGCTCATTCATGTCCATTCTTTCACAGGGAATTAACTACTTTAGCATTCACAATTTATTTCAAGCAAATAAACACACTCTACTTTCAACCATACATGCATTCAATAATTTTCTGTTTTGATAAATGCATCAATAAAAAAGGAAAGAGAGAGCAGTAAGAGTTTTCTCCTCTTCGTCTTGTTCCATTCTGGAACCCACACCACCACTGTGGTTTTCATGCTCCTAGCCTCTTTCACTTCAACGTGAATGCTTGAATTGCCCCTCTTGGCTATGACACTTAGTGTTTATGGTCTATTTCAGACCTCTCAACCATGGAGTCCCTCCACATGGTTTGTACAACTCTTGGTTGCTAGGACCCACATAGTCCCACTAGCACCATCTTTCATTACTGCTCATGTTGAGCTCTTTAGGACGGTTACATGTCCATATGCATCCCTGGGATGCCTTCATAGTCCTTGCTTCCAACAATACCTACACTCAAACATTGAATCAATTCACATGTTTAGTTTATTTTCATAAGTTTTATCTCTAAACACGAGTTTAGGAAATCATAACCCGAATCATATACACATGTATATTCGTAAGTAAGAAGCTGCAAGATAACCAAATACTTATCTGTATTGTGTGTTTCCTCTCTGGTCCATAGGGTCCTGCTTTGCTTTGCAAGCCTTGGGATCGCCTATGGACTTGGATGTTCGGCCAGCACGCAAGCTATTCCACAACATCAAATAATTAATGTCCAACTAGTACACCTTCGCGCCGACTTGGAAGGAAACTTCAGCACGACCATTTCTAGGTCAAGCCTCTACAATGGAGCCATGGCCATATAAAAACCCTTTCATCAACACCTTCACAACCCTTCATCAAAATCTCCACAACCTCCACAACATCCTTTCATACACATGAACCCTTCCACCACAACCCCTCACAACAACCCTTTACTTTGCTTCTTTAGTGTGCAGCACCAAATTGCATCTGTTTAAGGTGACAACACAAGTAGTATAGGCAAACTCATCAGTGTTGTTTCTCTAAAATTGTAACCATAATTCATAGCATTCACTATCAAGTATTGAAACACCAGGAATGCGTCCACTCCCTAGGGTGTAGTCAATATTGAAAACCCTATCATGACCCGACATCAGGGAAGTGTGCACCCCTTTCCGATGTGAGCCATGTAGGCCCTATTCATACTCAAGAAGTTTTCCATAATGGAAATAAAATCAAAACATGCTCTGCATATTGACTCTATCAATTAGACATGCATATTCGTAGCTAGGGTCACAAAACACTTATCCATTTGCAAATGTAGTCTTTCTTTAATAATGAGGAATGGAGGCTCCTTCTCTGAGTTGACAGTCCCTCGGTTTTCCATCCCAACTCCTTTTGATGTTACATGACTCTCATATGTATTACTGACATAATCTTCACCATCTCACTCATATTGTTTACCAATCATGCAGTGCAGATGGGACATTATCAAAATATCCAATGGCGTTTCACCCGAAACCTATTTCCAAGATATGGGAGCCTTTCCACGAAGTTTGGCTTCTGCAATCCCCTTCTCATGGTCTTACTGCAATGTGTCTTCCTGGCACACTTATTAAATAGCCACACAATCAGCAGAATTTAACAATAAAATTCAAATCTGATTGTTTCATAACCAATCAATGGCACTAATAATTAAATTCAATATGAATTTGCAATTCTGTTTACTGCAGAAATCAAACTTGCTCAGTCATGAGGCTATCCTCATACTATTTGTCTCTTGTAAGTGGAACTACTCTTCCCTTTAAGATTTTTATGCTGGCTAGTATAACATGAACATCCACTTACAACACGTCCTCCTGACACAATTCTATGCAAGCCAACGGTGATTAGCAATTATTAGCAAATTCTCAAATCTGAAATCTACAAGTCCAAATTGACAATCTGTTATGCACATAGACTATTTTTACAACCATGAGATCCTTCTCATGAGGTTTGGCTCTTTCCCCATGGTAGATTCCATCCTTCATCATGGACTTACCCACATTGCCATGCCCAAAACAATCCACCTGAAATCAGTAACTTCAATCAGCCAAATACTTGTAAGTCTTCATGCATATAATATTTCATTGATGCACCAATCACTGAAGAAATTCCAGAATTATAATATTCCATAATTCAAATACTTTCAGTTGTTAACCTATCAATATCACCGAAACTCATTACTTCAGGTGAATCATTATCTTACTAAAATTGCAAGGTACAGTCACATCATTCATGCAATTTAAATGAAACTTTAGATACTCATTATTTCACAGTCATATGATTATACAACTCTGCCCTTTCATAGAGTACTCCAACAACCCATCGATCATGACTACCTTCTTTATGCACTTACTATTCTACATTCATAACAGCCCATGAAATGATCCTAGAATTATCATCAATTCATCATTTCATTCAGTATTTAGTTTGCAATAATGCACGCACCATCCATATGCATTCATGCAATGCATCACAACATGTGCACCCACACTTATGCATGCACATTTATAACATTTACTCAAACTTTTCTTATGCATCCACTCAATGCATAACTACAAGATTTATAAAATCTCTTAATGCCTATCCACTCAATGCTACCTTGTATTGATTCATGAATACTATGCATTCGAACATATTATGGCCTAACCATGACTACCTCATATAGGATGCATTACCATAATCAAGACCACCAGTCCTTACTTGTTTTGGTTATTAATCTCATAACCAACATACACATGGCATGATATATTTTTATATGAATGTAGTCTAAATTTCTAAACAGTCACATGGTATGAGGCCTCTTGCCTTCACCACTCCATGCTCCACCACACTATGGCAGTATGGCATTCACATAAATGCATTTCAACTCTAAATGCATACCATTTTATGATTATTAAATATGGTTCAATGGATTCTTACCCAATCCCCTTTCAACACTTATGCAATCATCATAATTAAACCATTACCTGCATGAATCCCATTTACACCCTTGATGTTACCTGATTAGTTGGTCTCTTACAGAAGATTGCAGAATTCGCCCACCAACTTCTTGATCATGGATTTGTTGCCTTATCATTTTCTTCATAAGGTTGTTGGTCACATGCAACAACATCATCAACATCTTCAGCCATGCTCTTGTTGTTTTTGGTCCTACCACCAATACCAACACCAATAGTGACTATCAACCACAATATTTACCATTAGTGGTTCATTGCATATGTAAAATCCCACTACTTTTACCAATATGTAATATCATATGCACGCAAAAACATATTCTCATGCATTGTGCATTGTTTATGAATATGCCAACTAGTACATATTCATGCCATCCATATAATCTCTGCATTTTCAGCATTCCCATGCCATAATTTTATGTAAACAAAGCTTATAAAATATAAATATAGTTAGCAAGACATGGGTTAAGGAATTCTCCCTTTCCAATCCCTCATCTTTGCATGGAATTCCTCTTCCACATAATAGTTGGTCTAATTTCATGGCTTCTAGCAAACAAACAATGAATCATTAGCTATGATTTTATCGTCAAACATCAATTCAATACATATGCTCATGCATAATATTCCAACTTGCTACTTTCCAGGCATGCAATTCTAGAAATTGCCTATATTGACAACAATATGGCAAAACAGTCACTGGCACTGTTCTGCTCTAGTTATCTATGGTGTATAATAACCCCATTCAAATTCTAATTAGGTGTTTTTATTCCCTACTGGATAATATTTCCAATGCCTATCCCCGTGTTCCATTCCGACATCGGGTGTGGAAATTGCATTACTTCAAAAATGATGCACTTTTACACACGATTGCAAAATATCATGAACTGCCAACTTCAGCCACTTGTAGAAGCAAATCTATAAGGATTCAGGAAAACTTTTCTATCGGGAGAAGTTATTCCATATAACAAGGAACACTCAGCAACTCGCAAATCTCTGTTCCGATGCACCATTCATTTTCTATAAATTTCTGGATTTGACTACTTTCCACTTTTCATATTTTTCCAAAATTTCAAATTTTGGGCCAAAATTGGCTATTTCCCAAACGGTGCATTTCTGGAAAATCTTTGTCTAATGGAATATGTTTGTTTTCATGAGAATAAAAAATGTTGAGTTCAGTAAATTTATTGAATCCTAATTAGAAGGTCACTTTCATCCACTGTAAGCTTTTCAAACTTCCAAAAATGTGGCCCGAAATAGTGCTTTTTGGCCTTCACACTCACCCCGACTCCACATCCTGTGGAATTTGGCTCCAAGCTTCCAAAATTAACACCGTGCCTGCTCCATGACTGCTCCATATCAGTTTCGGCTCAATCTGACCTTCTGTCAAGCATTGGGACACCGATTTATAAAAGCTATTAATCCCAAATTTATGCCAAATTTGAGCATAATGGGCTCGAGATCCTCATTGGTTCATTCATGGATTCCGTTAATGGCCTCAGAATGCCACTGAACTCATCCATTTCTGGTCCCACATGCTCCTGCAATCCAAAAATCAAATTTTGGGTTCTATACTTTTTTTTCACCTGAACCCGAAACCCGAAATCCGAAATTGCGGGCTCGGAATTGCAGAAATCCAAAAATCAAATTTCAAAATTTTGCGTTCCCGCAACCCGCAACCCGAAACCCGAAATTACGGGTTCGGAATTGCGGAAATCCAAAAATAAATTTTCAAAATTTTGCGTTCCCGCAACCCGAAACCTGAAATTGCGGGTTCGGAATTGCGGAAATCCAAAAATCAAATTTCAAAATTTTGCGTTCCCGCGACCCACAACTCGAAACCCAAAATTGCGGGTTCTGAATTGCGGAAATTCCCAACACAAAATTCGTAAATCCTCGTTCCCGCAACCCGAAACCCGAAATCCGGAATTGCAGAAATCCAAAACGCCAAATTTGGAAATCCTCATTCCCGTAACCCGAAATCTCAAAATCGGCAATTGTGGAACACCTCCGGCCCTGCAACTTGCGGGGTTCATAACTCCTTCGTCCCTTAGCCAAATGAGGCGAGTCTGGTACCGTTGGAATCTATTGAAGAGCTCTATGCAATGGTGTGATCCTCTGCCACATATGAGAACTCTGATCCTGTCATTTTTCCATATCAAAATGACGCCCCAAACTTCTCCAATACCACGTTAAAACATTCTGTTACCTACCTGTAACTCAATGTTTGGCCCAAGCAGACCCAATGCTGCAACATGGGCTCTGATGCCACTCTGTCACGTCCCCTCCTGTCACTCTGATGCAAGAGAGGGAACATGACCAAGCATAACGGGCTTATTTGACAATCTCAGCCCCATTCATTAGTAAGAAAATTCATGAATAAATAAAAACTTATGTCTGCAGATCAATCTTAATAAACACAACGGAATTGCACACTATCCACACACCATTTCATCATGCATTCAACATATAAACAACAGTCATTAATTAAAACATTGCAGAGCACAGAATTAACATAACTCAAACCACAAAGAATACTTATCTTGAAATGTAGTGCAAAATCATACTCAATATAAACACAACGGAATAACCATAATAACACACACGCAGAAGGGAATACATCGGCCTATTTCTTCTAGGAAGAATAATGAAACAATCATACAATAATCAATCCCATTCTCATGCTATGCACAGGATTCATGCCAACTAGCTTAAGATAATCATTTCCTTCAATTAACATGAATAATTAAACATGCGGAACAAAACACAGAATGATCATACTTTAACCACAGAGAATACTTATCTTTAAGATGAAACTGTCCAATGACTGGCTATGGGAGAGCAACGTTCCACCCAACCATAGGTCTTTGTCCAACTTGTATTCTTTCAGATGAGAGACCACCCCTGAGCTGGGTTGTGTATCGACTAAGGAGGAACTAAATGGGTTCAGTTACAGCTATGGTTTCACTCAAATAGTCATGCTAAGCCAACACACAGTTGGGTTTATCAAGCATGCAATAAGAAAAGGAGGAGGATGCTAAGCCAGTGATCTCAACCATAGAGCTACAGATATCTCAAGCTAAATTCAAGCAATTCAATCCTCTGTCCAAACATCCACACTTGGATTTCTCACAATTCTGTCATCAAATAACTCAATCTCGTCACTGGATTTCTGGGCTATAAAAACTGGGTTTTCCAATGGATTTCGGGGTAGCTAATGCTCTCAATTTCACCCCAAGGTTCATATCTATGGATCCCCATTGGATTTCACTGTCAATACTCAATTCTGAGCGTTTATGGCTCTTCAAAACATGGGTTCTTGCAAAGTTGCGATTTCTGGTTTTGCTCACTGTTGGGAATTCGTAATGGATGAAAAATGATGTTGGAATGTTCAACCATGGAATGGGAATGAAGAAGAACCCATTCCCATGAGGTAGAGTGACTTGTGGTACAAGAAAAATAGAGCCCATACCTGCCGTACGAATTTATGGGCTGCCCATGCTCCATTAAAGCCATGGACTGATTTCTTCAACAACTTTCCTACACAGAATTAAATGCCAGCAAAGAAAGTCAAATGGGTTCTTAAGATGACATTTGGCAGCCTATAGTTCAATCCCATAACCCCCTCACCACTCCCTAATGCATACACATGGCCCCTTCTCATTAGTTGCTTCCATAGCTAGTTTTGGTATTTTATTGCATGATGTTTATTTACACAATTTTTACAATGTTCCATGGCTAAATAGCACATGGGTAACATAATATCCAATACTTGCATTTTAAATAAAATTCGAGCATCCAATAGCGGGGCCTTGGCCTTGACCTCCACGCTAGGAAAACATACATCACATGTATACAATATTTACATTAAAAGCTAATATATCCTAAGGGTCAAAATGGGGTATTACATAGCTCTTGCGGGCATTTCTTTAACCCTTGCAGGCATATTACAACTTCTTGCGGGCATCTTTTAGCCCTTGCGGGCATTTCTTTATCCCTTGCGGGCATAATTAAGCCCCTGCGGGATTTAACCTTAGGTCTTTACAGGCTTTTTGAGGGCTTCATCCTTTGCAGGATTTTCTAAGCTCCTACGGGCATTATTAATCCCCTGCGGGCATTCCTAAGCCCCTACAGGCTTTAACCTTAGGTCTTCAGTGGGATTATTGTGGGTTTCATCCTTTGTGGTATTTTCTAAGCTCCTGCGAGCATTCGTAAGCCCTTGCAGGCATATCCTACACCCCTGCAGGCATTCCTAATCCCCTTTGGGATTTAACTTTAACCCCTTCCAGACATCCTTAACCCTTGCAAGCATTCTCCTTACCCTCTTGTGGGCATATTAAGCGCTTTTGCGGGCATTTCCTTTATGGGCTGCTTTGCGGGCATCTCCTTTGTGGGCATTCTATTAAGCCTTGCGAGCTTTATCCTTAAGCCCTTGTGGGCATAACCCTTAGCCTCTTATGAATAACCATTTTTTGTGTTTTGGCAAACCAAAAACTCGCACATGAGAGCACCAATTTGGAATCTAAATCCATGGCTGGATAGCCAGTTCATCAAGGAACAAGACCATGCTAACTGATGAATTTTATCAGCAACAGGATACCTCCTTGCAGGCATTTCCAAATGCCTTATCAACCTACATTTGAACAACAAAACAAACTTTTTCTCATTTTGGTAGACTTGTATTTCTCACGTGTGAATTCTAGAAGAAAATCTGAACCCATGACTAGATGACCAGTTCATCAAAGAACAAGACCATGCCAACTGATGAATTTTATCAGCATATGGACACCTCCTTGCGGGCATTTCCAAATGGCCTCTTAGCCATGTTAATTTGACACTTAGACAAATTTTGCATTTTCCTGGATTGGAGCAATCTGTCTGAAACACAGTTTTTGCAGACCCATAACTTCCTCCTTAGACATTCTCAAGATAAACTTAGACCATGGTCAGGTGGAAAAATCAACAAGTTTCATCTTGACCATATGGTGCGGGCATTTACTTTAACCCATGAATTATGGCGGGCATTTTCCTGATGCCACTTAAGCAGTTTTACTACCCTGGTGCAAAAACAACCTGAAACCTTGTTTTGGCAAGCCTTTAAGTTTTTCATCAAAAACCTTCTTTGAGAACTGAGACCATGGTAGGATAGCCTCTTCAACAATCTATATCATGATAGTTTCAGATAATTTTTATCATTCACCTATGAGGTACGGCGAGCATTTCCCCAAGGCCACTTTGACCAATTTTCAACACTTGGTCATTTTTCATAATTCCTTAAAACTGACAAATCTCTATATAACTAGGTCAGGTTGTAATAGTGACATCATGAAGGTACTAGAGCATCTTTATGTGGATTTGTATCTTCATCATCATACATGCTATGTCATCACTTCCTTTTGTCATTAATGAATACTTTTGTCATCAATGACAATTATATTCAACATTCTCCCCCTTTGTCATTGATGACAACAACAACAAAAAATATTTTCCTCTTTTTTTTCTCTCCCCCTTTTGACATTAATGACAAAGATTCTTAGTTCTTCCCCTGTCACTATTTCTCCCCCTGTCAACTATGTCCCCTTTTTTAACAGGGTTACAATCTTCATTTTATTTTAATGAAAAGAGATAACTCCCAGTTTTTGCCTGAGATATGCAAATGACTCTCTAGGCAGAGTTTTAGTAAAAATATCAGCTATTTGTTCCTTTGTGTCAACATACTCCAATTTGACAGTATTTTGTGTCACTTGTTCTCTTAAGAAGTGATATTTGATTGGAATATGTTTTGTTTTGGAGTGCATGACAGGATTTTTGGATATGTTAATGGCACTTGTATTGTCACAATATATAACTATGGGATCTTCATATTTTACAAGTAGATCTTCCAATGTTTGTTTCATCCAGATGGCTTGTGTAAAACATGATGCAGTAGCAATATACTTAGCTTTTGTTATAGATAGTGAAATGGAAGACTACTTTTTGCTTAGCCATGATACCAAGCAATTTCCTAAGTAAAATGCTTCTCCACTAGTGCTTTTTTCTGTCATCAATACTTCCTGCCCAATCTGCATCTGTGAATGCTTTTAGAGAGAAGTCATTGTTCTTTGGATACCATAGTCCATAATCCATAGTACCTTTTAGATATCTGAGAATTCTTTTTACTGCAACCACATGTGTTTCTTTTGGTGCTGACTGAAATCTGGAAACCAAACCTACAACTTGCATTACATCTGGTCTTGTAGATGTTACATATAATAAGCTACCAATCATTGACCTATACATGGTATGGTCTACTTCTAAGGATTCATCATTTTTGCTTAATTTGCAACCAGTAACCATAGGAGTACTAACAGGTTTGGATTCTTCCATTTTGAATTTTTTCAACATCTCTTTGATATATTTAGTTTGGGATATGAAGATCCCTTTTTCTGATTGAGATACTTGTAGACCTAGAAAGAATGTTCGTTTCCCCAACATTGACATTTCAAATTCCTTCTTCATTTCTGAGGAAAAATTTACAGTCAAAATTTGTAGATCACTTCCAAATATGATATCATCCACGTAGACCACAACTATGATCATATTTTTGTTTTCAAACTTTATGTACAAATTACTATCAGTAGCCCCTCTTTTATATCCTTGTTGTTTTCAATATTTGTCAAGTCTTGAAAACCATGCTCTTGGGGCTTATTTAAGACCATAGAGTGCCTTCTTAAGTAAGCAAACATAATCTTTATTTTCTGATAAGAGAAAACCTTCAGTATGCTCTACATATACTTCTTCTTCAAGTTCTCCATTAAGAAATGCAGATTTTACATCCATTTGATACACTTTGAAGTCCTTGTAGCATGCAAAAGCTAAGAACATCCCAATGGCTTTTAGTCTTTCCGCAGGTGCAAACATTTCTTCAAAATCAACACCTTCCACTTGAGCATATCCTTTGCATACTAACATGGCTTTGTTCCTTATTACATGACCATCCTCATTGAACTTGTTTTTAAAAATCCATTTGGTCCCTATGGCATTCATGTCTTTAGGTCTTGGGACAAGTTCCCAAGTTTGACTATTTTCTATTTGATCAAGTTCTTCATTCATAGCATTGATACAATCCTCACTTTTGCAAGCTTCTTTAAATTTGTTAGGTTCTACTATCGAAAGCAGTTATTGTTCTTCACCATGAAACAATCTTCTCGTTGTTTGAACTCCTGATTTTTTGTCACCAATAATTTGACTTTCAGGATGATTCTTTTGAACTCATCTGGATGGTGTTTTTGTGTATGATCTGGGGGAGTCTTCATTCTCTTCCTTTTTTTCTTCTTCTTCTTCAAGAATACCTTCTTCTTGTGAATTTTCTTATTTTTCTTCCTCATCTATTTCATCATCAGTTTCTTAAATATCCGCATTTTCTTGGATTTGTATTCTTCTAGGTTTAGTGTCATCTATAGTTACATTTGCACTTTCTATGATCTTGTGCAACCTTAGATTATAACATCTGTAAGCTCTTTTGGTATAAGAATATCCAAGAAATATGCCTTCATATGTTCTAGAATCAAACTTCCCTAGATTATCATCATCTCTTTTTATGTAGCACTTACTTCCAAAAACTTTAAAGTATTTCACTATAGCTAGTCTTCCATACCACATCTCATAAGGCGTTTTGTTACTATTTACTCTGAGTTGTCCTCTGTTTTGTAGAAAGAAAGTTGTATATATTGCTTCTCTCCAATAGCCATCAGGAAGTTTTGCTTCATTTAGTATAGTTCTCGCTGCTTCTTGAACAGTCTTGTTTTTCCTCTCGGCCACTCCATTTTGTTGAGGAGTTCGAGGAGCTGAAAATTGCCTTTTGATTCCATGATTTTCAGAAAAACTCATAGAATTCATTTGAGGTGAACTCACCACCATTATCTGATCTTAGACATTTGATCTTGAGATTTGATTCATTTTCAATAAGTTCTTTGAAGGCTTTGAACTTCATGAAAGCTTTTGATTTTCCTTTAAGAAATGAAACCCAAATCATCCTAGTATAATCATCAATAAAAAAAATGAAGTAAAACTCACCTTGAAAGCTTTTAGTCCTTGTAGGCCCACAAAGATCAGTATGAGTTATTTCCAATGGCTGAGAAGTAGTGTGCTCTTTGATTTGAAAGCTTGTTTGTGTTTTCTTCCCATGAAGACAGTGTCTACACACATGGTTTGGTGGTTTTATGATCCTTGGTAAATTTCTTGCAACGCCCTTCTTACTAACTTTTACAAGACTGTCAAAGTTCAAATGTTCCATCCTTCTATGCCATAGCAAGCTTTCATCAATTTGACTCATGTCACATTGTTCTTCATTTTCTAGGATATACACATTGCTTGAAGTTCTCACAGCAGTCCCAACATTTTTTCCTGAATCCTTATTTCTAATTTCACATTTTTGAGAATCAAATATACATATGTATCCTTGATCACATGTTTGGCTTACACTTAACAGATTTGGTTTCAATTCTTTTACTAGTAGAACATTTTCAACTTTCATCTTGTCTCTAAGAGCCATTGTACCTTTCCCAATAATTTTAGAGGATAGGTTATCTCCAAAAGTGACTTTTCCTTTCTGATTTATATTTAGACTTATAAATTTAAGTGGGTCTCCTGTCATATGTTTTGAACAACCACTATCTACATGCCATATATTTTTATTTTTTTTTCTGTGGCACATAGTGTTATTGAACATTTCAGATCTTCCCTTTTCTTCCAAATCTTCTCTTCTCCATTGCTTTGTGTTTTTGCATTGTCATTCTTCATAGGTATCACCAATTTACAATTTTTGGTTGTATGTCCTAGGTTACCACATTTGTAACATTCTATACTATAACTCTAAAGGGGAGCAAAAGAGTTGTAGATTCTACTTTTTGGATTACTTCTTATTCCATTCTTCTTATATGATTGAGAATGTAATGTAGGCCTTTTCCCAATAGGAGTATTTAACCTACAATTTATAGATATATGTCCAAAGTTGTTACAGGTATAACAATTTCCCAAAAACAAATGTTGATGTTTACTTGGGACATTTTTTGTTCTGTCTTGAAGATGAACAATTTTTTTATTGTGATCCTTTACACCTGATTTCATAAGTGCTTCAGCATAACTCATTTTATTTCCCTTTTTGTTTATGACTGAGGATTGTTTTGGTTTCTTTCCATTGTCATAACCTAGTCCAGATTTATTGTTGGATGATCTTTGACAGCTTAAGCTGTCATCTAGAGATTTTGAGCTGCTCTTAAATTTTGATTGAAAGGACTCTTCATAGGTCCTTTTCCTAAACATGCTTAATTCAGCTTCAAGTTTTTTTAATTTTTCTTCTTGCTCTTTGAGCTGTTGTTCTAGATCGTCCTTTTCTTCACAGGTTCTCTGAAGCTGAATTTTTAAGTTAAAAATGATTCCTTCTAAGTACTCAACGACACTGTTAAGTTCTGTTTTGAAATCAACTACAACTTTTTCATCTTCTTCGAGGATTTTATGTTATACTCCCATGAATAGAACTTTTGTGTCTTCATCTTCACTGGACTCACTGTCATCCATGGAATAGAAGGTCTTCTTTTTGTTTTTCTTAAATACCTTTTTTTTCTTGAAATTATCTGGGCACTCACTTTCTTCTTCTTCTTTGGGATAAGGGCATTTGTTAGCAAAGTGACCAATTCCCCCACAGTTAAAACATTTCAAAGGCAATTTCCCTTTGAACTTACCAGTACCTTTTTTAATATTTTTAACTAGAAGTACTTATTCATCATCAGAATCTTCTGCTTGAATTTTTGTTTTAGATTTCTTATCTATTTCTTATGCTTTAAAAACGGCCTCCTTCTTTTGAGAATTGTCTTGCCAAACCCTCATTTCATAGTCTATGAGAATTTCATATAGCTCATCCATGGTGATTTGGTCAATATTTTCTCTATCTTCTAGTGTGGAAATCTTAGGATTGTAAATCATTGGAAGTGATCTCATTACTTTTTCAACTATAACTTTTTCTTCCAATTCTTCTCCAAGCCCTTGAATTGCATTCACAATTTCATCGATTCTCTCAAAGTATTCTAAAATTTTTTCTTCTTCCTTCATTTTTAGACTTTCAAATTGGGTATTAAAAGTCTAGAGTTTAGCTCTTTTTACTTTAGAGTCTCCTTCATAGATGGTCTGCAATTTGTCCCAGATTTCCTTTGTTGTCTTACAATTCATTACTTTGGAAAAGATTGTTCTGGCTAATACTGAAAAGATTGCATTAACAAATTTGGCATTGCTTCCAAAATTTTTAACTCCTTCAAGATCTGTAGGAGTGTCTTTGGGATATGTGTACCCTATTTCTACAGACATCCAAACATCGAATCCAAGAGACATTATATGGCTTCTCATTCTGATGCTCCAGTAAGCATAATCTTCTCCATTGAATAGGCGCACTTTGGAGGGCACTTTTACTGGCTGATCCATAGTGATAAAATGTTTTCTCTTCAAGTGTTTAAAATTTTAATGAAGATCCTGCTCTGATACCAATTGTTGGAATATCAAGCAATACTGAGAGGGGGGGTGAATCAGTATTACACTATTTTCTAATTTTATCACAATTAAAAATGAATCAACAGGAAAGATAGAAGACACAATTTATCGTGGAAGCCCAACTAGGAAAACCACCAACTCTTTCTAATACTGCAAAATTATATTTACAATTAATTTGCAAGCTCCAACTTGGTGGATGCACCAACACCCAATTTTTCAGCTACAACTGAAGGATGCACCAACACCCAATTTTTCATCTACAACTGAAGGATGCACCAACACCCTATTTTGTCAGCTACAACTGACTGGATGCACCAACAGCCTCTTTTTTCAACTACAACTGACTGGATGCACCAACACACTTAGCAGGATTTAACCTACCCTAGCCCCGCCCTTTTATGTCTTCTTCAGATTTCCAAAACTGATTTCCTTCAATTCTGGATCTTCATTGGTCTCGACTTGTTCTTGCTGCTCCTTTAACCTAAACACTTGAGACCTCTTCCTTCCATCTCAAATGCGTGTTTATATAAACTCATCCTTTAACCATTGCATCTCTTCAAACTGATTTCATGCCCTTTCATCTAAATGCCTTTTCAAATCTCTGATAATTTATTCTTTAATTTGTAATTATGTTTATTGCAGGTTTTTAATTAATTAATTAATTAAATAAAACTCCATTGATCATATTCAAGCCTATGGGATTCATTCATCTCAGGCATGCGGCCTTCTTCCATCTGTGAGCTTCTTTTATCCCTTGTGGGAATTTCTTTAGCCCCTGCGGGCATATTACAACTTCTTGTGGGCATCTTTTAGCCCTTACGGGCATTCCTAAGCCCCTACGGGCTTTAACCTTAAGTCTTTGTGAGCTTATTGTGGGCTTCATCCTTTGCGGGATTTTCTAAGCTACGGGCATTATTAAGCCCCTGCGGGCATTCATAAGCCCCTGCGGGCTTTAAACTTAGGTCTTTGCGGGCTTATTGTGGGCTTCATCCTTTGTGGGATTTTCTAAGCTCCTGCGGGCATTCTTAAGCCCCTTTGGTCATATCCTACGCCCCTATGGGCATTCCTAAGCCCCTGTGGGCTTTAACTTTAACCCCTTGTGGGCATTTTCCTTAGTCCTCTTGCGGGCATATTAAGCCCTTTTGCGGGCATTTCCTTTTTGGGCCTCTTTGTGGGAATTCTATTAACCCCTGCGAGCTTTATCCTTAAGCCCTTGCGGGCATAACCCTTAGCCTCCTATGAATAACCATTTTTTTTGTGTTTTGGAAGACCCAAAACTCGCAAGTGAGAGCATCAATTTGAAATCTGACTCCATGGCTAGATAGCCAGTTCATCAAGGAACGATACCATGCTGATTGATGAATTTTATCAGCAACAGGATACCTCCTTGTGGGCATTTCCAAATGCCTTATCAACACATTTGAACAACAAAACAAACTTTTTCTCATTTTGGTAGACTTGTATTTCGCATGTGTGAACTCTAGAGGAAAATCTGAACCCATGACTAGATGACTAGTTCATCAAAGAATAAGACCATGCCAACTGATGAATTTTATCAGCATAAGGACACCTCCTTGCGGGCATTTCCAAATGGTCTCTGAGCCATGTGAATTTGACACTTAGACAAATTTTGCATTTTCCTGGACTGGAGCAATTTGTTTGAAACACAGTTTTGGCATACCCATAACTTCCTCCTCATACATTCTCAAGACAAACTGAGACCATGGTCAGGTGGAAAAATCAACAAGCTGCAACCTAACCATATGGTGCGGGCATTTACTTTAACCCATGAATTATGGCGGGCATTTTCCTTAGGCCACTTAGACAGTTTTACTACCCTGGTGAAAAAACAACCTGAAACCCTGTTTTGGTAGGCCTTTAACTTTGTCATCAAAAACCTTCTTTAAGAACTGAGACCTTGGTAGGATAGCCTCTTCAACAAGCTATAGAATGATAGTTTTAGATCATTTTTAGCAATCATCTGAGGTACGGCAGGCATTTCCCCAAGGCCACTTGGACCAATTTTCAACACTTAGCCATTTTTCAGAGTTTCTTAAAACTGACAAATCTCTATATAACTAGGTTAGGTTGTAATAGTGACATCATGAAGGTACTAGAGCATCTTTATGTGGATTTGTATCTTCATCATCATACATTCCATGACATCACTTCCTTTTGTCATTAATGAATACTTTTGTCATCAATGACAATTATATTCAACATTACTTCTACGTCTTATGGTTTAATATATGATTTTATGATGAATATCATAATTTTTTATGTTTTATATGAAAAGAGTGGTCAAATTATTTTTTGAATAATTTGCGTTTAACTCAATGCAAGTTTTATATAGTGTTACTAAGAGATTAAATAAGCACAATTTTTCAATTATGATAAAATCGTATAAAAATGCCATTTTTTGAAAAAGTGTGCTACCGATAGCATTAGTTTTCAATTTAGAGCTTGATTTTAAGGTTTTTGCAAACATCAATAACAAATGTTTTGGTTCATTTTTATATTTTTTACCCCAAATCAAAAATCGGTGCTACCAATAGCACTACTTTTTTATTTGAGATTGTTTTTTGGTGTTTTTTATGCAAAAATATGGGTTTTCATGGCTAGAGTTCTCGTTTTGAGTATAAAGTTCTCGTCAAGTTGTATAACATGTTTAGTGTGATGCCATAAGATGTTATGATGTCTTATCTAGTAAAGGAAGGCATTATTATCTCTATCTTATGTAAAAGGATTTGTCCCACATGCATCATGGAGTAATATTCTCCTATTACCATTCATATATAAGGAGTTGGAAACTCATTTATGCCACATGTATTATGGGATATTATTCCTCCATACCTCTAGATATATAATAGAGGTGAAGGATACCCTATGGGTATTATGTTTAATGTTAATGTGAAATATTGTAAAGTTGTGATAAGCATATGTGGGTGGAGCTCAAGTGTAAGATTGGAGATTTATGAAGAATAAAGAAGATCGTACATTTCTGTGGATGTTTCCCGATTTGGGGATTTACCACGTATATCCAATGTACTATTTATTTTTCTCTTGCCTCTTACTATCTTGATTATTTGGTGTTTGTATGGAAAGAAGGCTAGACTAATAGATTCTTTCTATTGATTTTCAAGTTAGAAAAGTTATTGTTGTATGTTTATGCATATTTCTCAATAATCTAACACCGAAGGCAAAAACGCTCAAAAATTGAGATGAAAGTTCCAGAGTGCCCCAAGCATATTCGTAATCCATTTAACTCATGTGAACATTAATGAACATATTTCAATTGATAAGCATGATTAATTATGAGATCGAAACTATCATTCCCATGTATCCTAGTTGTCTCATTTCAAGTAAGAATTTGAAATTGCATTATCATAATTTCCACTAAGAATAGCTTCGAGAACAATTTGCAATTGTAGATTCGAAACGTTTTTCTAAGTGTGAATTCCAAGTATGCATCTTCACCCTCATTTGATAAATCTTGGTATAATTGATAAAAAGAAAAAAAGGGAGAAAATGTTTTTTTTTCCTTTAAACTTTTGTTTAATTTGAGCATCTTTGAAATTAAAAAAACAATTAAAAAATTAAAAATAAAAACCTTCCCCTCCCTGTGTATGTTCCTGACAAACAACTATTGGCTAAAATTGCTTATCAAACTATTCTACAAGGTTTTAATGCAATCTTGGAAAAGGATGCAAGAAATAAATTGTTCATCCCATACAATTTTTCAATTTTTCAATTGGTCATTATAGACTTATTAACTCTAGTCGTGCAAGGAAAGAGGGAAATTTTATCCTTGAGTTTAGGTTTCTTCAAGGACAATACAAGAAACATGATCCTCTTGGATTAGTTCCAAAACATTGCAATAATATTTCATATCATTCGCCTTACTCACATGAGAGGTGGGATGATGAACTGATATTCCAGGTGATTAACTCATGGAATGAAGTGGAAGATGGAGAAAGAATAAGGACACTATTATCTTTAATAATTTATCCTCTGAGGAACATCAAGCTAGAATGAATCAACATTTGAAAGCTAAAAGGAAGAGAAAAATCCAAGAGTTAAACATATTGAAAAATGAGGTCATGGACCAAGCTAAATTAGCAAAAGTGGAGCAACAAAGACAAGATGAAAATAAGCAACAAAGAAAATCTAAAGCTAAGGAGAAGAAGGGATATGAGGAAAAACAACTCAAATTAGCATAGGAAGTAGCAAGGAAAAATACAACAAGAAATAGAAAAGAATAAATAAGAAGAAGATGAAATAAAAAGGAAACTGCAAGAAGATGAAGAAAATAAAAGGTTTGCACAACAAGAGGAAGAGAAGAAAATAATAGAGCGGGAACAAAAGGAAGTTGAAGAAAATAAAGAGAGGAGAAAGAGCAAATAGAAGTTGATGAACAACAAAAAGGAAACCTACTAAATCAACTTGATAGTGTTGTTGAAAATCCTCTCAATAGCCATCCAAAGAATGTTTTGAATGAACAATCAACAATATGTATGGATAATGGGAAGAAAGCTAAAATAAAATAAGTCTTTACCTCAAGGAGTCTAGGAAGCAAAATTCAAGAAACTAGCCTGGTTGTTGTTGAAGAAGTTGCAGTATTGGAACTATTAGAATATAATCAGAGTCAAACTATAGTCAAAATAAATCATAGAAAAAGAAAGCTAAGTCTTAGCAGACCTATAGTTTGTACTACTTAAGAACTTGTTATGAATGTCAAATACTACAAGTTGTTTGATTTAGTTGGATCTGGATTAGCCCTTTCTTAGGAAGCACTTAACAAAGTACAAAAAGAAGAAAACATTATTGTTAAGCAAAGAAAAAAGATTAAAAAAATAGAAGAACAAGTGATACTGGATAATACTATCGAGAAAATGATCAATATGTTCACGAATTATGTAATAGCAGCTTGTGATTTAAATGCTAATGTTTAGATAGATTTCTATGCCAGGTCCTACAAGCTATAGGAGCACACATTGCAAATATTATTATTGTATAAGAAAATTTTACACTAGAAAGACTCTCGGGCTAAATTTGAAAATCAAATAGCTTTTGTGAAGGAAATTCAAAAACACAAAGGCCATGAAGGTTATAATATCATATTATTGAGAAAAATGGAGTTTCTGGAAATTGAGGCATATCTAAGTCATTAGAAGAAGTTGGTAGAGGAAAACTAAAGGAATATAGAAGAAATTTGGATGCAGTGTTTGAAGATTTGATATTTCATAGAAGACATTATTGTCGAATGTCATGTACCTTGTTTTGGGCTTCCTGAATATTTGTATCAAATTAAAGAAGTAATGAAAAAAGTAGAAGACTCATTTGTATTTAATTTCCCCACTATTATGTAGTAAGAGTAATAAAAGAGTTCATGTATTAATTTATCAACTCGGGGTCCAAATGCTTGCGAGATGCCATGCACTATATATGCATGCTCCAGGTTCTTTACTTTCACTAGTTTTTTCAAGTATGATTCTAAAGAAAGGAAATTGTATCACTATCTAGGAAATGAAATGACGTTACAAAAAAACACATTTCATAAATCAAAAGCTAGATTCAAGCACTCTCAGAAATAATCATGTACTTGAACAACGATCATGCTACGGGGACCCTATTGTCACTAGGTTATCTCTTTGCATGATTTAGGAATTTCTATTTCCATAGATCATAGTCCCTGTTGTTGGCAAGCTCCGATAAAGACTACTCTATGAAATTGAAAATACCATTGCAGAAAATAAAATACACCACATTTTGACAAAAAGTAAATCAGACTTGCAAATTTAAATAAACAAGCATATAGTAACTTTAAAAGAAATTGAAATACATCTACTCTACTATAATGGGTCATGGATCTCTCCTTATTATGCAAACAAGGGAGGCCTTCCTTGATGCATATGAAGGAGATCTATATGACCTCCTTAGTTAATAAATTACATTAAACTAAAAAAATAATAATAGAGATAAAAAAGAAATAATTTTATTACAATCAAAGATGTCTTCAATGCATGATATTCAATATTCACTTCCAACTCTAACTCTCTTCTTTCTCTCCTTCTCCCCCTTACAACACACTAAGTCTTCCCCTTTTAAAGAGAAACTAATACAACAAACCCCACAACTACTTGGAGTGAAAATAGGATCTAAGAGACAAAATAAAATTTAGTTTCTCATTAGTTTTAAAGGATTCTAACTAAATAAAGCTACATGACCAAAGTAAGGATTGAGAATAAGATCTAGTTCCATATTAGTTGGAAACAACCCAACTAAATAGAACTACACTATGTAACCAAAATATTCCTTACAGATAGATTTACATTCTCAATTCAAATTAATTGATATCTAATCTCAACTAATATTATTTTATATCCTAACATTAGTTGAAAATTAATATATTATTCCTTATTTATGTTTTAAATATTCAAAATATATATTATTATCTTAGTTTACATGATTTCCACAAATTGGATGATAGGGACTATATGATTCCTTATGTAGCACAAACCAAACATATGTTTATGATTTATAACATTGTTAAAAAGAGGTCCTATTTTGGACTAATCAAGGATATTCAAATAATTAGAAATGCTGAAAGGGAACATTTAGAAAGATCCATTGCTGGAGAAACCAAAAGGGTTTCTTTTTAGGAATTTTCTTTTTTAAAGATTGATCAATATTCTCAAAAGTTCATGAGGGAAATTCCATGTTTAAGGGCCCCATAGAAGCAACACACTTTTCCACACTTCAAGCTTTGTCAATTTCTTTTTGATGAATGGGGCAAGCATAAGGATGATCCTTCGATCCCACAAAAAGATGACCTTTAGTTTTGATTAAAAAAATGACTCTTGGATTGAGTTTAGAATCAATTAGGGTTAAAAGGTAGATGTTATAATTGTTTTGAAAATTTTATTTAGGGAGAAAGGAAAAGAAGTAACGAGGGTTTTTTAGTTTGGATTTTTTTAAATCATACGTAATAGGTTTTTTTTATATGTTAATGAAAGAAGCTAGTAAATGGGTCAGTTGTGTTGTTGAAGAATTATTTGTGTTGATGAGTATTATGGATTATTAGTCCCTCCTCCGCAGGGAATATAGCGATCGCTTGGTCGCCTTATTCCGTTGACTTTCAATTGCTCCATATTTTTAACTTAATGTGAACTAAAGTTTTAAAAATTTTGGATCTTAAAATGAATTTTTTGAAAATTAAAATATTTTTAAAAATTTTCCAAATTACATTATCCATTTTTTATATTAGTGCAGTACATAGAATTGACTAATTTTCTCTGATGTACAAAATAAATAACAAATTATAAAAATAATAAAAATTAAAGAAAAAAACAAAAAAAATGTAAACTTGCCACATAGAAACAACCATCAAATAACCATAAATGAAATGTGATATCAACCATATGACAATTAATGTCATAGAAAATAGCATGAGTGATATGACTTAAACCAGTCTGCATGTGGTTGCGAGTTCCAAAATAGACAGCTTTGTCAACACCTGTAACTAATATATTTACACCTTTAACACATGGTAAAGAAGCCACTCATTGTCATGCAACTAATATATTTATCATAGGCGTGTTCCTCCCAAACCCTTTTGATGTATAAATTTACTGGTCTACATTTC
Source organism: Larix kaempferi (assembly GCA_027924585.1). Taxonomy (NCBI): domain Eukaryota; kingdom Viridiplantae; phylum Streptophyta; class Pinopsida; order Pinales; family Pinaceae; genus Larix; species Larix kaempferi. The sequence goes on from BSBM01000361.1 coordinate 12,580,469, forward strand.
AATAAATTAAAAATACCCAAGGTAGATGCTTGCGGAGTCATTTTTTATGGTTTTCATTAGTAACAATAGTATTACCCATTGTGTTGAGTGTGTCAGAATCGCTGTAAAAGGTCGTGAAGGCTTGCTTCCATCCATCATTGGCGTATATAGTTGAAGTGGGCACACTGTCTGGCCGCGAAAGAAGTTTAATCTGGTAATTAATGGTTCAAGTAGTGGGGCAAAGTCAAGAATTCACTGATTATTGTCCAGGAAATTCAAGTTATGGACTTAATCCCATAAAATTTGGGTTTATTTTCTCAAAATGTTAAAACCCTATCCTACCACTCCGTCATTCACCTTTAAATTAATAGAGATGCCTACCATAACATTCTAAATTTTATTTTTCTCAACCAAGAGGTGGAGGCAATGTCACCATGATGAAAACAATGAGGAGTGTTTAAGGGAGCAAGAAAGGCAAGGAGATGATTAACCATGCCTAGCATGGAGTACGAGGAGTTATGGATGTTGTAGAAGTTGATATAATACTGTGCTCTTGAGAGCATTCACTCTCTTTCGTCCCTTACTCCTTCGGGAATTCCATCAACTTGCATTATTACAAGGAGAAGCTTTAGGGTTAGGGTTAGGACCCGCAAGGTCCAGTGTTCAAACCTTCTTCAGATAGTCTATTTTTACAGAAGTAAAAAAACTTCTTGCTATTCAAAGGATGAATCAAAGAAGTTACAATAATGCCGAAATATGTGATAGACACAAAAATTATAGTCAATACAGAAAATCAGAGCCTGACATGATACCGATACAATAGGCAGAATACCAAAAATAGGTCTAATAGTTCATAATTATGATGGAAAGATCTGAACTAAACCCTCAAAAAAAGGAAAAGAAACAACAAAAATACCCCATCCACCTAAAAATGGATCAGTAAAGCCTCATCTGAGTGTCTTCAATGAGAGTATTGTCCTAGTAACCACGAAGGTGTGCCCGGCCATCATCCAAACATAAGCCTTCTTTGGATATGGAATCCGCTTTCTCATTAAAATTCCTTGTGATATGAGTAAAGTGAACAACCTCAAACCGTTCAATCAGATTCCTAAAATGCTTTTTCCAATGAAATAGAAGAGGAATCTGAAGGTGATGTTTGCCTTTGAGCCAGTTGATAATGGCTGAGGAATCCCCAGTAAGTTGAAGGGAAGGAATCTCTTTTTTATTGGCTATCACCAAGGCTACCCAACAGGCGAGGAGTTATGCACGAGTATTTGTGCCAACACCGCAACCCAAACTCAATTCAAAATGATGACCATGATTTGTCAATATAAATACTCCAGCACCACAAGTTCCACCTTGTTATGCTCCATCAAAATAGACCACCGGTAAATGAGACTGGAAAGAAGGGATCCAGGGAGTCATCACCTTAGTCTTTGATAGACCCAATGAAGCACCAGTAGAGAAGCTGGAGATATAATTGACAGCTCCCACCATGGAAAAATTGGTGTCCCCAAGGAGGATGGAGCAACGATACCTCCATAAACCCTAAATAAAATGAGACAGAAAAACAATATTATGATGTTGATGCCTGAGCCAATAACAAAATTTTTCTGTCAATGAGTCCTCGGTCCACAGTCCCACAACCTGAGAACAAAATGAGACTTCATCCCACAACTGAAGAGTCACCGGGCATTGTGCAAATAGGTGGTCCATCGTCTCAAAAGCAGCATAGCAGAATGGACAAGCTATTGGTCCCACGCCTCCTCTGTGCCAATAATTCTCGCCAATTAAAATGCAGTTGTAGAAGGTACAAGATAGACTACTACACTGAAAGTACTATATATTTAAATAGAAGGTACCAGAAGATATTGGATATGTACAAAGGAAACTAATTGAATGCAAACTAACAACAATTTTCATCAACTAAAAATATAAATATAGTGATAAAGACTCACAATTCAACATCATTCAACTTTGATTTCGTACCATGCTTATGGCTTCCTGATCTCTTTCCATCACCAATGGACAGATATCATTTGACAGTTGTTGGCTGCAACATATATTTTTTGTGAGAAGAATTATGAACTTACAATTTGTAAGAGGCATAGAATTGCATTACCTTTGGCCACGTTGTACACCGTAATTTTATAGCTTGATCGTATTAAGTGCATATTTTTTGTTATTTCAGTTTTTCTTTTCTATTCTCAAATAGTGACTATCTCCTTTTGCATAATGCAGAAGTAATTGACCAATATCATGAGGCTACCCCGAAAAAAAACAAATAAGTGAAAATTGTTTTGCTTGGCTTTATGATGCAGCAACTTATACAGTAAGATAACAATTTAGTGTATCTTTTTATGTCATAGAACAAGTTTTCTAGATATAAAACATTGAAGCCTACAAAATATATGACACCTCAATGGTCTGTTGGCTCTCGATGCTCACTAATTAAACGCACGGCTGTGTTGAGCCATTGATGACATACCAATAATAATCTCAAAATCCAATTGACAAACAAAAAGAATTATTCCTACCCCTCTATTCGGTGTACGCCTCCATGGATGCATGACTCAGTTAACTAACATACCAATAAAAAATTGGAAATCCAATTTACAATAACAAAAATTATTCTCATCTCTGTTGAAGCCAATATTGAAGCCTTTCCACTGTTAGAATCAAAGGGAGATGAGAAAAGAACAAAATAGATTGAAACATATTAGATTTTTTTTTCTGTATCTACCCATAAATTTGTTCATGCTAGTGTAACTCAAGTGTTTCAACGATGTCCTCCAAGAACTAGTCCAGTGAGCACGTGGTAGGTAACTCACGGTAAGTGGAAGTAACTCAATGTATGTGGAACTCAAAGTGCATGCATGCTTGTAGCTCATGGTTGTTTAGGATACGTGGCGGCTTGCTCAGGGTACATGAATGCTCTCACAGCTAACAACCACGTGGTATGTAACTCAGCTATGTGTTTTAGTCAGAGTGCATGCCCAGGATTCGGAAACTTTATCTGGTGCTCATGGTTATGTTTTAAAAAGGGTTGATTGCAATATAATAAGTGGCATTCAAGAGTTGACTGCAATTGCATTTAAGGAAAACTAGATAGCAATTCCATCTTCTATCTGCTTTAACTGAAGGATGCTGTATATTTTTCTAGTTAGCAACTCCATCTTCTATTTGCTTTAACCGAAGGATGTAGATTTTTATCTTAGACGGATGATTTGGTTTTTAGCTGTGGTTGTTTACTGATATGGTTGCATCTAAAGATGATGCCATGTTTTTCTCGTAACACTAGAATTGTGCCATACTTCCAACATCATTTTTTCAAATCTCATTCCTGCCTTGAAAATAAATTGTAATCGCCTTTGCTCTAAAAAAATTGCTCCATTTGTTGTTCCGTTCAGTTCACCTTTCATGAAATGTTTTTAATTTTTCAGCGTTTTATGCTTTAAAATAGTTTCTCCAGGGCCAAGAAAACTGTTTTTGTTTCTTTTACTTTTTAACTGAACTAACAAGAGAGAGAAAAACACTGAAAAATGGCTTCCATGGTTTCCTAAAATATTTATCCAAGGCGTTTCCAACCATCAATAAAAAAAATGTCTGGAAACTGTTCCTGGAAACAAGAAACAATTCAGAACAAGTCATAAAACACTTTAAGGGGATCATAGTTCTGGTCTCAAAGATCATTGATGAAAGTGCTATGCAAAATTAAGACTACTTTATATAATTACCATATTAATGTTATGATAATATCTATTAATTATCGATCTATATAATAAATTCTATTTTTTAGCTTTCATATTAAATGATTTTTAAAAAATTACTTTAAACATAATTAATAACATATGTTTAGCATGGCAACAAATTTTTCATAGATTAACATTTGAAATTTAGAAGCCATCCTAACCAAACTATGCCAAAATAAATTGTTTTCCGGATTCCTCACGAAATCTTCCCCATAAAAGAGTATTCGCCAATAATTCTATCGAATTTACATCTGCGAATTTATTTTTTCATGTCCCTGTAGAAAACATATAAAAAAAAATACAAATTCCAGATTTTCAAAAAAGGCAACCTTGTAAAATCTTGTAGATATCATCATCAAGACTAGCTATATAGGAACATATAATCTAATAATTCTAGTGTTCAATAATTCCATGTTTATAACAATATCTATTAATTATATATCTATATAATAAATTCTATTATTAAAATCAATTATTAGCCCAATCTTTTAGACTGAACAACTTTGTTCTCTAAGCTCTTGTGGTTAGGTAGCTTTTTTCCATGCCTTTACCCTCCATAGATCTTCCAACCCATAGTTTTTTTTCTGGACGGACCCACTGATTGACAAAAACACTATAAGCTCCAGATGTGGAGATGGGGATCTTAGTGGTGGAAAAGCGGAGAAGATATTTGAATTTCTGCAGATCTCCTTGCAAGCTATGAGGTTGTTTGTCCAAGGTGATGGAATGCAACCCATACAAATGGCTGAAATTCTTAATTGATAATTGTTTTATAAAATTTTAAATAATATATACAATCTTTTCTTTTAATATTTTTTTCATCAACTTTACAAAGTGTGATTTATGAGTTTTTGGTTACATAGCACTATGTTTTGTTTTATGTGTTTTTATTTTTTATTTTTTTATTTTTTCTTTCATATATACCATCGTTACATCTTTTAAAGAAAAATTGCATATAATCTTACACTCATTAAAAGCTTCACAATAATTAAACTCTATAAATGGATTATGAATTTAATTTATTTTTATTAAGATTGTTATAAATGTGGAATTGTTTAAATATTGCTAGGTGCAAAGCTTTCATTTAAATCGACATGTAATTTGGTTTCTTTTTAAATTATTTTATTTAAATTCATAATTGATATTTTAATCTTTAAAAATTTAGGTTTTACATATGGTGTATTTTAATAATCATTAAATTAGCACAATCACTTAACTTGAACTTGTGGTTGGTGAACACTCATAGGTCAAAGTGTCACAAATAAGTTATATGTTACTTGTTCTCGTTTTTTTCTAGTTAAACGGGTTGTTTGCATCCATGCATCATCCAAGAGTTATCCATCCATTAACTATCAGTTATCCATGCATCAACTACCAGTTATTTTTTATTTTTTTTATAATTGTTCATTTCAAATTTGGAAACCATAAAATCAATATGGACAATACACTTGTCTCATCCTCTTGCAATATAGGAAAAGCATAGGTGCTAGTCCACCCCAAATTCTAAGATATAAACACCTATGAGTGTAATTAATTTGTTGAAATTTAAAAATATGAATTTATTTATAATTTTGAAGAAATTATTTTTAATAAGTACAAGGAAAGTTAATAATGTCTAATAAGATCAATTTTAGTTTAAAATCTTTAAGATTTATGATGAGTAACTAAAAAGTTAGGAAAATTAATACTGTAACAAATATTTTGAAAATACTCTTAAGACATTTAATGAGAAAGTGTTTTTCATTTTCACCTCTTTTTTATAAGCACATAAATTACATCTCAACTATAAACTTAATTTTAATTTTCTAGCAAGGACTAGCTCCTTTGCAGTTATTTCACTTGTTTTGCTTATATCAACAATATTATTAGTGATAAGGAAACTCCTTTACTTCCAAACTATTATGTTACAAATTAGTGACTTTGCATTATTCTCTTCAACATTTAGATACTTTGCTTTAATTTCATCTCTTAGATAAATCTTTCTATTTTATTTTAGGTTATAGGATTATTTGTATAAAAGTAAGCAAAAGTTTTTATGTTGTTTAGTATTAATAAGATATTGCTTTTCTTTTTCACGGATATCTTAGTTATCTTAGTCTTTGCATCTTTCTTTGCTTTAATTATATTATGTAAATTAAAATTGTATTTTTCATTTGAAACATTTAAAATGAAAAAGAAATAGTTTTATAATGAAAAAAAAAATAGTTTCATAACTTAATTAAAGTCCATCAAAATTGGTTTCTCGGACATTAATTTAGAGGGTTCGGGGTTATACTACACCAAACAGGAAAGAATCTAATTGGGCCTCTATTTTAGGTTTAAGCCCTATTGTTGACTACGATTTTTTTGCTCTGACAATAGGTGGTATGCTACTGATTGTACTATTAGGCAAGCTAAAGTTGTTACAATCAGGTGGTGTTACAAGGAGAGAAACCTAGCCTACAATTAAGATTCCTTACAGTCTCAACAGTGAGATTTCCTGGCCAGCCTATGTTGAAGCATTGAAAGGAACCTGGGATAGCCTGAAAGACTACTTGTAGATAAGGGGATTCCATTCGTGGTGTTGTGTAAGCTGAGGGGGAAGAGTGTTGGTTGATTGGGATAGTTGTAGAGGGGTTTTGGAACCATATAACTATCTGAGTTGTGGGCTAAGAAGGAAATTTTAAGAACTTCATTCTTGTGGAATGAAAGTCACAACTCGAGGGTGGCCTCTTTCATAGAGAGATTAAGTGTGGTAGAGTGCCTAAGGATGGGAGGAACATCCTTGATTTGCAACCAGTTGGGGAAGTATTTCCATAAAGATAGTGTTATGAAATTTTGTTTATTTGATGCTCTATTATGCATTTGCTTCTTTTCCGGATTATTCAATTTTGTGTATGTAATTAAGTTACTATAGTTATGAATGTATGCATGGTAGAACTCGTGTTTGGCATTGTAATTAAATAATTAAGGTTGTTGTAGCATGTTTCTACTAATAATATCTACAAGCAACTATTAAAAATGATTTTGGTATCATAAAGGAAAATCTCATACGTGAAATTAAGGTACCCATAGCCTTGATAGAGGGAAAAGGTTAATGGGGATCTGACATAATAGCATTAGCGCTCTAGATTTTAACACTAGGGTTGCATGGGCCAGAAAATTAGTCTGGACATGAAAGAACTACACTTGATATATCAGGTGTTTGACAAAATGTCTCAATGACAAAAAAATTGGGAAAAGTGTGGTCTACAGGTTATCTATTTGATAAAATGTCTAGGAAGAGAAGTGTACAAGCTTGTAATTAATATAAAGTAATGGAATTGAAACCTTGTTGGTATAATTATGATATTTAAAAAAATTGACTATGTGGAAAAATGAGTAAATTGGTGAAATGCACAATTTATATGTCCACCATTGGAATTGAATTTACCAACAATGAAGTTTAGATTTGTTAAAATGCCCATTTTTATGATATTAGAGTAAATTGATTAAGAATGGAATTAAAATATCCATCAGAGGAATGTTCAAAAGGTAAATCCATGGAAAAATTCATAAGGTGGTTTGGTGGTTTTTAGAGGCTCATATGGTGGTATTAGAAACCACTTATCAAGCTCCGAAATGATTGTATGACTACCATGTGTCCTAGTGGATTCCAATTTCTAAGGCAAAGGTGGGTATTAAAGGTCAGTAAGGTTCAACTCTGAAATGGATAGATGTGTGCCACGTGTCTGATGGAACCCATTATGTGTTAAAGAGGAAGGTGGGTTTGGACATGGCAATATGTAGTTTTCAAAGCCTGTAGTGTGGTTTTGGAAACCACAATTCAAGCCCCAAAATTGACAAGGAAACACCATGTGTAAAGGTAGTTTGGAATTTCAGAGAGTGAAGGCTTCATTAAATACCTACATGTATGACCCCTAAAGTGGATATGTCATGTGTCCAATGGAAACCGTTCCATGAAAAATAAAAAGGGTGATTTTTGGAAATGGTGGTAAGTAGTTTTTAAAGCCACAGTTCGTGGTTTGGGAAAACATAATTCAAGCTCCAAAATGATGATAGCATGTCATGTGTAAAGGTGATTTTTTGAAATTTTGGAGGGCAAGGGTCATGTTAAAGATCAAAAAGTTCAACTTCGAAATGATAACAAAGATGAGACCCACCAATCATATCACTCACAAGAAATGTGCCAAGTAGATAATCCAAGGGGCCATGATGATAGGGTAGGGTAAGTTAGAAGTCAAGGCTAATGACATGGTTGATGCAAGTGATGACATGTAGGACCCCACTACCACATTAACATCCATGTGTCATGCCACATCAGTATCATGTCACATCAACAGATGGAAAAGTATATTAAAAAAACTAGTCTAGAGCCAAAATCTTGTTTTGGCCATAACAAAATCATATGAAATTAAAATTTAATGAAATTTTAGGGGTAATTCTATATTAATGAGGACTATAAAAATGATACAGAGAGGTGTGAGACTATTCAATTTCAAATATTTAGAAATGGAGTATTAGTGAATTTTGAATACCCAAACACTACTCACTAGAAAGTGCCCTATTAAGGATTAAATTTGGACAATGCAAATTGTGTCCAAGAATGGAGACACCCAACAAAGAATTTGGCCAAATTCCAAGGGGTTTGGAGCAGAGATGCATAAATAGGCCAAAATCCACTATTCTAGGAGATTTGTGGTGATTTTGGAAAACTTGGAGTTAAAAGTGACTCAAGAATAAAAAATAGAAAAAATATTTAGTTGGGTTTTTATCTTCTAAATAACTAAACAACTTTGTTCAAGTGAATTTTTTCCAATTTCACTTTATTTTTTAGATAGTTGTTTTTGCCAAAAATTCCAGGTCTGGAAGATGTGCGGAAAGGACAAAGTAGGTAATTCCATATTTGTTGAGCATCAACTCAGTGACCTGGAAGTTGTTGAGTACTCACAATCATATGTTCTATCAACACCTAATATAAAAAGAATTCTTGGTTCTCCTTGGATTTTATTATACAGGTAGCCAAAGTGGGTCTTCGAGCTTGATTACACTAGTGAGGGAAGTATTGAGAAAAAATGGTAATTTAAAGGATCTCTAACATATAGCTATGAGATCATAATGGATCATAAATATAGTCAATGGATAGGTAACTCAAATTACAATAAATCTATCAAATCATTCTTTGAAAATGTGCATCTTATTGTTTTAGAAATTGAGTAAAACAAAACCTTTGGGCTTAATTGGACAAGATAGTTATCAATGTGGGTGACTTCCAAAGTATCCTAAACTTTGGGAAAATGTTGTAGTATGATATAGGAGCATTCCATATGTGAAATTGAGTGTATATGAATACAACTATTCTCAATGGTACTTGTATAGTGGTGTAGAGGCACATTTCGAATGGGAAAAGCATACGAGTAGATTTTCTTGTTAGCTAGAAAGGTATAAGCTTAAACCAAGGATAGCTAAGTGTATGATAATATGATAGTGCTATTGATAAGCAAGGACAATCAAGGTTAATCAGGAAGAAAACAAAGAAACCAACCATGGTTGTCGGTTTCTTGAAAAAGAATGCAACACGTTTGTTGTGATTAGTATGTGCAATTTGAATTGCAAAGTCATGAAGAGGGAGCTCTTGATTAGGGGATCTCATGCCATAAGAGAATACTTAGAAAGGGTTGGAAGATACTAGCATATAGAGAAAAGAAATGGGAATCGTGATCATTGTAGTTGATTATTGTGTATAGCCAAGTAAGACATTCTTCCCAACCTTAGGCACTCTATCGCACTTAATTTCTCTATGACAAATGCCCCCCCCAAGT